>OY728151.1:1744362339-1745658811 GCA_963277665.1 Viscum album | reverse complement strand
AATGTTTATGAATCTTTATGAAAAAACCAATGATCACATCCTCCTTCAAACGTCCTTAACAAATAATTAAGAAAATTATTCAAACTTAATTATCTTAGATGGATAAAAAATTTGATATATCTACTTACCATCATCATTGTTATGGACTTTATAACTATTTGTAAAGTCTCTTAGAACTCCATTTGGTGAGATCATTTTGATTACTTCATAAGAACTTATCTGAAAGGCTCTAATCAAGTTTTCTCTATCTGATTGAATGGGTAAGTTATCCTTCATACCCTTACATAGGTCATATAAAACTATAAACCTTATTTAGAATTATGATTACCCTGATTGGGAATTATGGTTACCCTTATGTGGGTATTTGAACTTTCAGCATACCTTTATATAGCGCTTAGAAATTTATAATGCCTTCTCGGTCTAATAGTTCATTGTTAGATTGACTCCAATCACTGTCTTCATATCACATCATTATTCCTAAATTATAACTTCATAAAATTCTTCACATAACCATTTACAATTCAATGTTTATATGAGATGTCTGTCTGGAATCTACACCAACATCTTTATGGTGTACTAGAGCTATTGATGTGAGAAATTTTTTTTGAAGCTTTTAAATAATTATGTTATAGAATACTTTACAATTTTTCTAGTGGAAATATCCCTTCTACATCTAGAAATATTATTGTTTATTTTTATGGAAACATTATTGTACTTATCTCCACATGTAATTCATTTTTATTCTTCTTTTTTTGATCACATATATTTGGAGATCTCTATTATGTGGCTTGAACATTAACTTCTTATAAATCTTCATCAGATAACTTCAGCCCTATTACTTTTGGTGTAATGTTGTACTTTTATCCCTTTGTATGGAATTATATTATCCTTCCATCGATCTACATTTGGTGACATAGTTCTACTTCCCTCCCATTTTATGAAAACTAATAACTTCATCTTGGATCATGATAATCTTTAGGATGTTAGAAACTTATAGGAATAACTCAACATTTTTTTTACTTAAAGAATGTTTCACAAACATAGTGAAGGAAAATATTCCTTCATTACTTTAATCAATTCCTATGAAAAATTTTCTTAACAACTTTAGAAACTCTTTCTCACATGTTTATAAAAAAATTCATAATAACATATATTAAAAAAAATACAAGGATTATTAAGAAAACATTACAATGTATCTTCAATCCTTTTAGTCCTAAATCCAAAATTTTCCTTGGATTTACATTTATATCATCTGGGATCAATATGTCCAATGGATGAGATCATTATAGACATGGACAAGTATTCCAATCAATATCATTATTGAGATAAAAGGGTTGAGATGAAAAAGAGATTAGATTTTTGTTTCCATTGTCCAATTTACCATTAGAAATATTTTATTTTGAGATAGATTCAATCTGCATTAGTAGTGAGATCATTGAAGAAAAGAGAAACATTTACCCTATGTCTTTATATCCTTTTGTAGTGGTTGAGAGGCCCAAGGGCTAAGAATGATACAAAATTAGGGACACTTATCCCATTTCATTCATATTATTATACTTGGTGGTTGGGATACCCAATGGGATGTGATCCTATAGGTGTGACATCCTGACCTAGGTGCTACTAAAAATATTCCCGAGCCGGTGGGCCACACAGTCACCGATATGTTTCCATATACACCAGAGGCTGCCGACTAGCTACAAGGGCATTGTTTGTGACTATGGGAAGACTATTACCTCAGGTCAAAGTGGAGAACGATAGATATAATAAATAGTTAAAATATAATAAGGATGATAATAATGAATAAATCATCATAAGAATACATAAAAAATCAAGAAAAAAAAATAATAATCAAAACCTAGAAACTGAATCATTATCAAAATGATATTGTCATGTAATGTCTCTAAAGAATGATAAATATTGATACATGGAAGTTGGAAAATTGTAAAATAAATGCTATATAAAATAAGAACAATAATTTTAAATCCTATCCAAGAATCCCAAGCACTGGACCGAACATATCCTTCTAAGAACCATCTTAAGTAAGAAACAAAGTAATTTTTCTTTGTTGGGATGCTTCCCCTTGTTCATAACTATGATTATCTAATCTGCACATGCACCAACAATGACCCAAATAGGGTGTGAGATAAATCTTAGTAGGACACCACAAACTTTGTCTATACAATCATGTCTCTGAATATAATCCGAGAGTGTGAAGTTAGATATAAATGTAAATAAATACCAAAATAATAACCCATCACTTCTTCAGCCTCAGATGGTAATGTCTCTCTACATGTGACCATTTAATTAATTAATTTGAGTTAATTTTTGTAGATATTTTTAGGGAATGTGTCAACAACATAGTAATATATCATAATAATAATAAAATAGGATCAAAGTTATAATCAAGGCATCATTGAGATCAGGGGTTAGTAAACTCATAATAGCAACTCATGAATTCTAGTAATAAAAGGGGTTTTGAGTGTAATCCAAGGGGAATCACACAAGTAATTTCACTATAAATGATTCTAACTAATTCCAACGATATCATACAAGGTAATCATGGGCTAATCATGATTGGGCCCAATTGGGTGAATCCATGGTGCCACATGTTCATAGACATCAAGATAGATCATAGGAGCATATCTATGGCATCCTAATATCCGTAAAGATAATAAAGGGATCCAACAACATCATGTTGGGAATCTGATAGTAGACAAGGACCATGTTCCAAGTCAACACACCCGAATGGTGTCTCATATAATTATAATAAGGGTGAAAAGTATGAACAAGGAAAAACTCTAATTAGGGTGGATGGAGTTGAGGTCAAAAACTAAAATGGAAAGATTAACATGTATAGAAGGGGATCTAAAATACAAAATAAATAACTATAAATAAGGAAGGTGAATTTTGAAGCATCACTAAGTGAAATTGGAATGCGTACAATGATTAAAATTTTTAAATGATCAGAATTTTAGGGAAAAGTTAGAGACCACAAACCTCGATCCTATAACACTCTCCTCATCTAGTATTGACCCTTATTTTGGAATGGATCAGAAGAAAACAGTAGAATAGATCAACTCCCTAAAAATATGGCATATAATCCCACATCAAAATAGCACTGTCAATGGAAATAAAAGAGTTTAACTGAGCCTAAGGAATTAATCACTTACATAGATGAATTTAACATGATTATTGAATCATGAATCAAAGGTTGGATGGGGAAAAAAGGTCAAAGACTAGAAGAATAGGCATACGAGCTCATCTAGGGGGGTGAATGGGAGACCTCTATTCACTGGAATGAGAAAAAAAGAGGAAGGGTAAAGGTTATAATTTATTAAGGTAAAATTGTTAATTTTACACAAAAAATACGCAGTCACATGGTTTGGATGCATAGATTCCCAAATTGTGCACTAATTGTGTGCACTCCACTTCCTCAAGATGGAACCTACATGGTTTGGCCACATAGTTTTTGAAACTATGCGCCAACCATGCTATTTGGATCTTATAAATATTTCATACCAACCACATGGGCATGCAGACTTGGGAACATGGTTATGGAAAACCATGCTCCCAACATTTCCCTCTAAAATGCCTTGCATGGTCATGGGAAACCGTGCGGGCTAGGCCTCACATGTTTTGCTAATTTTCTGACCTAGTTCTTTCTTACTCCAATTGGGGTTCTGAGATCGAAAAACCCCAAACACTATTGAAACTTCCATGAACTCATTAGGCATCCATAAAATTTCCAATAAAAAGAATTAGAATGAAATTTAAATATTCCACACCTCATAGAAAAACCAAGTTCTTATAGTCTCCCCCCTTAAAGTAACTCATCCCAGAGTTCTCTTCCAAGAGTGTAAAAACACTATCTAAGAACAACATGGAAAATTGAGCTTGTACATCGGTCTCCTAATCCATGTTTCATCATGTACATGGTTGTGCTACTATATAATCCATACTAAAGGGGAATACAATCCTCTGAGTGCCTTCATTCTTCAGTCAATGATGCACATGGAATACTCCTCAAAGGAAGCATCAATATCTAACTCATCATCCTCTGGATAAAATGTCTAGGATGGGTTAGAATGATACCAGAAATGGTGTGAAATGTGGAAGATTTTGTTTACATAATAGTACCTCTATGGTAGTTACAACTAGTAGGCTACCAACCCAACTTTATCAAAGATATCAAATGACCTGACATAATGAGGCAACAATGTCCCTCACCTCCATATCCATATATTCCTAAGTCTAGGTGATACCTGTAGGAAAACATGATACTTAACATCGAAATCCAAAGGACTTCTATGACAATTGATATATGATTTCTATCCAGACTAAGTAGTAGACATATTATTTCCAATCAACTGAACCTAATTCAAAGTCTCCTATACGAGATGAAGACCAAGTTGCACTACCTATCCTACCTCTAACCAGAAACGGATTTTAAAACCAGTGTAATTTTTTTTATAAAAATTTCTTAAAACACATTATATCAAATATAAATATTATATATATATAAACGTTATAAAAAATACTTATTTTAAAAATTCATCTAAAAAACAGTTAATTAAAAACAATTGGATTTCTCAGTTAAAATCATTTTCAAAATACTACCCTCTTTATATATTTTTTTGATTCTGAGAGGATCCTATAAAAACCAATATAGCCATAAGAAATATTACTAGTGGAATATCATTATGTGAGGTCATGGGTTTACTCCCCATTCCTCATTCTCCCTCCTGATTCTCAAATTCCTATTCAAATTTTAAGATTTTTTTAAGTATATTCCTTTCTCAATATCAATACAATAAAACATTTCAAAACGTACATAAATTATTTTCATAAAATAAAATAATATTATTTCCTCAAACATTGATAATTCACTTTTTCAGAAATTTTGTAGGAGAAATCCATATTTTAGAAAATGAATATCATGGATAAATATTTTGATAATTACAGAAACAATTTATTAAACACATTAATAATGTTTAATGAATTTCATTTAATTATTTTTTAAATAATCATTTTCTTTAAATACATACATTAAACACATATAAGAATATAACAAAGACTTAATAAAATTTAAACTAGTGTATGTAATATGAGTGCATGATTTGTCACGAGTTAAGATGAGGGCCATATCTTATATTAAAAATTACCTCCATGATTTCATATGCACTTTGTACACATGACATGATAGTTTTAATTATTTAAAACTTACTATAAATAATAAACATCAAATGATAATAACTTCTATTTGTTATAGTGGCATAAACTAATAACTTTTCTTATTTGAAATATAAACATATAGATTTTGATAAAATCAAATCCCTTATAGAATTAATAAATGAACAACTATAATCAAGTATTTTTAATTATCTTATATCATAGTTTCAAAATAGAAATTCTTAAAATAATATAAAAGATTTATAAAATTAATGAATAATTTCCTATAAAGGTATTAAGGCTCCAAATATAACTCATTGTTATCATGATAACTAAATATGAAAACATAGTTTCAAAATAAAAATTTTGATATTATTATCATACACATATTTTTTTAAAATAAATATATCTCATATGATAATAAAAGGAAGAGTATTATCATTCCAAATAAAATTTTAAAGAATGATAATATTTGAAAATAGAGTTAAAAATTTTCTTACATAAAAAATATAATTCTAATGTAATAATAAAATTAAATTAAAACTGAAAAATAATAAACTCCTCAAAAATTAACAACATAATAAAAATAAAATACTGTAATAATAATTAGAAAATATGAATTTATAAAATATACATTAAAAATTGAAAAATCAATAAAAAAATAATGAAATAACTCTGTAGCTTAATTTGAGAATTATGATCTAAATTTAAAAATAAATAATTGAAACATATCCCTTAAAAATTGCTTATATAGGTGACCTTTTTTGACTTAATATTATTCCTATTTCCATTTATCTCACTATAAATGTCATACTCTCATATTTTGAAGTAAATGAGGAAACAAAATCAAAGTCTACTACCCTCCCTTATGAAGTCTACCTTCCCAAATTATCTCACCAGACTGGATTGACATAAACATACTCCAAGAGAAATAAAAGAAAAAGGTGCATAATCCATGATGTGCAACTCCCTATTTATAGAATCAGTAAAAAACAATTAGAGTTCATTTAATTATTTTGCAATTTTAAGAAGATAATGAAGGAAAAGATCGCAATCAAATATGTGGTTCTCATTTCATGCTTTTCAGGAAAGCATTGAATCAGATATTTTATATGTTGTTTGATATATTTTTATATTCACTTGATACTTATAACATTGAATTAATAAGGAACTGATGAAGGAAATTCAAACTAAACCTTATACTTGTAATGAAATAGTTGAAATAGATTACAAAAATAAATATGTTTATTTTTTTGGATTCAAATTTGTTATCATGATTCTTTATGAAGCTATAATGAAGAGAGAGAAAACCAGCAAGAATTTTTGGACATCTGGTATAAAAATTTATTTTAAAAAATTATCAGCAATTATATCATTGTGTGAAAATGGTACAATAGAAAATGATTTAGGGAAAAAATTCCTCAAACACGACAATAGGGTGCTGCTGAAAATAATGGAGGAATAAAGATAAAAAACAACAGACAAGGAGAACTGATTGGTCGGTTAAACATGCCTTTAATAAGCTGCAACTATGTATTCCAACACCTAAAACACTTACCTCTGACAAAATAAGAGATAATAAAATCTATTTGTATGAGGATGAAGATGAATCGAGTTCTAAACCATATCAATCCACATCTAAATAATCTCTTCACCGACAACCAAAACCCATAACCGCATTCGGATGTATCCCCATATTTGGAATTCAATCCTTCTTGGTGATTCTAACAACCACATCAATCTTGAATCTTTATTGATTCTTGAAACCCTATCCGAGATCGATCCCTCTTCGAAAGGTGAACCCCTCAACTGCGTCCCAATCTCTCTTCTCGACTACTAATGCATGACTCAAGCTCCTGATAACATGAATCCCTCAGTTTAAAATACCCTTTATCTGATTTTCGTTTTTCTACATTTTGTTTTTAATCATTTATCTTTATTTGATTTAATACTTACAGTAAAATTTTATTCATTTTTGTTATCTTATTTTCATTCAATATTCATACATTTCATAAAAATAATATATTATTTTAAAAAAATTATGATAATATATATATAATAGTTGTAATACTGAAATATTATTAATAATAAAATTATATTTATAATTTTTTTTGATTTTTATTAAATTTTTATAATTTTAAATTTAATTTATTTGGTATCTATGTTTATCATTTCAGAATTAATTTATTTGAATTTAAACATTTATAATTTGATTTCCTATAATTTATGTGTTAAATAATACTTATCATTAATAATAATTACATATTTTTATGGAATGTGATTTTTTATAATTTCTAATTCATTTTACTTATGTGTTAAATTAAAATTATTCTAATTTATTTATTAAAACAAAAGTTTTATAATCAAAATATTATTTTATTTCAATAATTTAAAAACTAATGAAACTTGATTTATTATATCAAAAGATATTTTAGGTGTTTTTGTCTTGTCACTATAATTTTTTGATAAAATTATCTAGTAAAATAAATTTTCATTATAACTTCTTCATTTTTTTATTTTTTATTAATAATTTATTATTCATTTACAATTTTGTTTTACATTGAATTACATTTATATAATGATACAAATAATAAAATAATTAAAATTTGGGATGTTACAACTGAGAAGTGTGGGACCCTCACATGAGTTCCTCTCTACTGTCTGTAGGAACCCAGACATGCCCATATAAACGTAGGATGTCATCTCTATATACTGATAAATCAGGAGGCGGGTCCTCACCAGAAATAATTTCCTAGAGAACCAAGCCTTCAAGATATGAGATGTACCTTCTCTTCATTCTATCATGGATTCAGGAGGTAACATCTAATGCCATAATATAATACCACTTTTGAATATCACAAAATTCCATATACATCTTAGAAAATAGGGCCATTAATTTTCATTCATCCCTAGTTTAATGTGAATCCTATTCCTGAGTTTTTTGGCTCAACACATTAACTAACACATTTCCATTTCTAAGAAGCTGGGCAAGCTCAAAGTCAAAATATAGAAGGTATTCAACCCATATTCCCTATATGAGATTCAATTCACACTATGTAAAGATATATTTGAGCCTCGTGTGGTCCGTATACACCATAAATCACTCACCCATTAGTTAGTGTCTCCAGTAACTCAAGTCAAGAAAAAATACTACTAGATCAAGGTCCTAAATCGAGTAATTGCACTCATTAGGTCTCATATGGTGATACCCATATGTAATGAATCTATCCCCCTACATTAGTACTTCACCCTAGCTAGTTCTTGATGCATCACATAAAATTATATTAACTCTTCTAGTATTTGGAAGAATTAGAATTGGTTCCAAAGTAAGCCTTCATTTCAACCCCTGAAAGGAATTCTCACACACTTTAGACCACATAAACTTTACTTGTTTCTTTATAAGACCTTTAATAAGTTCATTAAGGCATGAAAATTCCTTTATTAAATGCCTGTAATATCTAGCCAGCTCTGAGAAACCCCATATATGAAACATATTACTGGGATGCTCCCATGAAACAACAACACTCACCAACTTTTGTGAATTGATACTCCAGATTTTGAGATAATAGGACCCAATAAGTGATTTTTACCAATCCAGAAGTGGCACTTCTCAAGATTACAATATATATGATGTTATACTAGTGAATTCAAAATGATCTCAAGATGTTTAAAACAGCTTCTTCTAGTATGATAAGACACCAATATGTCAACCCCAAATACCACAACAAAGGAATCTAGATAGGGGTGAAAAACATTATTCGTCAAGGCCAGGAAAATGTTATGCACGTTCATAATACCAAAAGGTTTAACGAGATAATCATAAACACCATACTTTCTATGAGAAGCAATATGATGTATTTGTGAATGCCTAAATCACACAAGACGACAGCCTGATCTTAGGTTTATATTTAAGAATACCATTTCTCCTTAGAGTTGGTCAATGAGATAATCTATTCAAGGAAGTAGATAACGGTTCTCAACTATAAGCTAGTTCAACCATCAGTAATCCACATACAACTAAAGGGTATCATCCAACTTCATAGAAAAAATCATGGGTGAACCCCAAAAATACATACTACGTCTTAAAAACCCTTGGATTATAAATCCTCCAACTATCTCTTGTCCTCCAAGAGCATAGTAGGTGTTATCTTGTAGGGAAGATTTGATATTGAAGATTCTCCGATAATAAGTTCCATCATGAATGCTACCTCTCTCTCAAGAGGTAATAAAAAAACATTAGAAAAAACATCCCTAAAATGATCTACAATAAGGGGAATGTCTGTTAGATATATTCCCTACTCCTCCATGAAAGGACTATAAATATGGGTGGTCACTCCACCTAGTTCAAAATGCATTGGTCCAACTCTAATAGTCTAGACATTCCACTCACCATTGTGAAGAAAACTTCCACCCTATAATGATGTAAACGACACCCTACGATGATAGAATTACACATTGGGGTTATGTATAACTAGAAAATCTATTCTGATAATGAAATCCAAACATGTCATCTCAAGTACGAAGAGGTCCCATGAGAAGGAATAACTGCCCACCTCAAGGGGGCAGTCCCTATATTGGCATATATGCTTTGAACATACTCAAAATGGTGTATCCAAGGTCATCATCCCCATAGAAGTACTAAATTTCTATCCTGAGAAATTTCACATTTGTTTAAGAGATAAATGATTGAGAATAAACGTCATTTAATAAAACATAAATGATAGTAGAGGCTACTAGAATAGTACCTCATACAGTTGATGGTATTGTACTCTAATCCTCAAGTATCGAATGTAAATCATGCAACTGGCCTAATTTTATACCCTGATATACTACTGGACTACCCTAAGCAGGTCTTGTCTACTGATGTAGGTAACCAAAATCCTAAGAACCTTGACCATGAACTCCTCCTCAGCCTATCCTATTGGTGCACCTCCAACTCCCAACCAAACGTAGTGAAACTAACCCTATCTCTGAGGGTTGAGATGGTGCAGATCCTCTTCCACTTGAAGTAGGTATAAAGATCTGATAAAATCTCTAAATATGTCCCATAAGGTTGGTCGAACAACACTTCAGATGGTCTCTATCACACTATGGATTCATATTCCCCTGTCTTAAACACATATGGTATATAACAGAGATTCCAGTGTGGATACTTTGGTTTGAACTACTCTAATGAGAAACCTAAAGGATAGGATTCCTGCTATAAGAAGAAATACTACCCTGTCTCGGAACTGAACCTCTATGCCCAATACTATTTGATTCTCTCATGTTTCACTCAATGATAAGATCCTAGTAAACAATCCTATAAAATATATTCAGGAGAAAAAAATTCACCTATGATTAGATAACAAACTTGATCCCATCCTTGAAACATCTCACTAGTGATATCCCATAACCAACTAGAAGTGGTGAAAATCATTACAACTCAGTAAAATGCAATGAATATCCCATAACATACATCACACCCTACTCCAGGTTCAATAACTCTCTGGATCGGTTAGCTCTTATCAGCCAAGGTAAAAATTAATCCTAGAAGGTAGTCTTGAAGTCATCCCATACCATGCCATGAATATGAGTAGCTAAAGTAACCACATCCGACCATCACTTGGTCGAATAATGCAACATGTAGGTGGAAATTGTAAACCTCCTTTCTAAAGGCATCTCCAAATGCTAAGATAGACTGAGTGGCCTCTAACTAAGAATCATCAGCCTAAGGACCTCTATGTAACAGCCCGAGATGTTATGAAAAAAATATTCTTTGTAATTTTATTAATGTCTTGTGTTGTACGCTACTCCAAAAGGAGCTTGCACAACACGCATCCTTGACTTGCCTTGCATTACACGCAATCACGACCTTCCACGATAGCGTGTGTTGTACGCAACACCGAGTTTCGCTAAACAATGATATGCTATTAAAATATTATTAAAACTAGCCGTTATGAATAGTAATAACCACTTTTTAAATTTTAGAAATTTTAACTCTCAAAATGGACTTCATTTTTCGATTCGGAGTATCGAATTTAGCCTAAGGTGAAATTTTGGTACTTTTCGGATAACTTTCATATTCTGATGAATAGTGAAAATTACTAAATTATAATTAAAAACAATCGAAATAATTAATAGTGATAAATCATTAATTTGAGTGGTTTTAAAGTATATTTAGAATATATTTTTACAATTTAATACAATGTTGGTCATTGGATGTAATTTCACATTTAAACTAGACATAAACAAGTGTCAATCTTTTGATAGATATTGTTTCTTAAAAACACGCTATTTGTTTTAACAGCGGGATTTAATTATAAAATTAATTAATGCAACTTTTATGTTATGAATTTGGTAAAATAGACTTCATTTTTGAATTCGGAAAATGAAATATAGCTTAGGATGAAATTTTGGCATTATTCTGAAAAACATCAATTTTTTATGAATAGTGAAACTACTAAGTGGTAGGTTAAAAACTGAATTTTGTATAAAACTTAATTTTACCGCTTCTGTGAATGGAATTTAGAAAATCCGAGAGACACGGATAATATCAAGGACTAAAATGTGGTTCAATGAGATGAAAATAATTTTTTGGTGAATAGTAACTTTTTACTTTTTTTACCACGGTTAATAGTAAATAGGGTAACTAAGGGTAAATATGATATTAATATTACCCTAACACATGTCCTAATTCTATTGGACAAGTGTAATTCGACCAAAAACAAACTTAGGAATAAAATATGACCATTTAGGCCCACTTGGATTAGATTAGGACATTTATTATTAATTTATTTAAAGAAGGGTTAAAATAGTTAAAATCAAAGTTTAATAAGTAAATCATTTTTAATATGGGGTTATACATAAGATAAATTCGATTGTAAATATTCATTAGAAAGCTAAAACGATTTCCTACATGATGGTATTTTATTTGTAATTTTTAGACATCAAATAATTTAATTTATTTATGACACAAAGATGATGCAGTAATTATCTTATTAATGAAATATTCACATAATTGATAATATAAATACCAAAATAAATGTAATTTAAGACTTTTTATGAATTCCACTAATTTTCTAGGTTACTATGATATATTAATGTTGATTTAATCAACTTGGTTAGAACATTTAATTCTGTTATGACTTTCACAAAAATCATGTATCAAATAGTGTCAAAATTGACACAAAATAGTTTTTAAATAAAATATTATATTATTAATTGTTATTTTATTCCTAAAAATCTAAGGTTCGGCCAAATGACTTAGATTAGGATATATGTATTAATAATATACAATTTGGGGTTCGTTTGGCATGTTATAGTAAGTGTATTTACCATATAGTGAAAGAAAACAAAAAGACACGGTAAAAGTTAAATTATTTAACTTAGAGTTAAATCTAATTGATAAGGTTAAAATAATACCCTAAACTTGTCTAAATCTTATTGGTTGATAGGATTTCGACCCATCCCCACTTTAGCTTCGAAATAAGACCCTTTGGAACCATTATAAACCGATTTTGACTTTAATATAAAATAATATTTTGAGATATTCCTAAGGTGCCCCTCTCCTCCCTTATAAAAGGACACCTCCTCCCCCTCCTCCTCACACCAATTTGAGCACTCAAGCTCGGCCAACCCCTGACAAAATCTCTTCTCCACTTCCCTAGAAACATCCTAGAGGTTCTGGTCTTACTCAAAGACCAATTTTAGTTCCCTAAGAGGAGGTCTCCAAAAGGCGCTTCGAAGAAGAGGTAATTACCGTTACCAATTCTTTCATCTTTATTTCTTCTTCCACTTCTTCTTATTAGGTTGTTTCATTATGAAGTAATAACATCAGTATCACTCATATACTGATATGTTATTATAAGTATGAAACAACCCTATTTCACCATCTATCCATCCTACGGAAAAAGAAATCACCGCGCGTGCGTACGTACGGAATACCGTCTCCACGCCGTGGTGTAATCTATTTTCCACCACCACCTTACATGGATGGGTATAATGGTGTAAAGAATAACTATACATAGTTATTACAAAATCATATTGATTCTGATATATTGTATAATCCACTCCAATTCAGTTCAATATTTATGTAAATGATATCATCGCTCGTGCGTACGTACGGACTACCGTCTCCACGACGCGATGAGATTCATTCTCCATGTAAACCATTAAAGAATGATTATAAAGTATATATAAGAAATAATAATGAAATATATGACATTATAAAGCTACTGGATTTATGTATATATATATGTATGTCATCTACTTACTTCCATTTCAAGACAATAAGGAAAGTAAAACAGCGTTCATGCGTACGTACGGACTACCGTCTCCATGAACGGTGTTTTTCATTTTATTAATCTATCTATTATATATATATATATACTGTATATATATGATATATAAATCATATTTTATATTCTTGAAGTAAGTAAATCATGATATAAGTAATAGTGATGTCAAGAACAACAAGTCAAAACACCTAAGATAAATGAAACGATTTTACCCAAAACGCTTCTTTAACATGGAATTTACAAAAGAACGGGTAATATAATGTCATAAGTGAACCATATATGATATCATAACAATGAATATGATTCTGGAATAAGTCAATAACATGATTTAAATCATTATACAGGAGGTTTGGACACTTACAAAGCAAGTCGGACATAAGGTAAGGGAAATATCACAATCTCATTTTTATCCGAGATTGTTTATTCGTAAGTATTTACTGGGGTGTATTTTATCATCCACATCCATGTTCCTTCAATATGTAATATTGTTTCCATCCACTTACAATAGTTTAAATCCAATTTTACTCTTCGGTGAGTTTTTAGTAAAGAATATGAAAGGAATCTTTTGTCGCTTTTTCATACGAGGTACTTTTTGACTTTTCCGACAAAAGTACGAAGAATGTTTTTTTTAACTTATACGGCACGAACGGATTTATACTGTTTTATAAAGCCTTATTTTCATGAAGATTCCTCTAAAATATTTCATGACTATTTTCAATAAAATCTCTTTCTTTTAAAATTGCATGATGTTTTGTGAAAAGAAATTGATTTTGAAGAAGAAAGGATATTTTCCTCAAGAATTCAATTCAAGTGTTTTATCAAAATTATTTTCCATATAAGATAATAAAGGGTTCTGTTTCTATCCATATTTTTACATTGATTTGACTATGTTGTGATGGAATTATGTTTATGAATTCCTTTATCTTATATGAATGGTTTTATGATGTCATGTTGTTTAAGAATCCCATTTTTTATTACATGAGTTATGCAATGATGTATGATTTATGATTTTGTGGCACACATAAGAAAGGATTCATTAAGAGATGGGTGGGACCTATATCTCCCTCCAATTAATTGGGTAAAGATTTTATATCTCATGAGATAGACATGGCTGGAATGGTAGGTTATACCGGTTCAGTGAAACAGGACTGAAACGAGGATTACTCGATTCAGAAAGGGACTTTGTCCACTAAGATAGTCTTGGCAATGAGTCTTGACTAACAAGAAATGATTCTCTATGATTATGTGTGTATGCCACAATGAGTAATGTTTTAAGTTATGATTTCATTTCACTACTATGATTTATCCCATGTTATGAAATTATGGTCTCTTTTGCAGGTTAAGATTTCCAAAAGCTATGTTCTTATGTATATGATGTGATTGATATTTCTTTTGTTTACCCTTACTGAGCATTTGAGATCACCCTTTTATGTTTTATTTTCCCCAGGATATAAACAATGGTTTTAGGTATAAAAAGGAAGATCTTTATGGGAGATGTTGAAGATCTTCCACCACAATTAGAAGTTTACGTTCCGAGTTTCCAAAGACACTAAACTATTACGATCCTTGTGTGTGTGTTTTTGTTATGTACTAAGTATTCCGCAAAAGTAATGTAATGTCCATGTACGATAAGCTTTGGGTCTCTACAGTTGGTATCAGAGGAAAGGTTTAGTCAACCTTTGGAAACTAGGATGCGATAACTTTAGTGAGATCCCTAGAGATATTTCTAAGGTATGTCTAGGGATGTCCCTAAGGATAAGTATACGTATAGGATATATTCCTAGAACTACAGTAACGATCTTAGAATTTAACCTAATATGTTAGATATTGAGGGTGCTCCCCCTTTACTATGTTGTCTTCCCTAGCATGATTTCGCCTCTCACAAAATTCTTTTTGTGTTTTAGTTAATGGAGGGAACCAGAAGGAATTCGGTTAACATTGAATCCAATGGACAAATTGGTGACTATGAGCAACAAAATTGTGTAATGCCTAAAGATAAAGATATTGTGATTATGCCGAATCAGTCATCGCGATATATGATTAACAAGGTGAAATTTAGTGGTATGACTAATTCATCAAAGAAGAGGAAGATAAACTATTATGCATGTTCGCATGTTGAGGATCATAAAGAAAGGAAGATTGAGATTTCTAAAGAAGGGAAGAAGAACCTTGAGGAATACCTCAAATGGAGGGACCGATGTTATCTGTGTGGAGAAAAGGGTCATAGAGTGACAGATTGTTATGGAGTTCAATGTCTTATTTGTGGAGAACATGGGCATTACCCAACTCAATGCCCTGACCTAAAAAGATACTTCTAAATCAAGGAAGGACTTATTCCAAGACAGTCATTGAAGTGGATGGACTGAAGTGTTTATGTATTGGTATTCAAGAATAATGTTGTTGAGGTACTTTTATGGTGTATTGGAATATTTATGTATTGCTCTAATGTGGTATTCGAAGTGATTGAGGTATTTTTGGAAAAAAGATGATATGCGCATAATGAAGGGAAAATAGGAAAATGAAATATTTGATAGTATTCATGAGATCATGATTGATATAAGGACTAAGTGATATCATGGTTTGAGTATATAGAATTTTGAGGATTTTGGTATGTGGAAAGTGTTAACTTTTAACTGCACTCATGTTTTCACTAAGGTATTCAAGAGAATACACGATTAAGGACTTTGAATGTTTGGAATGTGACCAACAAGACATATCTTATGATATGTGGGGATCAACGACAGTATTAAATCTCTGGTAATCGTTGTCACTATATTATGAGAGTGGACTGCAGTATTATGTATAAGACTAAAGATTGGAATGGATTATGTTGAACATAAGTTAGTATTGTTTAAGGATCGAAGTTTTCTCGATATTATTGATGGGATGTTATAGTAATATAGTTTTAGAAAAAGGACAACCTGCAGGACGGGCGACAGCCCATCGCTTCGGACAAGGCTGTAGGAATCGAACCCACAACCGAAGTGCGACTGGCCTTTATCGCCTACCACTGACCTACAGGAAGTCCCTGTTTAGTAGAAACTAGTTTTATTATATTAAGAAGTATGATATATGAAGTATAAGTCCATTTTAGGAACCATATATGATTAATCTCACTATAGATCGACTTATGCATATAATTTTTGCTAACCTTTTGTTTGAGACAGATGGAATGACCCGTCGTTCTATCACATGATCTTCTAACACTTCACGAATAACAAATTCAACTTCATTTATTTAAGAGATGAAGTGGAAATTGTTAAAGGCACGAACAACAGTGAGATTGTACCAAAATAAAGTAAGTATTTATTCTAATTCAAATTCTTTAACTTTAGGGAAATGATCTTGAAAACCAAAAATGTTGTCCTAGTTCTCTTATACCTGATAAATCAGATGGTACCTTAGATCGTCACAAATTTATGGATTTGTGATTACTGGCTTTTCCATAGCCATGTTCTCTACCACTCTCCATCAGAACATGATGGTTAGATTTCTCTTCCATATCCATATTTTCACCTATGTGGAAACCCAGTGATTAGTTTATTTGGGTAATCGTTACATTTCATACTTTAGTTTTTAAAGCCAAGTTTTGGTATTCCCTTTTACGATGTGGGTTTCTATTAAAGAAACTTTCGAATAGTAAACCATTTATAACCCCGACGAATTTCGAGGGCGAAATTCATTTTAAGGGGGGTAGAATGTAACAGCCCGAGATTTTATGAAAAAAATATTCTTTGTAATTTTATTAATGTCTTGTGTTGTACGCTACTCCAAAAGGAGCTTGCACAACACGCATCCTTGACTTGCCTTGCATTACACGCAATCGCGACCTTCCACGATAGCGTGTGTTGTACGCAACACCGAGTTTCTCTAAACAATGATATGCTATTAAAATATTATTAAAACTAGCCGTTATGAATAGTAATAACCACTTTTTAAATTTTAGAAATTTTAACTCTCAAAATGGACTTCATTTTTCGATTCGGAGTATCGAATTTAGCCTAAGGTGAAATTTTTGTACTTTTTGGATAACTTTCATATTCTGATGAATAGTGAAAATTACTAAATTATAATTAAAAACAATCGAAATAATTAATAGTGACAAATCATTAATTTGAGTGGTTTTAAAGTATATTTAGAATATATTTTTACAATTTAATACAATGTTGTTCATTGGATGTAATTTCACATTTAAACTAGACATAAACAAGTGTCAATCTTTTGATAGATATTGTTTCTTAAAAACACGCTATTTGTTTTAACAGCGGGATTTAATTATAAAATTAATTAATGCAACTTTTATGTTATGAATTTGGTAAAATAGACTTCATTTTTGAATTCGGAATATGAAATATAGCTTAGGATGAAATTTTGGCATTATTCTGAAAAACATCAATTTTTGATGAATAGTGAAACTACTAAGTGGTAGGTTAAAAACTGAATTTTGTATAAAACTTAATTTTACCGCTTCTGTGAATGGAATTTCGAAAATCCGAGAGACACGGTTAATATCAAGGACTAAAATGTGGTTCAATGAGATGAAAATAATTTTTTGGTGAATAGTAACTTTTTACTTTTTTTACCACGGTTAATAGTAAATAGGGCAACTAAGGGTAAATATGATATTAATATTACCCTAACACATGTCCTAATTCTATTGGACAAGTGTAATTCGACCAAAAACAAACTTAGGAATAAAATATGACCATTTAGGCCCACTTGGATTAGATTAGGACATTTATTATTAATTTATTTAAAGAAGGGTTAAAATAGTTAAAATCAAAGTATAATAAGTAAATCATTTTTAATATGGGGTTATACATAAGATAAATTCGATTGTAAATATTCATTAGAAATCTAAAAAGATTTCCTACATGATGGTATTTTATTTGTAATTTTTAGACATCAAATAATTTAATTTATTTATGACACAAAGATGATGCAGTAATTATCTTATTAATGAAATATTCACATAATTGATAATATAAATACCAAAATAAATGTAATTTAAGACTTTTTATGAATTCCACTAATTTTCTAGGTTACTATGATATATTAATGTTGATTTAATCAACTTGGTTCGAACATTTAATTCTGTTATGACTTTCACAAAAATCATGTATCAAATAGTGTCAAAATTGACACAAAATAGTTTTTAAATCAAATATTATATTATTAATTGTTATTTTATTCCTAAAAATCTAAGGTTCGGCCAAATGACTTAGATAAGGATATATGTATTAATAATATACAATTTGGGGTTCGTTTGGCATGTTATAGTATGTGTATTTACCATATAGTGAAAGAAAACAAAAAGACACGGTAAAAGTTAAATTATTTAACTTAGAGTTAAATCTAATTGATAAGGTTAAAATAATACCCTAAACTTGTCTAAATCTTATTGGTTGATAGGATTTCGACCCACCCCCACTTTAGCTTCGAAATAATACCCTTTGGAACCATTATAAACCGATTTTGACTTTAATATAAAATAATATTTTGAGATATTCCTAAGGTGCCCCTCTCCTCCCTTATAAAAGGACACCTCCTCCCCCTCCTCCTCACACCAATTTGAGCACTCAAGCTCGGACAACCCCTGACAAAATCTCTTCTCCACTTCCCTAGAAACATCCTAGAGGTTCTGGTCTTACTCAAAGACCAATTTTAGTTCCCTAAGAGGAGGTCTCCAAAAGGCGCTTCGAAGAAGAGGTAATTACCGTTACCAATTCTTTCATCTTTATTTCTTCTTCCACTTCTTCTTATTAGGTTGTTTCATTATGAAGTAATAACATCAGTATCACTCATATACGGATATGTTATTATAAGTATGAAACAACCCTATTTCACCATCTATCCATCCTACGGAAAAAGAAATCACCGCGCGTGCGTACGTACGGAATACCGTCTCCACGCCGTGGTGTAATCTATTTTCCACCACCACCTTACATGGATGGGTATAATGGTGTAAAGAATAACTATACATAGTTATTACAAAATAATATTGATTCTGATATATTGTATAATCCACTCCAATTCAGTTCAATATTTATGTAAATGATATCATCGCTCGTGCGTACGTACGGACTACCGTCTCCACGACGCGATGAGATTCATTCTCCATGTAAACCATTAAAGAATGATTATAAAGTATATATAAGAAATAATAATGAAATATATGACATTATAAATCTACTGGATTTATGTATATATATATGTATGTCATCTACTTACTTCCATTTCAAGACAATAAGGAAAGTAAAACAGCGTTCATGCGTACGTACGGACTACCGTCTCCATGAACGGTGTTTTTCATTTTATTAATCTATCTATTATATATATATATATACTGTATATATATGATATATAAATCATATTTTATATTCTGGAAGTAAGTAAATCATGATATAAGTAATAGTGATGTCAAGAACAACAAGTCAAAACACCTAAGATAAATGAAACGATTTTACCCAAAACGCTTCTTTAACATGGAATTTACAAAAGAACGGGTAATATAATGTCATAACTGAACCATATATGATATCATAACAATGCATATGATTCTGGAATAAGGCAATAACATGATTTAAATCATTATACAGGAGGTTTGGACACTTACAAAGCAAGTCGGACATAAGGTAAGGGAAATATCACAATCTCATTTTTATCCGAGATTGTTTATTCGTAAGTATTTACTGGGGTGTATTTTATCATCCACATCCATGTTCCTTCAATATGTAATATTGTTTCCATCCACTTACAATAGTTTAAATCCAATTTTACTCTTCGGTGAGTTTTTAGTAAAGAATATGAAAGGAATCTTTTGTCGCTTTTTCATACGAGGTACTTTTTGACTTTTCCGACAAAAGTACGAAGAATGTTTTTTTTAACTTATACGGCACGAACGGATTTATACTGTTTTATAAAGCATTATTTTCATGAAGCTTCCTCTAAAATATTTCATGACTATTTTCAATAAAATCTCTTTCTTTTAAAATTGCATGATGTTTTGTGAAAAGAAATTGATTTTGAAGAAGAAAGGATATTTTCCTCAAGAATTCAATTCAAGTGTTTTATCAAAATTATTTTCCATATAAGATAATAAAGGGTTCTGTTTCTATCCATATTTTTACATTGATTTTACTATGTTGTGATGGAATTATGTTTATGAATTCCTTTATCTTATATGAATGGTTTTATGATGTCATGTTGTTTAAGAATCCCATTTTTTATTACATGGGTTATGCAATGATGTATGATTTATGATTTTGTGGCACACATAAGAAAGGATTCATTAAGAGATGGGTGGGACCTATATCTCCCTCCAATGCATTGGGTAAAGATTTTATATCTCATGAGATAGACATGGCTGGAATGGTAGGTTATACCGGTTCAGTGAAACAGGACTGAAACGAGGATTACTCGATTCAGAATGGGACTTTGTCCACTAAGATAGTCTTGGCAATGAGTCTTGACTAACAAGAAATGATTCTCTATGATTATGTGTGTATGCCACAATGAGTAATGTTTTAAGTTATGATTTCATTTCACTACTATGATTTATCCCATGTTATGAAATTATGCTCTCTTTTGCAGGTTAAGATTTCCAAAAGCTATGTTCTTATGTATATGATGTGATTGATATTTCTTTTGTTTACCCTTACTGAGCATTTGAGCTCACCCTTTTATGTTTTCTTTTCCCCAGGATATAAACAATGGTTTTAGGTATAAAAAGGAAGATCTTTATGGGAGATGTTGAAGATCTTCCGCCACAATTAGAAGTTTACGTTCCGAGTTTCCAAAGACACTAAACTATTACGATCCTTGTGTGTGTGTTTTTGTTATGTACTAAGTATTCCGCAAAAGTAATGTAATGTCCATGTACGATAAGCTTCGGGTCTCTACACTCTATATTCTAGAAATATTGGAGGATGGAGCTATTGGAACTCATGAGTCAGATCAGTCCTAGTATGTACATGTTGTGGAGCACCATGCATGGACTACATCATACATAGAAAAAACTCTTGAAACTAAGAGTGAGTGCCATGTTTGGGTATAAAAGGTGGCGCCTCATGTGGAACTATAGGAGGTATCCCTAGTGGATTATCCCCTACCACCTCTAGAGTGCTGTCATTGCCACCCCCATGGAACACAAATGGAGGACTTTGTGGTGGAATAACTTTAAAAACCCAAGAACATGCCTCAAAAAAAAATTTGAGCAGATAAAAGCGCTAACAGATGAAAAACAGAAGAATACGGTATCACTACCCAAGGTACTACCCCAACTACCCACTTATAAGGCCTATGTATTTGTAAGTATCCATGTTTAATTTATAGAGGTTCTAGTAGTTGAAGTTGCAACTACACTTTGCATCTTCATTTACTCTAAGAAATATCATTTTATAAGTCAATATTTTCATTTAAAATGTTAATTTTTTTATTTTCATATATTATGGTTTGATTAAATGGATTTCCATTCTCAACTAAAAAAGGACCATACACTTTATAACTAAAAGAGACACCGATTTATGTCCATTCAACCCCCACTAGATTCAGTCTCAAAATGCAACATGTAAAATATAATGAATCAAATTAGTTAATTACCCATCCCAATTAATATGGGACTATACACCTCATAAATTGAAATTGGTAGTCACTCAATCACATATAAATCTCAGATCATATAAATAGAGATATATAGCTAATATGGGTATGAACAAGCTATTTAAGATGGAACCATCATCCTATAAAGTTTAACACTATTTAGATTCATGTTGATAAATTAAATAACCAATTAACTTACCCTATAGAAGATGCTAGCTGCACAGACATATATAATAACCATGACGTACTCAATAATCAAAAGAAACACAAACAATATAGTAAAAAAATTCACTTATATGACATGTTTTATGAAAGGAATGTGAATTATATGTGCCTATAATGATTCATGTAACATCGCTCCTTATCTTATGAGGCTAAGGTAAATATCCCTAAAGCATTACAAATACCATTATTCATGTGCATCACCTAATGGTGAAATTTTATCAACTGTAATAAGTAAAATACAGAATAAAAATTTCCCATCCCTAGGAAACATGGTATTTACCCCAATCATGGGTTAGCTATTCCCATGAATGATATACAACCACATTACAACATGTTCGTAATATCATATATATATTTACCAAACAATAAGAAAAAATAAAAGAAAATGCTACAATACCAATTTGTGATGTCCCGACCAAGGTGACACTCAAAGGTTCCCTAAACCGGTGGGCCACATGGCCTCAAGCATGCCTAGCTATCCACTAGGGGATTTAAACTAGAAGAGGGGGACTAGGGTGTGCATGTGGGGATACTATTTCCTTTTGTCATAGTGAAGCAAAATGAATATAATAAGCAGATAAAATTGCATTAGCATAATAATAATGAATAACTCAGCAGAATCCGACATAAAGAAACAATAAACATATAATAATACTCAAAATTTGGAAACTAAATCATACTCAAAATGATAATGTCTTTTCATGTGTCTAAAAAATTGGAAAAAAATTATATAAGGTGGAAAAAATAGTACAATAAATGTTATTAAAAAGTCAAAAAAGACATAATCTATCCAAGCATCCCAAGAACTGTCATAGTCATCTGCTACCATGATCTATCCTAAGCACGAAATAATGTTTGGTGCCAAGGTGGGATACTTCCCATTGTCCATACCTGTGATTGTATAGTCTTTTCGGGTACCAATGGAGGCTCGGATAGGGTGTGAGATAAATATCAGTAGGCCCCCACCAACGATGTCTATACATTCCAGTCTATGAATATAAACTGAAAGTGTGCAAGGAGATATAACTGTAAATCAATGACAAAATAATAACTCATACATGTTTTAGCCTCAACTGGTAATGTATTTGAACATGTAACCATTTAATTAAGTAATTCAAGTTCAATTTAAATATATAAGTTTTGTGAAATTTTAAACATAAAAGTTATAGATCATAATAATAATAAAAGGGGATCCAAGGTATAATTAAGTCATCCTTGAGTTTAGGGGTTATCCAACTGATCGTAGTAACTCATGTTTTCTAGAAATAAAAGGGGTTTGAGTGCAATCTAAGGGGAATAACCCCAGCCATTACACTATAAATTATTCTATCTGAGTATAATGATCTCATCCATGGTAATCACGAGCTAAGCATGATTGGGCCTGATGGGGTGAATCCATGGTGCCATGTGTCCAAAGACACCCAGATGGATCGAAGGAGTGTGCACTACTACATCTGTCAATTAATAGCCATGTTATTTACCAGCGCTAGAAAAAAACACTGATAAATGACATATTTATCACCACTAAAGAAATTGCTGACAAATTTAACCTTTTATCAGCACTTTTTTTAGCGCAGATATAGGGATTTTGTATCAGTACTTTATTTTTAGCACAAATAAAGGGTATCCTTTATCAGTGATTTATTTTTAGCACTGATAAAGGGTAAAATTTATTAGTGCTTTATTTTTAGCACTGATAAAGGGTACCCTTTATCAATGATTTATTTTTATCACAGATAAAGGTTTGAATAAATAAAATGAAATATTTAAATAAAATAAAAAAATTGAGTTTATTAAAAAAATATTACAAATTTTATGAATTAAATAATTATTGATAAAAATGAATAAATTGATTGTACATTACGAAATATTAAACATTTTATTAATTAGATAATTATGATAATTAATGTTATTAAATTGTATTTATTAAATATATAGATACATATTAATGTATAAAAATTTGATTTATATACTAATATATATAAATACGAATTATATATTACAAAATATTTATGCGCATTACATTAAATAGTCATATATTTATTGAATAATGGTTTATAATTAAAAAATAATATGAATTAAAAATATTGACTAATTGCATAATAATCGACATATAATTGAATGTCATTTGATATTTAAATCTAAAATAGATCAAATCTATGTTATATTGATTTCATATATTTTTAATCATTGATTTTTTATATACTATGCACACACATAAAAATTATCCATTTTTTTATATTGTTAAAGTGTTCTTATTCTTAATTTATTCAATTTCACTCATTTTTATCATATATGCATGCACTTAAAATTATATATTCATTAATAATGTTAAAAAATATTTGTAGAAAAAATTACAAGTAAATTTATTTATAAATTTACATTTATTATATTTATAAAATTATATATTTATAATTATAAATAAATAAATATATTTTTTAAAATTACATATATAATTATAAATAAATAATTATATATATTTAAATAATTATTAAATTTATAATAAATTTACTTAAATAAGGAATATATTTACTATATTTATATTTATATATATTTATTAAATATATATATCTATAATTATATAAATATATATAATTATATAAATATTATTTCTAAAAAATATTTCTATAATTATAAATAAATAATTGTAAAATTATAATAAATATATTTAAAATGGAATATATTTACTATATTTATATTTATATATATTTATTAAGTATATATAAATATTTAGAATTATTTTAATTATAGTGATAAATCCTTTAACTATGCTTAAGTAATAAGTGCTGATAAAAGCAACTCTATCAATGCTTTTTTTTTTCATGTTGATAATGATGAAAATTTATCAGCACTAAACAATGCATTGATAAAATAAAAATTTATCAGCACAATAAGTTTAACGATAATAAATATTGGTTTTATCAGAGCTTTGTCAGCGCTGATAAAGGCATACCTTTATTAGTGCTAAAAAAGTGCTCATAAAGAGTTTTTTATCAGCACTTAAGTAATAAGCGTTGATAAAAGGACTCTTTATCAACAATTTCTTATAAGCGCCGATAAAAGTGTCTTGATCTAATTAAAAACCCTAACCATTTGCGAACCCATTGTGATAAAAAAATCTTTCTATGGAATCCACCCATTTCCAGCACTCCTCCTCAGTGAATCGAAGCTCGAAACACACCACTTGACTACCTCCAGTTGCTCAAACATCTCATCAGACATCTAGTGTTCGATCGCAGTTAGGGTTTCCAAAAAGGGTCTCTGATTTTCTTTAACCTAGAGAAGCAGTCCCTTCAATTTTCTTTGTATATTTTTTGTTTAATTTTTGATTTATTTTTTGATGATGTCATTATTTGGGGTCCGATGATTGTATACTAGTGAGGTAGGACTTCTAATTTTCTCAGTTTCCAATTTTGATTGAAATTTTGATCGGTCATGGAGAGTTTATTTTTTCTGGACTTAATGGTGTCACATGGAGTCACATCGAATTTAGTGGTTGTTTAATTTTCTTAAATTTCCAAAAGTTATTGCCCAAAGTTATAAGACATAATTTCCATTCTTTATTTTATCAATGTATTCCAAACATGCGAAATTTTAGAAATATAAATTGGGGATTTTGTGTGTGACAAAGTTAAAGGTAGGTAAATGGGTTTCATTTATATTATACTGCTTCAAAACTCCTGTTGTATACTTATCTTGGTTGGGTGGTAATCAAATGTAAGGATTCATCATGGAAGTTTTTATTAAAATTTTATTTAGACTTTTTTATTTATTTTTTGGGGATAATCATTCCCATTGTGTTGTTTTCCGTTCCATGGTCCTTGTTGCCAGCCTGAGGGGGATCGAGAATTCACTTTAGATACTATTATGGGCTCTCTCAGGTGTTTGATATACGGCTGTCTAGGGTTTTCTTTGGAAACTATATCTATTGTTAAATGTGTGGTACCTTTTCTCAATAATCCAACTTCCTATATCTCTACACTATTAAAATATCTATTTTATTTTTTCCCTCTTTAGATTAATCCAACATTATTTCTAAATACTTTTAATAATAATATATGAAATATTATACTAGGATGTTGTGTTCTATTTTCCAACTACATTATAATTTTTCATCATCATCCTACTCCCCCTCTTTTAATAATTTGAAAAAGTAGACTTTTTAGATTACCCCTTTCTAGTTATACTACTTTTTTGACACCTATATACTACTATAAGACATTATAGTTTCTTTATCAGAAATGTATATTTTCAAGAATTTCACCACCTTTTGAGTATTTATTTAACTAATAATAAGTATATTTTCATAGTATCACATTGATACCTAGATATATGACATGTAGAAAAAGAGTATGGAAAAGATTTTTACTATAAAAATTTGAGCTATAATGAATCTCATACACTTCGTGATATAGATTGACATTCCACCAACAACATTTGATTTTTTTTTTTCAATTTTCAATGGTTGTCAACATGGATTTTCAATATTCCTTTTGAAATCTATAAAACACATCCCTCTAATACAAGAATTAGGAAATAAATATCCCATGGATTCCATGAGTCACCTATAAATGACTGAAAATGTAAACTCACTAATCATCAACATTTAAACATTGGTCATTATTAATGTAGAAAATTATTATCCTCATTTATCTCTTAAACCTCTAAATAGTTTTTCACCCACATTGACAAACACTTTCATTTTATCGATGGAATTACTTTTTATGTAATGATTATGATCAATTCCACATTTTTTAAATTCAATTTTCTTTAATAATTCAAATAACCTTTAATACCATTCTCTTAGTTCCTTTTCCAATTCATACATCACCTTTGTCAATTTACAAACATTATTCTCATATTAAATAATGAGAAAACTATATGTTTTTTAATGTAATTCCTATCTATGTAACCCATTAGTAAATGATAATTTTACATCAAGTTGGAGTACCTTGAATTTCCTTAGGATGGGTCTATGTGGTTATATGAAATCCCAAGAGTCTTGATAAGTTTTAAAATATTTACATAGCATTAATTTTAAAAGTAATAATTCATTAGGTTTCTACATCAGTTTTTCTATTGTATTTTTATATCATTTAGTTGATTTAATGATAGTTTATTACTCTTGTTTATCATATTTAAGTTTCTCATTACTCCTTAATTTCATATATTACATTTTTATTTGTTTAGAGGAATTAAGAATGATTTTATGTGGAGTAATTATTTTATTAAATTCAATTACCCACTTTCTTCAAATAATGATTTTTTTGAAATAATAAAATGTTGAGTTTCCGTTATTAGAATTATCAATAACTTTAAAATTTGATAATGAATATCTTATGTGTATTTTTTTATATGTTGTATAAAATTAATCTCGTTTGAACCCAATAGGATGGATATGAACCAAAAATGGATGAATGTTAATCATATGAAAAATGAATATGAAGATGGATTTAAAGAGTTCATCATGTTTGGAAGAGAGAATACATATGACCCTTCTAAAATTCTATGTTGATGTTTACATTGTTGTTATTCAAGAAAAAATAGTCTGGAATAGTTGGAATAATATTTATATTTATTTTGATTCATTGATCAATGGTTCCAAAACAAGGATTGGTTGTGCATCACCCACAAATATAATAATAAAACTAAGGATTCTCTGTGCACTTCACGGCTGTTTGTTAACTACCACTTATCATAACATCTAACATGAACTTCCTATCTAACATCCTTGTGATTCTCTCATCCCACAAAAAAGAGAAAAAAATTATTAGTCTCTTGAAAATAGAGAGAAAATTTTATAGAATAAGCTAATTCATTAGGTAATGGTTTTGTGGAAATCACAAATTATTGAATAAGAAACATGAGAATCAAAAAATTATAAGAAGGAAAAATATTCCCACATATTTAAATGATGAATAAAATTGTAAAGAAGAGAAGGAAAAGTGAATAATGAATGGTGATATTATAGAGATGGTGGTGAGAGGGTGTAGGATGAGAGAATCATGTGGATACTAGATCGGAATTTCAGATCAGATGCTATGTTAAGTGGTAGTTAACCAACAGTAGTGAAGTGTACATAGAATCCTTAGTTTTGTTATTAACTTTGTGAGTGATGCACATCCAATCATTGTTTTGGATCCATTAATTATTGGATCTAAATAGACATCAATTTCATTAATTTTCCCATGGTTTCCTAATGTCCATATAGTCTTCTAAACCATAATGAAGTGCACATAGAATCCTTAGTTTTGTTATTAGCTTATATCTAGAAAAAAGAAAACCATAGGAAATATGTAAAGATAATGTTACGATATACTTTATATATTTTTCCAAAAAAATTATATAATGAAACATGGATTAAATTTTCATTATTCCTTAAAGAGTTAGTTTATTTTTGAATATTTATATCCACATTTCATGCATTTTTAGGAAGAGAAAAGACGATTTATTTTCTCAATCACAGAGTTAATCTTAATGTTTTCATAGTAAAATCATTTTCTATAGAATTAATTTATTATTTCATATTTATGAATAATTTATTTATTTTTAGTATTACTCACATAATAATTGTTTTCTTATATAGATGGATTCTTTTGTTTATGTTGGGGTGCTCTGTCCATCTTTTATGCCTTTCTACATAAAAAAGTTCACATACTTCTTCTCCCTTAAAACCTTTTCCCCCTTACAATGTTACACTTATCACTTTCTTTTAAGTTCTATCCACTACCTTTGAATATGATAAGAGGCACTGCCTCTGCTCAATTAGAGGGGTAATATTGATGTTTTTACAGTAAAATCATTATCCATAGAATTAATATATTGTTACATCTTTATGTTTGATTAATTTCTTTTTATTTTTTCTCATATAATAATTTTTTTATTATACATGTGGATTATTTTTTTCATGTTAGGATGATTTATCCAACATTCATGCTTCTTTTCTGTAAAAACCTTTTCACCAATGCAGTGTTTCATTTATCACTTTCTTTCAAGTTCTCTCAACTTTCTTTGTATGAATAGAAACGCTACTGCCTTTGATCAATTATAGAGGAAATCTTGATTATTTCATAGTAAAATCATTATCCATAGAATTAATATATTGTTTGATATTTATGTTTGATTTATTTATTTGTAGTATTACTTATATAATAATTTTTTTCTTATATAGGTGTATTCTTTTTTCCAAGTAAGAGTGCTCTGTCAAGATTTCATGCTTCTTCTCCCTCAAAACCTTTTCACCCATACAATGTTGCTTTTATCAGTTTCATTCAAGTTCTCTCCACTACCTTTGCAGGAAAAGTAATGACACTTCCACTACTCAATCGTAAAGGTAATATTAATGTTTGCATAGAAAAATCATTTTCCACAAAATTAATGTATTGTTTCATATTTATGTTTAATTTATATATTTTTATTATTACTCAAAATAATTGTTTTCTTATACATGTGGATTCTTTTTTTTGTGTTGATGTGGTTTATTCAAAGAAGGTCATGCAGTGTTGGTAGTTTGAAGTTGTTCATGTAGTGTTTTAAGACTTTGATACATGTAGGAATCAACCACACCTATATCCGACACACGATATAATCAGTATGAATCCTTGTATTTATTTTTATTTTAAATTGAAATTAGTTTTAGTAAAAAAGACAACTGACTCAATGGGTTCGTTATCAGTTTAAAATAGACACTTTAATTTAAAAAGTTTCACTCAATGAAAACAAAAAAAAACATGATCCAATTTTATTAATAATTCAAGGAATCCTTTCAAAAATCATTTTTGACGTGTAGGAATTATTCTCACAAAAAACCGATACACGATCTGATCTGTATGAGTCAAAGTACCTGTTTTAAGTTTAAAATGACATTTTTTTAAAAAGACAAGTGTGATACTCAAAACCGAGAAAAAAATTCAGATTGTTTTGCTACTTTAGGAAAAAAATACACAAGTGATTTGGAATGTGTAGGAATAATCTGTACCTTACTCTGATGAATGGTGTGACAGATATGACTTTATGTGCGTAAATTGACATCAATTTTAGTAAAAAAAGCTGACCCACTTAAAACTAAACAAACCGATTCATATTGTTTTTATACTTTAAAAAAATGATCCATATGTGATTTTAGACATGGATGAATTAGTCTCTCTTCAATATGATGAACGGTGTGACCGATATGACTCTAAGTGCAAGTTTTTATTTGAAATTGACATCAATTTTAGTAAAAACGACAACTAACCTACTCAAAACCTTGAAAAAACATTAAAATTTATTAAATACTTTAGAGAAATGATCCATAATTAATTTTTGATGTGTATGAATCATCCTCACCTTAAGATGATACACAATGTGATTGAAATGATTCAAAGTCCACGTCTCAATTTTAAAATGACATTTTAGTAAAAAAGATAAGTGACATACTCAAAACCATGTAAACACATTCAGATTGTTTTGATAGTTTAGGAAAATGATCCATAAGTCATTTGGGATATAAATGAATTAGCCTCACCTAAATCTAACACACATTGTGACCAGTATGACTGAAAGTGCATAATTTTAATTAAAATTGTCATCAATTTTAGTAAAATGGAAAATTGTCCTACTCAAAACCAAGAAAAAACATTCTCAATATTTTGATACTTATTAAAAACGATCCATAAGTTATTTTTTATGTGTAATAATCAACCACACCTCAATTTGACACACAATGTTCCTGGTATGTCTCAAAGTGTCTGTTATCATATTAAAATTGATATTTTAGTTCAAAAAGTTTCACAAACTGAATTATGATCAAACATGCTGGAATTTTATTGGTAGTTTAGGAGAATGATTCATAAGTCATTTATGACATGTAGGAATATGTTTCAAATCAAACTGAAACATGATGTGATTGGAATGATTCAAAAGTGTTTGTTTCTAGTTTTAAATAACATTTTAGTAAAAAATACAAATGGCATACTCAAAACTGAGAAAGCACAATCATATTGTTTTGATACTTTAGGAAAATGATCCAAAAGTCATTTGAGATGTTTTTGAATCATCCACACCTACATACGATGCACAATCTGACTGCTATGAATCAAAGTGTATATTTTTTATATAAAATTGTCATCAATTTAAGTAAAATTAACACTTTTTGTTAATTTATTTCCTTATATTATTACTAACATAAGAATTATTTTCTTATAAAGCTGAATTCATTTTCTTGAGTAGGGGTGGTTTTTTTAACAATAGCATGAGTCATGTATGGATAAAAAGACAAAGGAAAATTGATGTTTTTGAATTTGTGTAATAATTTGTATTTATGTAATTTATAAACAAACATTTGAAATTTCAATAATATATAGTTTTTTTCTTATGTTTGTGTAGTTAATTTCAACCCATTTAAATTCTATAGTTCGGAGTTGTTTTGTGGATATTCGGTGTGTTTCTGGTGTTGTGGTGTGCTGTAACAACACACTGCAACTGTGCTATAGTGTGCTGTTGTAAGACATTGCAGTGTGACCCTTTATCATTACTTTTAAAAACACTCATAAGGGAAACATTTATCAGCACTTTTAAAATAATTGGTAAAGGACTAATTTATCATCTTTAGAAGCGCTGATAAAGTTCAATTTTATCAGTGCTCAAAAGCACTGATAAATGGTTCCTTTAGTGGTCCTAAATTAAAGTGCTGAAAAATGGTTCCTTTATCAACACTTTTTTTTGTGTTTCTAAAGGATCCCTTTATCAGTGCTTTTTCAGCATTGATAAAAGGCCAGAGTTTTTAACATATCTCACATAGTCAATGCTTTTCTAGCACTGATAAATCCCATTTCTAGTGCTGTTAAAGGCAAATTTTGTAGTAGCGGTATCTGAGGCATCCTAATATCTAGAATGATAGTAAAATGATCCTACAACATCATGTATTCCATCCTCTAGTTGATAAGGACTATGTTCCAAGGTGGGTATCTCCCTTGGTAGTTGGCTCCTTAAATCAAAATGGTGTCCTCTAAGTGCTCAAGGATTTCCTTCAGAAATCCAAGGAAGGATCAAGTATGGAAACTCTTATAAAGATAAAAATGTCCATAGGAAATAGGAACCTTATACATATATCATTATTTAATTAAAGGCCATGTAATACTCATGACTTTTAATATTTAATTTAGTTCACTTCGTTACATTTAATCAACTTGAAAATGTTGATCAATGATATTAAACAATTTATCACTTTAATTATGTATTCATTTATTAGGTTAATTCTTTTATCTTTCATTATACATGAAAAAGTGTGATAAGGATATGAAACCAATTACCATTTAATTATAATTATTTAGGCTATGTGATATCTAATTATACATGAAAATAATAGTTGAGATTCATTTATTAAATTTTGAATACTTAACATTGAAGGGTCAAGTGATAATTATATACAATTCAAATGTTTTAGCCTTTGTTAGTTCATAATTAATTTTAATACATAGTTACTTACCACTAGCAATGTCATGCTAACACACCTGATCAATGTCCGAGATAATTATAACGAGGGTGATAAGGATTAAGAAGGAAATCACCCTACTTGGGGTGGACATCATTGAAATCAAAACCTACAAAAACATGAGGAACATGTATATAAATGGATCGAAAATACAATCTAAACAACTATAAGAAATAAATGTGAATTTTAGAAGCATATCCCGGTGAAACTGGTGTTGACATGATGATGAAAATATATAATTAATGAAAATTTTAGGTAAAATTCATAGACCACCTACCTCAAGCCTATATCACTCTCCACATCAAGTTTCAACCCTTAGTTTGGAATGTATCAGATGAAAACAGAAGAACAAATCAATTCCTTGAAAATATGGAATATGTGACTCCAACAAAATAACATCGTTGTGGGAAAGAAAAATGAAGAACTGGTCCAAATGACTGAATCAATTACTGAGAGGAATCGAACATAATGATCAAATGTTGAAATGGAGGTCAGACGATGAAACGAGATCAAAGACTATAAGAAGAGGCTTAGGAGATCCTTTAGGAGGAAATGAGAGGCTTCTATCTACTGGAGTGAGAAAAAATGATAAAGGGTAAACGTTATAATTCATTAATGTGAAATCATTAATATTTACCAAAAATTAATGTTTTGTATGATTTGATAAACCATGCTCCAACCATTTGCACCCCATTTCCTCATAAGGGGACCCACACAGTTTGAGAAATTGTGTTCTTACCATGCCATTTGGATTTGTTCAATATTGAACACCATCTACATGGGTGTTCATCCTAGGGTGTATGTTTAAGGTAAATTGTGCGCCCTTCTTTTCCCCCTGATATGCCTCGTACGGTTAGGGTAAACTGAGTGGGTTGGGTGACATGGTTTCTACTAACTATGTGACCAAGTTATTTTTTCCCCAACGGGGGTTTCAAGCTCCGAAAAACCCCCTAACACCCTTGAAACATCCAAAAACTCATTAGGAATCCATAAAAGTTATAAAACATAGACTCAGACTAAAATTCAAAGGATCCATACCTCATTAAAAAACTATGTTCATATAAGAGGTATGAGAACTTACTACTCCATTGGCCTTATTATTTTGTTGTGATATCTTAAAAGACTTTACAAAACTATCTAGGGTAGGGATTTTCACTCCCTCGAAGGATATTTGATCAATTTAGGGCTTGAAATTTATCATTGTTATTATTTATTTATTATCACTACCATATCACTATGTGCATGCACCTGAATATTCTAGATATGTTTAGGGACATCCTTGGTAGTGGCCTGTGATTTATACTCACACATTGAATGAGAATCCCAGTACGCATGTAATCTTTATGATTCACAACTCATGTAATGTAAAGGGTGCTGGAATAGATATTTGAGTTGGTAGTTCTTGTTCAGTGTTGGGAGACGCGACCCGGCAAAGACTTGGGTCTATTTTTGTTGTTTTCTTCAGTATTTTATTTATTTTATACCATATTTTATGTGATTAGTCCATGCGTGATCTTACTTATTATGTATGAATCATATGTCATTACAATTGTTTATTGTTTTATAACATGATATGTGTTATTAGCCTTTGTTTGGCCCATAGTTGTAATGTCAATATGCAATTTTTATATTGTGATTAACTTTTATTATTACTACTTCTACAGTAATCTGTGGTTAGCTTTTATAGAGAAAGTATGGTCTCCCCATGTTATACATAGAAACTCACCACTAGAAAACAACCTCTAGTATATGTGGAGGCTTTCTCAAGGTATTTAACACTTTAGTTTTCTTATAGTTGTAGTGAACCAATCTAGGGACATTAAAATTATTCATTAGAGAACATTACTGGATGACTAGGTGATCACACAGCATATTGCCTCACATTATGAAAATGGATTTTGTATCCATATTACATAGTATCAAACAATTAAATATCTAATATACCACTTTGAAATTCTCTAACTTCACATGTCAATCAATAGATTATCACACAATGTTAACAGTAGTGTGGTAAAAAAATATAAGAAAACAAAGTGTTAGTAGTTAGAAGATTGCATAAATATGGGATATATGTTACTAGAGAAATTCCATAATCCATGAAAATAATTCTCCATGGATGGATATTATACATAACACCCCAATATTAAGGTCCTTCTCGGAATAAATTGCGAAATGATCTATAATAGCATTGTATCATCCTAAGCTTTTATGAACATTTTTTTAAATAAATTAAATTTATTTGATTCCTGGAATTAGACACTACAACTTGTTAAGATTTTATTATACACTACACCTTGTTAAGATTTAACTACATGCAACACCGTCTTAGCTTGCGTTGTATGAAACATTGAGTTTCTAATAAATAGCATTTTATTATTATATATATTTAATAAGGATAGTTATAACCTACCCATCAAACTTTTAAAAATGAATTTTAATAACTAATTTTTAAATATTATTTATATTGGTTTTATATGAATAAAACATATTTATAATAAAATACATAATTTTTGGTAAAGTCTTTATATGTCTTGAAAATACTATTTTCTCAAAATATTTGTTTTTATGTATATTTTTGAACAATTGTAAAGACTAAGAAATTCCACACACACACACACACACATATATATAATTATTTGGGATTATTTGGAGGTCGCTAAATCTGAAGGCACGCGATTCCGAGGCCTGGAGTGCCTAGAATGATCCATCGAAATTTTGTTAAGCATTAATTAGCACGCTTGAGCATTTTTCCTGGAAAAGTGGAATAAATCTTAAACAGGTTCCCAAATCAAAAATCCAAGGGCACCGTTGCATTCAGGATGGCAGGTTTACGTTAGGCACGACTTAAGTTTAGTCAGCGTAGGCCTCTAGTGAGAAAAATTGAAAATGGAATAACTGTAAATAAAATAATTAAATAAATTTATTTTATTTTTCAAATGCTTATACCTCATGAACGGTGACTCAGATTAAAAATCCAAGACCTCAACTGAGCTCAGGAGGGTATTATTTTTTTAGGAAGATTGTAACATTGGCCGGTATGGGCCAAATATGCAAATTAGTTTTTGGCCGTCAATGAAATAATTAAGTAACAATTATTTTATTGCTGAAATATGTAACTTCTAAATGGTAACTCAGATTAAAAATCTGAGCGTAACGTTGAGTACATTGGGACATGTTTCCCCAAGGCATATCCTAACCTTGACCAACATGGGTTGAGGGTGAATGTTAATAATTTATCAAATTTTTTTAAGGTACGTTCAGTAAATGTGCAGGTGACATTTTATATCTTTTGAACCGGTTATCGGATTAAAAATCAGAGGGAACTATTGAATTTTCAGTGCCGAGATTCGCTTAAGGGAGGCTTCACTTCGACCGTAGAAGGTCGGGAGAAAAAATTAGATTTTGGACATTTAAAAGAATCATTAAATAAGAAAGTTATTTTATTTCCTTTCGCTCTTTTCCTCCAACAGAAAAGCGACAGTGGAGGGACCAACGATGTGTCAAGCCATTAAATGGATTGAATCCTCAATTCTTTCTAACAACACCGTTTGTATTCGGAAGGTTCCATAATTAATTCAACCCCATTAATTCAAATGTGTTACTCACCCTCCTCTTATCCTATTTATATGATGTTTTGGAAGGAATATTGGAATGGATTCACCAAGCAACAAAGTTCTGATAAAGTGTTGTGACATCAAACACTTGGAGGACGGGGATGGATTCAACGAGTGGTGATGAGAACCATTGAATCGTGAACCGACGACAACGACAAAGGAGGTTCCATCGGTCTTCATCAACGAATGTCTTATATAGGTAGGGGTGTATATTTTGAAGTTGTATTTAATGAATTAAATATTTTCCCACTTGCTATCACCATAACATAGAGGGAGCATGCCATATGAACAAGGACTGAACCCTCCACTTCTTTGTTCTTGATGTGAACTTCAGGGAACAATTTTCAAATTGGCGACACCACAAAATACCGAGTCACACTATTTCGGTGGCAGCGCAGAAGAGATGTAGGTGTAGACGACAACAAGAATTGACACTGAAGCACATCCGATGACCCACTGAAGAAACTGCCGGTGCGCCATGTCAGCAGCGTCTGGTGGTGGCTGGAGGAGACATGCAGCAACCGACCGTGGGTGATGAAAGGCAGCAAGCGACGGTGCGCCGCGAAGGCCAAGGGCGGCCAGCCCAAGCCGGCCGTGCATGATAAGGGAAGTGCCCACTGGAATCGCCAGCGGAAGCAGCCTTGCCCCGAAAGCCGCAGTAGGTGGGTGTGGCATGTCCCAAGCCTTTCCACATTGGAAGAACCCGATTGGACGAACTACCATCCGACTAATGCATTGGGGTAGTGCCCACCGGTTGGGTGAAACGACCCTGCAACTGAGGGGCCAGTGAAGGAGGTGGAACGCCTTCTGGAAAACCGAGCTAGCACGGGATGACCAAGCGAGCCGAACCTGCCTAGCGGGACGGAACCTGACAGCAGGTTGGGCTAGATTCATGGCCCAGCAGGCCGGACCCGTTAGTGGGCTGGGCTAGACCCTCGGCCCCGCGGGCCAGAGTAGGTGAGTCGAGCCCCACCCGGCAGGCTGAGCAAACAGCGGCCTGGGCCTACGAACCAAACCGGGATGACCTCGACAGGCCGGGCCCAGTGAACTGGGCCAACCCTTATTGGGCTGGACCTGAGCGGGGTCAGGTAGACCCTGAGACCTGTTGTGTCGGGCCGGTCCGACCGAGTCGGACCGGGCCCCAACCCAACCGATACCCGAATAAAGAAATGACTGTAAATAATGAATCAGGTGTCCGGTTGACACACTGTCAGTGGCGTTGGGACCCATTTTTGGAAGAGGTCCCTTTGGAATATTCTGGTAGGCCTGATCGAGCCGGGATGCACTTAGATGCGATTACCCCCATTTCATGGAAAGGTATGTAACTAACAGTCCGGGCATCCTATTGACGCACCGCTTGTGGCATAAGGACCCTAATTCCAAGAAAGTCCTTTTGAGATACTCTAAGTGAGTTTTGTCAGATTTTGACATGCGACCTGGGTTGGATTAGACTTGAATCCAACCGAGCCTTTTTTACACGAGTGACCATATCTCACAGACAGAGCATCCGATCGATTCACCGTTTATCGTGTTGGAACTATTATGAAATGGTGGTCCTATGGGATAATTATTTGTGGAACTTTGTGCTAGTTGAAATATGACTTATGGCTCAAGGATCAGTTCTCCCATAATCAAATGTACAATGAGTAGGAATCCAGTGGCTGGTAGTGAGGCGGAGGAGATTGGCTGTGACATAAAGAATGAAAAGCAATCCTGCGTGGGACAGTACCTATCGATACTATGTGGGTCAGTGCTCAGTGATCCTATTTGGGTCAGCACATACTGATTCTGTGTGGGTCAGATCATGTGTGGGTTCGCACTCAGTGATCCTATTTGTATTAGCGCATACCGATTCTGTGTGGGTTAGCATTAGAGCCTCCTGAAAGAGTAAGATTATATAGCAATACATCTAATCATATGTATTTTTTTATTTATGTTATACCTTGTGTGAGTTGAGTCTTCACCTTTGTGGTACTTTTACCTTTATGGTGTTACCTTCATGGTGTTACCTTTGTAGTACTATTACCTTGGTGTTTTTACCTTTGTGGTGTTACCTTCATGGTTTTACCTTTGTGGTACTCTTAACTTAATGTTGTTAGCTTCGCGGTGTTACCTTTGGGGTACTATGACCTTCGTGGTGGTACCTTTGTGGTGTTACCTTTGTGGTAATCTCACATTCGTGGTGCTACCTTCGTGGTGTTACCTTTGTGGTAATCTTCCTTCATGGATCAGTTGTTGAAATGGATTAAATGTTGGAGTCATAAGTTTCCTCATGAATGAGACGATTATTTTTGATAACTTAGGTATATGTATGGGCATATACCTAAGTAGAGTTGATGAATTCTTCATGCTTCATGATTGAAGTATTGCATTGTGGTATTTCCTTTGTGGATCTCTCATAGACCTTCAGGGGTCTCAGGGTCCCTACTGAGTATTGGCATACTCTCCCCTACATATGCTTCGCCCGCACATTGTTGTGTCTTGTGCAGACGACAAGAAACTGGGCTGAGACTTGAGGGAGCCCAGACCCGGTGGTACACGAAGGAGATGGGCTGATGTGGAGTGCTGTAGAGATGATCTGTACCTACCCTTCAGGTAGGATCCTTGGTGGATGATCCATGGGTTATTTTCTATTTTTAGTTGTACTTGTACTTATTAGTTGGGCTTTTATTCTATCCCCTTTACATTCATTACACTTTTTACTACAACAGTTTACTTTATGGTTGCTTTATTTTGTGTTCTCGGTTTTTGTGTTTATACAGGTTTGAAGGCAATGCCTTCTGGTTATAGGGATATGCTTTTCTGGTGCTAGTCGCCAAACTTTGGCCTATGGAAGCCAGGCTTTGGGTAGTCACGACACGGGACCCGGGGGAAGGGTTGTGATAAAGTGGTATCAGAGGAGTCAGTTCTACCGAAGAACTAGGACCCTGATCTTTTGAATAGTGCAATAGTGTTAAGTTTTTTGAGTGTGGTTTTTTGTTCATGTAGTCCAGTGTTGGTGTAGTGGCCAACTTATCCATACACCAGGACCCTGAATTCTGATTTTGGGCTTGGTGCACGAAAACACTAATTGCATGTGTTTCAGAAATGTTTTTTCATGGTTTCTTTCGAGTTAGCTCACTAGGTATAACTGAAGGACTGTGGTGCACCTGTTCCTTATCAAGATGTTTCCGCATAGACAGCCAGCTAGGATTCCTAAGAGAGTACACGACGATGGCCCATTGAGCGACCCTGTGTGGATCAGCATTCTAGCGACCCTTTGTGGATCAGCACCGAGCCATCCTTTGTGGATCAACAACAGATGAAATTAGCGGACCATTAGTGATGAATGAGGGAATTTCACAAGTTCTAGTGGTAGAGGCCTCCGAGGTTTTGAGGTGAGACAAATCCCTAGGCATTTGAGGACTAGCTGAAGGCTGTGGCTAGAGTTTTCTATTTATTTATAACACCAGTATATCAGAAAGTGATTCTAGATGCTAGTATTTATCACTGCATGACCATGAGGATGGTCCAGAATATGATGAGGCTTCTTTACATGGACTGTTTCTTGAGATGGTACCTTTTGGTAGTGTGCTAGCTATATCACTGCCTGTTAGTCAGCAGTTACAAATGGCCATACCGCTATAGGACATTGTAAGCTTATGGCCTTACACATGTTTCAACCTCAGATACCCATCATGTTCTAAGGAGAGCCCAAATCACAGGCAGATAAGGAGTAGATTGAGGAGGTGGCTGAGTTTCCATCTAGCTAGGGCACCATTCGATCAGATGGTGGTCCTGGTAGAGAGCCTTCTACATGGTTTAGCAAAATGATGACATGGTTTAGATTACCTTGATCTTGTGAAGAGGTGAATTTTTTTTGGACAAGCTTGAGAACCTTACTCAGAGACGGTGGTATATTTCTTTAAAATCTAAGTGATGAGTTTTCCCTAGAGATTCTATAGCTTTGGATGGATGACATGTCGGTAGATGAGTATTTATCGAGGAATACCGACTATCCCAGGTACTCAATGAATACAGTATGGTTAGTGCTTCAGGGCTTGGACCTCTGATCATGGTGTGTTTAGGGACATCCAAGCCATTACTTTTCCTATATGTATTCCTACTTATATTTGGGTGCTAGATAGAACCTTTTTGGTTTAATGTTTTTTGGTTGATTGGATAGATCCAGTGACTGATAGTAGTGGGAAGGCAATAAACTGATACAAGTCCCAATGACTTGGGTGTTTAAAATGTTTCAGGAAGAGTAAGTGATAGGGATAGATGAATCTGCAGGGAAAAAGACGTGGAATTGGTGTTAGGAGAGTATCATGAGGTGGTATACATTTCGACATGTTACAACCACCACCCCAATGTGGTCCCCACTAGGCTCAGGGAGCTGGAGGACAGGGGAAGGGGGTAGCTATATGCAGTCAAGGAGTGTGATCCAAGGGCTCGTGGAATGATTCGAGGTATGGTATGTGTCTACTACTAGCTACTGTATTAATATACATATGTACCAATCACTCATTATTACCAAAAATCTTGTTCAAGTCCTAGATTTTCTGGATAAACTGATAACTAGACCCTTAAGTCTGGAGATACCTTTGGGAGGAGACTCAATTATCACACATATGATGACAGTTTGATCTGACCCTTGAGGCAAGAGTTTTTGTTGGAACCTCTTAGTGGCAGCGTTGAGGCCTTACGACGTTAGTATGGGTATGGGATGGACATCCACAGTTCATACTCAGATTTACTGTTTTAGGAAAAAATTATGTAGTATATCTAAAGTGTTGGAATGGGTTTTCCTTGGTCGGTGAGAAAGGAAACCTTGACAGCACAAGATAAACTCATGCAAAGGAGGGTGCAACAGATCACTCTTGAGTCGGCTATCCTTATTCTCATGTCAGTAGGATTTTTGAGTTTTTAGTTCCCAACAGTAGTTGCAATGTGTGGGGACATCTTTACAAAATATGTTTCCAAGATTACCTCCTCGAAGGGAGAGGGACTTCTAATTTGGCTGGGTAAAACTAGAGATTTGTACCTGACTTCTCCAGGGTAGTTCCACCCTTTTCATCTTTGAAGAAGATTGGGGAGCCTTTCTTATGAATGGGGAAGTGATAACGGAGCTTTCAAGAGCTTAGACAGAGACTAAAAAGTGACCATCTGTAGACTACCAGAAGGGGGCGTTGGGTATGTAGTCTACTACGACGCATCAGGGACCAGACTAGGTTGTTTCCGGATGCAGTAGCCAACAGTGATCACATATGGCTCAATTTAGTTGGGACATCATGAGCGGAACTACACTACCCATGACCGGGAGTTAGCTGTAGTTGTCTATTCACTGAAGATGTGGTCGCACTACTTTCTGGGAGAACAATTTATTGTTTACTCTGATCACAGGATTCTCAGGTATATCTTCCCACTGAAGGACCTGAACCTGAGACAACGAAAATGGATAGGGTTCCTACAGGACTATGACTTTGAGATAGTCTATACTTCTGGGAAGGGGAATGTGGTAGCATACACACTCAACAGGAGGTCTGGTCTATAACTATTGAACGAGGCATCAGAGAAGCTGGTTGTGTTGCATATATCTTTCGTGGATAAAGATGGATCATTTTTACATCCATTCTATGACTGTCACTCCCACAATTATTTAGTGATTTTGGGAGGCACAACTTGGGGACATTGAGTGCGAGGCCCAACGTGCTCTGATATCCTCAGGACGGTCTCTTGAAGGATTTTCTAAAGCTGTGGAGCATTCTGTTCTCTTCAGAGGACGTACCAGGGCACCAGTGATACAATGGGATGAGGTGTTGAGGGAGTTCCATACATCCCCTTTAGCGGTACATCATGGAGTGGAAAAAATGTACTAGGACCTTCGGCATCAGTATTGTTGGCCAGGTATAAAGAAGTTAGTGACAAAGTTTTTATTGATGCCTCACTTGTTAGAAGTTAAGATTACGTAGATTAGGTATAAGACTTATGCAGATAAGAGATTGAGAACCTTGGAGTTCGTGGAGGGAGGCCATGTCTTCCTACGGGTCACACCCCGATGAGGATAGTGGAGATTCATCTAGGGTGGCAAGATATCTCCAATGTTTATCAGACCTTTACAGATCCTCAGCAGAGTAGGCGAAGTGACATGCCATCTATCTCTTCCCCCACAGATACACTGGGTGCATAATGTTTTCCATGAGTCATAGATGAGGAGTTATGTGCATGATCCATCACACATTATTGATTGGGGTGAGCTGGGCATCGATGATTGGGAGACTTTTACAGAGTTTTTGGTGGAGATAGTGGATCATCAGATGTGAGTCCTTTGTGGATTAATGATCCCTCTAGTGCGAGTTTTGTGCAGCATGGGAACCTCTATGAGAGAAAATTGGAGCGGGAGGATCATATTCGTGCTTTGTACCCTCATTCATTTGATTTAAACTTGTTTTGTCTTTCGAGGGAGAAAGGCCCTAAGGTGCGGTGAATGAAAAGACCCAGAAATTCCATATAATTTTTTAAATTATTTGGGATTATTTAGAGGTCGTTAAATCTAATGGAACATGATTCTGAGGCCCAGAGTTCCCAAAATGATCCGTCAAAATTTTGTTAATATTTAATTAGCATGTGTGAGTAGTTTTTCTAGAAAAATGGAATAATTATTAAATGGGTACCTCGATTAGAAATCTGAGGCTACCATTGCGTTAAGGATGGCAGGTTTACCTGAGGAGTGACTTAAGTTTCGTTGGCGCATGCCTCCAGTGAGAAAACCCAAAAATGGAATAATCGTAAATAAAATAATTAAATAAAGTTATTTTATTTTTCAAATTCTTATAACTCACGAATAGTGACTCGAATTAAAAATCTGAGACCACCACTGAGCTTGTGAGGGTATTCTTTCTTTAGACGGATACTAACATTGTCCGGTGTGGGCCAACTATGGGAATTAGTTTTTGGATGTAAATGAAATAATTAATTAACAATTATTTTATTATTAAAATCCATAACATTTAAACGTTATATCGGATTGAAAATCTAAGAGTACCGTTGAGTTCTTTGGAACGCGTTTCCCCTAGGCAGAGCCTAACCTTGACCGATGCGGGTTGAGGGTGAATGTTAATAATTTATCGAATTTTTTTAAGGTATGTTCAGTAAACATGAAAACGGTGTTTTCTATCTTTTTAAATGGTGCTCAGATTAAAAATATAAGGGCGCCATCGAATTGGAAACACCGTGATTCACTTAAGGGAGGCTTCACTTCGACCAAAAAAGGTTAGGATAAAAAGTTAGATTTTGGAAATTTAAAAGAATAATAAAATAACAATTTTATTTTATTTCCTTTCCCTCTTTTCCTCCAACGGACGATCGGTGGTGGCGGGACCAACAACGTGTCAAGCCATTAAATGGATTGAATCCTCAATTATTTGTAACAACACCGTTGGCATTAGGAAGGTTCCTCAATTAATTGAACCCCATTAATTCCACGTGCGTTACTCACCCTTCCCCTCTCCTATTTATATATAGTATGGGGAGGAGTATTGGCACAACTTCACCAAGAAATAAAGTTCTGATAAACTATCGCGACGCCAACCACTTGGAGGATGAGGCTAGATTCAACGAGAGGCGAAGAACACCACCAAATTGCAAACCAGCGACAACGACGAAGGAGGTTCCATCGATCATCATCAGCGGACGTCTTATCCAGGTGGGGGGTGGTTATTTTGAAGATATCTTTGTCAAATTAAATCCTCTCATGCTTGCTATCAGCTTAAGGTGGAGGGTGCATGCCAAATGAACAAGGCCCGAACCCTTCACCGCTTTTTTCTTGATGTGAAATTCGGGGAGAAATTTCCAAATCGACAACAACATGAAATAGTAGGTCACGCTATGTTAGTGGTAGCACAAAAGAGCTGTAGGGGTAGATAACACCAAGAATGGACACCAGAGCATGTCTGGTGACCCGCCGAAGAAACCGCTGGCGCGCCATGTCAGCAACGACCGACGGGGGATAGAGGAGACCCACGAAAATCGGCCATGGGCGGTGGAAGGCAGTGTGTGATGGCGGGCCGTGGCTTCCAGCTTGAGCCTGCTGCGCCAGACAAGTGCGGTGCCCGCATGCACCACCGACGGAAGCGGCCGCGGCAGGAGGGGGCAGCGCGCCCCACGCTGCGCCACATTGGAGGATCACGGTCGGCCGAAAGGCTGATCAGTTAATGTGGTGGGGAGAAAAGGCCCTGCAACCATAGGGCCAGCGAAGGAGGTGGTCTTCCTTTTGGTAGACAGAGCCGGCACGGGCTGGGCTGGCACAGGTGGGTCGAACCTCACCCGGCAGGCCAGGCCAACCGCTGCCCGAGCCCACAAACTGAACCGGGCTAACCCTGATGGGCCATACCCAAGGAACCGGGCCAACCCTTAGTGGGATGGACCTGAGTAGGGTCAGTTAGACCCTGGGACCCATTGTGTCGGGCCGGTCTGACCGAGTCAGACCAGGCCCAGACCCTACCGGTACCCGAATAAAGAAATATGCATAACTGACGAACCGGGTGTCCGGTTGACACGCCATCAGTGGTATTGGGACCCCATTTTTGAAGTGGTCCCTTTGGCATATTTCAGTGGGCCCGACTGAGCAAGGCTAGACTGAGGTGTGATTACCCCCTGTTTCAAGGAAAGGGATGTAAATAACAGACTTTGCATCAGATTGATGCGCCCTTTATGGCATAAGGACCCTAGTGACAAGGCTTTCCTTTTGAGATACAATATGTCTGTTTTGTAAGAGTTTTATGTGAAACCCAAGTTGGATCAAAATTGAATCCAAGTGAGCCCTTTTTACAAAAGTGCCCATATCTCACAGACCGGGCATCTGATCGATGCACTGTCTGCCGCGTTGGAACCCTTACGACATGATAGTACTTTGGGATACTTATTCATGGAACTTCGTGCCAGTTGAAACATGACTGATGGATTGGGGAGAAGTTTTCCAATAATTTAGCGTACTATGAGTGGGAATCCAGTGGCTGGCAGTGAGGCGGAGGAGATTGGCTGTGACGTGAAGAATGAAAAGCGATAATGTGTTGGTCCATACCTATCGATCCTGTGTGGGTCATCGCTCTGCGATCCTATGTGGGTTAGTGCGTACTGATCCTATGTGGGTCAGATCCTATGTGGGTCAGTGCTCAGTGATCCTTTGTGGGTCAGCACATACCGATCCTATGTGGGTCAGCAGAAGAGCCTCTCAATACAGTAAGATGATCCAGTAATACATCTAATCATCTATACTTCTGTATTTAAGTTATACCAGGTGTGAGATGAGTCTTTACCTTTTTTGTACTTTTACCTTCACGGTGTTACCTTCATGGTGTTACCTTTTTGGTAATTTAACCTTCATGGTGTTACCTTCATGGTGTTACATTTGTGGTGTTAACTTTGTGGTACACTTACCATCATGGTGTTACCTTCGTGGTGTTATGTTCGTGGTGTTACGTTTGTGGTGTTACCCGGGGGACGGGTCATGAAAAAATAACAAAATTATTTTTTGACACTTTTAGAAATTAAATTTGATAAAAATAAACTTCATTTTTTAATTCATATTTTAAAAATTATCATAGGGTGAATTTTTGGAGTCGTTTTTGAAATATTTCACTTTTGGATGAATAGTTAAAAATACTGAATTTTAATTGGAAACCACTTTTTTGTCTAATTTATTTATATTGTTAAATTTTATTTTAATTTGGTTTTAATGTATAATTAGGTCAATAATAAATCAATTAATTCATTTTATGTCATTAGAACCAATTTCACAGAGAAATTGGATATTAAAACATTTCAATATTTCGAATATTTTCTCTTTAAAACCCCCTTTCTCGACACCATTATGGGATTAATTTTATATTAATTTCTTTTAATTTTTTTATTATAATTTGTAAAATTGGATTCCATATTTTTAATTAGCCTAATTTATATTTTTAAATAAGTTTGACATAATTTTTGACCAAAGTAATTAGTGAATACAATTAAAATTAATTACAATGATTAAGGAAAAAACAAAAATATTTAGTGGTAAAACGTAAAACATAAAGTGTAGAAATTAATGAATGGTGCTTCACTCTCCGGGGAGATCTCAGGCTCTCGGATCGACTTCTTTCTCCTCCTAGGGTTCTCCCCGACGGCGCTGTCTTCTGCTCTGCTATCCCTGGTTCTCTATTCTCTCCGTTCAGCTCACTAGGCTTCAGTCTCTCCAGATCCTCTTTTCATTCTCTCTCATTGGTTTTGATCTCCCCTACTTGTTTCAACTTCCCCGGATTCATGAAGACTCCGACAGCCTTTCTGCACTCTGGCCTCGAGCTCCGCCGCCCCTCTCTAGGTTGGATCTGGAGTGGTTGGCACACCGAGGCTTTGGGATAGTGGTCTGGTGTTTGAGGGTCCTCTCGGTGTCTCGGTTCTTCTTCATTTAGGGTTTCAACCCCCGGTCTCCTTCTAGGGTTTCGTCCCCTCATATAACTTTTCTTTTTACATTCATTCCCTGGTTCTTTCAACGGTCCAATCATGTTTCTTCGTTATCATTCTCAGTGATTTTTTGTTTTCATCGGTTGAGAGTTTTTATCTATTTTTCTGGTTCGAAGCTAGTGTTGTATGGTGAACCTGTGACGATTTTGGGTGGAGCTTGTGTTGTGACGAAGATGGAAGCAGAAAAGGTGAGCATCAAAAAGATGGTGTTCGGATAGGTTCTTATTCTAGTTTTCCCTTCCCTGGTTCATGGCCTCCTAGTCAGAGATGTGGTTTTCTCTCCGACGACTGAGGCTTTGATGTTCTTCTGGATATGGTGGTTGGTGTGTTGCAATTTCTCCGGCGATGACAAGGCCGAGTTCGATTCTGGCGTTGATGATTATGACGTTAGGAAGGGATTTGACTGATGGTGCTTGCGGGTCTATGGGCTGGCTCGTAGTCTGGGAAAACCTTTTTAATTTTTAATTTTGAAATGTTAAAATCTTTTGCGGTGTTTTGAAATTTGGATTTTGTGGCCGGAATTCATGTTGTGGGTGATAATGGGGTTTTCTTGGTTTGTATTGGTTGACATTGTATTTGTTTCAAACTTACCCATTTAAAAGTTTCATTAGAAAAAAATACAGATTGGTGGTGGATAAAGTGTAGAAATGATTCTAAACTTGTCCAAAACCCATTTTATGATAAAATTTAGATCATAACCACCTCTTTTATATAATTTAGTTCATTATTTGAGGGAACTTGATATAAAATGGCTCTCAAACATCACTTGTTAACACATATAAATACCTTTTTATTAAATAATACATATCCAAATATCTTCCTAAATTCACCCCCTTAATCCAAGAAGCCTCACTTTGGGATAAATCGAACCAAGTAAGTTCTTTGGTGAAAACCAAAAAGAGATTCCTGAAGAAGAGGTAATGTTCATCGACCAATATTTTTGTTTTTTATTTCTCAAAACTACCCATTTATTTTTATATCATACTTATATAAATAATTATTTATCTTAAATATATTTAGAAGTTATTAGGTTTTGAGTGTGACCTAAAACATCACACACTTCCATAAAATGGGATTTTGAATCATCATTCGTTCTTCCATTACCAAACTTTAATGTTGGGAGTATTTATGGATTTATTGTTTATATAATATATTTAATACTTTTATTATTTTATTATTATTTGGGAGTTTTTATATCATATACACCTTCATGATTTCCATTTTTTGGGAATATGATAACATCATTCGTGTGTATGAAAGACTACCCCCTCGTGAAGTGATGCGATTCATTCATGTTTTACATGGAATGTATTAAGGATATATTTAATAAAAATATTTTATATATATGAAATAAAAATTATTATAGAATTATAATAAACCATATAAAAATCTTTCTCTTAACCCAACATGAAAATGAAAATAGCTTTCATGCATATGTACGGCCTACCGTCTCCTTAGATAGTGTATTTCATTTCCTAATTCTACCTTTAATCGATTATTATAAATACAGATATACTAAATTTTTTTTATATTTATATCATATATATAATTATGGATATAATTAAATCATTATTAAGGTAATGGTATCATAAATATTACAAATAAAAACATATATAAAAAATAGGAGGTTATTACCCAGAACACAACTTTATTATGGAATTGTTAATAAATGGGTAATAAATGGACATAAAAAGATAATATATGGTATTATATATAAAAATATGGTTCTATTATAGGTTTATAATAAACTTATATTTAGTATAAATAAGTTTTTAATGAGTTCTATCAGATTCAATACTTAAGGTATGGTATTTTTGTATCACTTTTATTTTCTATGGGACACTAGCCTTGTTCACCAACTATTTCTTCTATGTGGCATATATACTTCCCATCAATGTACTTTATGATTCTACTAATTAATTTTTTTGATATTTAAATATCCATTTTAGTATCTCTATTTCATGGGGTTTATGGTTAAAACATTACAAAAACGTTAAGGGAATTTTTGTGCCAATTTTCCTTCTTTTAGATGTATGTTACGTTATGAACATATATTCTTTCATGATGTGTATACAGATAACCTTTTACATGTAATATCATGAATTTTTTCATCCTCAAAATATTTTAGGTTTCATTTAATGTTATCCACTCATGGGTATTAGGATTCAATGTTACCCAATTGGTAAGAGTTTATTTCTACAATCTTATCATTTATCTGGATTGTTTACAATTATACTCCAATTAATGAAATATTATAATTCATATCTCATGAAATATCATGAATTTTATTATCCTATTGTTATAAATGACATCTTAATATAATGGTAACGTTTCCCACTCTTTGTTAATTAATTTAGTTAAGAAAATTTCTTTAAGAAAATAGGTCTTTATTTTTCTATTATGTCGAAAATATCTTTTCTCCAAAAACCATGATTTCTAAAAATGTTTTCAGAAATGATATATAGTGATTTTTAAAATGAATTTTTATCCATGTTTTAAATTTTTACAAAATGGTTTTAAAATTAATCTTCTTTCCATCTTCTATTCATGGCTCTATTGAATTCTTCTAGAAATATGAAATGAATCTTTGTTTTAACGTTTATGACTTGGAAAAAATTCTCTAGCACCATGACCAATGATTTATTTGAAGCTTCCCATATATGTTTTCAAGTATATTTTCATAGAATAATATTTTAAAGATTCCTTTACATTTTTTTAAGTTATTTTCAATGAAAAGTATTTTCAAAAAGTAGTATGATTTAAAAAAGCATTTTTTCAAAGTAGAAAGGATATTTTTCTCAAGAATTGTTTTAAAGGATCTTTCAAAATTATTTTCAATCTATGATGACATCCATTGGTTTTACATATTATTTACTAGGAACATGATCCAAGAATAATATTCATATTCTTTATTTTAATGGTTTATGTTTTAACGACATGATGTTTATGACACCTGTTTCTCTTGTAAGGGTTATACAATGATATAATTGTTATAAAAACTACTTCTTTTCATGGGTTATGCTTTGATGAAATGATTATGAAACCTATCTATGTTAAATAGGTTATGATATGATGACATGTTTATGATTCCCATTTAATTTCATGGGTTATGATATGATGAATGTTTACGATCTTTTGGCACACATATGTGTAATTTCTTTATGTGATGGGTGGGACCTATATCTCCCTCTAATGCATGGGGTAAAGATCTATATCTCATTATATAAGAATGGATTGAATGACGAGTGAACCAATTTCAGTAAAGGACTTTGTTTTCTAATATTTTATTGTGAATGAACCTTTACTACTAAGATGGTTTGGGGAGTGAACCCATTCCACTCAGATAACCTTGTAAGTGAACCATGATTACTATTGAAATCATTTTATATATTTATGCGTCTTACAAAATTCCATGTATTTTTCCTATTTTATGATATCATGGATTATGATTTTGATTCTATTTTGATACATGTCTTATTAAATTCCAATCTTTATGCAATGAATCTTTATTATGATCTTTGATATTTAGGATATTTTCTTTTAATGTTATGACCATGTTATCATACCCTTATGCTAATGATTAGGATTAAATATAGCCATTGCTTACCCTTATTAAGAACCTAATCTTACCCTTTTCTTATTTTTCCTTTCCCTAGGCTATGAAGATATGTATTATATTTAATGTGTATAAAAATTATGCTAGTTATGAAGAACATATTGGGAGATAATGTATCTCACATATGGACTAATGTTTTTATTTTCATTTTTGCAAATACACTGAAGTAATATGGTATTTGGGCCTGTGCTTGGGTATTATATTAATTGTTCTGAAAAAATGATGTAATTTATATATATTAGAATCTGGGGTCATTAGAATTTTTATCATAGAAAAATTTTAGTTAAAATTTTGAAATTAGGTAGAGAAAACCTTAGTGAGATCCCTAAGGACATATCTCTAAGGATAAGTCTAAGGATGTGTCAAAGTATCGGAAAATTATCTAGAATTTTGAAAAATTATAGGGAGAATTGTTTCCTAATAATGCATCCCTACCTAGATACTAAAAGTGCATTCATCTCTAGAATATTTTTACTTAGCAGAAAAAACTCCAAAAAAACTGTTTTGTTCTAGACTCAATCAGGAAGTACTGCACAACAATGGGCCTTGCTGCACACCTGGTTTTAAACTCCTGAGGGATATTATTTAGGGATTCCCAAAGATATTTATGAACAATCATGAAGGATTTAAATAGAAATTTTCAATGAATGATCTAATATAAACCTAAGGTTTCAAAGAAGGTGTCATAATTTTGACATCCTATAATTGATTTCCATGCTTATAAGGTTTTCCGCTATGATGATTTTTTCTTACTCTATGTTTTTTGGGTACTGTTAATATATGGAACCCTAAGGAACCATGTTAATGATGAGTGAGATGGGGAATTAATTTATTTTCCTCTTGAGAATCGAAATGTTTTGGGAGCTAGAATGAAAAACATATTTTTTATTCTCACAAAACTTTCTCAAGCTATTAATCATACTGAACTTCAAAATAAGCAATGGAGGGAACACAGTTCTGTTGAGTACTTCATTATGCAACATCTACATTCTTTCAGTGGGTCTTTTAATAAAGTTGTTTATTAAAAATGGATCAATAACACTAAAAATATATTTTATGTTCTTTAGGGTTTGGAACATGAGAAAATCATTTTGGTAGTATATTGTTTAGAAGACAAAGTAGAGCAGTGGTGGACTCTAATAAAGTATAATGAGGCAATAAGATGAATTTGAATCCATAGATTGGGATGAGTTCAAGAACTTATTCTTTAATAAGTAATTTCCTCTTTCTCTTCATATGAATATGGAGAAGGAGTTACTTGTGTTAAATCAAAGGGATGATGAATATATTGGTACCTAAGTTGCTAATATTACATGACTTGCGAGGTATACTTCAAGTATTATCATCCAACTTGAAATGAAGGATGATAGATTCTTCAGTGTATTAAAACAAATTCTTCTAATGGAATTAGACATAATTTAACTCAGTAGATATGAAGAGATTGTTCGTTGTGATATCAATGTAGAAATTATGGTTATAGTCATATATCAATCCCATGGTTTGGAAAAGAAAATGAATATGGACTAGAAAGGAAAATCATAAAACCACAGAGAGAATCAGATGAGATTTTCCTGATGTTCAAAGTGTAGGAAGAATAATAGAGGAAATTTTCTTAAGGGGTGCATTATATTTTTTATGTGTGAAAAGGAAGGTCATTGGGAAATTGATTTATGAAGTGATAGGAAGAAGTTGGATAACAATGTGAATAAAGAGAAAGCAGCATAGAAGTCTCCTTCTCCACTTTAGTTATTCAAAGGTAAGAAGAATGGGAATTAAGCAAGCCAGTTCCCAAATCAAAGGGTTAATGTTTATGATCGATTTTAGAATCCTCTTAAACTGAGGGACAGGGGGAAATCTCATGTGATCACTATTTCTGACGATCAGTGCGATGACATTATGGTGAAAGTCACAATTACTATACACTCTAGAACTACTAATGTCTTATTTGACTCCAGATCTACCCAATCTTTCATATATAATGTATTTTCTAAGGTTATTAAGATTCCACCCAAATGATTATATATGGAATTAGAATTGAGATGCCCTAATGATACAATGATTTCTTCTCAAGTCTATTATTTCTCTCCCATTCAAATTTTTGGGAAGGTTCTTCCTGAAATACATTTCATTCTTCCTCTGATTGAATTTTATGCTATCTTTGGCATGTTTTTGATTCCCCTACATAATTAACTCATCAATTCTCGAGCACAGGATCTTACGTTTGATATTTAAAACCAACCAATTATTATATATCAATGTGACGATAAGTATAAACTTCTTATGGATATTACATCCATTGTATGGGTCTTAATTACCACTAAAATGTGTTGTTTGACTCAAATGATTAGGGAGAAAACCGACATCGATAATATACCTATTTTACAAGAACTATTTTATGTATTTCTAGAAGAATTTCCTAGTGTTACACCAAAACATGAAGTTCAATTCTCAATAAAACTCATTCCTAGTTCCACACCAATTTCAAAGTATCCCTATAGAATGGATCCAATTGAGTTGTAGGAATTAAAAAAGAAACTCCAATAATACCTTGATAGAGGATTTATTCTACCAATTTTATCACCTTGGGGTTCACCTATTCTTTTGTAAAAAAAAGATGGATTAATGTGACTATGAATTTATTATTGGGAGTTTAACAAGATCATGATCAAGAAAAAATATCCTCTTCCCCGTATTAATGACTTGTTTGATCAATTTCATGGAGCTCAATAATTTTACAGAATTTAAATTCATTTTGGATATTTTCAAATGAGGTCTAAGAAGGAGGATATTCCCAAGAAAGAATTTTATACAACGTATGGACACTATAAATATATATTGGTTCCTTTTAGTCTTACTTATTCTCTTGTTATCTTCATGGATTTAATGAATAGTGTCTTTAGAGATAACCTTGATCAATTGGTGGTATTATTTATAGATGATATTATTATCTATTTGAAGAGAAGGGAAGAACATAAATACCACTTGATAATTGTACTAAATAACCTAACGAAGTAGAAACTGTATGAAAAAAGATCAAAGTGTGAATTTTGGATACAAAAGATTTCATTTTTGGGCCTTATAATATTAAGAGTGGTTATAGTTGTAGACCCATCAAAGAAAGAGGCTATTGGATGTTGTCATAGACTATCCACGGTGACTGAGATCTATAGATTTCATGGTCTAGAAAGATATTTCTAATGGTTTTTTAGAATTTATCATGACTTTATAATCCACTCAACAAGTTAACTTGGAGTGGTTTCAAGTTCCCACAGATAGATGAGTATAAGGAAAATTTCAAGGAACTGAAGATAAGGTTAGTCAGTGTACTCGTTCTTACATTACCCTATAGTGGAGAAGGGTCTGTAATACATAGTGATGCATGAAGGAAAGGATTAATTTCCATTCTTATCGATAATATCATCGTTATATCTTATGCCACCCAAAAATTGAATATTCAAGAGAAAAATTACCCACCTCATGATTTGATGTTAGCTACGACAATTTTTTTCATTAAATATATGGAGGAATTATCTTATAGATAATAGTATGATATATATACTGATCATAAAATATTTAAGTAGATATTCACATACAAGGATTCTAACATGTGTCAGAGAATATGGTTAGTGCTAATAAAGGATTATGACTACTCAATATATTTCCACCTTGTAAAAGTGAACAAGGCGGCCGATGATTTGAGTCTAAAGGATGATGCTAACTTATTAATGATGAGGATAACAAAAATCCAATATTTTTTCATTTTCAAAGTATGAACCTATAAATCATGATGGAAGGGGGAAAATATTATCTTTCTCAATCGATTGTTAAACCATATATCCAAGTGAATATTAAAGAGCCAGAAAAGGAAGTTGTAGAATTGAAAAAGAAGGTTAGAAATGTTCCTGAGTTTAACCTTCATAATGATGGAATTATAAGGTTCATGAAATATTTTTTTGGGTTTGTTGATACTAGATTCGAATAAGGAGTTGTTCAATTAAGCTCATAGTTCATCATTATCTATTAATCTTGGAAGTACAAAGATGCATAATTATTTGAAAGAATACTTATGGTGGGATGTCATGAAGAGAGATATCATAGGGTTTAACCTCGATCATGATTCAATGATAAGGTTTTGGAGAAGTCTTCAGAAAGGACATGATACAAAATTTAGTTTCAACACTGCTTATCATCCTCATACATATGTTAAGTCTAAAAGGAAAATTCAAACTCTCAGGGATGTGTTGGGATCTTTTTCTTTGGATTTCAAATGTGGTTGTGACCAACACATTCCTATAGTTGAGTTTTCTTACAAAAATATCTTCCACTCAAGAATTCATATGGAATCTTATGAATCCCACTATTGAAAGAAATGTAGAGCTCCAATGTGTTGGAATGAAGTTGGATAATGTAAGCTATTGGGACCTGTGATTATTCAATAAATGGATGACAAGGTTAGAGTTATTCAATAGTATATCAAGGCAGCTTAGAGTCATAAAAAAATAATGTTTATACTCATTTATGTGATCTATAATTTTAAGTTGGTAACAATTTGTTTCTAAGAATCTATCCATGGAAGAAGGTTATGGTATTCTAGAAGAAAGGGAAACTAATCCCTAGGTATATCTGTCCCTTTGAAACCCTACTTTCTCAACACTTATGTGAGATTAATTTAAAATTAATTTTTTTTAATTATATGATTAGAATTTGGAAAAATGGATTCCATATTTGGAATTGGAATAATTTATAATGGCTAAAAAGTTAATATTAATTTTTCACCAAAGTAATTAGTGAAATTAATAGAATTAATTACAGCGATAAAGGTAAAAACAAGATTCTTTAGCGGTTAAACTTAAAACATAAGGTGTAAAAATAACCATACACTTGTCAAAAACCCGTTATATGACCATATTTTTATATAGAAACATCTTTTATATAATTTGGTTCATTATTGGATCCACATTATATAAGGGAGACCTCCCAATAGTGTTTACCTTTTTTTGTATTTATCACAATGTCACTCCTCCTCCATTATAAAAGGGAACTCACCTTCTCACTTATTTACACCTATAAATCCACTTGGATACAATAATGAATATAAAAATATCTTCGAAACATCGCTACCTTAATAATAGAAGCCTCTGTTTTGGTAGAAATATAACCATGGAAGTCCACTGTTGTAAACCAAAAAGAGATACCCGAAGAAGAGGTAACATTCATCAATGAACATTTTTATTTTATTTCTTCCTCAAGATAGTTAATTTATTTTTATGTAATTATTATATTATAAAATAACTATATTTAAAATAATAATATTTTATTATTTTAATGGCATGACCTACAACATCACACACTTCCATCAAATGGGATACATAATCATTGTCTATGTGTACACCGAATGACTGCCCTACAAATCGATGTCATTCTTTATTTAATTAACACCTTCCAAGGTTGGTAAAAATGATGTAATTATATTTAATGTATTATATTTTTTATATTTATGTAGTAATTATGAATCTGTAATTTTTATATAATACCTAACTTGGTTTTTTCCATTTTATGGGAATACGTTAACGTCGTTCGTGTGTACGATGGAATACCACTTCAAGAAACGATGTGATTCATTCATGATTTACATGGATTTCATTAAGGATGGTTTTAATAAAATTATATTATATATATGACATAAAAATGATCATTTAATTATAATATATCATACACCTTTATTTCTCTTAATCTGGGAAGAAAATGAAAACAACGTTCATGCGTACGTACAACCTACCATCTACATGAATGGTGTATTTCATTTCCTACTTATATATTTTATAGATTATTATAAATAAATATATACTGAAAATATATTATATTTACATAATATATAATTTTTTTGACACAATTAAATAATTATTAAATTAAGGGGACAAAAAATATGACAAATAAAAACATATATGGAAAAACAAAGAGATTATTACCAGAAACATAACTTTGACATGTAATTATTAATAAATTGGAAATAAAAGGTCATAATAAAATCATATATGGTATTATATATCTGAATATGGTTCTATTATAGATTTATAATAAACCTATATTTATTATAAAGGATATTTGAATGATTACAATGAGAGTAAAGACTTACGTTAAGGTATTTTTGTCTAACTTTTATTTTCCAAGAGACACGAGCCATGTTCACCACCTATATCTTATATGTGGTGTATATACTGCAAATTAACTTTCTTTATGAATCTCCCAATTAATTTTTATTTTTATTTACATATCCATTTTAGGATCTATTTTTAATGGGGTTTGCGGTTAAAATGTTACCAAAGAGGTAAATGGATTTTTGTCTCAATTTTCCTTCTTTGAGAAGTACATTATGTGATGCACCTATATTCATTCATGAGGTGTATATACATCCACATTGACATGAAATATCCTGAATTTTTTCATCCTAATGGAATTTTATGTTTCATGTAATTTTATCCTTCCATGTATATTATGATTTAAAGTTACCAAAGTGTTAATAGTTTATTATTATAATCTCATCGTTTATTGGGATTGTTTACAATTATAGTCACACTAATGAAATTATATGATCCATCTCTCCAAAAATCTCATAAATATTATTCTACCATGGTTATCCATGATATATTCATATAATGCTACCATTTTCCCAGTGTTCATTACTTAATATAATTAGGAAAATGTTTTTAAGAAAATACGACATTATTTTTCTTTTTAGTCAAAAATTTGTTTTATCTCAAAACCGTGTTTCCTTAAAATATTTTCAAAAAATTTCTATAATGATTTTTAAAAGGTATTTTTACCCATGTTTTACCTTTTCAAAAATATTTTTAAAAGGAATATTTGTGTAGTCTTATGATCAATTAACTTTTGACTTTTATCGACAATATGAAAGGAATATTGGTTTTAATATGTATAACATGGACATAATTATTCACTGTTATGCACAATCATTAATTTAAAGAATCTATAATAAATTTTCAATGGAATTTTAATAGATTTTTTTTAAATTATTTTCAAGCTTACTTTATACATTTTAAAATTTATTTTCAAAAAATATTATTTTTAAATGTATTATGTTTTAAAAAGTATTTTTTTTAAAGAAGAAATGATATTTTCCTCAAGGATTTTTTTAAAGTATATTTCAAAATTAATTTCCATATATGATGATATATGTTGGTGTTACCTATTATGTAATGGGAATATGATCCAACAATACCATACACATTTTTTCTTTGAATGGTTTTTGTTTTGATGGAATGATGTTTATAGCCCTAGTTTATCTGCCACAAGTTATACCATGATAAAACACTTTTGAAACCTGATCATTTTAATAGGTTATAATTTGATGAAATGAATATGAAACCAATCTCTTTTATGTAGGTTATGATGTGATGAAATTTTTGTAATACCCATTTCATTTCATGTATTATGATATGTTAAATTTTTATCATCTTATGCCACACATATTTAGGAATTCATTATGTGATGGGTGAGACCTATATCTCCCTCTAATGCATTGGGTAAAGATTTATATCTCATGAGATAGACATGGCTAGAATGGATAGTGAACCCATTTCACTCATGGATTTTTTCCACTAAGATGATCTTGGATGTAAACATTGAAAACTATGATGGTTCGGGGAGTGAACCCATTCCACTAAGAATGCCTTGGTTGTGATCATTGACTATTATGGAAATAATTTTATAGGTTTATTTTTATACCAAAATTCTATTTCTTATTCCTATGTTATGATTTCCTGAATTATTCTCTTGATTCCATTATGATTTAAATCTTATGAACAACAAATATTTATGACATGACTCTTGATTGTGACCTTTGATATGAAAGGTATGATCTTATAATGTTAAGATCAGGTTATCATAACCTTATTCTCATGATTATTCTTACATATCTTCCTTTTTTACCCTTATTGGAAACCTGAGATCACCTTTTCCTTATATTTCCTTTCCATAGTTTATGATGATATGTATTATTTATGATGTGTATAATAAGGGTGTTAGATATAAATAACATTTTGGGAGATTATGTAGCACACTAATGGAATAGTGTTTGTGATTCCACATTTTCAGAGGCACTAAACTAATATGGTCTTTGTGAATGTGTTTATATAATTCATTAAATGTTTTACAAAAATGATGAATTTTCTATGTATGAGAGTCATGGTTCACTATAATTACTATTATTAAAATTACATGAAACCATCAAAGGAATCAAATATTAATTATTTTTATAAAAGTAACCAAGAGGGAAATTTTGTGCCATAATCTTAATAATCATCATGAATATATAATATAGAAAAAAATTACTCATTTCCAACATCACTGGATCTGGGAATTCAATCTATAAACAAAATCTCCCTAGGTTACCGGGAAATTCACATGGAAATACCTCATCAATTTCATTATTAGTGTCACCTCCTTGAAGAAATTTCATGATAATCACCTCTCTATTCATCAAGATAATTAACTAGAAATATTTTCATGAACACTATCATCTCAAGAAGACCAAACTCACTTGATCATCCTCAACAATCAATTTGGTTGGTCAATAGAATTAAATGTCGATCTAGAATTATTCATAATATCAGTTTTCCCATTATGGTTGTGATGAAAATCATTGGATGAATATAAATTATTTTGAATCTAAAATTTGTTCACAATACCGACCTGTTATATAGAATAATAGAGAGTCATGTCACGTAGTTGAACTATCATGTTGAACCATACTGAAAATCATAAATGATCATGATGTTCATTTCCCAACCCATCAAACTAACTTTGACATTACACATAATAAGACCAAATGAAATTTCTTTATTTTCTTTCATAATCATGAGAATAACCCAATAATAATACAATAATGAATCATTTATTTCAAGGAGTTATCATATCTAACACCAGATCACGATTCCTATCTAAATATATTTAAGAATCATTATCATTGTGACTATTTTTAGGTTTTACTCATGCCTACCTATATCCAAAATCTTCTTTTAGTAATAATTTTATATTAGAATATCCTAATAAAAAAATTTCACCATTATATAAAACATAATAAAAAACAAAATAACACTTGCAATTTTTTCTGGGTCGAGTCATTACAGATTCAATCTTTAAATATTTAAAATGATGAATAATTACTAATTATTATATTATATAAGACATATATAATTATTTTTTCTCTGTTTTTTGGGAAATCAACTCTAACCATGTTACATATGTAGTGGTATGGGTCCTTGAAATTTTTTAAAACATTTTGGTGGGAAATTTAGAGGATATAAGAGTGAAATATGATAATGGATAGTTCTTCTTAACACTTATTTTACAACCTTAATACCAACATCTATAATGTTTGAGGGTTAGTGTTTACCCTTGTATTTATAGTATTCATTTACACATGATCACCACAAATCAGGTTTTAAGATAGGTATGATGTTCCCATAGAGTATTTTTTCTTAAATATTCTTTGTGTGATGGTGATATTAACTTATATTCATTATCAAATTATGGTCAATCATTACCTATTCATATCAACATAGGTTATAATATTTCAAATTGTCTATTGAAAAAAGTATCTCTATAACTACCAACCTTTATTAAATGAATCATTACTCATTTTTTTAAGATCTAATAAATATTATTTGATGAAAAAATGATTTTAATTTTATAGTGCATAAGAATTTCAATCCAACATAGCTTTTAAATGGGTTTATTTTCAATACCAATTATTGATCCCCCAATAGGGTGAGGTAATGTCTAGTAATAGATAGGGTTTAATTACACATATTAAAATATTTTCAGTTTGATGAGGTGATTATGATGGATGAAGATAGACTAAAAAAATAGCACAAATGAATAAAATAAGACACCATAAAGATAAACATAAGGTTATCATAGTAGTTCTAATTAAAATGTTCCCACATATACTCTCTATATTATCTAACTCTACTTGAAATGGTTTACATGGGATGGAAAATAACATTTTGATTTAATTTACATCATTAACACATTTTTAATCATTATAGGGAAAACCTAAAACTTTTTTTAACTGGTACCATAAACATACATTATTTTTGAACACATAGGAATCACTACCACATTTATGGTTTGAACATAATACTGTACTATCATTTATAGTACATATATATCTTATAAAAATTAAATTTATATATAAAGCATAACCACACATTTCTTATGAGAAGGAATAACAATTTTTTTTACAAATAAAACAAAAACAATTCAAAAATAAAAAAACATCTAAATAGTTATACAAATGAATTTAGAATATTTTAGTTATAGATATAATTATTTATCACTTAACTATTATTTTAGTCATAAAGAATTCATTTGAAGAAAATTTCTTGTAAAAGAATGTATTTATTATAAGTATATCAATACTTAATTAGTTAAATTCTTTTTATAATCTCCATCATAAAGAGTTACTTCTTTTTTTAATGTCTTATAGATTTCTAATATAGTCATAATACCATTTTTAGTTTCTCACTTTTTTCCTATATTCATGTTGTTTCCATATTAGTAGAAAAATGCTAATATTATATTATATGTGTGTGTTCGTTTGTGTTTTTTCATGTGTATATATAAATCAGAGTTAGTGTTAAGTTTTTTAAAATAATATATATGAATTATATGATATTATATAAATGGAAATTTATCAATATAATTTTTCATGGTTATTTTTAAGGTCACAATCTTATATATTATTGCCCACACTTCCATGTAGAATGATAATAAAACCATAACACATGATACCACTTTGATATGTAGAACTGGACATGATGACACCAATCACAAGTTGTTACCTTATCATAGGTAAAAATATCATCATTGTGTAGTTTGTGGTTTAGTCACATATAGATATATACTATATCATAGTTATTTAATATCATCTTTGAACTATATTGCACTGATATATTTTTCCATGCCTTATGTTTTGTCACATATCACAATTGATGATAACTAATATCATAAATATAAAGATTATTCATCATCCATTCATTAAAAATATTATAATTATTTAAAGAATACATTTTTATAAAAATCTAGTTAGTTAATTGATATGGAGCAATAAACAATATATAACTAACTAAAATTCCAAAAAAAACCCATAAAACATTTAATATAATGATATATATAAATATGATAATAGTACAAAGTGTCATAATAAAAAAATGTAATAAGTTTTTATATTCATGAAATTTATCACATCCAATGTTTCCTTATATTATATATGGTTATAGGACACATAGCAGGAATTGCACCATGTCCCTAATGGAGATAGATTATAAAAAAACATTATTATCTCACATTTAGTAATATATTTATATCATTGGATCCATTTTCATAAAAAAACATTTTGTGTATAAACATAATCCTAAAGAGAAAATTAAATATATATGGTGTTTTTAAGTGTTTTATAATAATAAAAATAATCCAAATCAAAGGAAAATAATCTAGTAAAATTATAATATTTCATGATTATAAAACACAAGTAAATTATGTGGATGGACCATGAGGATAATAATATTAAAACATATATCAATAATGAAACACCAAGAAACATTATTTAATACTTTCTACACTCAACTAGTAGAACAATTCTCAAATATTTAAGGAATGAAAAAACATAAAATCATTAGTAAAAAAACACTATTTTGAAATTATTCAATATCAATGTACATAAGAGGATCTAAAATATCAATATTATATAAAATATTGATTTATATTACCTTAAAAAGTTAACCCATTGTACAAATAATATAATAACTATAACCCCTATTTCAAAGTATTTATAAAAGTATGCTACCCTTTTAGAAAACAACTAATTTACTTTGTATATAATGAGTAAAATAATTAATACCCCTTTATATAATGATCATATATTTTAGATTATATATAAAACATGACATTCCCAGAAAATAAGACTAAGGATCCAATGAACATTAAAAAAATATATCTATGAATTAAAGTGAATGATTTCAATGAATTAAAAGTAAAAAATATAATGAATACATATCAGGGATATTAAAGCGTAAAAAACTCTAAAATTCAAACTTTGTATAGGAAAATAACATGGGGATAATTTTTTTTTGGTTCTGACATGATTAATTATAAATTTATTTGGAATTCCAATAAGATATAATTATTAGAACTTTTCAAATAAATTTAGATGTAGAAATAAATGTATGGTTAAAATATAATGGCTTTTTGATTATCATGATATAATTTTATTTTTTATTCTATTCCTTTAACTCCGTATTTTTCATAATAAAAAACTTATTAGTCTCTAATAGCTTCCATTATAAGAGAGAGATATTATGAGACACTTCATGAAATTTATTGTACGTATCATGTAATTCATCAAATGAAATCTAATTTTTTTCATGAATAAAAGATTCATTTAGAGTATTGGGTGTGGAATAGGAAGACATGTCAATATAGTTATCTCTATATATAATATATAAGATTTATAATAATAAAATATTGGAAAAAAATTCCATGTTTTCATCACATTCTTATTCTTTCATATTACTTAATTTTAATTCAAAAAATACAATGGATGTTTATATGTCATGGAAAATTTATCCTTAATATACTTTGTTGAAAACATTTCTACTAATAGTGAAAAAAATTTCTTAACTTGTAAATTAAAATAATCATTGATAGCATAAAAACATTGAACATATAAAATTAAAAGTCTCGTAATTTAGAAGAATTTAATATAATATCTAAATTTGATGCATCTTAATTTCTCAAATAATTATCCATTGTGTATATTTTTTTTCTTAAAATCAATAATAAAATTTGAAAGTTAGAAAGATTAAATCCACTTTTATTCTCTTAAATCCCTATTAAATTAACCTTAACCCAATGCCTTTTATTGTATAGTGTAATTTTTTTTACAAAAAATAGATATTTATAATATAATACATATGAATTTCAAACTAAATATATTCTAAATGGGATAGTCCATGATTAAAATATTTGGGTCCTTATGGGGTCATGTAATTTATGGTAAATCAAAAATCAGTGGATAAATTATACATTTTAAAATATTTTTAATATAATGGAGTGATGGTAATAGATATTTAAAAATTAAAACAAATAACACAAATGAATAGAATAAATAGATCACATAGTTGATCACGTGGTTTTTATAGTAGATCACATAAAAATTATTCTACATATAATCTTCACATTATCTAACTCTTAAAGAGGTGGTTTTCACTAGAATTAAATTTCATTTTTATGGGAAATCACAACCCAATTAGAAAATTACTTCCTTTATAACCATTGAAGTACAACCCATGGTTTCATATTTAAATGGTTACATAATCTCACATTGTTTTTGGAAGCTAACATATAACTTTTGGATTTATAGTTTTAAGTATAATCAAGAAATATCTTTTTTACTATAGTTATGATGACTGAAAATTTATTTTATGGATGAAACATAACCATTTTTTAATGAGAAATCATAACTTATAGATGTTTATATCATCAATACTAATAGTGTAATCATAATAAAATTATATAAATAGTAATAATAAATAATGTTTAGAATTTTGATTCAATATATAAAGAGTGATCCATTCATAGTTATTTTATGCAAATATTCAACTGTTGAGAAACTTTTCTTATAGTGGTATATATTTTTTATCTATACCGATTTTTTTGATTGGGGATAATTTTAATAAGTAGCATCCTAAAGGGTCTCACCTTGGTCCAATGACTACGTGGATTCCAAAATGAGTGTATTCTTCTTGATATTTTCTGTATTTTGGTCTTTTTCATGTAGTTTTCATGTCTATAGAGGCATAATAAGTTTCCAAAATAGATATATCATAGTTAGTGTTGAGTATTTACCCAAGACATTCATTATGTCATATATCATCAATGAACATTAATATATGATGTTTTCCATGGTTTTATCACATACCATGATTTCAAATCTAACTTTTTATGACTCTATTATAGATGTTCTAAAAATAATTTCACACAATATAGATTATAATTTGATATATAACTTTTTCCAAGATAACATCTTCTTTAGGTAGTTACTCTATCATAGAAATTTGTAGCACCATGACACAATCTATATTTCCATCACATATTGATATATAATATATCATATTAAATTAATAAAATATTTAAAATATAGGGCATAAATCAATATATCAATGTTGTATATTGTGGATCATATCATATTTGGTTATAGTTTATATGATAATTATATTAATTTTTTATCTGTAACACACTAAAATTATTAATATTGTCCCAAACATCCTTATTTATAAAAAATATATTTCCTAGATATAATTGAAAAATAAATAATCTATAACTGATGAAATTTATAATTATTTTAATAACCAAAACTTTGAGGGACATCCTCTAAGACCATGACTTATCAGTACGAACATATAATCCCAAATGGGGTTCTATTTGAAAACCAAATGGTGGTAGAATGATTATCCAACTGAGATTATATGTCAGAAAACACTAATCTCTCAAAATGATATGGGATTGGTTTTGAAACTAAAAATCCTCCGCTAAAACCAAAGATCATTCATCTAGGACTCATCTTCAATGATAATCCATCATATCTAATCAAATTTCCCCATAGTTTTTTCATCCCCATGGAGTGACATACGAACAGTAAAGTATCATTAAGACTTTTAATATAATATACCTCTAAGGATATACATGCTACAACAATGCCATCATTATTGATTCATGGTAAAACAAAAGATATCTCATCCACATCATAATTGGACTAAACTAAAGCATAGATAATAGTTTTTGGGATCATCCTCTAATCCCATACATCATCGGGACTAATATATAATCCCAAATGAGTATTCGTCCCAAAAATCAATTGGTAAAATTAGGAGTTATCCAAAACATATTATATGTTTTCCAATAGTCAACTCTAAAACAGTTTCCAGAATGGATTTTCACCCCACATAAACATACAAGAAATGATTTTATATAAATCTAATATATTAACTTAACTTTGATACTTATAAAGTGATAAATTTTAACCCAAAATATTTGTGACATGTGATACATAAAATGTTTCCTTATATTCTATAAGGATTTAGTTCATGAAAAGGAAACACACCATGTCTCAGATGGTGATAACATATATCAAAAAATATTTTATCTCTCATGTAGTGATATCCTTATATCAAATAATCTGTTTTAGAAAAATAAAACATATTAAGTATAAACAAGTTTCTCAAGGGAATAAAAACATAAAATTTGTTTTATAAGTTTTTATAATTATTAAAATAAATCAAACCAAGGTAAAGGAGGTAAAAAATAAGGATAAATAATAATTTTACAAAGAATTTAAGAAAATATAATAGGAAATCTTAATATATTTAAATGGAAAAAGGAAGAAAATAATTTATTAAATACCCAAGGGTGAGGAGAAGATTGGTTAGGCTTGTTAAGAGGAGAAATAATATAAAATTAAAATCTATATAAAATGGAAATGAAAACATATAATGAAATGATAAATTCAAAAAATATGAATATATGAGAAAAGATAGATATTGCTTATATTGTATAACCAATAACTCTTCAAAAAAAAATTCAAGTTTGAGGACACATTACAATGGATTTTAATGAAGAATAATGATCCTACCATGTTTCACATGTAAAAAAAGAAATAAAAAATCATTGAAAAATTAATTTATTGAAAGATGAAGAGACAATTGATAGTCTATGAAAATTCAAACGAATCTAATTTTACATTGAATCATTTTTATACCATTATAATTTTTTTGGTCATTTTGTATTCTAGTGAAAAATAAATGAATCAAAAAATTTAAAGCTAGTGAACCCAACATCTATATTCAGGTAGAAAATCCTTTAAAAGGTAATGCATGTAACACCCCCATAATATTAAGTGTTAAGATGATAAATTTTAATACCCATTTCGAAAAGGTGAAACTTTATTTTTTAGGGCCTACCTGATTATAACTCCACAATTAATGCGGTTTGTCCTCGAGTAGTGATCGAGATGGGTAACCTCTTGGGAAGTTTCCCTATGTGTGTGTGAGTAAGGGAAAAACACATTAAAAAGAACATGTTTTAGAATTTGGGGAGATTCATTAGTCCAATGACCCATTCAAACATGTGGGTCGACCCTAGGGTGTAGGAAACACTTATTTGGGGGGTAACTGGGGTGCCTATATGGCCCATTTTCTCTATTGGTATCAGGGGAGGAACTCAGCTAGAAGTGCGGTGGCACTACATGGGTTGAGATGTAGGGTCCACATTGTGGAATTTATGCTCTAAAAGGTGGGTGAATGTAACAACAAAGAATTTTTAAATGTCAAAAATCTAAATATTCCCACCCATTTCATTAAGGTTTATAGCAGGGGTGTTTGTAAGGCCTGATTTTTACAATTCACCACAATCAAAAAATATTCAAACTTTTCACCTTTGATTTGTAGTAAGTCATTTTAAATCTTGGATAGGTAGTGATTTAATTTTTCATACATGGAAATAGTGAACTAAATATGAAACATTAATAAAGATATTATTTTTATAAGGTGAACAGAGTAAATATGTGTGCTTTAAGTTCTTACTTTTCACTATGTAAGTGTGGGTGTGTTGAAAATGTAATGACCCAAATTTTATCAATGGAATTTCCATTATGAATATATATTTATTTCAAATTTTTTTAAATAATATTATATAATTCACACATACTACATGATGAAACCAATAAAATATTTTTATAATTTGAACATTAAATTTTGGGAACAGATATAGACATATGAATTTAAAGTATAACAATTGGATAATAAATAGAAAATGGGACAATAAGAATTAGAAAATTTGGATCTTGTCGATCCCCTAGAATAATCAGAATCAATAAAAACACTATATAAATTAAGTATAATATTATTAATGTGATATAAATTGATATAAAATACAAGTGATTGAATAATGAATGAAATATGAGGTATTTATAAAAAGTAAAGATCCTAAATGAATATTACAAATCTAAACATTGGAATAGTAATCTGACCATTATGAACAATAACTTGACTATAAGAATAGTAAGAACACCTATTTAAGGGTAAATTAATATTTTGGTATCTTATAAAATGAAAATATGATATATTTATATCATGTTACATGTAAATAAACGTTTTAAAAATTAAAAATTAAGTGTTATTATTTTTATAAAATAATTTTTTAATGGAAATTTTATAATGAATATAATGATTTAAAAGACAAGTAATTTTCATAAAATGGATTCATAAATTAATTTTATGTTTTATGATAATGGTAAGATAATTTTATGAGACCATAAGTAGTTTTTCAAAGAGTCAAAAAATTTATAAAAATATTAAAATTGGTATTTCAATTAATTAAGGATTTTATTTTAAAATTATATCAAGACTTGACCCATCGGGGATGCCTGGTCAACGATGAGTCAAGTGTGATTGCCCCAATCCCACATCTAATAGCCTAGGAGCTGGAGACCAATGATGAGTAAGAATATCACACACAAGATAGGAATTATCTTAAAGTACCTACACACACACACACACATCTTCGATCTTATAAAATGCTAAGAAAGTAAAAATAGATGATATTATAAATTCATTGAAAAAATATATCCCATATTAGAGAACAACATCAGTATTGGAATGTAATAAAAATGGACAAATAAAAGCACACAAAAATCTAGAAAATAAATTCTAACTTTCTCAGAAGTACGGGACTATAATCAATTTAAAATCTTGTATACACCTTCCTCTATCTGACCCAAATTATGCTCCACCAACTCGTAGTCCTCTAAGTAGTCCATAAAATTTATGGTTTTTATATAAAATGACATGTGCTGGTAGATTCTATTCATAAGTGAGTATGTAAACACAAAGTAGGACACTCCCAAATAACCAAATATAAAACATCAAGAGTAGTCAACTCATCAAACATTGGTTTTTCAATCAAGATACAGGCATAATGATAACATATATAACTGAGATATACTCATATAAGACACTGGGTCACAAATGTATCAGCCACTACCATCTATAGTTTCACTTGAGTTTTTGAGGTAACACTTTTCTGGGAGAATCCACTCAATGAGTTATAATGTCACTAATGACACTCATTAGAGAGGTCATATCGATTGGGTCCTAGCCATAGAGAAGCACATAGAAAAATTAGAGGGTTCATCTAAGATACACAATAAATAAGACTAATACCCCTTTGGAAAATCATATCATGATATACATATAGGGGGTCAATACCTAGGGGTCACTAGGGGGCACCTGACCCTACTAGATTTATACTTCTAGATAGGGGATCAATTCATGTGTAAGTGTTGGTAATATATATTCCAAAAACCCTACCTAGGGAGCATCAAGGAAACGAGGATCACTCCAAGACTCTCATAAGGATACATTCCCTAATCCACTGAGGCATTTGAAGTCTGATGCTAGGGACTAAATGCTCCATTCAATTCCCGTGGATGAGGATTGAGACAAACTCACTCCAGAATAAGTGAACTCACCCACACTGTACAAGTCCATGAAAGCTACAGGGGATATAATATTATGATGGGGAGAATGTTGAATCTGACCTATATTTAAAGGAGCACACAACATGTCCCTATGGGTACACGATGTGTCTTACTAATTCTAGAACTGCCTATGTCTCCCACTCACAAGGCATGCATTTCCAAAGTACACAATGTGTCCACTTAGAGTACATGGAGTATAGATGATGAGATTGAACTTGGTGTGTCATATTCCTCTACCTATGTACTTCCAATATACACATTGTTTATGGCCTCATGGACACCTGGGTGTGTAATCCCTATACACACACCGAGACATCCCCCATGTGTTGCATGGTGTGTGCCTTGTCACACATGGTGTGTAACACTACATGGATTTATGGGTGTGTATTCTCTGTAAATACTGAGCTGGTCGACTAAGGGTCACACGACGTGTGAAACATGTAACACAATGTGTGATACTTTTCATTACACGAAAATCTTAGAAACACACATAGGGGACTACCCAGTGTGTGTTAATAGGACCAAATTTCGTGTAGTCGGGTTTTTTTATAGAACCCATGGTATTATTCACACGTTTTCCTCCACACATCTAGTCCCATCGAATATTCTGTGATTATCACTAAATAAAATGGATCTAAATTAGTTCGATCCCATCTATCACCATCATTCATATTCCATCAATTTCATCATCAAATTCATGCCTCTCATTTCCTCTCCTCATTGAGACATGAAAATCCACACATGAGGAACTAAGACATGCACTTAATCCATCGCCATTTCCATCAAATCATGGTTTAATGATAGAAACATGAATCCATACCTATAGAAACGATTCATTTCATGAAAGATAGAATATTTACCAATAAATGTATTGGTATTAAATGATTTTTTGGCCAAAAGAAATGCTATTGTTGATTATTTGTAGAATTGGGGTTGTGAGAAAATAATAGATCACAAGAATTGGGAATGAACCCTAAACATATTCAGGTTTGACGTTATCCATATCCATTAAGATGATGATAAAAAACAAACTAATAAAATAATAATTATACCCCAAGTCTTGGATAAACAAACATATACCCACAATATTTTCTATCCACGAATCAATATGTTAGTTAATTCATCCATGTTCCTCAAAGGATAATATAATGTCGATGAATCCATATAAATCAAAAATCCTACCACAAATTGAATCAATTTTGAATGAATAATGATCTCATGTTGTTGTGGAAAATGATATCCACAAGTCGCATTAGTGAAAAAGATCCTCAGTTATCGATTGGGATTTGTTGTGTCTACCAAGATCTCCTCTAGTGGATCTCCTCTAAATTCTTATAATTTTGAGGCTAACCCTAAATATTTCTTATAACATCATATTAATAGAGGAAAAAACTAGTAGTCTACATCATTTATGAAATAAATTAATCTAATTTATTTATTTTTTAATTTTATCATGCAAAGGATTTTAACCAAGTTCCCAATGCAAACATAGATTATGTAATGCCTAGGGAAAATGTTACATTCTAGACTTAATGGTGGTCTCTGATTTCTTATCTGAGACTCTATTTAGGAGTAATTCAAATTTTTCACAAAAAATGTGTGTAAATGAAATTAATATATTTAATATATTTAAAATATCAATTTTTGGATCATTGGACCTCAGAATCTCGTGTCGTCTTAGCGATTCACTTTGGAAATATTACTAGTAATATTCCAAAGAATTAAATGGAAAAAACTAAGATGTTAAATTCTCACAACCTTCAAGGATTTTTTTCCCTAGAAACAAAAAAAACTACCCATAAGCGAGGATACTGAGATCTCAACTGGGTTTCTCACTCCCACAAGGTATATAGAAGGTTTCACGTGCTACCAAAAAACATGCACCTAAAAAACACTCACCCAAAATGACTTTATGCTATCGATTATAAATGCCACCAACTCCTTGAATGGGCATATCCACCATCAATGTGTAGATCAACCTAGTTGATATCATATAATGAGTCATGAACATACCCCCTCAACCACAAAAATGTGGAGAAAACCAAGAAACCACAAATACTAGGGTCACATGGTTAAGTCGTACACCCCCCTCACTAACCAAATATAGTAATTGGAAAATGTAAGTGATTAATGACCATAGATATAACCGATTTCCCTGAATAAAACACTGAAAATCTTGAACTCGAAAACCTTCATCTTTGGTCCGTAAAGGACTCATGATGTTTCTGGGAAATTCCCATATTCCCAAGCAGTGTAACCTAGAGGATCCAACCAGTATAATTGTGGCATGAAAAATCCCTCATACATAGACTCAAAAGGGTGCTACACCAGTGTTAAGGAGGTAATATTTATGATATAAAAATTCCATCAATGGTGGATGATCATCTCAAATATATATCAAAACCAACATGCAAATCTAAAGCATGTTCACTAGAACCTAAATAGTCCACTTTATTTGGCCAGCTATGAGGGGTAAAAATTGTGCTCAAATACAAACGAGTCTTTGATAGATTCATGTTTCCTATCCCTAATGATGTTGTGAATTAATCATTTTGGTCTACAATTATCATTAAGGCAATCCCTTGAAGTTACACTACCTCTTTCTTGCGTGTAACACCCTGAGATTTTACGAGATAAATTCTTTTTAATATTTTTTGTGGTACACTACACCAATATTAGCTTGTGCTATACGTACCACCATATTATCTTGTAGTATAATAAAAACTATTCTTTTCCTGTATTTTATGCAAGATCGACCTTCCTTGATAGCTTTCATTTTACACCATACTGAGTTTCACTAAACAACGACATATTATTAAATTATTACTATTTAATGGGATATAAACTAGCTGTTATGAATAGTAATAACCAAAATTTGAATTTTATTTAATTTTAACATTCATATTATGTGTTTTATAGAACATTATATAATAACAAATTCAATTTTAGGGATAAAAGAAGTATTTTTCAAAAAAATCCAATTTTTCAACATTTTGATGGAACACCAATTTTAAATCTAGTTTTTAAAAGTTTTATATATTCTTTTTGACAAAATAAGAGTCTTATTTGGAATTGGTAAATAAAATTTTACTTTGGATGATTTTTTGGTATTTTTTTGATAAAATTCATATTTTAATGAACAGTGAAAAATAATGCATTTTAATTCAAAACTCGCTTTTCAACTAATTTATTTATATAGTTCAATTATATTTTTAATTGGTTTTAAAGTTTAATTTGATTATGTTTTTATAATTTAATACAATTTTGGACATTGAAAGTAAATTCACATTTAAATTGGACATACAAACATGACATTTTGTTTATAAGTTTTTACTTCTTAAAACCCCTCTTTTTGGTTTTTGATAACAAGAATTAGTTTTAAATTAATTCCTTGCAAATCGGTGAATTGAATTATGAAAAATGGATTCCATAAATTGAATAATTTGGTCCAAATTATGTTAATAGGTCACTTTTATTTTTTTTGGATATTATGAATAATAACTATGGTTATTTTTATTTACCATAGTAAAAGCTAAATCAGGTAAATTTGGGTAACTAACAATATGATAAAGATAATAAAATTACCCTAACACCTGCTAAAATCCCATGGGATGAATTAAAGTCGACCAATATCACCTATGGGTCAGAATTGATTAATTTAATTGAATTTTTTCCATGAATTTGATGTAATTATAATTAAAACAAAAGAAGGTGAAAGATGTCACTCTCATATATCTTATAAGTATAATAATTTTAATATAGTGATAAAAAAGACAAAACGTAGAACATAAATAATATTAAAAAATATAATGAAATTATATTCATTATTGGAAATTATTTATAATTCTTATAGATTAAACAATTACCATTAATGATGATATAATAGGTATGTAAAATTTATTTTATTTATATAAATATAAAATAAATGGTTTAAAAATATTAAAATAAATATCATATGAACTAATTAATGTTCTATATAAACTTTATAGGTGACTATGACATGTTAATAGTGTATTAAATATTTTGGTCTGTATTTATCTTTTGTATGGATTTTATGTAAATTCAAATAAATAAATAGTTTCAAAATTGACACAATTGATATTTTTTAAAAATATATATTATTAAGTTATTTAAAAAACCTATTTTTTTAAATTAAAAAGTGAAAATTATATACTCTAAAATTTCATAAAGTATCCAATTATAAAAAATTTACAACCTAAAATTAAATATTTATAGCTATTTAATATTTAGAATATTATTACCAGAAATAAAATTAAATAGATAAAATAAGAATAAATCAAAATGATAAGGTTTAAAATAAAAAAAACATGTATAAGTTTTATTTCATGATAGGATTTTGACCCATAATCTTCTTATCTTAGAAATTAATGAGTTTTGGAGCTTTATAAATTGAAAATTAATTTATAATAAATTAATCTTTCAAGACATTCCAAAGTTTCCCCCTGTTAGGGCCAATAGGGGCCTATATACCCTGAGAGGGGGGTGAATCAGGGTATGGATATTCTTTTTCAAAGTTCTTCTAACCCCACTAGATCTTGACCTCTTTATTACAAGGGTCACTTTGTTTGCTCTTGTGTGTAAACTATGATCACTTCTTTACTTATTTATCTAATGATGATTCTTTGAATGCAATGTAGGGAAGGAAACACGCAGACACAGAGATTTTTACTTGGTTCTCCCTCACTGGGCTACGTCCAAGGAGCATACGCCGAAAAGTTGCCGGTCGTACCAAATTTCACTATTCTTCACTAGATGTGGATACAAAGTTCGGGCTAGATCACTTCTATGCCTAGGTTCACTGCCTTTACAAAGTTTAGGGACAACTCACTACTTTCCCAAGGGTCACTCCCTGTTTCTCTCTCTCTGGCTCACTACCGGTGGAGATGATCACCTTCTTCCTCTTCCTATGCTCACTGCACTTGGAAGGGATTCACTCACAGTTTATAGACCTGTAGGTCTCTTCATTTGCATGAATGCACGCATCATTAACTGATTATGGATGCTCTGTTAATGTCCAAATTTCATCCACTGATGAATACCTCTTTGCCTCTGAACACTGGGCAATTCCTTTTGGAAACACCTTCGCAAAGCACCCAACTTCGCGAAGCTCCCAAATTCGCGAAGCTCAAACAAGCCTTCGCGAAGCTCCTGAATTTTCGCGAAGCACTTTCGCGAAGCTCAAGTCGTCGCAAAGCAACGTCCCTCGCGAAGCTTACTAAGCCAACGTGGAGCTCGCAGGTTTCGCGGAGCTATAATAGCTGCCATGAAGCTCCTCTTTCGCGAAGCACACTGGCACCGCGAACCACCTTCGAAATACGATAGAAAAATATTTTCTCTGAAAATTCTCCCTACTTCTCTCGAGGGGGTCAGCCTCTATTTATAGGCGATTCCACCGACCCTCATCCCTTCCGCGCGAAGTCAACACCACATCATCTCAAATCGGGAAGCTCCAAAGTTTTTGCCGGAATTCTGTCCAAATCGCGAAGCACCACAGAAATTTTCCGTTCACGGAGCTTGACGTAATCGCGAAGCATCACCGTCAAAATTCCTTCGCGCCTTCTCCACGAAGCTCCCTCACAAAGCCCATCACCACCGCGATGCGCTTCAGCCTCTGCCGTTCGCGAAGCTTGATGTAATCGCGAAGCCTCACCGCCTCCATTCTTCTAGTCTTCGCGATTTCCAAACCATGAATACTATCTTCGCGCAATTCATGCCTTTTCCATATTAAATTATGATCTTCATGGAAATCCTATTTTCGCGATGCTCACCAAATTCCAAATTTCGGACCCCAAAAATTTGGCAAACACTGGGAAACGGCGCCACCTTGTACTGCTCTTTTTTACCGCCTCCAGATTGTCCTTTCCTTTTTCATCATTCTTTGTTAAAAAGGATTGTCAACAACCTCTTGGGAACTCGACAAATATCCACGAAAACCTGCTTTATCAACAAACACAATAAACCTAAAAATAATGCAATGTTACCTTTAGGGATTTTTGCCCAACACCCCCCTCTCATATAAAAGGCCACCTCTCCTTCTCTTTTAAGGACACCTTCAAATAAATTTGGATTGAAAAAACCTAAAAAATATATCCTCATAACTTCCCTCACTTAATCCTAGTGGACAGACTTTGGGAATAAATTCATCCTTAGAAGACCTTTTGTGCAAATCAAAAGGAGATAGTCGAAAAAGTGGTAATTGTTTTATCACCTGTTTCAAAATTATTTTATTCTTATAATTCCTCCTCTTACGTTGTTATCATACTAAAGTAATCAATATAGTATCTTATACATTCTGTTATTTTATTATAATAATGGTAAAATCTTTTACCTCCTTTTATCCATCCTACTGATAACAATTTCACCATGGCTGTGTACGTTCACCATACCATCTCCACGTCGTGGTAAATTTTTTCATTAAATAATACATAATTTGGATGGGCATAATGATGAGTATAATAGATTTAAATAGTTAATATAACATGAAAATTATTTTTTATAATTAATATACCATCTAATTCCATACCATTTAACCATTAATTGAATGATATCGTCACTCGCGTGTACATACGACCTACCGTCTCCATGATGTTATGAGATTCATTATCTATGTTAACCATTAAAGAATGATTATAAAGTATATATAATAAATAAGAATGAAATATATTAAATAATAAATCTATTAGATATATATATTTATATATATATATATCATTTAATTTCATTCACTCAATTCAATAAGGAAATGGAAACAACGTTCATGCCTATGTACGACCTACCGTCTCCTTGAATGGTTTATTGAATTTAATTTATATATATGATATATAAATCATTTTTTACATTATATAAGTAAGAAAATCACTATCTATGTAATAATATCAATAATAACAAGTCAAAATATATAAGATAAATAAAACGATTATTACCCAAAATGTTGCTTTAACATGGAATTGATAAATGAATGGGTAATGTAAAGTAATAAGTTATTCATATATGGTATCGTAAATATTATTATGGTTATTTTACAAGTTAATAATAATTTTAAACCCGCTATATTAGAGTGTCAGATACATATGAAGCATATCATACCTAAGGTAATGGATTATTTTGCAATCTCATAAATTTTTGAGATTGTTTATACGTAAGTATTTAATAGAGTATATATATCATCCCCCATACTTGATTCCTAAATATATAATATTATTTCTATTATTATACTATATTAAAAATTAAATTTTACCCATTATTTAATTTTTATTAAATGATGCGGAAGGAAATTTGTTTTCATTTTCTATATGAGGTACTCTTTGACTTTTCCAATAAGAGTTTGAGAAGAATGTTTTTAACTAATACGGCAAGAATGAATTTTTACATCTTCATAATGAATTATTTCCATGAATTTTCCTCTACAAGATTTCAAGTTTATTTCCAAATAAATTATTTTCTTTTAAAATTACATGGAATTTTGATAATAAAAAAAGTTTTTAAAGAAGAAAGGATATTTTTTTCAAGAATTAATCTCAAGTGTTTTTTCAAAATTATTTTCCATATTATATGAAATTGGGTAATGTTTCTATCCCTATTATTAATTTTATTTTATTTTGTTTTGGATGGAATTGTTTTTATAAAATCCATTTATCTTTTATGGATTATTCTTTGATGAAATGATGTTTAAGAAACTTAGTTTATTTCATAGGTTATTCTATGATGAATGATTTATGTTATTGTGGAATGTGTAAGAATGACTTCATTGTGCGATGGGTGGGACCTATATCACCCTTCAATGCATTGGGAAAAGATTTATATCAAATGATATGGACATGACTGGAGTGTCAAGTAAATCTATTTTAGTAATATAGGGTGGGAACATCAAGTAAATCCAGTTCAGTAATATATCACTGGAACGACAAGTGAACCCGATTTATTAATGGAATTTATCCACTATTATAGTCTTGGTAGCAATGCATTGGATACTATGGAAATAATATTATGTGCTTATTTTTTTACCACAATTCCATGTTCTATTCTAATTCTATTTCCTCAGGTTTCATGATTCCATTATGATTTATGCCTTATATACTACCAAAATATATTTCATGACTCCAAATGTTTGTATATGTTAAATGTGGTATGTAATTTTTCAAAAGTTATGTTCATCTTTTTTTACATTCTTATGATTAAGTTTTGTAAGATAGTTTTAATGATTACCCTTACTAATCATTTGTGCTCACCCATTTTCATTTTTAATTTTCCCCAAGATTTAAAGAAGGGTATTAGGTAAGATTTGTCAGAAAGGGGTTCTAGCTATGAAGGATTAAGCCGTAGATGATGTAGATGTTTTATGAACCATTTGTTTATGTTTTCTAGTATCCAAATGCACTAAAATAATAAAAACTTTGGGTGAAAATTTGTTTCTTGAATTATGTATTCCACTAAAGTAATGTAATTTCCTTGTACTTTAAGCTTGGATATTTACAATTGGTATCAGAGTGAATGTTTAGTTAACCTTTGGAAACTAGGATGCGAAAACATTTGTGAGATACCTAGATATATTTCTAAGGAATGTCGAGGGATGTCCCTAATGGTGATTATAACTATAATCTATAGTCCTAAATTATTGTAACAATCATGAATAACCTATTATTAAACCTATGATGTTAAATATTGAATGTAATCCCACTTGATTATGTTGTTTTCCTGGTATTATTTTTTCCCATCACACTATTTTGTTTGGTTTTTGATAATGCCTGGAACCCGAAGGAACCATGTTAATGATCAATGAACTGGTCAATGCAATGGTTATCCTCCGAAACAACCAAATGTTATGGGAGATGGAATGAAAAATATTATTTCTATAAGTACATAAGCTATGAATCATTCTAGACTTCCAAATGGCTGGAGAAGGGAACAACATTTTGTTGAGTCCTTCATGAGGTAACACCCACCTTCTTTTAGTGGGTCTTTTGATCCACTTGTCTCTGAAAAATGGATATGTACCATTGAAAATATACTTTCCATCCTTTTCTGTTTCGAAAATGAAAAATTCATTTTGGTTGTTTATTGTATAGAAGGTGAAGTAGACCAGTGGTGGACTCTAATCAAGAATACAAGGAAACAAGATGAAATTCAATCCATGGAATGGGATGAGTTCAAGAACTTATTTTTTAATAAGTACTTCCCTAATATTCATTGAAAAAATATGGAAAAGGATATACTTTAGCTGAAGAAAAAATATGATGAATCTATTGGTACATACGAGGAAAATTTTACAAGTCATTTAAGGTATGCTTCTGGTTTTATCATCCAACCTGAAATTAAAGTTGACCGATTCATTAGTGGATTAAAAACAAGTTTTATAACGAAATTATCTATAAGAGACTTTAGTATATATGAAGATATTTTTTGTTGTTCTATCAAGGTAGAAATGGATGTTGGTGTTACATATCAATCTCATGGTTTGGACAAGAAACAAAAGATGGAGTTCAAGGGAAAATCTCAAAACAATGGTGGAAAGAAGATGAATGTTCCCTTATGCTCAATGTATGAAAAGAAGCATGTTGGAGTTTTTATTAAAGGGACTATAATTTTTTTAAGAGTGTAAAATAAGGTCATCGAGAAGTTGAGTTTGAAGTAATGGAAAAAATGTTGTTAATTTAGTGAATAAGAAAAAGAATACAGAGAATTCACCGCCCAAAAATCAATGCTACAAGTGTAAGGAAATGGTGAATTATGCTGACCAAAGACCAAATACAATGGTTGATGATGATGATCGACATTAGAAACCTCTTAAAGAAAAATATAAAGGAAAATCACCTGCGATCACTATTGGAGATGTTGAGTATGACAAAGAAGTGTTTGAATGAGTAAGTGTTTATGTAATGGGTTCCAAAAAAGTGTTATAGAATCTCTTTTATGGTATTATGGAAAATTGGAAAATCTATGTGTTGGTCGACTATGGTTTTCCATATGTATATGGTATTGTTAACCATGAAAGTGATCGAAATATTTTTTGAAAGCACATGATATGCATATAATGAGGGGATAAGGAAATAATGAGATGTTTTATAGTTTTAATATACTCATGACTGATATAAGGACAATGTGATATCATGGTTTGAGTATATAGAATTTTTGGTATTTTTTGTTTATGGAAAGAGTTGATTTTGATAGAATACATGTTTTCACTAATGTTATATGGTAATTATTGTTATTACCATGTTTCAAGAGAACACTTGATTAATGTATTCACATGTTTGGAATTCCACAACAAAGAACTACCTTATGAGATATGGAAGATAAATGTTATGCCGATTTAATTCACATATTTATAACATTTTATATTTTATATTTTTGGAAGGATTATAATGTTATCCATTTCTGGATACTATAAGTTATATTCTATTTTATGTTTTTTATATTATTGTATTATCTCACTACAGGTGGACTTATTCATATTTGATTACATATGATAACCTTTTTGTTGAGATGGATAGAATGACCTATCATTCTATCGCAAGATTTTATAAAACTTCATGAATGGAAAATTCAACTTAATTTATTTAAATAAGAGATGAAGTGGAAATTTTTCAAGGCATGAACAATAGTGATATTGTACTAAAATCATGTAAGTATTTATTCAAAGGAAAAATTCATCAACTTTAGGAAAAGAATCTTGAAAACCGAAAATGATATCCTAGTACCATCTTTTCTAATGAATTAGATATTCCCTTAAATCATAATTGATTTATGGATTTCTAGTTATTAAATTTCTCCATGCCCTATTCTTTATCACTATCCATTAGAACTTGATGGTTAGATTTTTTTCTTCCATATCCATGTTTTTTACTTCCCACCTTTGTTCTTCTGTGTGGAAACCTAATGATGAGTTAATTTGGGAAACCATTATTTTTAAAACATTACTTTTTAAAATAATTTTTTACTATTTTTTAATGATGTGGATTTTCGTGAAATAAAATTTCAAGTAGTAAACCTTTTATAACCCAGATTAATTTCAAGGGAAAACTTCATTTTAAGGGGGGAATAATGTAACACCATGAGATTTTATGAGATATATTCTTTTTAATATGTCTTGTGTTGTATGATACACCAATATTAGATTGTTCTATATGAAACGCTGTATTATCTTGTAGTATATGAAACACTATTCTTATCTTGTGTTACATGCAAGAGCGACCTTCCTCGATAGCTTGAGTTGTACGCCATATCGAGTTTCACTAAACAACGATATATTATTAAAATATTATTATTTAATTGGATATAAACTAAAAGTTATGAATATTATTAACCACATATTGAATTTTTTAAAATGTTTACATTCATATTATGTATTATATATAACATGATATAAGAACAAATTCAATTTTTTTGATAAAAGAAGTATTTTTCCAAAAAATGCAATTTTTCTGCCTTTTGAAGGAGCATCGATTTTAATTATAGTTTTTAACAATATTATATATTCTATTTGAAAAAATAAACATTTTATTTGGAATCAGGACATAAAAATTTACTTTTACTTAATTTTTGATATTTTTCTAATAGAATTCATATTTTAATGAATAGTGAAAAATACTGCATTTTAAATCAAAACTGCCAGTTCGTATAATTTATTTATATAGTTATATTATATTTTTAATTGGTTTTAAATTGTAATTAAATTATATTTTTATAATTTAATCAAATTTTGGTCATTAATAGTAATTTCACATTTAAATTGGACATAAACACATGACAATATTTTGATAGGTTTTTACTTCATAAAAAAAATTTGATTTTTAACAATAGGAATTAATTTTAAATTAATTTCGGCCAACAATGTGTATTGAATTATCAAAAATGGATTCCATATTTGGAATCATTACTTCCAAATTATGTTAATATGTTACTTTTATTTTTTTTGGATATTATAAATAGTAACTACGGTATTTTTTTTACCATAGTTAAAGATTAATCGAGTAAATTAGGGAAACTAACAATATGATTAAGATAATAAAATTACCCTAACACTTAAAAAATAATATTTGAGGAATTAAATCCAACCAATATCACCTATGGGTTAGAATGGATTAATTTAATTGAATTTTTCCATGGAAGTGATGTAATTATAATTAAAACAAAAGAAGGTGACAACATGTGACTCTCATATATTCTATAAGTATAATAATTTTAATATAGTGATAAACATGCTACAAATTAGAAAATAAATATTTTCCATAAAGATAATAAAACTATCAACATAATGTGAATTTATTTATAATTTTTTGAGATTAAATCTTTATCATTAATGATGACATAATAGTGATGTAGAATTTTTATTGATAGAAATATCAAATAAATGGTTTTAAAAATATTAAAATAAATATCATATGAACTAATTAATGTTATCCAAGAACTTTATAGGTGAATATGAAATTTTAGGTTTGTATTAAATGTTTTGGTTCAAATTTACCTTTTGTGTGGATTTTATTTAAACTCAAATAAATGAATAGTTTCAAAATTGACACTATTGATATTTTATAAAAATAACATACTTTTAAATTATTTTGAAATCACAAAAATATTTAAAAATTAAATACTGAAAATTATATGGTCTAAAATTTCATAAATTATTAAATTATGGACAATTTACTACACATAAGTAAATATTTATAGCCATTTAATATTTAGAATATTATTACCACAAATAAATTTATATATATTAAATAAGGAAAAATCTAAATGATAAGGTTGAAAATAAAATCAAAACATGTATAAATTTTATTGGTTGAGATTATTTTACCCATAATCATATTATATTAGAAATAAATGAGTTTGGAAGATTTATAATGTAAAGACCCGTAAATTTCAAGGCAATTTTTTTCTTAAATTCTTTGGGATTTTACCAGTACGCAGTTTCTGACGGCACCTGATTCCAAGGCCCGGTGTGCCCGGAATCATTTTCTGAAGTTTAGCTCGGGTACGTTCAGGGAACGAATGAGTGGGTTTTTCTAAATTTTGAACCGGTGCTCGGAATCGAAATCTGAGGGCACTGGTGAAACTGCAGCGTCGGTAATTGCTTAAGAAGACTTTTCCTAGATTTGCATTTTCTTGGGAAGCGTAGTTTAAAATTGTGGATTAAGTGTTAGGTGAAATAAAATTGTGTTACAATTTTATTTCACTTATAAGTGGTTAAACCCCATGAGTGGGATTTGAGGTGGGACCCACTAAAAATCCTAACTCCTCTTGATAGGATTTTAGTGAGGTGGGGCCCACACGAGCCCCACCCCTTCAAATTCCCTAACACCTTTAACCCCCTCCACATGAGTTATGTAACTCTTCCACATTAATGAATGCCAACTAAACACCTAATTAATTTGACACCACAAGTTTAATTAATGAGGTGAATTCAACTTTTGAAATTTTAAAAATGTTGGCATGCGTAAATAAAATAAGGCAAAGCCTTATTTTATTTTGGGTTGTTGTGTTGCTTTGATAATTGAGAGAAGGAGAGTTCTTTACTTTGAAGAACTTCATCGTCCTCTTTGAAGAATGCGAAGAACGCCGTCACGCCTTTCCATCTGCCCTCCGCATCAAAGAAAGGGAGTCACCTCTTCTTCCATGGACATTCCCGTCAACGTATACGGAGCCTCACCCCGTGATGCCGTTTTCCGCGACGCTAGCTTCTGTGAACTACTTTGAGGTAGGGGTTGATTTTACATTCGAGTTTATTTTTAACGTTCATCGTTATTTTCTCTTGGAAGCCTGTTATAAAAATAACGGGAGGTGGTCGGACCACACAAACCCGGCCGACCATCCTCCCCTTTTTATGTTGATCATCAACGTGGTTTGTAACGGAGGCGGCGCGGTGCAACGACACCACACAGGAATGAGGGAACCGCAGTCGGAGCAGGCCGCGGCAAAGGAGCGTGACGCCGGTGAAGCCGGAGGAAGCTGCGGCCAAGGGAGGGCTGCGGCGGAGGGGCACGACACCGTCGCGCTGCGCCGGTCGGACAGGGGCCGCGGCCTATGGCCGTGGTGGTGCATAGGAGGGCGGTTGGACTGCGCCTGTCGTTGGTGCTCCAGGAGGCCGGACCAACAGGTCCCACAACGGCTCGAGCCGGCCATTACGGCCGGCCGATTCGGGAAGTACGGGGGTATTAATCCCCGGCTAGCGCACCTAGGGCGGACCCCACAGGGGTCCGCCAATTCGGGAAAACAGGGGGGAAGTGCCCCCCCTTTCGCGTCCGCTCAGCGCGCGGGCGCCCGCACAGGGCCGAACCGCCAGCGCCGGGCCGGGCCGCCCGCGCTGAGCCTGACCCCCGCGCCGGGCTGGGCCACGTCAGCTGGGCTGGCCCACGCCAGCCAGGCTAGGCCACACCCATCCGGGTCGGAACCGGACCCAGGTCGGGTCGACCCAGTTCTGGACGACCCAGGGGTATCGGGCCGGGTCGGACCGAGCCCGAAGTGCCTGATTTCCGGACAGATCCGTTCAAATGCCCATAACATGGGCTAAGGACCTCTGATCAAGGCACCGTTAAGTGCATAACGATACTTGGATCTAGGTGGTCATTTCAGTATATTACACTCAAGGTTTTGAATAACTTTGGGTATGGCCGGGTTGGTTCGAACACGAAACCAACTGGGCCCTCGGAGCGGAAACTCTTATAACTTGAGCTCCGGACGTCCGATTGACGTGCCATCAACTTTGTTGGATTCCTCTTAGTGAGACAGTTCTTTTGGATTACTCCGCTCGAGGTTTGGATGCAGATGGATTATGGTCTGGTTGGTTTTAGCTTAAAAACCAACTGGGCCCCTCGGACGAATAAGCCAATAACTCTCAGACCGGGCGTCCGATTGACACGCCGTCTATCGCGTTGAGTTCCTCTCGACGAGGAAAAACTTTGTATACATAAACTATGAACTTCATGACAGTTGATGTATCGACCCCTTGGCTCGTGGAGTAGACCCTCCTGAAATCGAGCGTGCTGTGTGCGGGAACCCTAGACCTGGTTGCGACTGCGACGACGATGACGACTGTACTGAGATCCTCCGTGGGTTCGGCAGTGACGATGACCGTACTGGAATCCTCCATGGTTTTGATGGCGATGACTACTATTCTTGTATCCTATGAGGGTCCGGAATTACTTGACTATTGTTCTTGTATCCTATGTGGGTCCGGCAGAGTAGCTGGTCTTGTATCCTTTGTGGGTCTGACAGCTTAGCTTGTCTTGTATCCTATGTGGTTTCGACAGCTTAGATGAATCAGTGGATACATCTGATAATCTCTATTGTCTTACCATGTGTATACATGTGTGAGCTGAGTCTTTATTTTCAATTATTATCTTCGATATGATTGACTTGCTTCCTGTGTGGATTGGCTTATGCTTTCCTGTGTGGACTGGGTTGTACTTTCATGTGTGGACTAGGTTGAACATGTGCTCGTGAGTTGGAGCATAACTGGAATCGGTGACTTAGGAATATGTATGGGAATATACATAAGTAGATTTGGTTGTGACTTCGTGATTGAATCTTTCCTTCGTGGTTTATCCTTCGTGGATTCTGGGAGACCTTCGGGGGTCTCGGGGTCCCTACTGAGTAGCGTATACTCACCCCTGTATGGGCTATTCCCACACTACATTGTGTTGGATGCAGAAGACAGACAACGCTGATCGAGGTGGGCGATCTTGGAGCTAGACGGTACCTGGAGGTGGATCACTGGACGGGACGTACATGGAGCGGACAACCGGAGCCGAGGAGTAGAGGAGACTATCTGTACCCACCCTTCAGGAGGGATTTCCAGAGGACGGATTGGACTCACTGCTTTACTTTTTAGTTTCTGTACTTTCATTTCAGTTGTACTTTACTTTCTGTTGGGTTTGTATTCTGGCCCATTTACATTCCAACACTTACTTTTGAACTCAGTTTACTTAGTGTTTACTTTAGTTTGTGTACTCTGTGGTGTTTGTTTACTTTATAAAGGCAATTCCTTCCCATTTATCGGGATTTATGCCTTTGGTGATAGTCTCCAACCCCTGACCTATGGAAGGCAGGCTAGGGGTAGTCACGGCATGAGCCCCGAGGACGGGTCATGACAAATTGGTATCAGAGGCAGTTCAGTTCTACCACAGAACTCAGGACTCTGATCTTTCTTCTATGTGAAGCAATAGTGTTAAGGTTATTGAGTGTGGTTATTAGTCCAGGGAGTCCAGTGTTTTTGCGGTGGCCGAAGTATCCATACACCAGGACCCATACTTCTGATTTCTGACTCAATGCACGAAAACATTGGTTGCTTGTGTGTTTCAAAAGTTTTCTTTGTGATTACTTTTTGTCAACTCACCAGGTATACTGTATTGACCGTGGCGCACCTGTTTCTTTTCAGGATGGCCCCACGACGGCATCCAGCTAGAGTTCCGAGTTTTGTGCGATACGGCAGCCCACCGAGTGACGAGGCCTTGGTGAAGGGCCCCTTTACAGCTGAGGCATCGGCGATACCTCTACCCGCCGAGCCACCGATGCCACTAGCCCCAGCCGTTGAGAGTGCACGTCGCCTTAGTGCACTGCACGAGTTTCAACCTCAGAGACCGGCCAGGTTCCGCGGGGAGACAGACCCTCAGGCAGCCAAGGATTGGCTGAAGGCTGTTGTATGAGTTTTCAAATTAGTAGGGACACCAGCTGACCTCATGGTGATCCTTTCGGCGAGTCTCCTGCACGCGACAGTAGGCAGATGGTGGAGATTGATGCTACAGGTTCACGACGAAGAATCTCTTCTTTGGATGGACTTCGAGAGCCTCTTATGATTGGAGTTATTTCCATCCACCCTCCGTGCAGTGCACATCTTGGAGCTACTACAGCTGCGGCAGGGCAGCATGACAGTAGCCCCGTACTCGACAAGATTTACAGACCTCTCGCGCTACTCCACGGACATGGTACGAGACCCATTCTTCCGAGCCTGGACCTTCGAGCAGGGACTAAGGCACGAGATCAGGGCATCGATGATATCCCTCAGCATTCTGACGTAGGCAGGAGTACTAGAGCAAGCCCTTCTTGTAGAGAGATTTCTTGCTGAGCCTACACCAGCAACGAGACCTGCCGCAGGGCGGCACGTAGCGGAGTCTTCTAAAGCTGGCAGTCGACGGATGTCAAAGCGGTCCAAGCGGACCAGACCATTAGGTGGACGACCTCAAGATACAGGCTCAGAGGTGCGGGGCACACAGCGCAGAGCCAGCCTTACGAGGAGCAGACAGTGCTATGCATGCGGCGAGCAGGGGCACATGGCTCGTGACTGCCTGAATCGCCATGCAGAGGAGAAGCAGATGGTTAAGGGACCACCCAAGCGGAGGCATAGGTTCGACTTTGGTAGTCCGCAGGGAGCAGGCAGACGAGGTAGAGGAGCTGGCCGAGCGGCAGGTGGTGGAAGATGTTTTCAGGCTCTACTACCACCACCACCAGGAGGTCCGCCCCGACCACAGGGAGCTGGAGGACAGAGGCAGGCGTAACTTCAGGAAGTGGAGTCCTACGACCACATCACACCATAGATGATTCAAGGTACTATATATATCTACTCCACCCTTTCTGTAGTACTTATAGACATAGGGGCGAGTAATTATTTCATTGCTGCTACCCCTGTTCGTAGCTCAGAGATTCTGACGGAGCCGTTGGCTCGATCCTTACGGCTAGAGACTCCTACGGGAGAAGACTCAATGATTATGCACTGGTGCCGGCAGTGTGAGATTACTCTAGGAGGACAGAGCTTCGGCTGAGATCTTCTTGTAGCAGCGTCGAGGCCTTACAATGTCATCTTGGGCATGGATTGGTTATATACAGTCCATGGTCAGATCGACTGTATTAGGTGCAAGGTGCGGTGTGTCCACACCGATGGGAGTAGTTTCACCTTCACCAGCGAAAAGGGAGCCTTTTCAGCGTAGTATGGACTCACGTAGAGGAGAGGATAGCCGATCACTCATCATTTGGATAGCCTCATCCTAGGAGCAGTGGACATGCAGAGTCCAAGTTTTCCTGCAGCGGAGGATCAGTATGCAGACGTCTTTCCTGATGACATTCCATGACTACCTCCTCGCAGAGAGGTAGACTTATATATTGGCTTGTACCCCAGGACAGCCCCGATATCTACTCCAGCATATCGGATGGCTCCCACTGAGCTTCGAGATCTGTGGGTACAGCTGGAGGACTTGCAGGGCAAAGGGTTCATCTGACCCAGTGTTTCACCCTGGGCTTCCCCAATTTTGTTTTCCAAGAAGGAAAACGGGAACTTTCGACTGTGTGTCGATTAATATCTCCTAAACGAGGTGACTGCGAAGAAAAAGTTTCCGCTTCTGAGGATTGATGACCTCTTCGATCAGCTCAAGGGAGCACGGTGGTTCTTGAAGATAGACCTCAGGTCAGGCTATCATCAGCTCAGAGTTCGAGACGAGGATGTGCAGAAGAGGGCTTTCAGGTGTCGGTATGGCCACTACGAGTTCTTGGTTATGCCTTTTGTCTTAACAAATGATCCAGTAGTGTTCATGAGTCTCATGAATAGGATCTTCCAGCCTTACCTCGATTGATTTTTCGTAGTCTTCATTGACGATATTTGGATTTACTCGACCACTGAGGAAGAGCACGCCTGAAACTTGCGGGTTGTACTGGACACACTCCGATAGAACCAGCTTTATGGTAAGCTCTCGAAGTTTCAGTTCTGGATACATGAGGTCCATTTCTTGGGGCACGCCATCTCTAAGGTGGGAGTTGCGATGGATCCAGCGAAGATCGAGGCAATGCTAGCTTGGGAGCCACCGAGGAGCGTGACAGAGGTGCAGAGTTTCCTGGGTCTGGTTGGGTACTATCAAAGATTTGTGCTATACTACTCCAGAGTTGCAGCACCGCATTCAGCTTTGACGAAGAAGGGGAAACCCTTCGTGTGGTCAGATAGATGTTAGCATAGATTCTAGGAGCTGAGACATAGATTGACCAGTGCACCCATCTTGAGGCTACCAGAGGAGGGAGTTGGGTATGTAGTCTACTGTGATGCATCGGGGACCGGACTCGGGTGTTTCCTAATGTAGGAGTGGGTAGTGATCGCCTATGGATCATCAATGTTGAGGCAGAACGAGCAGAACTACGCTATCCATGACCTGGAGTTAGCAGCAGTGGTTTTCGCTCTGAAGATGTGGCAACACTATCTGATAGGCAGGCGCTTTACAGTCTACTCTAACCACCAGAGTCTCTGGTACATCTTCTCATAGAAGGACCTGAACCTAAGACAACAACGATGGCTCAAGTTCCTCCAGGACTATGAATTTGAGATATTCTATACTCCTGGGAAGGGGAACATAGTAGCTGATGCTCTCAGCAGGAGGATGAGCATTCAGCTACTTGGATAGGTGATAGATCAGCTAGCCGATTTTCATATATCCTTCGTGGATAGATATGGAGCAGCCTTTCTTCAGTCACTCCTCCACTTCTTCAGCAGGACAAAGAGGCACATTGTGGGGACGTTGACTGTGAGACGCGACGTTCACAGATTTCCTCAGGACATGCACCTGATGGATTCTCTATAGGTGGAGAGCACGTCGTCCTTTTTAGAGGACGTACCATGGTACCAGCTGCTTTACAGGAGGAGGTGCTGAGAGAGTTTCACACTTCCCCATTAGCGGTACATCTAGGAGTAGCGAAGATGTACCAGGATCTCAGATGACAGAACTGGTGGCCGGGTATGAAGAATCCTGTGGCAGAATTCGTTTCTCGATGCCTCGCCTGCCAGTAGGTGAAGGCAGACCTCCAGGTACCAGTAGGCTTGGTACAACCCTTGGAGGTCCCAGAGTGGATGTGGGATAGGATATCTATGGATTTCATGACTGGACTTCCACGTACTGTTAGAGGTCACGACTTTATTTGGGTGATTGTCGACCGACTCACCAAGTCGGCCCACTTCTTACCTATCAGAGAGAAGGGCTCAGTGGAGAGATTGGGATGCCTCTACATTCAGGAGATCGTATGGCTTCATGGTGTGCCATCATCTATTGTTTTCGATCGAGATTCTCACTTTACTTCCCATCTTTGGAAGGGGTTGCAGGAGGCATCGGGATGCAGTTATGTCTGAGCACCACCTTTCACCCTCAGACGGATGGCCAGACGGAGAGGACCATTTAGACTCTCAAGGAAATGCATCGTGCATGTGTCCTCGACTTTGGTCACATCTGGGAGGATCACCTACCTTTGGTGAAGTTTGTGTACAACAATAGCTACCACTCCACCATCGAAATGTCACCATACGAGGCATTGTACGAGAAACCTTGTAGATCACCTCTATGATGGAAAGGACCTGGGGAGTCAGCACTTGTGGGACCAGAGATGGTCCAAGCTATGATGGAGAAGGTCCAGGTCATCCAGGAGTGGATGAGGACAGCTCAGAGCCGACAGAAGTCTTATGTTGACAGGAGGCGGAGACCAGTAGAGGTCGAGGATGGTGACCACATTTTCTTATGGGTCTCACCTCGATGTGGATTACAGAGATTTGGCCGGGGTAGCAAGTTATATTTGTGCTTCATTGGACCATTCCAGGTTCTCAGCAGGATAAGAGAGGTGGCTTATCGCCTGGCTCTACCACCTCAGTTTCACTGGGTGCACGACGTCTTCCACGTATCTCGGCTGAGGAGATACGTGCATGACCCGACACATATCATCGACCATGGGAAGTTGGACATTGATGACAGGGTGACTTTTGAAAAGGTCCCAGTGGAGATCGAGGATCGACAGGAGTGGGGCCTATGTGGGCGGTCGATTCCTCTAGTGCGCATTAGGTGGCAGCACGGGAACCTCCAGGAGAGAACTTGGGAGTGGGAGGCTCAAATGTGTGCTCAGTACCCTCTTTTGTTCCCCTAGTTTGTGATGTATCTTTAAGATGACGTAAATCCTTGAGGTGGGAGTAATTTAAAGACCCGTAAATTTCAAGGAAATGTTTTTCTTAAATTATTTGGGATTTTATGAGTACGCAGTTTCTGACGGCACCTGATTCCGATGCCTGGTGTGCCCGGAATCGTTTTCCGAAGTTTAGCTCGGGTATGTTCAGTGAACGAACAAGCGGTTTTTTCTAACTTTTGAACCGGTGCTCAGAATCGAAATCTGAGTGCACCGATGAAACAGCAGCGCCGGTAATTTCTTAAGAAGACTTTTCCTAGAGTTGCGTTTTCTCGGTAAGAGTTGTTTAAAATTGTGGATTAAGTGTTAGGTGAAATAAAATTGTGTTACAATTTTATTTCACTTATAAGTGGTTTAACCCCATGAGTGGGAGTTGAGGTGGGACCCACTAAAAATCCGAACTCCTCTTGATAGGATATTAGTGAGGTGGGGCCCACACGAGCCCCACCCCTTCAAATTCCCTAACACCTCTAACCCCCTCCACATGAGTTAGGTAACTCTTCCACATTAATGCATGCCAACTAAACACCTAATTAATTTGACAACAAAAGTTTAATTAATTAGGTGAATTCAACTTTTGAAATTTTAAAAATGTTGGCATGTGTACATAAAATAAGGAAAATCCATATTTTATTTTGGGTTGTTATGTTGTGTGGAGAATTGATAGAAGGAGAGTTCTTTACTTTGAGGAACTTCATCTTCCTCATTGAAGAACACGAAGAACACCGTCATGCCTTTCCACCTTCCCTCCGTGTCAAAGAATGGGAGACACCGCTTCTTCCACGGATGTTCCTGTCAACGTATATGGAGCCTCACCCCGCGATGTCGTTTTCCACGATGCTAGATTCCGTGAACTAATTTAGGTAGGGGTTGATTTTACATTAGAGTTTATTTTTGACATTCATCGTTATTTTCTCTTGGCCGCCTATTATCAAAATAACGGGAGGAGGTCGGACCGCACAAACCTGGCCGACCCACCTCCCCTTTTTATGTTGATCACCATCGTGGTTTGGAATGGAGGTGGCGTAGTGCAACGACACCGCGCGGGAATGAGGGAACCGCGGCCGGAGCATGCCACGGTGAAGAAGCTGGGCACCGTCGCACCACGGCAGTAAAGCCAAAGGAAGCTGCGACTAAGGGCGGGCCGCGGCGGAGGGGCGTGGCGCCGTCGCGCCACTCCAATCGGACAGGGGACGTGGACTAAGGCCGCAGTGGTGCAGAGGAGGGCGGAAAGCGCTCTAGGAGGCGGGACCAGCAGGTCCCGCGGCGGCTCCGGCTGCCCATTACGGCCGGCCGATTCGGGAAGTCTGGGGGTCGTAACCCCCGACCAGTGCACCTAGGGCGGACCCCACGTGGGTAAGCTATTTCGGGAAAATAGGGAGGCGCCCCCCCCCCCCCTTCTGCGTCTACTCAGCACACGGGTGCCCACACAGGGTCAGACCGCCCACGCCGGGCAGTCCGCCCGCACCGGGCCAGACTCCTGCACCAGGCCGGGCCGGGCCGCGCCAGCCGGGCCGGGTCAGACCGGGCCTGAACTCCCTGATTTCTAGACAGATCCATTCTAACGCCCATAACATGGGTTACAGACCTCCGATCGATGCACCGTCAATTGTGTAGTGATCCTTGGATCGAGATGGTCGTTTCGGTATTTTACACTCAAGGTTTTGGAGAACTTTGGGTATATTCGGGTTGGTTCGAACACGAAACCAACTGGGCCCTCGGAGCGGAAACACATATAACATGAGCTCCAGACGTCCGATTGACGTGCCATAGACTTTGTTAGATTCCTATTAGTGGGATGGTTCTTTTGGATTACTCTGCTCGAGGTTTGGATGTAGTTGGAGTACGGTCGGGTTGGTTTTAGCTTAAAAACCAACAGGGCCCCTATGACGAATAAGGCAATATCTCTCAGACCGGGCATCTGATTGACGCACCGTCTGTCGTGTTGAGTTCATCTCGATGAGGCAGAACATTGTGATACATCAACTATAGACTTTGTGACAGTTGATGTATTGACCCCTTGGCTCGTGGAGCGGACCCTCCGGGAATCGAGCATGCTGTGTGCGAGAATCCTAGAGATGGCTGCGACTGCGACGATGATGACGACTGTACTGGGATCCTCCATGGGTTCGGTAGCGAAGAAGACCATACTGGAATCCTCCGTGGGTTTGATGGCGATGACTACTATTTTTGTATCCTATGTGGGTCTGGCAGTACTTGACTACTGTTCTTGTATCCTATGTGGTTCCGGCAGTATTTGACTCTGTACTTGTATCCTATGTGGGTCCGAAAGAGTAGCTGGTCTTGTATTCATTGTGGGTCTGACAACTTAGCTGGTCTTGTATCCTATGTGGGTCTGACAACTTAGATGAATCAGTTGCTACATCTGATCATCTATATCATCTTACGAAGTTTATACCTGTTTGAGCTGAGTCTTGATTTTCAATTATTATCTTCGATATGATTTACTTTATTCCTGTGTGGATTGGGTTGTGCTTTCCTGTGTGGACTGGGTTGTACTTTCCTGCGTGGACTGGGTTGAACTTGGGCTCGTGAGTTGGATCGGAACTGGAATTGATGACTTAGGTATATGTATGGGAATATACCTAAGTAGAGTTTGTTGTTACTTCGTGATTTAATCATTCCTTTGTGGTTTATCCTTCGTGGATTCTAGGAGACCTTCGGGGGTCTTCGGGTCCCTACAGAGTAGCGTATACTCACCCCTACATGGGATATTCCCATACTACGTTGTGTTGGATGTAGACAATAGACAACGCTGATCGAGGTGGGAGCTCGTGGAGCTGTACGGTACCTGTAGGTGGATCAATGGACGGGACGTACACGGAGCGGACAGCCGGAGCCGAGGAGAAGAGGAGACTATCTGTACCCACCCTTCAGGTGGGATTTCCAGAGGAAGGCTTGGACTCACTGCTTTACTTTTTAGTTGCTGTACTTTTATTTCAGTTGTACTTTAATTTCAGTTGGGTTTGTATTCTGGCCAATTTACTTTCCAGCACTTACTTTTGTACTCATTTTACTTAGTGTTTACTTCAGTTTGTGTACTCTGTGGTGTTTTTTTACTTTATAAAGGCAATGCCTTCCATAAATTCATCTTAGAGGACACACTTTTTTAATAAATCCATCCTAGTGAGTCCTTTTGTGCAACTCAAAAAAAAGATACTCGAAAAATAGGTATTTATTTAATCACCCCTTTCAAAATTCTTTTCTTCTTATACTTCCACTTCTTTTATTGTTCACATACTAAAGTAATAAATCTAGTATATTATACATTTTGAGATTTTATTTTAATTATGGTACAACCTTATACCTACTTTTATCCATATTACTAATAACAATGTAACCATGCATGCGTACATACAACTTACCGTCTCGACGCGGTGGTGTAACTTGTTATTCAACAATACTTAATTTGGATAGGTATAATGATGAGTATAATAGATTTAAATAAGGAATATTATAAGATAATTATTTTTTATAATTATTATATCATCCTATTTCATACCATTTAACCATTAAGTGAATGATATCGTCACTCATGCATACGTACAACCTATCATCACCATGACGCGATGAGATTCATTCTACACGTTAACCATTCAAGAATGATTATAAAGTATATATAAAAAATAATATTGAAATATATTACATAATAATTATATTGGATTTATGTACATACATATATATATATATATATGTCATTTAGTTTCTTCCGTTCAATTTAATAAGGAAACAGAAACAACGTTCATGCGTACGTAATACCTACCATATCTATGAACAGTGTATTCCATTTCATTTATCTATATATTATATATATTTATATACTGAATGTATATGATATATAAATCATGTTTTATATTATAGAAGTAATTAAATCACAATATATGTAATAATATCAAGAATAAGAAGTCAAAACATGTATGATAAATAAAATGATTATTACCCGAAACGTTGCTTTAACATTGATTTGGTAAATTAATGGGTAATATAAATTCATAGGTGAATCATATATGTTATCATAAATATTATAATGGTTCTGGTACAAGTTAATAATATGTTTAAACCTACTATATAGGAGTTTTGGATACATATGAAGCATATCAGACCAAAGGTAAGGCATAATTTTGCAATCTCGCTAATTGTTAAGATTATTTATAGGTAAGTATTTAATAGAGTATATATATAATCCAAATCCATATTTCTTAAATATATAATTTTTTTTATTATTTTACTATTTTTTAAATTAAATATTACCCATTGGTGAGTTTTTATGAATGATATGGAAGTAATCATTCTTTTGTTTTCTATATGAGGTACTTTTAGAACTTTCTAGCACAAGTATTAGAAGAACGTTTTTAACTTATATGGAATGAACAAATTTTTACGTCTTCATAATTTATTTTTCCATGAAGTTTCCTCTACAAAATTTCAATTTTATTTTCAACTAAATTCTTTTCTTTTAAAATTTCATGACATTTTGAGAGTAGAAAACATTTTTGAAGAAGAAAGGATATTTTCCTCAGGAATTAAGCTCAACTGTTTTATCAAAATTATTTTCCATCTAATATGATATAGGGTTATGTTTCTATCCCTATTATTACTTTTATTTTAATGTGTTTATGATGGAATTATTTTTATTAAATCCATTTATCTTGTTTGGATTATGTTATGATAGAATGATGTTTAAGAAAATCATTTTATTTCCTGGGTTATGCTATGCTGAATGATTTATATTTTTGTGGAACATGTAAGAATGATTTAATTTTGAGATGGGTGGGACTTATATCTCCCTAAAATGAAATGGGTAATGATTTATAGCTCATGGGATAGACATGATTGGAATGAAAAGTATTTCTAGATTATTAATACAGGGCTAGAACGGAAAGTAAATCTAGTTATGTAATACATGGCTAGAAGGGAAAGTAAACCCGGATCAGTAATAGACTTTTTCCACTATTATGGTCTTGGAAGCAATGCCTTGGCTACTATAGAAATCATATTATGAGATTATTTTTTCCACAATTCCATGTTTTTTCCAATTCTATTTTCTCATGGTTCATGATTCCATTATGATTTATGCCTTATGAACTACCAAGAAGTATTTCATGACTCAAAATTTTGGTATAAGTTTAATGTGGTATGTTATTTTTCTAAAGTTTTGATCATGTTTTTACATTATTATGTTAATGATTTGTAAGATTGTTTCCATTCTTACCCTTACTAAGAATTTGAGCTCACCTCTTTTAATGATTCATTTTCCCCATGATTTGAATAAGGGTATTAAGTAAGATGTGTCAGAAAGAGGTTCTAATTATGAAGTATAAAATAGGAGACAATGTAAATGTTTTATGAAACAATTGTTTATGTTTTCCAGTTTCTAAAGGCACTAAACTAATATGTTCTTTGGAAAAAATTTTGTTTCATGTATTAATTATTCCGCAAAAGTAATGTAATGTCCATGTACGTCAAGCATGGGTATTTAAAATGCACAGGTATCCCAAACACTCCATAAAGATCTGTTTTTCATCACCCCCAAATAGGTGATACCACAAGATTTTAACATCAAATCGAGAAAAAACTCCCTTGGATTCGCAAATAATTCCAAGATATCCTAGTATATCCCTTCCTCTACCATATGTACTGCTAATGTAAAAAAACCTCGATGTACCAATTTTTCTAGTGTGACTAGTGTCATCATCCTTCCTTAAACAAGGATGGCATTATCCCCACCATCATAAAATCAATATGGAACATATACAATGGATATCATGTTATACAAGATATGAATTAATTGATATTTTTGATGTCACAACCCCCTCCCCAAAATGTGTACCCCTCCTCGGCTAACAGTGCAAGAAGAGAGATGATGACCCCCTGAGTCCCGCATCCAGTAAACCTTGGTTTGGAGACTAGAACCGAGGGTATTGTAAACACACAAATGGGTGGCATTTACCTCTAAGAGAACACATGAAAAAGAGAGAGATAAGATAGAAACCAACCAACTCCTGATCAGACTATAAAATTAAGCAAATCCAAAGTACACATATCTAATGTCATGCAAGTACAACTATGACTGAAAGGGAAAACTACAAGTACCAAAAAAAGTAAAAGGGAAGTGACCTCAAAGCCCGAACAGCTCATGAATCCACAAGAAAGTTATAACCAGCCTGATCTCCAACTTTCTCCATGTGACCTAAAAAATAGTTTATATAATGTAGAGATAGTATAATAGTCTACTCATTAGGATCCTCCTTGAAGACACTCATGAAAAAGTAAAGAAATAATTCTAAATTATAATGAACAATAAGTGAAACTAACTCATAACCGAAAAAGTTATACTATATTCCCAGCTGTAACATGGATACTCTCACCTAGTATCACATACAAGAGTATATAATATAATAAATAATATCAAGGATACCCCACTACCACTTACCCACCGATTTTTCTCTTTACAACAATGTTGCATGTACTAAGCATCTCTCTCCAAAAAGTCTGTCCCGTAGACACCTGGGCGAAACATCCAACATGCACCACATGTAACACAACCACCATATCCATGTAACCAATGTAATTAGGTAGTTTCTAGGAACCACCACATCTCGCATAATGTGTTTCACACATCATGTATTATATCTCAAGACATTATATCCCATAAACTGAGTAAGGATCCTTATGCCATCACTGCCTATACACGTTAAATATATAGTAGTCCATAGGAAACTATATCCAGAATAAATGTTTGTGAATATCCACCAGAAATTATAGCCCTCTATAAACATATATGGGGAAAACTAACCACCATGCCTACCATCACAAGTAACTACCAAGATAATAGAGTGGGGCCAATGGGGGTAGTCATTCATCCATCCTCCCATCAGGATGTTGGGGACCCCCCAGGGCTCAGAATCCCCAGGGTGTTAGTTGACCTAACTGATAAGGTGGAGTAGCGTATAGAAACAAAAAAAAGGATATAATATATCTCACATCCACACTATAGGAATAACCTATTATTAGACTCAAATACAACTAATATCTCTCAGACTCTTGGTTGCCACTCTTAAGACTAGATACTCTATAAGTACAAAACCATTTAAAGTCCTATATTATGTTACATCATCCCTTTTTATAAGTTCCACTTTACGTTAATTAATTATTTAACCATTAATGAACCATGAAAATTTACCAATTTATATCCCATTACCATTCCAACCAGGATCTATTTTCTTTAGGAATAACCAAACCCAGTCCATGGATTCTTAGAAAAAGAACCTCAACATTACATCCCAGCAAGTTCTAACCCCATGGGTTAAACATGAATTCAATCATTTACTAATATCATTATAACTTTTCCATAATTATAGGCATTCAAGGAAATCATTATAAGCATCCAAACACAAGGGTCTCAACATGGTGAGTAGGTGAACTACCCATCGAGTCTTTTCCACCTATAGAAAGAGCATAGACCCATCCATCATCAAGAAGCTAAACACATAAACCACGTGGCATACCCCAAATGTCTTTGCCTCTTTTGGAAGGAGGGAAATAAATTACATCGGCCTAAATTAGTGGTGAAAGGAAAGAAGATAAGAAAACAATAGATTAACAAGAATTCAACTTTCACAACTACAGGCAAGACCAACTTCAACCAGCTCCATTATCCCCAGAGTCCTCCCTGAAACCCACGTGCATAAACTGCTACATCTCGCCACTATAGACATTAACTTCTATCACAACCACTGGGCCTCCTACCCCCTAGATACCACAAAATCCATCTAGGATCAGCCATCCTAGGCTCACATCGCAACAAAATCATCAGTAAACAAACCACATAACAATAGGGATCTTGTCCCTAAACAAGGCATCAGACCTTCACACACAACGATCACTCACATCTCGAAAGCATAATGAGTATGGCCTTTAAAATCAAGAGCATAACTCAAAACCCTTCACAGAATTATCTTTATCATATATACGGTCCTTTATTCCATGTAGAATTAACCTATTTAATTGAAATTTTATAATTGCATCCAATTGATTATCACCAATAATAGCAACAACAACTAGATTCATTAAACATGCCTCTTTATCTTTTTCCAGTTAATTTATAATTAATCCTATATTTATTTTCATTACCAATTTTCATCAAGAATGAAATTCTATATAGGAAAGGAATAGATATCACATGATCTAGTAATCAAGAGTCAATAACATCGCTAAGATCTAGATACCAATTATTTAATGCATTTCAGGTATTTATTATATCAATTTCATTATGATGTAGTGCCTAAAACATGATAAATTTAAGACTGCGCATAAAAGAATAGATAATCCATGAATCCCATGCTGCAAAAATGTTTCCATTGTTCATTTCATGAGAATGACCAACACAACGTATCACGATCACCTCTCTCACAATGACTACATCCACCCGAGGAGGCCTCGACACAACCACATCAACCAACACACTAGAAAGTTACATTAGACACCTGGAGATCACATGTTGTAAAATATCAAGGAGAACATGAGCAAATAGATCAAGGAACCCAAAATAAAGGATGTATAACATACCTTATATCGAGGATGGATCAACACTTCTTGGTTACACCAAGAGAAGGGGTGCACATGCGGTAGGAAAAAATTTACAGGGAATCGATCCATGGATTGCAATTTGATCGAATGAATCCTATGGGAGGAGGAACTCTCGGCATCTCATGCCAAGAAAAAACAAGATGGAAAAACATGGTGGAATGTATGTCAACCTTTTGAAAATCTAAATGGAGAAGCAATTTAAATATGATTTAGATTTTTCCAATAATGGCAGATCTTGTCAATACTACGAGGTTTGACCGAGTAAATTCACCCAGACACTTAGGAAAATTTAGACAGGAGTTATGGGATTTGAATTGGCCTTAAATCCATTAAAACAAGGCTTTGAATGTGTTTTATATCAAAGATAACATCAAATGGGTGAAACTATAGGAAGCTTGAAACACTATAGAACCTACCGTTCTGGAAACACTATAGCACCTATCGAAGGATGAGTAGCACCTGCCGATGGGCCACCTACTGATGAAATTGTAGAACCTACCAATGTCACCATAGCACCTACCAATGGCACTATAGAACCTACCGATGGATGAACTATCCGTGACACTATAGAACCTACTGATGTCACTGTTGCACCTACTGATGGATCACCTACCGATGACACTGTAGCACCTACTGATGTCACTGTAGCACCTACTAATGGATGAAATGCTTATGAAACAATAGCACCTAATGATATCACAATATCACCTAATGATGGATGATCAACTGATGACACTGAAACACCTACCAATGGGTAACCTACTGATGACACTGTAGCACCATCCAATGTCACTGTAGAACCTACTGATGTCATTGTATCACCTACTGACGACAATGTGGAACCTAACAATGTCACAGTAGCACCTACTAAGGGATGACCTACAGATGAAACTATTCACATCTATCTCACTGATAGCACTGTTCACAGGACAAGAAACACTGTTATGAGAACATAAAATTTGGAAAAGGGTTGTGAATAAGTAACCTTGACCTCCCACATCACCACAAACACCATATTTTCTCAAAAGAATGGACTTGAGAGGTCTGGGACATTATATCATATACCTCTCAACAAATTATCATCCACAAGAATCCCAAGCCAACCCTGATAAGAAACAGAAAAGGGGTCTGAACAACAACCCTTAGAAATACCTCTCAAGGCTCTTACCACCAAAAGAGATCAATTGTTTCCTCAATGGAACAATGTGAAACCATGTGAAAAATACAACCAACCCCTATCCACTCTGCCAGGGGGGATACCTCTCAAAAGAGAGCAATCCACAATAAGTAACTAGATAAATCTATCTCATAAATAGGAAAGGTCTATAACCACAAAATGAACATTATTACAACAAAAGAGCTCAAAAAAATAGCATTGGGTACTAACCGCATATTTTCAACTCACATTCCCATGTATTATATTTCACTCCATTGTGCCACCAAAAGACACGAACTATGGGAATTTCATGCCTGCACAACACCATATCCTTGTAGTCCTAGATCTCAATAGGCCACTCCTCGAAGGACACATTGTCATCAACATAGATCTCTCCCCAATTGATAATGTGATAGTCATAACAAAGATAAGGATGGAGCTGTAACATTTGAAAAAAATATTATATCTCGCTCATATTTGGGGAAAATGATACCCGGTATGCCACTGCTCCAACATGATCCAATACCTCAAAAGACCCAACAAACGGGGGAGATAGATTACTCCCATGACCAAACTGTCTCTCCCCATGAAGGGAAATTACCTTTAGAAACACATGATCCCCAATGTAAAAATCTAGAGGTATTCTCCTATGATCAGAATAGGACTTCTGATGATCTTACGCTGCCATCATCCTCTCTCAAATCACTTGAACCATCTCTGTTGTATACTGTACAAGTTCCAACCTAAGAATTTCTGACTATCTGACCCCATTCCAACACAATGGAGAACATAAAGGTTTTCCATACAAGGCATCAAATGGTGTCATACTAATGGTGGAGTGGAAACTATTTTGGTTGGAGAACTCTAAAAAAGTTAAGTGCCTCATCCACAAAGCTCCAAAATCTAGAACATAACATCATAACATGTCTTCAAGTGTCCATATGGTTTTCTCTATATAAGCATCTATTTATGGATGAAAATTAGTAATAAGGCATAGATGAGAACCAAAAGGATACTAGAGACCTCTCCACACTCGGGAGGTAAAAAAAGGATCTCAATTGAAAATTATCATCTTAGGGACTGCATGGAGTCTCACCACCTCCTCTAGATATTTCCTTGACAAAACCTCCACTGAGATCGACTCGTTGATTGTTATAAATTGGGAATACTTATTCAAATTGTTTCATAATTCCCCATATATTGTCATAGCCTCCCTAAGATCAAGGTAAACCAGTAAAAAAGTCCAATGAGATGTCCTCCCACTTCCACTGATGAACATCTAATGGTTGGAGAAAACCAATAGGAACACGGTGCTCATAATTCACCTTCTTGCAGATCAAACATCGAGAAACAATCTATGTAACTACACGCTTCAACCCCAGCCACCAAAACTAAATCCTCAAATCTTGGTGCATCATTTTCATGCAAGGATGTACTGCTAAGGGAGAACTATGGAACTCTCTAAGAACCATATCACACATTACCAGAAGAATGAAAATTATTCCCTGAAACAACACCCGGTGTTGTTCATCCTCAAACCAACTATCAGGGGCCTCACCATAAACAACTTGGTCTCTCCAGACATCAACCTCAAGATCCCCTAACTGGGACTCTTCCACCTATTTCACCAGATATGACTACACTATTATCTAAAAAATAAAACCTCTTCCCCCAACTTATCTCATATCCAAATGTAATACTAAAATTTCTTCCATTACTCTCCAAGAATCAACTCATTCATGCACTACATCACTATGTGATTTCTTGCTCAGTGCATCAGCTAAAACATTCCCATTAATAGGTATATAAGATATTTTCAATTCGTAATCGTGTAATATTTACATCCATCAACACTTTCAAAATTTCAAGTCCCATTGGGAGAAAACATACCTTAAGATTTTAGATTAGTGAAGACCACAATGTCCTCTCTGATGTGGTAATGTCTCCATAATTTTGAGGAAAACACCACTGCTGCCAAATCAAGATTGTGGGTGGAATAGTTACACTCATGGGGATGTAACATCCAAGACCCATAATAAATGATTGATATCTGCGAACACATCCTAACCCTAGATGTGAAGAAACAAAAAAATCATCAAACTGAACTCCTTCTACTGGCAGACAAAGAATTGGAGCACTAACCAAATTCCCTTTTAGATAATAAAAATCTATCTGACACTGATCAGTCCACATGAATTTTCGATCCTTTCTGGTCAACGCTGTTAGAGGAATCACAAACCAAGAGAGACTGGCTAAGAACCTCCTTTAATATCTTTTGAGACCAAGGAAACTCCATACCTATGCCACTATCTTGGGGGATTCCCAAGAAACAACTTCTTCTAACCTCATTGAATCCATAGATACTCCATACTGGGAGAAAAAATGCCCCAAGAAATGGGCTTCTCACGCCTAAAAATCACAATTCAAAAACTTCCGAAATAGTTTGTGTTGACAAAGAAATCCCAAAACAACAGGAAGATACTCTGCATGCTCCTCCTCAAATGCATAGTACACAAGGATTTAATTGATGAAGACCACCAAGAACTTATCCATGAACTCACAAAACACAAAATTAAGAAACCCCATGAACACAACTGGAAAATTTGTCACACTAAAAAGAACCACAAAGAACTCATAATGTTTAACACGACAATATAATGTAGTCTTTGGAATATCCTCATACTTCAAACGCATCTAGTGATATCCTAACCAAAAATCAATCTTCAAGAACCAACTTTGACCCATAAGTTGATTGAAAAAAATCACCAATCTTCAAAATAGGATAATATTTCTTCACAATAACTTGGTTAAAGTGACGATAATCAACACACAACTGCAAACAAATGTTATCTTTCTTCACAAACAAAACTAGTGCACCCCACAGTGACATACTCATTTGAACAAAATTGTACTACAAAATAACATCAATCTATATACACAGCTCCCACAACTCATAAGTTTCCATCATATACAAAGATATTGAGATAGGAGACACGTATGACAATATCTCGATCCCAAATTTGATCTCTCATAGAGGGGGAAATGCTAAAACCTATTTTGGAAATACATTATGTTACTTTCAATGACACGGGGAAACAACGATTGTTGAACCTCCAAAAAACTCTGCATCCACTCAGCCATTAAGGATGACTAGGATAGAGCATGCCTCTTACCCATCTGAGGGTCTCGATCGACAACAAACACCTAAATATCTCCATCAACATCTAAGAACTCTACCTAACTCTTGAAGAAATCCACAATATCTTACACTGAATACAACCAATCCATTCTGAGGTTGACATCATATGGTTGTATCCATAAACATCAGAAATCTTCCTAACATGTGTTGCCCCAGAAATAGCTCACAGTCTCTACATACTTCAGAAAAGTCATCTAGACTTCTAAATTGTGTAGTAAATGTCAAGGGAACTGGAAGCCTCTCTATCTCACATCCCAAAGCACGGACAAGGGCGGGTGATATGAAGGAGTGCATCACTCCTGAATCAAACAAGTCATGAACCCAATTATAAAAATAACAAACGGTACCACAAACAATGTCGGGACCACCTGGCGCTGGAAACACTAAATCATGAAGTTGACCATGACTTAATCCACAACCTCTCTAACCCTACTGTTGAAAACCACCAAGGTTGCGCTCTTCTCTCTGAGGATGGAGAGTGTCCTGGAGCCATCCTCTTCCTACCCCATCTTCCCTATGCTGATCCAAAGCTAGTTCAACCTACTAATACTGCCTCAGTTGGAACTGCCTAACGGAGTAACATGAAATGGAACAACTAACACACACTGACTTCTCATAATGTTTTGGTTCACTCATTGCTGATGACCTTGGCCTCTAAAAGAAAAACAAGTACCTTATTCCTTGGTATAGGTCTGAGAGACACTGCCCCTAGAGAAATGAGATACTGAGGGCTGGGACCTACCCCCAAGAAAATATAAACTCTTCCTCCCTAAAAAATGTGGATCCTGGAAAAAAAGATATGCTTCATGAAGAATACTTACAACCCCCCTCTCATGATGATCTAGTTTTGGATAACATCCTCCCGATGACCTCTTCCCTTTCCAGCTCCTTGAGACACGTCTCCTGTATAAACGGGGTGACCTGGAACTGAATCTCTAGACAAAAAGCCTCCTTGGAATGCCTTACCATAGCCTCCTCATCTGGAAAAAGGTCTTAAGAATATAATAGAAGGTTCTTGAAACAGATTCCAAAATATCCCACACTGGAGCTCCACTGTCGAAGGGTAAGCAGATCTTGACGATTGGCCACCTTCGCGGTCGAAGAGAGAAACTCGACTCTAAACTGGTCTGGAAACTCCTTCCAATAGACCGATGACTCCTTGTACTCCCCAAGGAAGAAGAACCACCAGTACCTCACTGCCCCATGTTGTATCATCACAACCAATGACACTTTGTGCTCCTTTCAAGCACAGATCGAACAGAAAGCTATATAAAACTCCTCTAACCCGTCCTCCGTGACTGCATCTAGAATGGAGCCCCATACTTCTACAGACTCTGCCACTGAAACTCTCAGAGTGTCCTCCTCTAAGTGTCATTGTCATCAACCTCTACTCTATAGTGATCGGCTGGCAAAAACTGCCGAACATCTTCTGCATGAACCCGATGAGGACATTGGCCTAGAGCCATACCTTCAAAAGAACAAACATTTAGTGATTCTAGACCTATAATATGGAAGACTTAACATTAATTTTTTTCTTTTATTCATTTTAGGTTAACCCATCCCAAGGTCATACCATTTAAACATAGGCACATCGAAGAATTATTCATGACCCTTTTCTAGGACTCTACCCTGTAACAAGTATCACCTCCTTTAGTATGCACTGCAAATTTAATGTTTTGTGCATCAGATCACAGGGGGCCCTAAATACCCATATCTCAGCATGTATCTCATGTTTACCGGTCCTGTTAAACTTATTTGGCATTGTTTCCTTACCAAACCATGAAACCTCACTTATTCCTAACTCCAAAGTCAATCATATCCCTCAATCAGACCTCTGATAACACCCTGTCATGACCCCCTACCTACAAAGTGCACCCATACTAGGATGAAAATATGAGAGTGAGATAATGACCCCAGAGTCCGGCCTCTAGTAGGCCACATGTTGGAAACTTTCCCTGAGGGTATAGTAAACACACAAATTGGAAGCATGACCCTCTAAGAGAACATTTGCCAATGAGAGAGATGAGGAAAACACAAAAAAAATCCTCCTCAAAATACAATAGAGAATAAATCACAAGTAAACATATGTAATTTCATGTAAGAAGTACTATAACTGAAGGAGAAAAGTGAAAGTACAGAAGGAAAGTAAAATTGAAATGACCATGAAGCACAAAAATCTCATGAAACCCCAAGATAGTCATAATCTGTCTAATCTCCAACCTGTTCCAAGTGACCTAAAACCAGTTTATATGACGTAGGGTGAGTATAACTATATACTCAATAGGATACTCCCTAGAGCATCTCATGTAAAAGTAAAGAATGCATTCTAAAGCATAGTGAACAACAAGTGAAACTAACTCATCACCTAAAAAGGTATACTATGTTCCCTGGCTCACCATGGCTACTCTCACCAAGTATCACATACAAGAGTACATAATATAAAAAATAATTTCAAGGATACTCTGCTACCACTTCCCCACTGGTTTGATTATTTTCTCTAATGTCACACATCATAAGCATCTCTCTCCAAAATGGATAGCCTACAGACACCTAGGCGAAGCACCACAACATGCACCTCATGCAACACAACCACCACATCCACGTAACCAATGTAACCAGACACCTTTCGGGAGCCACCACATCTCTCCTAACATGTATCATACATCATGTATTATACCTCAAGCTATTACAGCACATACAACAAGTACGAATCTTCTAGATATAACATCCTATACATGTTACACCTATAGTAGTATATAGGGAACTATATCTAGAATATATGTGTGTGAATATCCAAAATCCATTATATCCCTCTAAACACATATATGGGGAAAATTAACTTCCATGACAACTAGAACATGTAACTTCCAAGAGAGGAGAGTGGGAAAAAATGGTGTAGTCAGATATCCATCCTCCCATTAGGATGTTGGGGAAAACACCCCCCAATGCTTAGAATCCCCAGGGTATCAGTTTCCTTAACCGACAGGGTGGAGTAGCATATAGATACACAAAAGTACAAGATATAATATAGCTCACAACCCCACTATGGGAATAAACTAAACTTAGAATGAAATACAACTAACGTATCTTGGACTCTTGGATGCCACTACTAACACTAGATATCCTATGAGCACCAAACCATTTAAAGAGCTAAATTAGGTTATATCAACCCTTTTTATCAGTTCCAATTTACATTAATTAATTCTTTAACTTTTAATTAACTATTAAAATTTACCACATTACATACCATTACCATTCCAAATAAGATTCACATCCTCTAGGAATAACCAAACCGAGTCCACAACTTCTTAGAAATACAACCTCTTCATTACATCCAAGCAACCTACAACCCCATGGGTTAAACATTAATTCAATCATTTATTAACAGAATTATCACCTTTCCATAATCCTAGGCATTCTTGGAAGTAATTCTAATCTTCCAAACACATGGGACTCAACATGGGGAGTAGGTAAACTACCCAACAAGTATTTTCCACCTATATTAAGAGCATAGACCCATCCATCCTCGATAAGCTAAACACAAGAAACATGTGGAATACCCAACACATATTTGCCTATTTTGGATGGAGGGTATGAAAGATGGTCTTCCTTAATAATTGGGGAAAGTAAAGAATATAAACAAAAAATATATTAAAAATCATTCAACTTTCATAACTACGGGCAAGCCCATCTTTATACCGCTCTATCATCCCTGGTGTCCTTCCCGACACCCACATGCATAAACCAATATATATCGACACTCCAAGCATCAACTGCTACCATAACCACTAGGCCTCCCTACCCCGCATACCACAAAATCCATCTAGGATCATCAATCCAAGGCTCACGTCACAACAAAATTAGTAGGAAACAAACCACATAGCAACTCAGCTCTTGGTCCTAAACAAGGCATCCGACCTTCACAAAAAATGAGCACTCATAGACCCAAATCACAAGAAAGTAAGAGGGTAACCAATAACCCTTAAAGACATCATCTTAATCACACAAATATTCCTTCATTCCATATTGAGTTAACTGATTTAATTTAACATGCATAACTGCATCCATTTGATTATCACCAATCACAACAATAACAACAACCAGATTAATTAAACATGCCTCTTTTTCTTTGTACAATTAATTTATAATTAATCGTAGATTTATGTTATTTACCAATTTAAATCAAGAATGACATGACAAATAGGCACGAAATAGATATCACATGATCTAGCTAGCAAGGGGAAATAACATCACTATGCACTTGATACCGATTCTTTAACCCAACTTAAGTATTTATTATGTCAATTTCATTGTGATATAGTGGCTAAAACATGCTAAATCTAAGAATTCAAATAAAATAATAGATAATCCATGAACCCCCTACCTGAAAAAGTATTCCAATGTTCTTTTCATGAGAAAAACAACACAAATGATCACAATAACCTTTCCTGCAACGACTGTATCCACCTGAGGATGTCGCGGCCCAACCGCATCAACCAACACCCAAGAAAGTTCAATTAGAAACATGGAGATCACATTTCATAACATGGGGAAGATAATGGGAGAAAACATATTGATGAACTAAGAATAAAAAGGGTATAACCAAGCTTATAATGAAGATGGATTGACACTTCCTGGTTTCAATAAGATATGGGGAGCACATACAACAAGAAAAACTTCATGGGGAATCGATCTAAGGATTGCAGTTCGATTTTATTACACCTATGGGAGGAAGAACTCTGGGCATCCCATACAATGTCAAAACAACAGGGAAGAACAAGGAAGAATTTATCTTATAATTTTGAAAATCTAAATGGTGTATTGATTTAGATACGATTTAGATTTTCTATTAAAAGCAAATCTCATCAATACTACACAGTTTGACTGATTAAAGTCACTCGAACACTATGGAAAATTTAGATAGGAGTTAAGGGATTTGAATTATCCATAAATCCCTTAAAATAAGGCTTTGAATGTGTTTTAAATCAAAGACAACATCAAATAGGAGAAATTGTAGGAAGATGGAATCTTTTCTGCACCTATCATTCTGGAAACACCGTAGCACCTACCGATGACATTGTAGCACCTACCGATGGAAGCACAACTAATGAAACTATAGAACCTACTAATGGATGACCTACCGATGACACTATAGCACCTACTAATTATGTAAGAGCCTAGATCTTCTTTTTTATCAATGTTTTACTTTTCTGGTCGTTTTTGAGAAAAAGAGGAAATTATGGAAATTTTTGAAGTACAGGCCATGTACTTTCTAAGTACACACTGTGTAATCTGTTACCGCCAGTAGCCGTGTGCTGGCCATATAGCGGCCATGCACACTGCCATGTGGGGCTGACCTGGAGGCTGCCTAATGCGGGGTACAGAAATGGTAAGTACACACTGTGTACTTCCAAATTACATGCCGCACATTTTTTTTTCATTAAACACATTGGGGTCACATCTAATGGATTGAACCACATATTTCTTGGTTTGGTTCGTCCATGAGAGAGAGAGAGAGAGTGGCATAGATTTTCTCTAGGACCCTGATCTAGCGTTCGTTTGCCGAATTGAACTCCATCAATTGTGTTGAAATCTCCTTAGTAATATCTTCCTTCTACTGGAGCTACGTTTCATGATTCCTCCTATTTCTCAAGTTACCCCATGTTGAATGTTTTAGACATTTTTGTAGATATTCAGAGTTCTAAGTTGATTCATGCCCTGAGACTCAGGTATATTGATCTCCCAATGCCGAGTTAGGTGGTTTGTGCCTTTCTGTTAAAATTCTTCGAGTTATATGTGCAATTTTTTACAATACCCATGAACAAGGTATTGCGTGTTTACCGTATTAGCCCTATTGTTTGCATGCTATACTTTTATGATTGAGTATAGGTTGATTGAATGTGAATAGGGTTAATTTATATGCTTTGGATGTTTTTTCCCATTCATGATTGCATGTTTCGAGCATTGGGTCTACTTTGCCTATTAGGCTACAGTTTAATTTCCCATGGCTAGTTGTAGGATGGTGTGGTTGTTCTGATATGATATTATGATATAGACTACTGAAAAGTAGTTCTTGAGGTTTAATTTGGTCGATATCCATTACTGTACCTACTTGAAATACACAGGGCCATGAGAACTTGGTGTATAGACTATAGGGAGAATGGACGCAAGGGCTTCTCCAGAGTGTATGTTTTATTTACGATGTGAGACCATAGGGGAAATTGATGTAAGTGCTTCCTCAGAGTGTCTGTAGATCCTCGACATAGGCCACAGGGGGAATAGACGTTGAGTTTTTCTCCAGAGCACCTTAAGTTACTGAAATGAGACAATATGAGGAATTGATGGTGAGTGCTTCCTTAGAGAGTCTATGATTAAGCTGGAATAGAGGGGTTAGACTGAATGTACTTCCCAGAGGGTTTCTTGTGTTTCTAGTTAGGACCATAGGGGATAGGCTGTGAGTACTTCCTAGAGGGTTACTTGTTTGTGAATACTTAATTTGTTAGATATTTCTAGATATAGGATACTGAATGCATTGAAACTGTGAATTGTTTACCTTGGGTAATTCCTTGTTTACTACATTTAGTTTCTTGCTTCCTGTCATATATTCTATAACTGTTAGGAAAAGATCTCGTTGTGGTTTCCTACTGTGATTTAGTCTCACACCCTATTTGGGCCAGGTTTTTGGGACCAAACAAATTATATTGCTACAAGTATAGATAAGGGAAAGCACCCTTTTATTTCAAGTACTTGATTTGTTGTGGAGCTGGAGAGCATGGGACCAAGCTATGGATTGCGATGCTGAGGAGCTATTTACATTGATTAATTTTGTACTTGGGTTTAGTACTGTTGAATTCCAGCATTGTGGTTTGTTTGGCTGTTTTCCTAGACATATGTATCATGCATCATTCATATATATATGTGTGTTCTTGAGTTTATTATTTTCTAGTCTTCTTCTGTTTACTTTTGTATGGATTAATCCTGCATCCATTTTTTCTAATTGTTTTACTTCATATGTGTTACTCTGACAATGAGGGTATAGTTTCCCCACAATAACACCCAAGTTCCTCACTGTTAGTCAGCACCCACTGACATTTGGGGAAATGTTCTTGAGGCCATGTGACCAACTGGGTATGGGGCACCTCTGGGTGGATTTTGAAACCTAGACGTTACAATGTGGTGTCAAAGGAATTATTTTCTTCTTGACTTACTGTTTTGAGCCTATAGTTAGGGATAGGACAGAATAAGCACTTGGTAATAAGTTGTTCCTGGGAGTAGCTAACTCGTGTATAGGGAAAATCCAATCTACCTCATTTATTGTTATTTTTCTGGGTTTTCAAGTTTACAGTTGATCTGATTTTCACTATTGGGTGACTTGCATGTATTGTGCTATTATTGATGACTTTATTTAGGTTCTGTTTCTGTTGCAACCCAATGAGATGAGGGTATTCCATCTCATGCAACATGTAGGCACTTGATATAAATCACATGTCATGCATTCTTGCCATGCCATTTAGGGTGCATTAGCAATTTCATGTTGTTGTGATAGATGTTGTGCTAAGTTATGCATGTTGTTGTGATAAATGATTGATAGAATACTAGCTATTTCATATGATATTGCATTGTGTACAGTTTTTTTTTGAATGAATTACAAATTTATGTTCTTGAGGTGTTATGGCCCCTCATTGACCAGAATTTGGTAGATCATTGACTTGTTCACCTTGTTTATAACATGTGTAAGATGTGAATATTTGATTTGTGGGGAGTATGGGCCCTCACAGATCATAATTTGGCACTTTAATGTTCGTTTTGGAATATTTATGGGCCCCATAGTAGTTTCCGAGGCTTACTGTCAGGAAAAACCCAGAATACACTCCTTGTAGTTTTGACTACATGCCATGTGTTCTTCTATTTGGGAAGAAACTATTTTTCTTACGTACATGCTGTTTACTATATGTACACACCATGTAGTCTCTAACTGTGTCATAGGTTGTGTGGGAAGAGACACAGAATAGGAAATTTCTTATGGGATAATGTCGTGTGCCATTTGTACACGTCGTGTGGTGTTGACCCTATTTCTACCCGTGTGACTAATAACACGGATGAAAAAATCTAAAGTTATACATGCCATTTCTAGTTTAAACATTTCGTGTAGAGTAATCTTGGAATCAAGCCGTGTAACTAACAACACGGGTCAGTGAAATTCTTCAGGTACACGCCATGTCCACCTGGAACACACTTTGTGGTGTGAGCTGTGTATCTGGCTGTGTCACTAACAACACGGGTCAGTGAAGCTCATCTAGTACACACTGTGTCTGGAACAAACACGTCATCTCTGACACAAACACACCATGTAGTCTTGTTCTAAGTTGAACCGTGTGGCCTAGAAATGTAGAGGACTCAGGCAGGGGAAGGGGATTCAAGTACACGCCATGTGTTAGGATAACATATTGTGTGTTCGGGGTGTTAGACGACCTGAATTGGCAGTAGTACATTCCCATGTAAATGGATTAAGGAAACACGCCATATAGGGGTTATACACGCCGTGTTGTCATGTTTTGAAAAACATGAATTCTTCTTTTCTCCTGTCCCCTTCATGATTTTCTAGTTTACAGTCCTTGATAATCTTGATCTAAGGTGTGCGCTTGACCTTGTAGGGTCATGCCACCGAGATGTCCTCCGGTTGTACGCCAGTTATAGGGTAGTGATCAAACACCAGATATGGCTGATTAGGGACTTCCTACGGATCCTCTAGTTGTGCTTGTCTTGGCACCAACAGTTATGCTGGACGTAGGTGCTGATACACAATGCAGGGAATGCTTTATGCGGATGATGCAGACCTCCTAGGGAGCAATGCCTCCTACCTCGACTATGGTAGATTTGACACAGGTTTTCCAGCAGCTGCATCCTCCCACCTTCTCCAGGGAAGGAGGACCTCAGGCTGCAGAGTCATGGATAGAAGCCATGCTGTCTATCTTTGTGCATCTGGAGATGTCGCCCGAGAGGCGAGACAAGCTCTCTACTTACATGCTATGGGATTCCACCAAGAGATGTTGGGATGTGATCTCATAGACGGGACATCGACAGGGTATGTCTTGGGAGGAGTTACGGCATATCTTCTTTGACTACTTCTATCTGAAGACCTAGAGGTCCGATCGAGCCTGAGAGTTCATGAGTCTGGAGCAGGGTACTCTTTCCGTTATGGAGTATTCCTATCATTTCACCAAGCTTCAGAATTTTACACCCTTCCTAGGGGGAGATGGGTTGTTCCTGACAAGGATGTTTGAGGATGGTCTCAAAAATGAAATCCCATCACATGTGAATATATTTAGGCTTACTTCCATAACTTCTATCATCAACCAGGCATTGATCACAAAGTATAATCTAAGGGATTTGGAGTTGTGAGCCAGGGGAGCTCGACATATGGTGCTAGTGTACCTCCTTCTGACAGCAGGAAGAACCATAGGGAGCCTATGCGTGGGGATCCAATATGGGTTACCTATAGCATTTCTATAAGGTCGGGCATACAAGGACGTTGTGCCAGAGAGACCCAGTGGAGTGCCGATCTTGCATCAATATGGGTCACCTATAGCATTTCTATAAGGTTTTCTCACCAGCAGCTAGTGATAGGGGTTCATCTATGACTCCTTGTATAGGAGCAGCTCCCCTAGTTTCTCACTAGTGTGGGAACTGGAGATTTTCCGGCCATTCAGGATGAGGTGGAGGTTGCGACCGCAATGGTCAGTCATCAGGATACTAGTGATAGTAGGGTGGATCAACTCAGAGTGGTCAGGTAGGGTCACAGGGCTGTGGAGAAGACAAGACTTTTGCAGTGGAGAAAACGTAGCAGGAGTAGGATCCCAGCCCCTCTATAGTTAGAGGTACAATCCTATTTGCCTCTATTTTATCTTAATCTCTTTTAGATATAGGGGATTCCCATGGAATTATATCTATTGCTGTTGTGGAGATCCATGGGCTCTGTATCTTTTCATCTGTTGATATCTTGACACTAAACACTCTATTGGGGACTATAACGACAAGTGTACATTAGTGCAAGGAGTGACCTATAGAGGTTGGGGGTTTCAATTTTTATGGGACCTCTATGTCCTAGAGATAACAGGTTATGATGTCATTCTAGGAACAGACTGGCTAGCTCCCTTCCAGGAATTCGTCGATTGTTATTGCCGTTGGGTGAGTTTCATATCACTAGAGGGAAGATCGTTTCTTCATAAGGGTGAGTAGGATGTCTAGGTGAGCAGAGTGGGTCCATAAAATCATGGGTTAGGAGGAGTTACATTCCAAATTGAGTGTCTGTAGCCGGATGATCAGGGGAAATCACAGTTAGACTTTCCTCTAGTGGTGGATCATTTCAGAGACGTCTTTCCAGAGGACTTTTCAGGTTTACCTCCAGAGTGAGAGGTAGAATTTTCGATTGAGCTTGTTCCAGGAGAAGCATCTGTGTCCATTCCTCTTTATAGGATGACAACACCCGAGTTATAGGAGCTCAAGAAGCAGTTGGTGGAGTTGCAGGCATAGGGTTTCATCTGACCGAGTACTTCTCCTTGGGGTTTGCCTGACCTTTTGGTAATGAAGGCAGACGGTACCCTCAAACTTTGTGTGGATTAACGGAAGTTAAACCAGTTGACAGTCAAGAAATGATATCCCTTACCGAGGATTGATTATCTCTATGATCAGTTTCGAGGAGCTCGGGTGTTCATGAAGACTGACTTGAGATCTAGTAACCATCAGTTGGGCGTTAGACCATCTGATATACCTCTTACAGCCTTCTGGAGCAGGTATGGTCTATACAAGTATATGGTTATGCCGTTCCATCTCACGAACATGCCTACAGTTTTCATGGCACCAATGAACCTAGTGTTCCATCCTTACATGGATTCTTACGTGGTTGTCTTTGTGGAAGATATCTTGGTGTACTCTCACACTCAACACAATCATGCCACACATCTTGAGATCATTTTGAGTACACTAAGATAGAATCATTTATATGTTAAGATCTCAAAATACCACTTTTGGATGGATCAGATTCACTTCTTGGGTCATGTTATCTCAGATACATGAGTATCAGTAGACCTAGAGAAAGTGAGAGTAGTAGTTTCCTGGGAGCATCCAAAGAACATCTTTGAGGTGTAGATTTTTCTAGGGCTATCTGGATTCTATATACGTTTCATACAACACTTTTCTTGCTTAGAATCACTATTGACAGGACTGAAAAGAAGGGTTCAAGGTTCTTATGGTCAGATTCTTGTGAGTTAGTCTTTTAGGAGCTAAAAGGGAGGTTGAATTCAACACCGATACTAGTCTTTATAGAGCCAGAAAAGAGCTATAGACTATATTGTGATGATTCAGGTATCAGACTTGGAGTTGTACTTATGTAGAGATAAGGATTCGTTGCATACGTGTCTCGACAATTGAGACCACGTGAGAGGAATTACCCGACACACGATCTAGAGTTGGCTACAGGTGTTCATGCCTTACGTTGTTAGAGACATTATCTTATGGGAGAGAATTTTGTGGTTTTCACTGACCACAAGAGTCTCAAGTACATCTTCACTCAGCGTGATTTGAATTTGAGATAGTGAAGGTGGGTTGAGTACCTTCAATCTTTTGACTTTGAGATTACCTATACATATGAGAAAGGAAACACAATAGCTGATGTGTCGAGCAGGAGGACTAAGATATAGGTAGTTCTGGAGGCCAACAATGAGTGGCATATTATTGATATATTCTCTGAGTTGAATTTGGAGGTGCACGACAGACAGGGGCATACATTTCTTTCTTCTATGGCTGTTACCTATACTCTTCTTGATCAAGTGAAAATGAGGCAACTATCAGATTCAGAAGGCCTAGTCCTACAGGAGAGCATGTTAGGACGTGACCCTATTCCAGGATGGACCATAGGCGAGGATGAGATCATATGTTTTCAGGGGTGCCTATGGGTGATAGCATACATACGCGAAGAGCTGATGCGGGACTTTCATTCCTCAGTTTGGGTAGTTCATTCTGGTGTCACCAATATGTATTGAGATCTACACTATCAGTATTGGTGGTCAGGTATGAAGAGAGATATTTCTAGTTTCGTCATGAGGTGTTCCACCTGTCAACAGGTGAAGGGGGAGCATCAATGGCCAGTAGGGCTTTTGTTGTAGTTACCCATTCTTGAGTGGAAGTGGAATGATGTCACAATGGATTTTTTGATAGGTTTACCGAGGTCGCCTTGAGGGAATGATGCAGTTTGGGTTGTCATTGACAAACTCACAAAGGTTTCTCACTTCTTGCCAATCAAGGGGACCTTCAGTGTTGATGAGCTAGGAAGGTTGAACATCCAAGATATTGTACGTCTACATGGGGTTCCACACTTCATTATTTCAGACAGGGATACTCGTTTTACTTCTTGGGTCTGGAAGGGGCTTCAGAGGGCGTTGGGTACACAGGTATTTTTGAGTACAACTTACCACCCCCAGACAGATGGCCAATCTGAGCGTATGATTCAGGTGCTTGAGGAAATGCTCCGAGCATGCATACTAGATTTTGGAGGTTCTTGGGAGAAGCACATACCTCTTGTGGAGTTTTCCTACAATAATAGTTTTCAAGAAACTATTAAGATGGAACCTTATGGGGCTTTGTATGGTAGGCTATGCTGATAACCCTTATGTTGGATAGGGGAAAGAGAGGAAGCTATGATGGGACCTCTTCTTGTACAGGAGAACATAAAGAAGATTGAGTTGATTCGGAAGAGTACACCTACTGCATAGTCTCAAAAGAAGTCTTATGCTGATCAACGGAGATGACTACTGGAGTTCAAGGTTAGGGATCAGGTTTTCCTACGTGTCACAACGAGGTTGGGACACAAGAGTATTACGAGATAGGGTAAGCTTTCGCTGAGGTGTGCCCGACCATTTGAGGTGTTGGAGAGACTTGGGCTAGTTGCCTATCAGTTGTTATTACCTCAAAGGTACCTAGAAATGCATGACATCTTCCACATTTCATAGCTTCAACATTACTTCTCAGACCCGTCTCATGTTTTCCAACTCAAGGAGGTTGGGTTGGAAGTGGATACATCCTTCGAGGAGCATCGTATCAGAATTTTTGACCGTGGTCGGTCTGTTCCATTAGTACGAGTTCTATGGTAGCATGGGTGAGTACAAGATAAGACTTGGGAGAGGGAGGATAATGTACGAGATCAGTGGCCGGAGCTATTCAGGGTTTCTTATTCTACGCCACCTTGCTAGGGAAATTCGAGGACGAATTTCTATAAGGGGGAAGTTTGTAAGAACCTGAATCCTCTTTTTTTGGTATGTTTTCCTTTTTTGGTCGTTTTTTAGAAAAAGAAGAAATTATGGAAATTTTTAAAGTACATGCTGTGTACTTTATGAGTACACACAGTGTACTTTTTGAGTACACTCCATGTACTCTGTTACTGCGGGTAGCCGTGTGCTGGCCGTGTAGAGGCCACACACACGACCATGTGGGGGTGACGTGGAGGCTGCCTAATGTGGTGTATGGAAATGGAAAGTACACGTCGTGTACTTCCAAAGTACACGTCGTGTACTTCCAAAGTACACGTCGTGTACTTCCAAAGTACACACTTTGTACTTCCAAAGTACACGCTGTGTACTTCCAAAGTACACACTGTGTATTTAATTTTTTTTCATTAAACGCATGGGGGTTGCGTCTGATAGATAGAACCACATTCTTCAAGGTTTGGTTTATCCGAGAGTTAGAGAACAACACAAATCTTCATCGATCCCCTGATCGAGCATCCTTTTGCGGAATCGAACTTCGTCAATTGAGTTGGAATTTCCTCAGTAAGCTCTTCCTTTAGTTGGAGCTTCATTTCATGATTCCTAATCTTTCTCAAGTTACCCCCTATTGAACATTTTAGAAGTTTTTTTAGATATTTGGTGTTATAAGGTGATTCAAGCCCGGAGAGTAAATTATATTGTTCTCCCAAAGCCGAGGTAGGTGGTTTGTGCCTTTCCATTAAATGTCTTTGAGTTATATGTGCAATTTTCCCAATACCCATGAACGGGGTATTGCACGTTAACTGTTTTAGCCCTATTGTTTTCCTACTATTCTTGTATGGTTGAGTAGAGGTTGATTAAATGTGAATAGGGTTAATTGATATGCTTTGGATGTTTTGGCCCATGCATGATTGCTTATTTTGACTGTTGGGTCTAGTTTGCCTGTTAGGCTACTGTTTACTTTCCCATGCCTAGTTGTAGGAAGGTGTAGTTTTTCTGATATGCTGTTATGCTGTAGACTGCTAGCTAAGTAGTTCTTGAGGTTTACTTTGGTCGATACACATTGATATACCTACTTGACTTACACATGGCCGTGAGAACCTGGTGTATAAACCTTAGGGAGAATGGATGTAAGGGCTTCTCTAGAGTGTCTGTTTTATTTACGATGTCATACCATAGGGGGAATTAATTTAAGTGCTTATTCAGAGTGTCTATAGATCCATGACGTAGTCCACATGGTGAATAGACATTGAGTGGTTCCAAAGAGCACCTTATGTTACTGAAATGAGACTACAAGAGGAATTTACGGTGAGTGCTTCCTCAGGGAGTCTATGCTTAAGCTGAACCAGAGGGGTTAGACTGGGTGTACTGCCCAGTGGGTTGATTGTATTGCTAGGTAGGATCAGAGGGGATAGGCTGTGAGTAATTCCCATAGGGTTACCTATTTTTGATTACTTTATTTGTTAGATATTTCTTGATATATAATACTTAATGCATTGAAACTGTGAATTGTTTACCTTGGGTATTTCCTTATTTTTTGCATTTATTTTCTTGCTGCCTGCCATATATTCTCTGACTGTTAGGCACATATCTCGTGGTGGTTTCCTTATGAGATTTAGTCTCACACCCCGTCTGGGCCATGTTTTTGGGCCGAAACAGATTATTTTACTGCAGGTATAGATAAGGGAAAGCGCCCTTCTACGTCAGGTACTTGATTTGCTGTGGAGATGGAGAGAATTGGACCAAGCTATGGATTGCGATGCTAAAGATTTGTTTACTTTTATTTCTTTTGTATTGGGTTTAGTACTATTGAATTCCAGCATTGTTGTTTGTTTGGTTGTTTTCCTAGACATATGTATCATGCATCATTAATAATATATGTGTGCTCCAGTTTATTATTTTCCAGTCTTCTGCTGTTTACTTTTGTTTGGATTAATCTTGCTTCTATTTTTTCTTATTTTTTTACTCCATCTGTGTTCCTCTTCAAATGAGGGAATAGTTTCCCCACTATCACTCCCAAGGCCCTCCCTACTAGTCAGCAGCCTTTTGCGTTCAAGGAAATGTGCTTGAGGGCCATGTGACCAACCGGGTACGGGGCGCCTCTAGGTGGCTTCAGGAACCAGGACATTACAAAGTGGTATAAAAGGAATTATTTTCTTTTTGACTTACTGTTTGGATTCTATAGTATGGGATAGGATAGAATAGGGACTTGGTAATAAGAGGTGCCTGAGAGTAGCTAACCTGTGTATAGGGAAAAGCCAATCTACCTTGTTTATTGTAATTTTTCAGGTTTTTCATGTTTAGGGTTGATCTGATTTTCACCATTGGGTGACTCACATGTATTGTTTTGTTACTTTTGATGTTATTCAAGTTCTATTTCTGTTTCAACCCAATGAGATGATGGTATTCCATCACATGCATCATGTAGGCACTTACTAGAAATCACATGTCATGCATTCTAACCATGCCATTTAGGGTGCATTAGCTATTGCATGTTGTTGTGTAAAATTTTGTGCTAAGATATTCATGTTGTTTTGATATAATCTTGATAGAATACATATTTTTTCATAGGATATTTCTTTGTGTATAGTTTTGTTTAAATGAATGCCAAATTTTGGTTCTTGATGTGTTATGGGCCCTCATTGACCAGAATTTGGTGGATCATTGACTTGTTCACCTTGTTTATAACATGTGTAAGATACCATGATTTGATTAGCAGGGAGTATGGGCCCACACAGATCATAATTTGGCACATTAATGTTTGTTTCTACGTTCTTTTGGGCCTTGAAGTAGTTTTTGAGGCTTACTGTCCAGAAAAACCCAAAATACATGTTGTGTAGTTTTGACTACACTCTATGTGTTCTTCTATTCGGGAAGAAACAGTTTTTCTTAAGTACATGCTGTGTACCATATGTACACGCTGTGTTGTCTGTAACATTGTTGTAGGCCATTTGGGAAGAGACACAAAATAGGAAATTTCTTGTGGGAGCACATCGTGTGCCGGTTGTACACGATGTGTAGTGTTGACCCTATGTCCACCCGTGTGACAAACAACACGGATAGATAAATATAAATTTATACACACAATGTCCAGTTTAAACACACCATATAGAGTAATCTTGGAATCCGGCCATGTAACTAACAACACGGGTTGGTGAAATTCTTCAGGTATACGCCATTCCACCTTGAACACGCCATGTGGTGTGATCTGTGTATCAGGCTGTGTCACTAACAACACGGGTTGGTGAAGCTCTTCTAGTACACACCATGTCTAGTAAAAACATGCCATGTAGTCTTGTTATAAGGTGAATTGTGTGGCCAAGCCGTGTAGAGGAATTGGACAGGGGAATAGGATTCAAGTTCACACCGTGTGTTAGGACAACATGTTGTGTGTTCGGGGTGTTACATGACCTGGGTTGGCAGTAGTACACACCCATATTAATGAATTAAGGAAATAATCCTTGTAGGGGTTATAAATTCCATGTAGTAATGTTTTGAAAAACTTTAATGCTTCTTTTATCTTGTCCCCTTCTTGCCTTTCTAGTTTACTTCCCTTGATAATCTTGATTTAAGGTGTGCGCTTGACCTTGCAGGGTCATTACACCGAGACGTCTCTAGTTGTATGCCAGTTATATGACAGTGACCAGAAAATGGATATGGCTAATCAGGGAATTCCTGCAGATCCTCTAATTGTGCCAGTCATGGCACCGATAGTTATACCAGACACATGTGTTGATGCACAGTTCAGGGAAGCCTTTATGAGGATGATGTAGAACTTTCAGGGAGTACCGCCTCCGGCCTCAACAATGACAGATTTGATGTGGGATTTCCAATAGTATCATCCTCCCACCTTCTTAGGGGAAGGAGGACCTTATGATGTAGAGTCGTGGATAGATTCCATGCAGTCTATCTTTGAGCATCTGAAGACGTCACTAGAGAGGCAGGTCAAGCTTTCTACTTACATGCTATGAGATTCTGCCAAGATATGGGGGATGTGATCTCACAGGAGGACATCAACAGTGTATGGCTTGGGAGGAGTTCCAGCATATATTCTATGACTACATCTATCCAGATACATTTAGGGATGATCGAGCCTGAGAGTTCATGAGTCTAGAGAAGGGTACTCTTTTAGTTATGGAGTATTCCTCTCGTTTCACTTAGATTCATCATTTTACACCCTTCCTAGGGGAAGAAGGGTTGTTCCTGGTGAGGATGTTTGAAGATGTTCTCAGACAAGACATTCAATCAAAGGTGAATATCTTCAGGCTAACTTCCATACCTTCTACCGTCAACTAGGCACTGATCAAAGAGCGTAATCTGAAGGATTCTGGAGTAGTGATCCAGGGCAACTCGACATCTGGGGCTAGTGTCCCTCCTTCTGATAGTAGCAAGTTCCATAGGGAGCCTACAAATGGGGATCCGAAGAGGATAGAGACACATTTAGGTAGCCTGGTAGTATGCTATCAGTGTGGGAAGGCCGGTTATACAAGGCCGTAGTGCCAGCGATACCTAGTGAAGTGCCGATCTTGCGGAAAGATGGGTCACCTACAACATTTTTGTCAGTTTTTATCACCAGTAGATGGTGATAGGGGTTCATCTATGACTCCTAGTATAGGAGTAGCTCCACCAGTTTCTCACCAGTCTGGGAACTGGAGTTCTTCCAGCCATTCAGGCTGAGGTGGAGGTTACGACCAGGTGGTCAGTCACCAGGCTACTAGCGACAGTAGGGTGGATCGTCTCAGAGTGGTCAGGTAGGGTCATAGGGCCATGGAGCAGGCCAGACATTTGTAGTGGAGTAGACCCAACAGGAGCAGGATCCTGGCCCCTCTACATTTCAGGGTATGATCCTAGTTGTCTTAGTTTTATCTTCATCTCTTTTTGACACAAGGTCTTCCTATAACATTATATCTGTTTCTATTGTGGATAGACTTGGGCTCTATATATTCTCTTCTACTAATATCATAACACTGTACACTCTGTTGGGGACTAGAACGGATAGTGTACATCAGTGTAAGGAGTTCCCTCTAGAGGTTGGTGGGTGTCACTTTTTATGGGACCTCTATGTCCAAGAGATGAAAGACTATGATGTCATTTTCAGAATGGACTAGCAAGATCCATTCCAGGAAGTCTTCTATTTCTATCGTTGTAGGGTGAATTTCATATCACCATATGGTTGATCGTTTCTTCATAAGGGCAAGTGGGATGTCCGGGTGAGCAGAGCGGGTCCAGAGTATCAGGGATTAGGTGGAGTTACACCCCAGATTTCTAGTCTGTATCTGGATGATCAGGGGACTTCACAACTAGACATTTCTCTAGTGGTGGATCATTTTAGAGATGTCTATCCAAAGGACTTTTCAGGTTTACCACCAGAGTGAGAGGTAGAATTTTTGATTGAGCTTGTGCTAGGAGCGGCACCAGTGTCCATTCCTCCTTATAGGATGACTACACCCAAGTTATAGGAGCTCAAGAAGTAGTTGGAGGAGTTGCAAGCAAAGGGTTTCATCCAACCCAGTACTTCCCCTTGGGGATATTCTATCCCTTTTGCATAGAAGCTGTATGGAACCCTCAGACTTTGTGTGGATTATCAGAAGTTGAACCAGTTGATAGTCAAGAACCGATATCCCTTACCGCGGATTGATGATCTCATTGATCTGCTTCGAGGAGCCTGGGTCTTCTTGAAGACTGACATGAGATCTAGTTACCATCAGTTGTGCATTAGGCCATCTGATATACCTCTTACAGCCTTCCGTAGTAGGTATGGTCTATACAAGTATATGGTTATTCCATTTAGTCTCACAATCTCCCTTACAGTTTTCATGGCACTGATGAACTGAGTGTTCTATCCATACATGGATTATTTCGTGGTTGCCTTCATAGATAATATCTTGGTGTACTCTCACACTCGACATGACCATCAACACACCTTGAGATCATTTTTAGTACACTGATAGTGCATTAGTTAAATGTTATGCTCTCAAAATTCCACTTTTGGATGGATCAGATTCATTTCTTGGGTCACGTTATCTCAGAGACAGGAGTATTAGTAGACCCTGAGAAAGTGAGAGTTGTAGTTTCCATGGAGCAGCTAAAGAACATCTTTGAGGTGCATTGTTTTCTAGGGCTATATAGATACTATAGACATTTCATACAGAAATTTTCATGCTTAGCAGCACCACTAACGGGTCTGACTAAGAAGGGTGCACGGTTCTTGTGGTCGGATTCTTGTGAGTCAGACTTTCAGGAGCTTAAAGGGAGGTTGACTTCAGCACTGATACTAGTCTTGACAGAGTCTGGAAAGATCCATACTATGTACTGTGATGCTTCAGGTATCGGGATGGGAGCTATACTTATGTAGGGAGAAGTATTCGTTGCGTACGAGTCTCGGCATTTGAGACCACATGAGAGGAATTACCCAACACATGATCTCAAGTTGGCAGGAGTTTTTCATGCCTTAGGTTGTTGGAGACATTATCTTCTGGGAGAGAAGTTTGTGGATATTACTGACCACAAGAGTCTCAAGTATATATTTACTCAGCGTGATCTAAATTTGAGACAACGAAGGTGGGTTGAGTACCTTCAGTCTTTTGACATTGAGCTTGCCTATATGCCCGGGAAAGGCAACGTAGTAGCTGATGCGTTGAGTAGGGGGACTCAGATATAGGTAGTTCAGGAGGCCAACAGTGAGTGGATGCTTATAGCTCTGTTATCTGAGATGCATTTGGAGGTGCATGTCAGATAGGGGAAGGCGTTTCTTTCTTCTACGGTTGTTACCTCTGAACTTCTTGATAGATTGCGAATGAGTCAACTATTAGATTCATAAGGCCTAGTCCTACAGGAGAGTGTGTTAGGAGGGGACCCTATTCTAGGATGGACCATAGGCGAGGATGATATCTTGTGGTTCCAGGGGTGCATATGGGTACCAATAGACATACGTGAGGAGCTGATTCAAGTCATTCAATCCTCAGTTTGGGAAAGTTCATCCTAGTGTCACCAAGATGTATCACAATATACACCATCGGTATTGGTGGTCAGGTATGAAGAGATATGTTGCTGGTTTCTGCATGAGGTATTCCACCTGTCAACAGGTGAAGGTAGAGAATCAACGGCCAACAGGGATTTTTCATTAGTTATCCATTCCCAAGGGGAAGTGGAATGATGTCGTGATGGATTTTGTGACAGGTTTACCGAGGTCGCCTAGAGGGAATGATGCAGTTTGGGTTGTCATTAACAGACTCACAAAGGTTGCTCACTTCTTTCCAATCAAGGGGACCTTTAGTGTTGGTGAGTCGTTTCACCGAAGGTATGTTTTCGGTGTCCGAAATTATTTTTACCTTAAAAAGTATAACACAAGTAAGGGGTCGATCCACAGGGAATTAAGAAGTTATTTTATCTTGCTTAACATAGTTTTTTAGCTAAGGCTGCTGAATTTAGAGTCAATTTTTTTTATTGTTTTGGATAAAAAAATAATAATTGGTTTTAAGTTTCTTTTAATAAATTTCTTAACAAAATAAAATTAAAATATGGGAAAATTGGTTTTGTAGTAAATAAAGAAAGAAATGCATTGGGGTTATGGATTTTTGAGAAGTTTGATTATTAAATCAAATTTCTTATGAGGTTGTGTTGTTCATGATAACCCAATAATCTGAGTTCAATTTGTAATAAAGTTTCCTTGGTCTAGTAAAATTTATATTTAGAGCTGAAGAAACTATCTCCTTGGTTTGGTAGTTAGTGTTTAACATATCTTTATCTGTCTTATTCCATTCGAGTCTATGAATAATTCTAATGGTCATGAAATTATTCGTCGGTATTATTCTTTTGAATCCTTGAAAATTCTACCCTTGGTCTAGTACAAAATTTTTAGTGATAAAATGAATTGATTTAAGAAGAATAAAAAGGTGTTAGTAAAAAACACATTCATAGAAACATTTTTCAAATTACCACTCATCATATCCCACAACCCCAACACACATGGTGTTTAGTTACACATGGAGGTAAATATAAACATAGAACTCTTGATACCTGATGTGATCATGCTTGGAACTTCAAGGTGGAAATGATTCTTCGGTAGATAGTGGAATGACGGTAGTACGATGGAAGAGCGTCTCTCCTTCAGAACCTCAAATCTTTTTTCCACACAATACTACCACCCACTCTCCTTTAGTCTAGAGGGAAAGGCCTCCTTTTATAGAAAAAATAAGTACACGGCGTGTGGACAAAGTACACGCCATGTACTTTTTTCAATTCATTTTTTCCATCATTTTATCAGCTGGTAGGCGGCCTAACACACCATCTTTGACTTGGAACATGCCACCGCCTGGTAGGTAAATGTACACGATGTGTAATATCTCCATAAACGGCATGTAGTCACATTTTTTGGCCACCAACCGTTTCTAGAAATGTATACACTGTGTGTATTAGTGGAACACGGCCTGTCCCCTTCAGCTGGCCACATGGGTGTGTAGACTCTTCTCATCCACCAACTGCTTCTAGAATGGTATACATGGCATGTATATTGTGAACACGACGTGTACTAGATTCTGATTACTTGGGCATGTACTTGTCCTGGTAAACCCGTGTCTGAGCTTGAATGTACAAAACGTGTATATAAGTACACACCATGTAGTTGTAAATTTTTGCACAGTTCTTCCCCGTTTTGTGTATTTGTCCATAAATATCCTAAAAATGAACAAGATCACCAAAATCAAAGTATTTGTTCCCTAAGCAGTAGGTAATTTCTGAAAACTTGTTCTTATTTTTCAATAGAGTATATGAAAATGTATACACAAATCAGGTGCATCAAACTCCCCCATACTTTGTCATTTCCTTTCCCTCAATAAAATCTTAATATCTAATTAAAAGAGTCTATATTTTAAAAGGAAGGAATTCAGTTAATCATAAAGGTAAATAATATGTTACAGGAGAAAAGTTAAAAAATAATAAAAAATAGTTTTAATCCAGGAGATATTCTAATCATGCCTTGTATATAATTTCAATTAACTACATTCATCCTCTTTTAACACATGATTCAACCTTTCAAAAATAAGAAATCCACTTGTTGATTTACCTCACAAATAACATACTTGCACTCAAGATTATTTTAATCATATTTATGATCAATCAAAGATATATACACTCTATCCATAGGTTTTTAAGAAATTTAGTTCTCTACTTTAGAACATTTGACTTAAAAAATCATGAGGTCTTTTCAATAAGGATCAAATTTTTTTGTTGCTAATTTTTGGTAGGTAAAGATGTGAAAATAACTCTACGACTTGAAAGAGGGGGCTAAATTCTTTAAAAAATGTATGATATTTAAAATTAATCTCATTGTAAACACATCCTCAAAAAGATTTATCATATAATCTAATCACCACCATCTTCTATAGTGGAGTAGGTAGGGTTCACAAACCAACATGTGAGTATAAGGTCCCTTTGTTTGTACCTTTTTTTAGTAAAAAACAAATGGAACCTTTCAGAATTTCCAAAAATAGAGCTTTGGAACTCTTTTCACCCCAAATGATCAAGAGGATCTCCCCCATACTTAATTTATTGACAATTCACTAATTTATACCATGTGTTTCCGATCCCTTATTTTGAGCTGAAATAAATAATCATGAAAAATCACCAAATAATTTGGGTAGGAAGGGAAATAGGTTTGTAATATGGCTTCCTGTAAAGGATATTCACTGTCTCTGGGGGATTCACAAAGATAAGACTTAGGTTAGGTCTCAAGATAAAGGGGTTTAAACAATCTAATGCCTAAATCATTTTAATGTAATTTAATAATTCTTCATGTTTAGAAAATAAAACATGCAAATTCTAGTAGTTATATATATTATAAGAATCTCTCTAGAAAGAGGGTATTAGAATGAATATGACAAATGGTTTAGAATACCCTCAGGTGTGGGAAAAATAAATAAAGAGACAATCAGGTCATGACTTGCAAATAATTGATTATTCTAATCGATGTAATTATCCAAGAATTACAAGTTTCAATTTAAATTATATTAGCATTCATTTTAAAAACCTTAAGAACCAAAATAAGAATGCAATTGTTTTTAAAAACTTTCCCCTTTCATCTTGTTATTGAAAAATATGATTAACCGAAAATGTACTCACATATTAAAATATATCTTATAAAAATGATGTCTCCTAGAATGGTAAAAAGGGAAAAGACTAAAGTGGTCGAAAGATGCCCTCCATACTTAATACTGCACGTGGTCCACCAAGTGTCGAAAAAAGGAACAAGGCAAGTTGGGGACACAACAGTGGACCAGACCGAGGGAAATTAAGGAAAGATGTAAAAAAGAAAGAAAATGAAACAATGGAAAAAGAATATTCCCCTCATGTCAAGGAATAGAAAAACAGAATGCGATGTAAAAGTGCAGCCCAAAATGTGCCAGTGTACCTGTGAGGGGGGAAGAAAGAGAACACTTCAAGAATACATAACAGACACAGGCACATGATATCACAAATATATATATATAATAAAAAAATGTGGCCAAATACTAGTTAGGGGGCGCCTTAGAAGAGGCATCATCCAGTACATAACCAGCTGGGAGAGAAGGCTTAGGTTTCATGGAAATTGGAGGCTCAGAATTTCACCCGAAAGGGAAGACAGAGAAGTAGGAGCCGCAGGTGCTGGACTCGTAATGAGAAGCGTGGCATCACTCCCTGGACTGGGAGTAATAGTGGCAGAAATTACAACAGAAGCTGGTCCCACCGTGGATAGGAGAATGGAATCTATGGACAGTGCAGTAAAGGGTGGTCGAGCTACAATAGAAGGGCCGGGAACCGAGGCAGAGTCAGGTGGCGGGGGCAAGGGAATACCAAGATGCTGAAGAATAATCCCCAACATCTTCTCCAGGTGGTCCTAGTGGCTATCGATATGAACCAAGTGCTGCTCTATCATATCGAGGTGGAGGGAAAGGGTGAGACTAACCGAGGGTGAGAGGGAAGGGGGGGTAGGTGGTGGTATAGAAGAATAAAGGATAGAAGAAATGGGGTAAGTAGAAGGGGGTGGGGTGGGGAAGCTAGAATGGGTGTGGAAGGAGGAGGAGGGACATCGGTGGGTGCAAGAGGGTCAGCAGGTGGGCGGGGTGGAGCCTGGGCAAAGAAGTAGGCACCCCCTGCTTTTGAACCAATCCCATGCGAATAAGAATGAGATAGTCCATCTGCTGGGGGGAACCTAACAAGTCATAGGGTAGGGAAGGCTCAAAGACCCTGAGGTGGTGGGAAAGGTGGGTGGCATAAAACCCGTTGTTCAGGTTTTCTTAATGGCCGGTAAACATGGCATGAAAATAGGATGTGGCAAGGTATGGGATGTCTGGGTAGTCCCGTCAGATGACACAGGTAAGGAGATCCATATCACGACCAGTAACGACCCCTATATCTTCATGGTGGGGGAAAAGAACGATGCTAAAGAACTGGTGGGTAAAATGAAGGATGGGGTCAGTGATAAGGGTACTCTTCTGTGAGGTAGGGGTGTAGTGGTGGTCAGGCCCAGAAATCTCCCACCACATAGAAATGAGGTCAGAACGCTCAGGTCAGGTCCTGAAGGAAATAGTGGTGGGGTGATGGGAAGGGGGTAGAGACCTCACCCTCAGCCTAACTCGGTCGTGGTAATATAAAAGCATCGATCTCCCAGCTGTAATCGAACCACGGGTACCACATCACTAGGTGTCTCCCAGTACTCAGCTTCATAGAACTCTAACAAAGTTGTGAACTCCAAAAATAAATAGTAAAAAATAGGAGTGATGACATGGAAGATTGAAATTAAGGGAGTATGGCTGAGAAGATCCTCCAACTTGCCCCAGATACCGAACTGTTGTGCGACTTTCTATCAAGGTATCCACCACTCAATAGAATCCGGCGGTGAGAGAAGCACCAGATCCTGTATTGTTCCATGTTAGTGACCTGGAACACCATGTACGGGTAGGGAACATCTGCAAGTTCCGATCCAGGTGGATGTGCAACCGCAGGAGCTGGCTCTAGGGGTGAATCTGCTAAAGTAGATAGAGGCCCGCTGGATGAATCGGTTGATGTGGGGATAATAGATTCTGAAGGGGTCACATGAAGTGTGACAACATGTGTAGAAGAAATGATGGTGCTTGGAGGCTCTGGACGAGGTGGTGAAGGGGCGGCTATGCTAGGTCCAGCCTCTGCTAAGGCAGTGGGTGGTGGAAGGATGACCAACGGAGGGAGCTCGTATACCAGAGCATTTGGGTTTGGCTGTGTCGAAGGATGGGGTCATATCTGACGTTAAATGGGCCTCTCTCCCTCAGTGGCGGAGGTGGTCCGCTTCCCACGAGAAGGATCTTGGTCTTCCATAACCTGAAAGAGAAATAAGAAAAAAACAAAAGAAAAACAAATGAAAAGAAAATAAAGAAAATATGAGAAAAATGAAAAATAAAAGTGCATAGTGTGTACATCCAGAGTACATGGCGTGTAGTGAAAGCTGAGTATCATCCTGTGTTCTCTGGATAAACACGCTGAGGGAGAAGAAGGTGGACCAGAAAAGGATCCACAGCGTGTACCGAACATACACGTCGTGTCTATAAAAAGTGGACAAGGTCGTGTATTAGGAATGACGTGACCACTATTTTAATAGTTCTAATAATACAGGACATGCTGTGTACTCAGACAACACATCATCATCATAACCAGAGGAACATGGCTTTGTGGGGGGGTCTAGACACAGGCTGGCCGAAAGAGTTGGAATACACGATGTGTACTGAGCACACATGTCGTGTATATGAACTTGGTATGCGAGGCCATGTGAAGGGATTACAAATGGATGGGCGAAAATAAATGGCATACACAGCATGTACCGAACACACGCTGTTTATATAAAAATGGTGTGTGAGTCTGTGTGCAAAGGATACCCGAGCACGATGGGTGTGTGGACTCTTCTCTTTCACCAACTGCTTCTAGAATGGTATACATGGTGTGTATATTATGAACATGGTGTGTATCAGCTTCTGATTACATGGGAATGTACTTGTCCTGGTCAACCGGTGTCTGAGCTTGAATGTACACGAGATGTATATAAGTACATTCCATGTAGTAGAAAATTTTTTCTCAGTTATTCCTCATTTTGTGTATTTGGGCACAAATCTACTAAAAATTAATAAGATCACCAAAATCAAAGTATTTGTTCCCTAAGAAGTAGGTAATTGCTAAAAACTTGTTCTTATTTGTTAATATAGTATATGAAAATGTATACAAAAATCGGGTGCATCAACTGTTGATGAGCTGGGAAGATTTTACATCCAAGAGATTGTATATCTAAATGGGGTTCCACACTCCATTGTTTCAGATAGGTATGCTCGTTTTACTTCTCGGGTCTGGTAGGGGCTTCACAGGGCGTTGGGTACTCAGGTACTTTTGAGCATAGCTTACCACCCCCAGACAGATGGACAATCTGAGTGTACGATTCAGGTTCTTGAGGACATGCTCTGGGAAAGCATCCTAGATTATGGAGGTTCTTGGGAGAAGCACATAACTTTTTTGGATTTTGCCTAAAACAATATTTTTCAAGAAACTATTCAGATGGAACCTTAGGAGGCATTGTACGGTAGGTCATGCTGATCACCCTTATGTTGGCTAGAGGCAGGAGAGGCAGCTATGTTGGGACCTCGTCTTGTACAGGAGATGACATAGAAAATTGAGTTGATTCAGAAGAGGATGGCTACTGCACAGTCTCGACAGAAGTCTTATGCTGATCAACAGAGACAACCTATGGAGTTCAAGGTCGGGGATTATGTTTTCTTGCGTGTCACACCGAGGATGGGACATTAGATGATTATGAGACAGGGTATGTTTTTTCCAAGGTACGTCCGACCGTTTGAGGTGTTAGAGAGAGTTAAGCCGATTGCCTATCAGTTGCAGTTACCTCAGAGGTACCCGGCTATGCACGACGTCTTCCACATTTCTCTGCTTCGACGTTACTTCTCATACCCGTCTCTTGTTTTCCAACATGAGGATGTTGAGTAGGAAGTGGATGCATCATTATAGGAGCATTCTATCTGGATTTTAGATCACAGTACAAAGGTTCTCTGTGGCCGGTCTGTTCCTCTGGTACGAGTGATATGGTAGCACAGGCGAGTACATGACAAGACTTGAGAGAGGGAGGCCGATGTACGAGCTCAGTAGCCGGAGCTATTCTCAGTTTCATCTTATACTACACCTTTCTAGGGAATCTAAAGGAGGAATCTCTTTAAGGGGGGAAGTTATTAAGAACCCGAATCTTCTTTTTCAGGCATGTTTTTCTTTTTTGGACGTTTTTGAGAAAAAGAGGAAATTATGGAAATTTTCGATGTACATACTGTGTACTTTCTGAGTACACGCCCTGCAATCGGTCACCGTGAGTAGCCATGTGCTGGCCGTGTAGCGGCCTTGCACATGACCATGTGGGAGTGGCCTAGAGGCTGCCTAATCCGGGGTATAAAAAAGGAAATCACACACCATGTACTTTCAAAGTAAATTCCCTGTGTTTTCTATTTTTTCATTAAACGCGCCAGGGTCACGTCTGATGGAAAGAACCACATCATTCTAGGTTTGGTTCATCCGAGAGTAAGAGAACGACATAGATCCTCGCCGAGCCCCCGATCGAGCGTCCGTTTACCGAATCGAACTCCGTCGATTGCATTGGAATCACCTCGGTAAGCTCTTCCTTCTGCTGGAGCTTTGTTTCATGATACCTCCTCTTTCTCCAGTTACCCCCTGTTGAACGTTTTAGATGTTTTCGTAGTTCTTCAGAATTATAAGGTGATTCAAGCCTTGATACTCAAGTACATTGATCTCCCAATGCTGAGGTAGGTGGTTTGTTCCTTTTCGTTAAAATTCTTTGAGTTATATGTACAATTTAGGCCAATACCCATGAATAGGGTATTACGCGTTTACCGTTTTAGCCCTATTGTTTTCCTTCTCTTCTTGTATGCTTGAGTAGAGTTTGATTGAATGTGAATAGGGTTAATTGTTATGATTTGGAAGTTTTTTCCTAGGTATTATTGCTTTTTTTGACCATTAGGTCTAGTTTTGCTGTTAGGCCGCTGTTTACTTTCCCAGGCCTAGTTGTATGATGGTGTGATTGTTCTAATATGCTGTGATTTCGTAGACTTCTAGCCAAGTAGTTCTTGAGGTTTAAATTGGATGATACACATTTCTATACCTACTTGACTTACACAGGGCCGTGGGAACCTGGCATATAGACCATAGAGAGAATGGACATAAGGGATTCCCTAGAGTGTCTGTTTTATTTATGATGCGAGACCATAAGGGAAATTGATGTAAGTGCTTTCTCAGAGTGTCTGTAGATCCTCAACACAGGAGATAGGGGGAATAGATATTGAGTGCCTCCCAAAGTACCTTAAGTTACCAAAAAAAGACAATAAGAGGAACTGATAGTGAGTGCTTCCTCAGAGAGTCTATTCTTAAGCTGAACTAGAGGTGTTAGACTAAGTGTAATGCCCAGAGGGTTGCTTATGTTACAAGGTTAGACCAGAGGGGATAGGCTGTGAGTACTTTCTAGAGGGTTACCTATTTGTGATTACATGATTTTTTAGCTATTTATTGATATATGATACTAAATTCCTCGAAACTATGAATTTTTTTACCTTGGGTATTTCCATTTTTTCTGCATTTAGTTTCTTTCTTCCTGCCATATATTCTATTACTGTTAGGCACAGATCTCGTGGTGGTTTTCTACAAAGATTTAGTCTCAAACCTTATTTGGGCCATGTTTTTTGGCCCAAATAGATTATATTGTTGTAGGTATAGATAAGGGAAAGCGCCCTTCTACTTTAGCTACATGATTTGTTATGGAGATGGGGAGAATGGGACTAAGCTATGGCTTGCGATGATGAGGAGTTTTTTATTTTTATTTCTTTTGTACTTGGATTTAGTACTGTTGAATTCCATCAGTGTGGTTTGTTTGAATGTTTTCCTAAAAATATGTATCATGCATCATTCATATATATATGTGTTCTCTAGTTTATTATTTTCTAGTCTTCTGCTGTTTACTTTTGTATGGATTAATCCCGCTTCTGTTTTTGATAATTATTTTACTTCAGTAGTGTTAGTCTTCTAATGAGGGCATATTTTCCTCATTATCACACCCGAGGCCCTCGCTGCTAGTTGGCAGCCTCTCGAGTTTGGGGAAATGAATTTGAGGCCATGAGGCCTTTTCCTAGGGGGTGTCTGAGGTCCATAACCCAGGGAAAACAAAACCATCTGGTCTAGGCCCAAAGCGGACAATATCATGATCGTGGGCTGGACTGGACCATTACAAATGGTATCCGGGCTGGTGTTTATTTGATGTGCCAGTGAGGAGGCCGGGCTCTTCTGGGGGGGGGGATGGGATATGGAAATATCGCATTGAAGTGGGAGGAGCATGAAGCACCCCATTATAAGGTGGTGTGGATACCTCTCCCATCATGAGGCCTTTTCCTGGGGGGGGGGGGGTCTGAGGGCCCGAACCCAGGGAAAACAAAACTGTGTGTTCTAGGCCCAAAACAGATAATATCATGATCATGTGCTGGAATGGGCCATTACAAATGTTATCAGAGCCAGTGTCCATTAGATGTGCCAGTGAGGCAACTGGGCCCTTCTAGGGGGGTGGGTTATGTAAATCCCACATCGAAGGAGGAGGAGAATGAAGCACCACTTTATAAGGTGGTGTGGATACCTCTCCCATCATGAGGCCTTTTCCTGGATGGTGTCTGAGGGCCAGAACCCAGGTAAAACAAAACTGTGTGGGCTAGGCCCAAAGCGGACAATATCATGATCGTGGGCTGGACTGGGCTATTAAAAATGACACTGTAGAACCCACCAATGGAACTATAGCACCTACCGATGGATGACCTAATGATGACATTGTTTCACCTACTGATATCACTTTAGCACCTACCAATGGATGACCTACCGATGACACTATATCACCTACTAATGGCACTATATCCCCTACCAATGGATGACCTACTGATGAAATCATAACACCTACTATTTTCACCGCATCACCTACTAATAGATGAACTATCGATGAAACTGTAGAACCTATCGATGGATGACCTACTGATTAAAGTGTAGCAACTACCGCTGTCACTACAGCACCGACCGATGTCACTATAGCACCTACCAATGGATGTCCTACCGATTACACTATAGCACCTACTGATGTCACTGTAGCTCCTACCAATGGATGACCTATAGATGACATTGCCCAGATATGTCTCACCGATGGAACTATTCATAGAACTAGTAACACTGTTCACTGAAATAGAAATTTAGAAAAGTGTTGGGAATAAGTCACCTTGACCTCCCAAAGCACCTCAAGCATGATATTTTCACAAACGAATGGATGTGAGATGTCTGTGCCATTACAAATAAGATACGAATCCCCTACTTATTGAAGTAATAGACAAGTAACAATAATTGACTGGATTTATATTGCACCATCCTCAGGAGTCTTGTGTTCTCAAACTCAGATGTTGAGAACACATGGATGTTATCAAGGAAGACTATCATGAACTGGTTCGTGAAGGGTTAAGGATCTTTTTTATAAGTCTCATGATTCTACTGTGGCATTCGATATACTAATGGGTATCACTATGAACACAAAACAACCGTATTGGCTTTGTAAAGAAACTTCTGGTATATCCTTCTCTAAAACCATCCATCCAATGGCCCAAAGGCCTTCATTTTTTTTATTGATTTTGATAATCCACCTTTCAAGGGGTGAGGTGGAACCCTTACAAGGCTCGCAGGCATAAGTATTACATGGCCCATAGGCCTTAGATGAATTCATTTGGCCATAGTCTTCAAACATTACATACAACCTAGTTTACGAGAAATCAAACGAAATCAAAACTCAAGAACTCATTCACATCTCAGGTGAGAAAAATGGGTATTCCTAGGGGAACACATTATGTCTTACAAAGGCCTTTCTTTATAGCCCTTTATCCAAAGATATTCCCACAACAACTCTATATTATGAATCGAAAAATTAAAATACCCTAAACCCAATAGTCTAGATTTAGTATTTAATTTATTATGTAGGAAAATGATATATGGAATAACATTCCAAAGTAAAAAAATAGTTTAGTAGTATGGGTGAACTAGATACATATTTGAAATTAAAAATTCATTTAAAAAAATAAAAATAAGTATTTTCTTTGTGAACACCATTATATACCTTAATTAACCATGCATATCAATCATATTAAACCTCTTGGAAACTTGGTAAAAAATAAATCATAAGAAATGGGTGATCTCAAATGCTTTGTAAGGATTAAGTACAATGGAAGCTATCATGAATAAATAATAATAATTAAAATGGAATGATAAATAACTAGAAACACATTCCATTTAATTAATAAATGAGAATTAAATGAATCCAGAGATAATATAATAGTGATAATATCCTAGATAATAATAACTAAAATCTTAATAAAGTCACTACTTTAGTACTGGACACAATGATCTCATGCATCATAGTACCTATACTATCAGGACATTTCACAAGAAAATTTAAAACTACTTGGTACAAACTGATTAGGTTTGGACAACTTCATCTCTATTTTCAAGACCATTCACAATACATTATAATACTACTAGGTACAAATAGATTAGGTTTGTCCAACTGATTTGTCTCATGAGACCAACCAATAAATTGAGAGGATATCTATAACCAATCCCCACTTGTGTATTTCTTTCCCAAGAATTCATCATATGAAAGGTTGAAACATAATCAACATAAATATTTTTATTAAAAACTATCTTATAAAATGTTAATACTTACCCAAAAAATGAACATAATCATAAATCATTTAGACTAATATAATGAATGGTACCAAAATAGTACGTCCCTAGTCAAACAGATCATAAAATATTTAACAAAATATGGAATATGGTATCATAAGAGATCATCCTTAATGAATAATAATATTCAATAAAGGATGTTGACATAAATGAAAATATTTTATTAAGATCATTGAAAAGTTCTTGAGAAAAAATACCACTTTTCACTTTGAAAATCACTTATGTTTTAAATGCCACACAAATATAATAGAATTTTTTTTATTTAAAGATAAAATTATAAACTTATAAAGTATTCTTAAAAAATTTAAGGTGTCGTAATGGTGGGAAAATCAACTCATGTTGTATAAGTTTAAAAATATTCCTTCCATATTTTTATTAGAAAAGTCATAAAGAGAATTATTTAGAAAAAAAAAAGTTTCTTTCCATCCATTTTATAAAAAAGTCAAACATGATTAAAAATGAATTTCATTAATAAAAAGATAATATTAACAAAATTTGGAGAAACTATAAAAAAATGGTCATGGAAGAAAAATAATGTTTTAAGGAAAATTTTAAAACAGATATATTTTTAAATGAAATTCCCTTAAAAATATCATATCTTTGAATTCAGCATTGATAAAATTATTTTTTCTATGTAAGAGCTATAAATCCTCATAAAAAAGTTTAAATTAAAGATAATATAATCAAAATTCATTTAACAAATAATATTATCCTAAAAAATCAATGTTATAGAAGTTTAACCCAAGAACTGGAAATTGAGTTATGAAATCCCATAAAAATTTCTAATCAATCGAATCATATGCCCCAAAAAATTAATAATTACCAAATGAAACATTTAATATAATTAATATAATTATATTAATGATAATATATATTACATGGAATTATATATACACCACACATAAAAAATAAGTAGGGAATAAAGTATATATCTCACAGAAGTAAAAGTGAGACAAGAAACCCTTACCTCCTGCTTCCCTTTAGTGGTGTGTACTTTAACCTCATGTATAATGGTTTAAATGTTGTTATTAATTCATTAAAGAACTATAATAATATTTTAAATACCTTATATGTTACTTTTATAACATCTTACCACTTATTCATTAATAATATTTCACTATTTTTATTGTTTTGGGTGCCTTCGTTATATGGTTTTGTGATTAGTTAATTTGTGTATAATTATGGATTTTATTGTAAAATAGAAATAAAAATATAGAAGAAAATGAAATGGTATTAATATACTTATATAAGTTTAAAAATTTCCATATATAAGTTTTATTTTATAAATAATGATGATTCATTTGATAAAGTGTTAAGGATTAATGTTTAGTTTATTTTAGAGGTTTTTTTACCATCAAAAACAAGTTTCATTTTATTTAATATTATGTATATATATTAGTTAAAGAACATAAAATAGGTTATAATATACTTTTAAAATATAATTTAAATAGAATAATAATTTTAAGACCACCCATGAAGGTTGTAATGGAAGAGTCATTATTCACAGAGATGGTTAACCGCAATAATTTGGACAATGGTTTCAATTCATTGAATAAGAGGAGATAATAATAGGGATTGATATAAGATATTCCATTGAAAAATAAAATAAAATTATTTTAATTATTATTTAGTTATTATTATTTTATGTATGAAGGTGGTGATGAGAAGGTATAATAATAAAAGAAAATAAGAGAGGTTGTTTGGGATAATGACATATTGAATAACACCTCCTTGTAGGATCACTTAAAGACCATGTAATTGGTTTTTTGGTGAGAATAGAAGAAATTGTACATGTTTAGAGTGGGTAGGATAGGTTATGTTAGATATTTGAGGATATTTTATGTTTTTTAGGATAAATGGGGTTGTTAGGAATGGTATTTATACTTCATGATGCGTGGTTTTAAGTGATTAAATAACGATTATTTTATATTTAAAGCCAATAACATTTGGTTGAAATAAATAAAAGGAATTAGATTTATAATTAATTTTTTAAATTATGTTTATGGTAAATAAAAAAACAACCACCCATTTAATGTTTTATTTTTTAGGTATTTTAAGTTTTTACCTTTTAACATTAACACGTTTCATTATTTTACCTATAATGCGTTAAATCTTATTTTTACCATGGTAATTTTTTATGCCTAAAAATGAAAAAAAATTAATAAATAATTTTTAACTTATGTCTTAAAATATTGAATCTATTTTACCAAATTTAATCCACACAATTTCTAAAATTATGTTTAATATAAAACCCACATACGCGATGAAAACTAGGATTTCAAGAAGTATATTTTTCAAGCAAAAGATGATTTTATATTAACTTTATGACTAATAATTATCATTTTATGAGATTAAATTAATATTTAATGATATATTATACATAAATTTAATTTATAAAATTCCTAATTAAGGATTATTTTAATTAATTAAAATGATAAATATTATGGACATTAAAAGAGTTTTTAGTAAAATATTCATTTTAAACCATAAAATGAACATATTCTAAAATAAAATAAAAAGTAGATTAAAAATAATTTTAGTGTATTAAATATTAGTAAATAATACTTATGTTACTTTAAACCATATTCAAAAAATAACGGGGCTTTTAAATTTCTAAATTTATTGAAAATAAATGACATTTTTCACAAAAATTAGTTTTTTTCACTATTCACTAAAAAATAAATTTTTCAGTATAAAATAAAAAATTCATCCTAAGATAATTTTTACACAATGAATCAAAAAATGGTGTTAATTGTTTCAATGAAATTATCTAATTTTTTTAAAAATTATCTATATTTACTTTCTCATTGATTGAAATAAGAACCTATTTTTGAAGAAAACATATTTTTGAAGAATAAAATTTCATTACTAAAAATTATGTGTTCATTTTTTAAGAATAATTAATTTTTTTGAATATGAACTTAATATTCATTTCATAATATATTTAATATTATTCACATCCACTGATTTAATGACTATTTTATAATATTCTTGTTAAAATAATGATATTTTGGCGTTTTTAAGCTCGATAGTATGTGTAATATAAGCTATAAAACATAGTGTTATTTTAAAATATAGGGGTGTTTCATTATCTACTCCTTCAGAAAATTGGGTCCTCACAATTTTAAATTTCTCTTTGAAGAAGAATAGTTGATATTTTAAAATCCCATTATGGGAAACCCACATCATTAGAAAGGTTAATAAAACGTCCTCTTAAAAAGAGGGAAAGGAAAATGTGAAGTTCACCATAAAATGAGGTTTCTGAATAGGATAACATTAGTGGGATGTGAAAACAATGACTTTAGAAATATATGTAACTATAAAGTATTGATAGATATTGATAGATATAATGTTCATTATAAATTTTTCCATCATAAAACCTTAAATATATTATGGGTTAAAAGGATATTAATTTATAGGTAATAAAATTAATGATATAATATTTTTATTCAAAAATAAATTCCTAGAGATGAGGGATTGTTTTACTATCTAGCTAAAGAAAATTAGGAAATAAACTTACCTAATTTCTTTCCATTTCATAAGTATTATCTTATCCTTTGGTTGTGTTTCGATCTATTTCTATATAATCACTTACAAGAGGAAATTTATATTCCAGATGAATTTTTATTCCTAGAGATATTTTATAAAATCTTTGATCCATAGGTCATTCCTTCAGTCTCAAAATATTTTCCAAAACCAAATGTTTAGCACATGATATCCAATATGATAATTCATAATTTAACTGAAAAAAATAATATCCAATGTTTGACTTAATCCATTCTACAAGTTTTTAATATTATAACTCATCCAAAACATGTCTTTCTAAATTCAAAGAAAAAAAATTATAAGTAAGGTCACTAAATTTCAAAAAGAAACTTAACATTAGATTTCCCAAATAACATAATTCTACTCTTAATGTCACATACCAAATATATGAATACTTTGATCACCATAAAACGTTAATGAAAAAAATGCATTATTCCAAAAATAAAATCTCAAATTATTGAATATATTCCTTAAATATAGTCATCTAGTAAACCCTATAAAGATAACATAAATGATCAAATCAAAACCAATTTCATGGTCACTAATAATATTCAATAAACAACCCCTTTTTCATGATTCTCTCAACATAAAGAACATATTTATGTTTATCTTATGAAAATAAAATGTTTTCCTAAAAGATCGACCTGTAATAGGATCACATCTCTTGGTTATTTGTACTATTAATCACATGATTCCAAATCCTAAAAGAATAAATACTATAGTAAAATCCTTATATTTCTATTGATTTTTAAAAGCAGAATATCATTGATAATTTTAAAACCTAATTCTTGAATACAAATACATAAATACTCATTCATTACACTTCATTTTTAAACCATTAAATATTCTTCATCGTCTTATTACTCATTATTTTTATATATCATTTTTACTCTCATAATCAATAGTAATTATAACTATTACTCATATAACCATATATATTATCTTCATGATTTCCCCCTTGGTCATATATTTTCAGAATGCCCATGATTTCCAAATTTAAAACATTCAATCATCAATAATACATTAGGGATTCTATTATTCCAAAATTTTAATTTTTCATCAGAAATTACATGAATTATATTCTTCTTTCCACTCCCAAAACAGCTTCTTGTTCCTATAAGATAGTAACCTATGTGTTTCTTGTTGTAACACCTATAAAATTCAAAAAGGGTGAATTTTATTTGATAGTTCATAACCTCTAAAGACTTTATGATATATTTAATATTTTAAATAAATTTATCATATTTTATATATTCCATTGAACTGATTACTGATTTATCTTGAATTGCCCAAAAAAATGAGTTTCTTCGATAGCTTTCTTATCACAAAAGACTAAGTTTTATAGAACCACAATATATTATTATAATATCATTATTTAATATAATAATATATAACCTAGCTATTAAATTACCAGTTATTAATAGAATTATACAATTTATGAAAATATATATTAAAATTAATTGGTTACCAATTAATTATAAATGAAAATAATGAACAATTTAATATAAATGATATGTTTTTATAAAAAGAAAAAAATGTATGCTGAAAAAGGAGTTTTATCCTAATTAATTAAATTAATTAATATTACTGAATTATCTTAATGAAATTTATTTATTATATATTTAATAAATTATTTTTGATAAACATTCAATAGATTTTATATGAATAATATAAGAAAAAACCCAATTTTACTCATCAAAACCTATATATTTCTAAAGGTAGTTTTTCCTTCATTTAATAGAGAACCTATTTTAAATACAAATGTTAGAACATTTATAAATTTTATATGTCAAAATAAACATAATTTCTGAAATAAATCCATCAAAATTATTTTAGGGTGAATAATTGGTATTTTTATGTGAGGTTACATTTTTTGATGAATAGTGAAAAATGTTGAATTTTAATTGAAAACTAATTTTTTATCTAAATAATTTAGAGTGTTATATTATATTTTTAATTGGATTTAAATTACAATTAAATCAATTATAAAACAATTAATCCAATTTAGTTCATTTGATTCAATTTCACTTTTAAATTAGATATAAAACATAGCAAACTTTTGACCACTTTTACCTTAAAAACTCCCATTGTTGCTCCATATGTGGGATTAATTTTAAATTAATTTCATCCACTTATGAGATTTGAATTTTGAAAAATTTATTCCATATTTAGAATCATAATAATTTATAATTTATTATATTTTCAAATTATTTTTTAACCAACAATCTTAGTGAAAGTAATTAAAATTAACACTACTACAAAAACGAGATTTATCAGCGCTCAAAACGGGCTTTAACAGCGCTAAAAAAGCACTGTAAAGCTCAGTTCTAATCAAGGGAGCCATTATCAGTTCTCAAAAAGTGCTGATAAAGGGATACTTTATCAGTGCTAAAAAGTAGATGATAAAGGACTCATTTATCAGTGCTAAAAAAGTGATGATAAATGCCCTTTCTGCAGTAACATAAAATTCTGCAGCATCACACCCAAACAAGACTTGTAAAAAAAGTCAGCATCTCAACAAATATACCCATAAAAAATTTAGACATAATTCATAAGGTAATTACACCAAGTATACCTATACAACAAGTATACCCATACACCATTAACACATAATTCATAAGTTAATTAAATGCATAAATAATTCAATTCAGAATTCAGGGGGTTGGTGGGGCTGTTCAAGGGTTTGGGGTGGCTGCCCAGGGGGGTTGGGGGTGTCTCGGGGGATGGGGGTGTCTTGGAGGATAGGCGTGTCATGGGGGTGGTGGTGGGGGGGGGGGGCAGTCTATGAGGTTGGGCAGGCTGCCGAAGGGGGGTGGGGTGGTGTCCAGGAGGGTGGGGGTGGTTGTCCATAGGTTGGGGGGTGTCTAGGAGGGGTGGGGGTGACGTTCAGGGGGTTGGTGGGTGTCTAGCGCATGTCTGTGGGGGGTCGGGGGGGGGGGGGGGGGTGGGGGGTTGTTTATGGGGGTGTCTAGAGGGGGTGTTCAGGGGGTTGTGGGGATTTCTAGGGGGTGGGGGTGTTCAGAGGGGTGGGGTTGGGGGGGCTGTCCAGAGGGTGTGGTGGTGTCCAGGGGGGGGGGGTCCAGGGGGTTAGTGGGGCTATCCAAGGGGGGTGGGGTGGTGTCCAAAAGGGTGGGGTGGCTGTCCATGGGGGTGGGGGTGTCTGGGTGGGGGGTGGCGGGGGGGGGGGGGGGGGGGTGGGGTGGGGGGGTTCAGGGGTGGGGGGGGGGGGCGACCAGGGGGTGGGGGGCCGTCCAGGGGGTGGGGGGCTGTCCAGGGGGTTGAGGGGCCATTCAGGGGGGGTGTCCAGGGGGTGGGTGTCTAGGGGGGTGGGGGGTATCCGGGGGGGGGTGTCGGGGGGGGGGGGGGGGGCTACCTAGGGTAGGGGTGGTGTCTAGGGGGTTGGGGGGGGGGCTTTCCAGGGGGTGGGGGTGTCCAGAGGGGAGGGGGTGTCTAGGGGTGGGGTGGTTTCCAGGGGGTGGGGGCGGTCCAGGGGGTTGGTGGGCTGTACAAGGGGGGTGGGGGTGGTGTCCAGGGGGTGGGGGTGACTGTCCATGGGGGTGGGGGAGGTGTCTAGTTTGTGGTGAATTGTCCAGTAAGGGTGGGGGGTGTTCGTTGGGGTGGTGGGGGTGTTTAGAGGGTTGGGCGGTGTCTATGGGGTGGGGTGGTGTCCAGGGGGTGGGGAAAGTCCAGGGGGATGGTGGGGCTATCCAAGGGGGGTAGTGTGGTGTCTAGGGGGGTGGGGTGGCTGTCCATGGGGGTGGGGGTGTCCAGGGGGTGGGGGAGGTGTCCAGGTGGTGGGGTGGTGTCTAGGAGAGGTGGGGTCATCCATGGTGTGGGGGGGGGGGAATCCAGGGGGTTGGGGTGTCTATGGGGGTGGGGGTGGGGGTGGGGGTTATCCAGGGTGGTGGGGGGATGTCCAAGTGGTGGGATAGTGTCTAGGAGGGGTGGGGGTGACGTCCAAGTGTTTGGTGGGTGTCCAGGGGGTTGTTTATGGGGGTGTCTATGGGGGTGGGGTGGTGTCCAAGTGGGGTTGAATCATACAAAAATGAACCATGTATAATTTCCTAAATGATCAACACAATCCAAATTTGTTAGGTCGGATTTCTGTACGTCAGTTGTTGTTTTCACTTAAAATTATGTCCATTTTAAACGAAAGAGACACTTTGAGTGATACCAGTCACACCGTGCCTTGTATTGAGGTGAGGTTGACTCATACACATCACCAACACACCCATGTATCATTATACTTAAGGATCAACATAATATGAATGTGTTCGGTCATATTTCCGTACGTCATTTGTTATTTTCACTTAAAATTTTGTCCATTTTAAACAAAAGAGAGACACTTTGAGTGATACCGGCCACACCGTTCCTCAGATTGAGGCTTGGTTGACTTGTACACATCAAAAATGACCCATGTATTTTCATCCTAAACGATCAACACAATTCGAATGTGTTTGGTTGGATTTCCATATGTCAGTTGTTGTTTTCACTTAAAATTCTGTCCATTCTAAACAAAAGAGAGACACTTTGAGTGATACCAGTCACACCGTGCCTCGGATTGAGGCGGGGTTGACTCGTACACATCATAAATACAGCCATGGATCGTTCTCTAAAAGGATCAACACAATCTGAATGTGTTTGGTCAGATTTCTATAGGTCAGTTGTTGTTTTCACCTAAAATTTTGTCCATTTTAAACAAAAGAGTGACACTTTGAATGATATCGGCCACACCATGCCTTGTATTGAGGCATGGTTGACTCGTACACATCAAAAATGTCCCACAAATCATTCTCCCAAAGGATCAATATAATCTGAATGCGTTTGGTTGGATTTGTGTACATTAGTTGTTGTTTTCACTTACAATTCTGTCCATTTTAAACAAAAGAGAGACACTTTGAGTGATATCGGTCACACCGTGCCTCGGATTTAGGTGGGGTTGACTCGTACATATCACCAACACACCCATGGATATTTCTCATAAAGGATCAACACAATCCTAATGCATTTGGTTGGACTTTCGTTGGTCAGTTTTTGTTTTCACTTAAAATTTTGTCCATTTTAAACAAAAGAGAGACACTTTGTGTGATATCGGCCACACCGTGCCTCAAATTGAGGCATGGTTGACTCTTAAAAATAAAAAATGACCCATGGATTGTCCTACTAAAATATTAACACAATTCGAATGCGTTTGGTCTGATTTCTGTATGTCAATTGTTGTTTTCACTTAAAATTCTGTCCATTTAAAAAAAAGAGACACTTTCAGTGATACTGGTCACACCATGCCTCAGATTGAGGCAGGGTTGACTCATACCCATTACAAACGCACCCATGGATCATTATTTTAAAGGATAAACAGAATTTGAATGCGTTTGGTCTGATTTCTATAGCTCAGTTGTTGTTTTCAGTTAAATTTTGTCCATTTTGAACAAAAGAGAGACATTTTGAGTGATAACAACCACACTGTGCCTCAGATTGGGACGTGGTTAACTCGTACATGCCAAAAAATACCCATGGATCTTTCACCTAAAGGATATGCACTATTCGAATGTTTTTGGTTAGATTTCCATATGTCAGCTGTTGTTTTCACTTAAAATTCTGTCCATTTTAATCAAAAGAGAGACATTTTGAGTGATACCAGCCACACCATGCCTCAGATTGAGGTGGTGTTAACTTATACACATAAAAAATGAACACATGGATCATTATCCTAAAGGATAAACACAATCCGAATGTGTTTGGTCAGATTTCTATGGCCAGTTGTTGTTTTCACTTAAAATTCTGTCCATTTTAAACAAAAGAGAGACACTTGGAGTGATACCAGCCACACCGTGCCTCAGATTGAGGAAGGGTTGACTCATAAACATTAAAAATGACCCATGTATCATTATTCAAAAGGATAGACACAATCAAAATGCGTTTGTTTGTATTTCCTTATATCAGTTGTTGTTTTCACTTAAAATTCTGTCCATTTTAAACAAAAGAGAGACACTTTGAGTGATATCGGTCCCACCATGCCTCATATTGAGGTGGGGATGACTCTTACGTGTCACCAATGAACCCATGAATCATTATCCTAAATTATCAACATAATTAGACTGCGTTTGTTTGGATTTCTATTGGTCAGTTGTTGTTTTCACTTAAAATTCTGTCAAATTTAAACAAAAGAGAGACACTTTGAGTGATACTGGCCACACCGTGCCCCTAATTGAGGTAGGGTTGACTCATAAACATCAAAAATTACCCATAGATCGTTATACTAAAGGATAAACCCATGTTTAATGCATTTGGTTGGATTTCCGTATGTCAGTTGTTTTTTTCACTTAAAATTCTGTCCATTTTAGTCAAAAGAGAGACACTTTGAGTGATATCGGTCACACTGTTCCTCAGATTAAGGTAGGGTTAACTCGTACACATCACCAACACACCCTTGTATCGTTCTCCTAAAGTATCAACACAATCTGAATGCGTTTGGTCGGATTTCTGTTGGTCAGTTGTTGTTTTCACTTAAAATTTTTGTACATTTTAAACTAAAGAGAGACACTTTGAGTGATACCGGCCACACCATGTCTCATATTGAGGCGTGGTTGACTCATACACGTTAAAAATGAATCATGGATTGTTCTCTTAAAATATAAACACAGTCCGAATGAGTTTGGATTGATTTCCGTATGTTAGTTGTTATTTTCAATTAAAATTCTGTCCATTTTAAACAAAAGAGAGACACTTTGAGTGATACCGGTCACCCCATGCCTCGGATTGAGACAGGGTTGACTCGTACACACCACCAATATACCCATGTATCATTCTACTAAAGGATCAACATAATCTGAATGTTTTCAGTTGGATTTTTATTGGTCAGTTTTTGTTTTCACTTAAAATTTTGTCCATTTTAAACAAAAGAGAGACACTTTGAGTGATAAAGGCCACACCATGCCTTGGATTGAGGCCTGGTTGACTCTTACATGTCAAAAAATGACCCATGGATCATTATCATAAAAAATCAACACAATCCTAATGCGTTTGGTCAGATTTACCTACATCAGTTGTTGTTTTCACTTAAAATTTTGTCCATTTTAAACAAAAGAGAGACACTTTGAGGGATTCCGGTCACACCATGCCTCAGATTGAGGCGGGGTTGACTCATAAACATCACCAATTCACCCATGTATTGTTCTAATAAAGGATCAACACAATCCGAATGTGTTTGGTAAGATTTTTGTAGGTTATTTGTTGTTTTAACTTAAAATTTTGTCCATTTTAAACAAAAGAGAGACACTTTGAGTGATACCAGCCACACTATTCATCGGATTAAAGCGGGGTTAATTTGTACATGTCACCAATGCACCCATGGATCGTTCTTATAAAGGATCAATACAATCTAAATGAGTTTGGTCAGATATAAAGGTATTTTGAAGATTTTACTGGTTTTTCTTATCCAAAGCCCTAAGAAAAGTGGTTTATCATTCTTTTATGTTGTTAGTGCATTTAATTTGTTAAAATGGGAAAATGACTCATTAGAGAAATGATTTTTTATTTAATAACAATTACAATTCTCCTATGAACATTTACATACAAAAAAGTTTCATCTTTTGATCCCCTTAACCCCTCTAAAAATGACCGCCAACTGTACACGTCCCCAAGTCAGATCTTCATGCTATTTGTGTAGAATCTTCCATCAGGTATGTGGCCCACTCGTTTCTGAACAAATCTATACTGTCTTGTGAGTATGAGGATTTTTGGCAGTCATAGAAGTACTGAAAATATATAAATAAATAATTAATAAATAAATTAAATGAAATAGTTGTTATTTTTAAAAAAACCTCTTTAGGGATGCTAGTTTGTTGATGAAAAACAATATCTTTTATAAATTTACAAACATAACAAATGAAATCAATATTGTTTGTTTCTATTGGACACCAGAAAAAATTTGATCATTAAGATAATAAGTAACTTGTTATGATATGTGTTTAGATAGTGAAATTTTATTATATATACCCTGATATTTGTCCAGACGTAGTAGTTTCTCGCCTCCTTATGCTTAACCCTTTTCCTCATTCCTTTTTTAGATGATAATGATACACCACCCTATCATAACATAATACTCTATAAAAGATAATATAAATTATATTACTTTATTTTTAGACCTAAAACATAGGATGTCGTGTCTTACAGATTCACAAACTCCATCATGTCTGGTCAGTTTGTTGGATATCCTTGAATTGAACCCAGAAAATAAATCTTTGGAGTATCCAAGTTCACTGCAATTATCATCCAATTTTGCCTAAAAACACAAAAAGTAATAAGTAATAAAAGAAGTGAAAATATAATTTATATGCTTTAATCGTAGAGTTTTACCCCCGTATGGTTGGTATTTGGAAGTGTCTGTCATCTGTAATCTTACTTTCAAATGTTTTTAGCAAGCCATTCACTATTTATTCCTTTTTTGATGGATCTAATTTTGTTAGATTTGTTGATGTGGTATGAGTACTAAAAAGTCTGAATTTTGGATCATTGGGAAATTCCTTCAACTATTTTTCATATATACGTCTTTCAATAATATAAAATGAATTTAGTCATCATTTTCATATTTTATCTGCTTTTAGAAAATCAATTGATGAAAACATACCTCATATATAAATTTACAGCTGTGATTCCTAGCCAACAGTTTTCAAAGATCTCATTTACATTTTCAAGAGCAATGAAATATTGACTTTCCTCTCCATATATATTCTTTTAGAAAACCACTATATGACTACTACCACCTCTTAGCTTCGTTCCCACATGAGTCTTCACTGCTAGTAAATGTGGATAGAGAACAGGTGGTGTTATTGTGCTTTCAGTAGCTCTTTGGGATCGATTGGTAAATCCTTTAGATGCTTTTGAGCCAACATTTCTTGTCACCCTTTCCCTTTCTCTGTCTATAATAAAATTCATTGGTTCAGAACCTTTTTTCATTAATTGTTAATGTTTTAGCTTGAAAAAAGGAAATAAATACCTCTTTGTCCCCATGTACTCTTACAAGTTATGATGTCCATGTAATGAATGTACCAATAGCCTTTTTTATTGTATGATCATCATCATCAAGTGGAATAGGGAGCTCTGTATTTGGCTCATGAGCTACAATAATCATCACTTTCAGACAATCTTTCAGAAGTGGTCTATTATGTACCTTGTCCTCTGGGATGTTGAACACTGTAGCCCTCACTACAAGGTGATAGGTGGGTGTTGACAGATATAAATCACAGTCATTATCGCCCTACAGAAGATCTGTATAGGAAAAGTATCAGTGTTGTTCTGATTCACATTTCATGGGAACAATTATTTGAATATTTATTACCACGTCTAAGACAACTCTTTGAGGGGAATGGCTTTCCTCAAAGCTATTGATGGTGGGGTGGGATATTCACGCACTAGATGTTCTTGATTTTTGTCTTCTCCTTGCTTCCCACCCATAAAAGTTGCTAGCAACTCTCCCTTCCCTTGAAATATCTAATCAATAGTTGCTAGTCTTTCACTCATTTGTTTCAATTTTTCATCTCTATCATCCATTTATTTTATTTTATCATAATATATTTAGGGTGTCACCTCAAACCCCGCACCTCTGACACGAACGTAATGTTCTGGCTGCTTCAAAGCCGTCGATAATAGGTCTACATCTGCTACAAGAGTAGCTGATTCCTATGAATATTGTATATAGGAAAATAAATAATTATTTTTATATAATAGAAATTTAAAACAAATATTTTTTTTATCTTCGTGTCATACTTACACATATTTACCACATTTTGTGTGTGTTTTCATCTACTATCTTCCCCTCCTTATTCACACGTGCGTCCTTCCATAGCACATGATGTGGGATGGAAGTGTCTTTGGTTTTAGACTCATAAATCTACATATAAATATAGAAAGATAATTATGATGTTGTTTCTTGGAACCTAAGAATACTACTGTAAATTTAAAATCCGTACCATTTTCTTTTCTAGTGAAGCATACCCCATCCTTGCTTTACGATTGGGGTATGTTGGTTTTGATGCACGTTCCTTATTTTCAGTACTAAGTTGCTATTTCATAAATGAAATATTGACAATCAAAGTGATGGATACACATATCCTCAAAAAACGTATTATCACCCACAATGTACGTAAAACTTCTCATCCCCATGACGGCCAATAAATGCATCCCATGCTTCTTGGGATATCAGGTGAGGGTAGATAAGGGGTGGGTGCAGGTTTCTTTGACCCTTTGAATATTTCAGGTGACATTTTGTTAAAATAGTGAGAAAACCTCGATGAATCCTTCCTGCAAGCCTTAATAGATAATTCTTGTGTGAATCATCTACTATAAATGTACTCTGCAAGAGATTCAGAAGAGTAAGAATCTCTTACATTGTTTTGTTTTCTATTGAATTAATGAAATAATATCATAATGTTACCGTAATTTCTTCCCAGATCACAACCTTTAGCTAGGACACAACATGGTTTCGTGAATCTATGTCAATCGACACATTTTTTCAAGTGACAATTCCAATGTAACTACTAAACATACCCTTGTTGGGATTCACATATTGGCCTCATTCATTCCATCTAACATCAAATTTTATGCCTTTGCTTTTCGCCTTAAGAACTTTGGCTAACACCGTCAAACAACGACGCACCTGTGCTTTCTGCAATGTTGGTCCTTCATCCTGGACCATTTCATCAATATTAACATCATCTATATGTTAATCTGTAATGGTAGAAACGACATGTGCTAATGGTTGTTGGACCTGAACACTAGGAGCAGTAACAAGTTCAAAAACTTGTTGTAGCTCTACACTGTGAGAAACCGCAGCAGAAGCAGCAGTAACAGTAGTAGCAACAACTTGAGAGACTTGTTCAACCTTGAGGTAAGGAGCACCAGAAGGCAAAAAAGTCATTATCTACAAAAGTGGTTGAACAGTTAATTTAGATTACATAAATTTAGTAATGATAAGATAATGACATGAGATAACAAGATCTATATTACAAACAAAATATAACATGTTTATTGAACTGTTTTTCTATTTTTCAAAGTTTGAATGGACTTGACTCCTCTATCGATTATCCAAATCTCTTCATTGTGGTATCCTCTAACATTCAAAAAATCATCTACATTGGGACCGCTGTGAAATGATTACGACGTGACACTGAAAGGATCACCCTCAACTGATTTTTCATCATACCCTTCAGTATTTTTGGATGATAACATAACAATCGACCACTTTTGGTTTGTGGGATCTAGAACAAAAAAAACTTTTACCGTTTGTAATGCCATTATAAACTGTTCATCTTTGTACTCTTCATTACAAAAATCAACTTTCACAAATCCCCATTCATCTATTTTAACACCACTGTTGTTATCAACACATTTGAATTGAACAATCGCAAATTGGAATGTCGTATAATCAAACTCCCATATTTGTTTGTTAATGCAAAAGTATGACATATTTTCATAAATTGGATTTCATTCCTTTTTACCAGAAACATGCATCTCTTCAGCCACAAGTGTAACTCCACTATTTTTCATGGTACTATATTCATCATTTTTATCTGTATAGAATGTATAACCATTAATTAGATAAAAATTGTAAGATAATACATACACACTTGGTCCAGGCCAAGCATGCTTAACTGTGGAGTTCTAATCAGGTAGGTTCCCAAAAAGAAAGGTGCACCTTGTTGACATGGGTAGTAACATTTATCCTTTTATGTCTCACTTTTCCAGGGGTCTTACATTATCCACCCCTTAAAAGCACAACACACTTATTATGGACCCCAAGCATCAAACCCAGGCAGTTCCTAATCACTTCCGACTAGGTATTGGCTTTGATACCATTTGTCACGAACCGCCTCTCCAAGCCATGAACCTTATCAGATGACCCCATGGGTCTCCTGTAATACCTTGGTTTCCTTCCCAACACAACATAGTCTATTACTCACTAGGGTCTCTTATCATACAAATGACTGTCCCCACAGGCCAACACATGTTCTTTCAATGTGTTTTGTCCTCACTCACACACACCCTGAGAAACTTCCTAGAAGGTCACCCATCCCGATTACTACTCCAGACCAAGCATTCTTAACTGTGGATTTCTAATCAGGTAGGCTCCTGAAAAGAAATTTTCACCTTGTTGACATGGGTAGTAGCATTTATCCTTTTAAGTCTCACTTTTCTTGGGGTGTTACAAAAACCCTCTGCCCGACTTCGATTTTTGACATACCCTTTCAAAATCTACATATACCTTTCAACGGGGTACATCCATCTATAGTGCATAAGACCACAAAGTCGAATCTCTCTCAGCAAGTGAATAATCAAATGAACCATCATATCAAAGAATGTTGGTGGAAAGAACATTTATAATTCACATAATATGATGAAAATTTCTTTTTCCATAGCTGGAAATTTCACAGGGTCTAAAACATTGCCACATATAGTTTTGGAAAAGAATCAATGTTTGGTTAACGTATGATGAACATTCTTGGAAAAAATGTAATGTAAAGATATAAGAATTAAATCGTGCATCAAAACATGACAGTAATGTGATTTCAACCCTTTTAAATTCAAATCATTCATTGAAACAATGTTCTTGATATTTGATTAATAACCCTCTAGAACCTTTAAATCATTGAAGAAGTTGCAAAACTGATATCTCTCCTCCCTAGAAAAAGTGTAAGCAGCTGGAGGAAGAAACATTTGAGTTTCACCCTTCAGGGGTGACAACTCTTCTCATTGTCCCATGTCTACCATGTCCAAACTTGCCTTAATTCCATCCTTTTTTTCAGGGGCATTTAGCAATGTTCTGATAACACTATCAGATACATTTTTTTCCACATGCATCACATTAAGAAAATATCTGACGTACAAAAAATTCCAGAATAGAAATTCAAAAAAACCTGATCTCTTTTTCCAATAGATTTTCATAAGGTTTTTCGAAAATGGTTTACCAAAAATAGTGGTCACATATTTTACATTCTCAAATAGCTGATCACCTGTTAGTGGAGATAGTGTTTTGCGTTGTTCTGAACATCCATTGAATGATGTCATCCAAGATCGATACTTATGCCGACGAGGTAGAAATCTATGATGTCCTAGAAACACAGATTCTAATTAATGTTTAAACCTAATTGATTATGTATCTTCTTCACACATGGAACACCCTTGAGTTTCTTTAATGCTATAACCTGAAAAATTTCCATATGCAGGGAAATCATTTATCATCCCATACAACATCGCTCTCAACGTGATGTATTAACTTTTATAAGAATCATACAACATAACACTTGAATCCCACAATAACTTCAAATCCTCAATCAAAGGATCTAAATAAATATTAATATCGTTACCTGGTTGTTTTGGTCCTGATATAAGCATAGATAACATGATGAATTTCTGCTTCATGCATAACTAGGGTGGCAAGTTATAATTTACCAACATAACAGGCCATGTACTGTGAGTGCTGGTTTGAATACCAAAAGGATTCAATCCATCTGTTGATAAAGCAAGACGAATGTTTCTTGACTCTTTTCCAATTTCAGGATACTCATGATTAATTTTATTCCATTAAGGAGATTCAGCCGGATGACATAATTTCCCATCTTTATTTCTTTTATCTGCATGCCAGGACAATTGTCTTTCAGTTTATTCACTTCCATATAGACTCCTAAACCTTGGAATGATTGTAAAGTGCCATAAAACATTCATGGGACTGGATTCATCTTTCTTGTATTGAGAAGAACCACACTTTGGGCATTCTATAAATGATTTTTTCTCCTTGAGAAACAATATATAGTCTTTCTAGGAGGTACATATTCTTTTAGAAATCATACCCATCGAGTGTAACATTCATTTAGCTTCATATGTCCGTCTTGGGAGCTCGTTATCTTCTGGGATCATGTCATTCAAGAGAGAAAGTAGTTTTGTAAAATTGACATCACTCCATTTGTTTCCTACTTTAAATTTATACAACTTCAGTATAGCTAAAAATGCTGTATATTTAGTGCAACCAGCATACCATGGCATATTTGCACAGCTCTTTAACTACTCAATTTTTTTTGGAAATAACGGGGTTCATATTAAATTCTCCTTGTCATTTCTTCAGTACGATATTCATCATCATTGACATCTGTAATCACATCCTCCATACAGTCTTCTTCATTATCCATATTTGTATTCATATATGATGATCAATAAAACACAGTTTTAACCCAACCAGTATCTACATTTTCTTTTTCTCCGCGTTTATTCCAACATTTATAACTCCGATCTATTCCATGACATATCAAATGTTCATCCAACTCCTCTAGAGTAATTATTCTATAATAACAACAATGTAAACACAGACAAAGGATTTCATAAGGATCCTTTGCATGATCCTTTGCAAACTTGATGAACTCCTTCTCTCCGTTCTCATACTCTATTGTCAAACGATTAGCATCCATCCAATCATTATTCATCTCTATCCTATTTTAATCTCAAATATTAGTATTTATGGTTCAAATACACAAAACAAGACTTTCAAATACAAGAATAATCAAGAATTATACATCTACCACTCCTAGGTCTTTTTCCTAGATTAAATATCATCATGCCTAATATTTTTGGTAAGTTCAAGTTACTTTAATTCATAGGGGGATAATCACTTGTGTCATAGATGGTCTCCCTTGTTATTCCATATGAAAATTTTAACAAATATTATTGACCTATCATACCATTCAATATTTATGAGTTTCTTATTCCAAACTCCATCTTAACTCTCAACTAATGCTCTGATACCACACTATCATAACTCACCACCACTAGGAACCGCTCCTAAATGGCTGTGAAAATAAGTGTAATTCATGAATCCTACCTCTAATAGTACATAGGTTCGAGACTAGCGTTTAGGGTATAAAATAAATAAATGGGCGGTGTTTCCCTCATAAATCCCATGAACAGAGATAAACCACCAATCAACTCCATAAAATATAAAATTAAACCCAATCCATAATTCATGTGGATTTCATACATAAAAAAGGTATCTAAAATAAAATATCAAAAACAAATCCTACACCAGTGGCTCTGGTGGTAACTCCTAGCCTCAAGATAGTAATTTCTATCTTGGTCACCCGATCCATCATCAAAAACTAATAAAAATAATTATATAAATAGGGGTGAGTTTATAAGTATACTTAGTAGGATCTTTCCCAAAACCACTCATGAAAATGAGTATGAAATATATTAAGGCCTTAGTGAATAAATAACAGAACTAATACACACCAATATATGGTCATATATCACCCAACCTCACCAAGGATCACTCACCCAATATCAAATTCAAATATAGTTACATAATATCAAAATAATATATATTAATAAATTACCCCACATCCACTTTCCCACTAATCTGGTCATTCTCACACTCTAATGGAATATTTCTTATGCTTCAAACCCTTATATATAATATCATAACCATATATCCACACATACACATGTCACAAACACATAAAAAACTATATCCACATCACAACCATACATAAAATACTCATCACAATATGATATCATTAACATGAAGGACATAAACATCATACTCTCCCCTACAATACACAACCCCCACTATGTATCCACACCAAATAAACATAATCATGTCAACAAGAATATATATACACCAAAACCTAAAATTTTTATAGGTCTTATATATACACCCACTGTGATCCATTACAACTCATACTAAGTGTGAAGGGGGAGAAGGGAAGAGGGGGTGGTTCTATACGTGTTCCCTCTATAACCTATATATTGAGAAAAAGACTCAGAAGCAAAGTACACATATGGATTTCAATTAAGTTACTCGACTCAAGTGGTGGTGCGTAATAAATAATAAGAAAATATAATAAGTATATAGTCACACATAAATCTTTCCTAAGGGTTTACTCTAAACAAACACTGCAAACACACACGTCAACCATTTCCTTGCTTATACCACCCTCTAATAACCACTTCCATTATAATTCCAGAAATAATCCCCATCAAATGACATAAGAATCCATATCAACATTACCAACTTCTCATTTCATTTAACATTATAATTTCTTGGTTTTTTATTACCATATGAATTTCAATTGTTAACCATTTTAATGTAAAACCAATCATTAAATAACCACCTACTATAATCCATTCATTAATCATTAATAAAATTTATTCTATATTTAACCATTTATTAAACAAAATTATTCCAATAATTATCATTAGTCATTTAACAAACCATCATTTATCATTTCCAACCCATTACCCATTACTATTTTCATTTATTCCAACCAAATTCCATGCCAAAAGGAAACTATAACACCACCCAATAATAGCTAAATTTTCATGACATAAAATAACACTAAACACATTCAACAATCCATAAAAACACTTATTTTCTGCATAAATATCCATATAATTGCTATCATAGCCACACAATAATCCATCCATCACTACCGTATTAATTACCACACCACATGCTCCCAACCACATCAATCAACCATCACCCTTATAATCATAGTGATAAATACCCCATACATAGTAGCATGAAAGAGAAAAAATATAATAAATTCACATTAAAAACTCCCCCTTAAACATTATTTCATATTAAAGTCGAATTTATAGTTTAAATATAACTCTTTAATTACAGATTTCCATACAAACAATCCATTACCTACCTTAAGTGACTAGAAAATTATGAAAGGTGATTATAGCATATTATTATTAGTATGAAATTTCTTTCACAACATCAAGAATAAATCACTTATCAATAACAACAATAAATCCATAAATATATAATAAATATTATGGAACTTCCCAATCACCTGCAAAACTCCCTCTTCAATTTAATTTCTTTTAGTGTAATTCATTATAGTATTTAGGTTTATCAGTACTGTCCATACAATAGAAACAAAATAATATGATAATTCCACAATTTAGACATAATAACGAAGGAGAAATGTCATGTCCCCAACATCAACTAAACATTTAACAAATATTTGAAAAGAATGTGAATAATACTCAAATAAAACATGACTTAACACATGAGGGTAATATAAAAGGCCTATTTATGACCATTAACCATTAAAACGATAACAAAAAACCACAAAAACTGAATCAGCATTGTTGTCACATCCTTCCTAAGAGGAATGTTCATGAAGATAATCTATAAGAAGAGAAAATAAATTCACCTTATATTTTAAAGAGGTTGATCTCTTAATATTTTGGAAGAAAACCAATCAAAGGGTGGCTAAATATATCCAAATATACATAACTAATCACCTAGGGTTCTAGGAATGTTTTTTAAATAAGAAATAAATTGATACAAGGCCTAAATTTATAACCATTCTATAAAATTAATGGATGATGATGTGAAAAAGTTCACCATTCCACAATACAACTCTGATCCAAAAACCATGGCATGTTATCCTATGAATCTATAGGGTCAAACCACATTAAAAAAGATATTAATATAATAAGTTCCAAGAAACAAACAATTCAACCATGTCATTGAAATCAAACTATCAAGGATCATAGTGTGATCCTCAACCTCCTCCTTATAACTCAGAGAACCTTAAACCAAACCATGATGCAATAGAAGGCAGTATCGTGAAACAGAACTCAAATAGACACAACTTAGAAAATTACCACCCAGGTTTCTATATCGTATAAATGAGAATCATTCTATAATACCCCTTACAGAAGATTATCCAAAAGGATCATGTAAGATGAACTTTAAACAACTTAAGAGCATCACACCGCATTACCACCCCTCACAGCACAACTAAGATCGCATAATATAAACCCAAAAGGGAGTTTATCAGATTAATCTAGGTATATTTCTTTATGAGAATAACCTAGTGATATTTACACCATGAAAAAACTACTTGATGAAGTAACCAAAATTACACTTCAAAACCTGTCCACCAAAAATAAACCTAAATGGAGACATGGGAGATTTACCTAGAGTAGATCGCACCCGCGATGGAGGGAGAGAAGAAGCGTCGAGCGGTCAGGGATCCTTTTTCCCTATGTCAGGAGGGGAAGGCGTGAATGTCAGAGGAGGAGGTAAATGGTAGGAGCCTCCAACCATTGAAAAATGGAGGATTAGGGCTCGTGGGGAGTAGGGTCTAGCAGAGAGGAGGAGAAGTATGGTTTGCATGGAGGGGGATCTGTGGAAGGGGTTTGAGGGGGAGGATTAAGAGTAGGGCTATCGGCGGAGGTCTGACAATGAGAAGATCGGGGGGTGGGGGTTCATAGGGGGACAATACCGTGAGACCTTGAGGGCATGATAAACAGAGGATACTGCATGCCCAATTTTATAAAATATAGGACTACGGTTTTATCAGCACTAAAAAAGCGCTGATAAAGAAACCCTGTATCAATGCTAAAATTTTAGCGCTGATAGAGGGATGCTTCATCATCACTTCTATAGCACTGATAAAGAAGCTATGTATCGGTGCTAAAATTTTCGTACTGATATAGGGTTCCTTTATCATAGCTTTTTCTTAGCGCTAATAAAAGGTGGCTCTTCCCTTGCCCGTTTTTGTAGTAGTGTAATTACTATGATTAAGAAAAAATTATCATAACAAAGGACTAAACCTTAAATTTAAGGCCAAAAAATGACCTCTAAACTTCTCAAAAATAAATTGTTTGTTAATATATAGACCCTATAATACCATTCATCTAATTGTTACCATTATTGGAGTCACTTTACTTTAAAAACAAGGGTGGAATTCCGTATTATCAAATTTACAAATATGCAACTCCTCCTCCACTATAAAATGGTACTCACCTCTTCCTCTTATTCATACACTCATGTCATTTTTAAGGACCAAAATATACCAAAATAATCAAAAAAATAACTCCACTCATCCTAAAATCGTCAAATTGGGAAGAAATCAAATGAAGGATGTATTTTTGTTTAAACCAAAAGGAGTTACCATAATAAGAGGTAGAGTTCTTCAACAATCAATATTCTTTCATTTAATTATCCAACCATCAAATTATTTTTATTTCATTATTATATAATAACATTAGTATATTAAATACAATGTGATGTTTTTATAGTAATATTTTTACCTACAATTTCACACACATCTATCAAATGGGTTACACAATCATTGTTCGTTTGTATGGTGGACTATCGCCTTGAAAACCAACATCCTTAGTTCTTCCATTTAACACCTTTAAAGGATGGAATAATGATGTATTTTTAGTTTATATATGATATATATTATTTATAATGTATTTATGATTATTTAATTTTTATATAAAACATACCTTAATGCACTCAATTTATGGTATTACGATAACATAGTTTGTGGACATGTGGACTGCCGCATCCTCAAAGCGATGTGATTCATTCATGCTATATATGGAATTTTTTAATTGATGGTTTTAATAAATATATGTGATATATATGAACAAAATATGATTATAGAATTATAATATACTTATATATCCTTAAATTTTTATTCTTTTAATAAGAAAAAGAAATGGAGGTAGCGTTCATTCACACGTACGACTTACTGTCTCCATGAATTGTACATTTAAAATCCAATCTCTAAATTTTATGGATTATTATAAATAAGTATATAAATAATATTTTTTAAAATGAAATCATATTTTACATCATCTAGATGATAAAATCACTATTAATGGAAGAATAACAAAAATAACAAGTCAGAATAAACTCAAAATACTAGGCAATGAACAACTAAAATAGAAAAGATAATGATTGATTGTTAACAAACAGATAGTAAGAAATTTAAAAAAGATCATATATGATATTATAAATATAATTATGGTTCTTTTATATGTTATTGACATGTTTAAAACCATTATTCATGAGGTTAAGTTAGGTTCACCAAAAACAAAATGCAGGGTAAGGGATTTTTATCTCACTTTTTACATCTATGGGATAAATATCATATTCACCACTTAATTATTTTGTGTGGTTTATATACTTACCCTTTGTAATTTAATATCATTATTCAATCATAATTAATGTTATTTTAAGTTTTAATTTTAATTATATCATCCAAGTGGTTTGACTAGAAAATTTACGAGTGCTAAAAGTTTTCTTTGCAATATAACTTTCTTTTGTGATTGTTAAATTTATCTTGAAATAATCAATTCCTTATGATAATTTTTTTTTGTAAATTAAATTTATATTAAATAAAAATATTCTCATGAAATATATATTATTATTTCCTAAACCATATACCATATTTACAAATGGTGTTTACCTTGACAGAGATATGATTAATTGGGGAACAATTAAAAATTCATTATCTTTTTCTCAATATGGATATTCGATAAGGCATATTGTTTATGTATTAAATAGATTATTTGATATATAATGAATGATTTGGAATGTTACTAAATGTGTTAGTGACCATTTAATGTAATCCACTTGATTAATCCATAGTCTCATGAGATGAACTAGTTTTCCAAATTAGATGGGTGTCTACCTAATATGCTAAACCATATTGTGAAAGGTCTTAACGGTAAAGGTACCTTGTATCTATGAAAAATATTATCCAATAATTTTTAATTTTATTTATTTCTAATTAAGTTATTTTTATTAATATACATCATATGTTTATCTTTTACATTATCTATGGATGCATTTGATTCATTGTTTATTAAATAAATGGCATGCGTTTTCAGTTTCATACCTTTCCATATTGATTATGACTTATCCAATTATTTAAATGGAACATGTTTTTAGTTATATACCTTACAATATTATTTATGTAATTAATTATTAGATTTTTGATTACATGGAATGAGTGTTCATATATTTACCTTTAAAACATTAGTATGCTCATTGATTCACTCTAACTTTCACTATATTAACCCCTACTGATCATCTGAGGTCGCGTTATTTTTATTCCGTTCACCAGGATTCCCTAAAGTGTAATAAAAAATATATGAAAGGAAATTATAGGTGGAATAAATTTATAATCCTTGAAAAAATATTCCATAATTTGTGTATTCATTTGTAATATAAGACTCGTGTATTTATCTAGTTTACCAAGACTACTAAACTGTTTGGTCCATTGGGACACAATTTACTTGTATTTTATTCCAATATAATGGTGTCAGGCACCATATCTAGGCTTACCAGGGTCAATTAGATATAGTTGGTATCAAAGCAGTTTTATTAGAAACCTTTGCAACTATATTTAGGAAATCATTGATTAGAGAACATAACCCTAAGGTAGAATTTAAGTATAAGCATAGAAGAACATCCTAAAGTTTTAGTTAGATATAGATTATGGGGTTTTTACATAAATACATACATGTTTGGGTATTACAAGTGGATGTGGTTTTGGGCTAGATGTACTTAGGGGTAATAACTTCATAATGTTGTGTCGGGTCTAACATGGGCATAATGCGGTACACGATAACATGCCTTACTGTGCATGTGGTTTGAGACTTCCTAAGGATATACTTTGGATAATTTACATTTTATTTAAAAAACATTATGAATTGAACATATAATTAAAATGAATTACCTAGGATAAACCTTATACAAAAGAATAACTTATATTGGAAAAAATTGTTGAAGTATTTTCTAGGATTCTATAATTAAATTGTTTTAGAATTTTTAACAATAGTATTTTGGTTATAAGAAGCATGAAAGTTATAAGGATTATTTAAAAGTTAGAACCACATATTTACTCCTTAAATTAACAGTTATGGATACCATTTAGAGATTATTAAATTATTATTTACCATAATTCATAAGCATTAAACATATTTTTAGGTTCTATGTGATGGGTTTCTAACAAGATTAACGATATTTTGGAAGAAATTTCGGGTAATAAAACTCTTTATTTTAATTGAAAATATATTTGAGGAATAATTAATTTATATTTTATAGACATGGTTTTAAATTTATTGATGAACTTTAATATTTTTATTATCATTAATTACACTGTCATAATATTCAAATAAGATTATTAGACTCTATAAAAAATAGGTTCTATTGAAACCCCTTGTAAAAAGGTTATGCAATGATTAATTTCATTTCAAGGATTCCCATCATACGTTTTGGAAACATTATTGGAATTATATTAATATGGTTTTTGAAAAGGACAACCTATATGTTGGGTGATAACCCATCAAGTTTAGAAAGGCCACCAGACATGAACCCCAGATCGAAGGACGATAAGGGTTTAATGCCAACCACTAAACTACACAATATCCTGGTTAATATGTCAATGTTTTTAGTTAAAAAATTTGCTGAATAAATATGAATGATAAACCAGTAGTTTTACATTTTAGGTTTATAGACTAATTTATTAACCTTTTATGATTTGAAGAAAATTTAGGTACAAATGGAAAGACTTATCACTCTTTTGTGGGCCTTATGATCCATCAAAAGTGTATTTTAGTGCTTCAGTCATCCAAATTAACTTTTGGATATCCGTTTCTTGAAGTAATTTATGAGTTGTAATTTGATCAAAGCACCAAAAAAGGATGAAAGTTGTGTTTATAGAAATATGTAAAGTAAATATATTTCTTTATATTCTTTGGAAGTTAAATAATTCTCCATCATTAAGAAAATGATTTAGAAATAAATTGTTGCCATAATACATTTTTTTTAAAAATAGTCTTTTAAATAATCATATATTTATGAATTTGACACCCTGAACTTTCCATTGATCATTCCTTTTTATGATAAATGACCTCAATAACACTCTATAAATATTTACGCTTTTCCTCCATGTACATATCTCCACTTACCAATAATATTCTCATACATAGAGACCTAGTTATATGTTAGTCCATATGACCTTTGTACTTTTCATTCTCTCTTTTCTAGAGGATCTTTCATGAACCCTTCTCATGATGTGGGATTTAAAAACATGGAATATAAAAAAAACTAGTATCAAGATCAAGTTTAAATTCTAGGGACATAATTTATTTAAAGTGGGGAAAGTGTAACACCCCAAAAATTATAAAAGAGTAAATTTTATTTGATAGCATATAAACTCTTAGGAAATTATGGTATATTTAATATTTCAAATAAATTTAATTTATTATAATGATTTTAATGCATGAAATACTGAGTTTTCTCGCATCACACCCAATAAAAATTTTATTCAATAACTTACATTACATGAAAAATCAAGCTTTTCTGAACAAAAATATATTATTAAAATATTATTTTTGAATATAATAAAATATAACCTAAACATTAAATTAGATGTTTTTAATAGTAATAAATAAGTTATGAAAATATATAGTTGAATTAATTTTTTACCAATTAATTAGAAATGAAAATAGTGAATAATTGAATATAAAGGATATGTTTGAATAAAAAGAAATATATTTTTATGCTCATAATGGTGTTTTATCATCATAAATTAAATTAATAACTATTGGTGAACTATACTAATGAAATTTATATAATATATAATCAATAAACTAATTTTTACATTAATCCAATAGATTTTATCGGCATTAGATAAGAACAAACACAATTTTAGGCATAAAAACTTATATTTTTTCTAAAGGTCATTTTATCGCCTTTTAATGGAGAATCTATTTTAAATAAAATTATTGAAAATTTTATAAATTTTATATTTCATAATAAAATTTATTTTTGAAATTTTTATATCAAAACCATCTTAGGGTTGTTTTTTGGTATTTTTCTATGAGGTTTCATTTTTTGATGAATAGTGACAAATGCTCAATTTCAATTGAAAACTCCTCTTTCATCTAAATAATTTATAGTCTTAAATTATATTAATAATTGGTTTAAAAGTATAATTTTCTAAATTATACAGAAATTAATATAATTTATTTCATAAAAACAAATTTCATATTGAAATTAGATATAAAAACATAGCGAGCTTTTGAACATGTTTACTTTAATTATCTGCATTGTTATCCCATCTATAAGATTAATGTTAAATTTATTTCTACCAATTATGTGACTATAATTTCGAAAAATGGATACCATATTTATAATAATAATAATTTTTAATTTTTAATAAGTTGAATGTATTTTTTTATCAAAATTTTTAGTGAAAGTGATTAAAATTAATTTTAGTGATTAAGAGAAAAATTAACTTAAAAAGGACTAAACTATGAACTTAAGACCAAAAATGACGTAATAAATTTCACAAAACCATTTTATGTTCATATTTATACCCTATAATCCATTGGGAAATTTTTTTATCATTATTGGAGCCACATGACATGAGAAAAATGTGGGTGTAATTCCCTTTTCAAAAATTTACAAGAATGTCACTTCACTATAAAAAGGCACTCATCCATTCAACTTATTTACTCTTATGAATCCATTTGTCTGAACCAAAATCTTCCAAATTAAGCTCCCAAAAATCCTCCCCTAATCATATAATTCTTACCTTGTTAAGAAATCAAACCAAGGAAGTCTTTTGGTGTAAACCAAAATGAGTTACCCGAATAAGAGGTACTGTTCTTCAATGATCACTTTTCATTAATTTATTTCTCCACCCCTTAATTTATTCTTATATAATGATTATATAATATCCTCAGTATATTAAATTTACTAATACGTTTATATGAAAATATTTTGGCCAAAACATTCACCAACATCCATCAAATTGATACGCAATCATCGTTCTTGTGTACGGCAGAGTTCCGCCTCACAAACCATTGTCATTTGTTCTTCCATTTACCAGTCTTCATGGTTGTAATAATGATGGATTTATAGTTTATATACGATATATATTATTTATAATTTATTTATATTTATGTAACTTTTATATGACACATACCTTTATGCACTCCATTTTTGGGAATACGATAACAACATTTGCGGACGTGGGAACAACCGCCTCCTCAAAGCGATGTGATTCATTCACGACATGCTAGAAATGTATTAAGGTTTGGTTTTAATAAAAATATAAGAAATATAAGAAATATATATGATAATATAATTATAATATAAATATATATCCTTAATTTTCATTCTTTTAATACGACAAAGAAATGGAAGTAGCGTTCATACTTATGTACGACCTATTTTCACCATGAATGTTGCTTTTCATTTCCTGTCTGCAAATTTTATGGATTATTATAAATAAATATGTACTTAATATATATGATAATAACATCATGGTTTACATTTTATATAAGTTGAAATTAGGATCCACTTAATAAGAAAATAACAAGTCAAAACACACTTGAAAAACTGGGCAATTAATACCTAAAATGGTTAAGATAATGAGTGAATGTTAATAAAAGGGTAATAAGATATTATAATAAGACCCCATATGATATTATTAATATAATTATTTTTATTTTATATGTTATTTAGATGTTAAAAACAATTATAAATATTTTTAATGGATGTTCACCCAAAAGGAAACACAAGGTAAGTGATTTCCATCTCACTTTTTACATCTGTGGATAAATGTCATATTCACCAGTTAATTATTTTGTGTGGTGTATATACTACCCATTTTTTATTTAATATCACGATTCAATAAAAAGTCATGGCATTTTATGTTTCACTTTTAATTATATCATCCTAGGGTTTTGACTTGGAAACTTCCATGTGGTAAAAGTTATCTTTCCAATATCACATTCTTTTGTGATTGTTATCTTTCACTTGAAAAAATAAATTCCATATGATAAATTTTTTTTACATTAAATTTATCTTAAATATAAATATTCTAATTCAATGGATATTATTATTTCTTAAATCATATTCCATTTTTTTCATACAGATTTAACTTTGATAGTTATTTGATAAATTAGATAAATATTGTTAAATCTGTATCCATTAATCAATACAGATATTTGATAAGGAATATTTTTTATGAATTAAATTGGTTATTTGATATATAAGGAATGATTTGTGAAAAGTATGACATGGGTTGGGTACCATTTAAATTAATCTCTTAGAAGCATTAGTAGCATCATAAGATGAATGAGTTGGCCAAATTAGATGGGTTACTACCCAATATTATAAACCATCTAATGAAAGGTATTGACGGTAAAGGTAACATGTACCTAAGATACATGGAATCAAATAATTAAGAATTTATGTTATTGATAATTCAGTTATTATTATTATTATCTTTAATATTTTTTATTTTAAATTATCTACGGATGAATGTCATTCTCAATTTATCATTAAATGGCATGTGCTTTCAGTTTCTTACATTTCCATATTGATTATTTCTTATCTAGTTATTTAAGTGGAAAGTATTTTCATCTATTTACATTGCCATATTATTTATTAACTTCCTTAAAATTTTATTTATTACATGGAATGTGTGTTCAGATATATACTTTTCCATAATGATTATTGTAATTTATTTATTCTTACTTCCATTATGTTAAACCATACTGAGCATTTGAGCTCACCCTTATTTTATTTCCTTTCCCTAGGATTCCCTAAAGTGTACTAAGAATGATATTAAAGGATAATATATATGTAATAAAGTTATTATCCTATAAATAAAAAAATGTTTTAATCTGTGAATTAATTTGTAATATAAGACTTGCGTATGTATCCATTTTACAAAGATAGCTAAACTATTTCGTCATTTGGGGCATGATTTACTAGTATCTTATTCCAATGTAATGGTAGCAGGCACCAGATCCAGTCTTATTAGTTCAGGTCGCTACACTTCTCAGATTCTAAATATATAGAAGATAGAATCTTCTTTTCTATAAGATCTAAACCACCCAAGTTCTCATTGAACTATATCCTTGTCTTATTTGGTGAGTCTAAGAGTTGGTGAAGGAGAATGTTTTTAGTCATATATAATGATAAATAATTAGAAATAAACACAACTTCATTTAATCTTATCATCATTCTATTTGGTTGATCAACTACAAATTGTCTATAACATTAAATGTTAACATAGTTTCTTATGGTTCCCACCACTAACTAAAACCAACAAGAAAAGTTTAAGCATCTAACTATAATAATGATAGTGAGATAATACTATTTAAATCATGTCTAAAAAATGACACATTCTTCTCAATCTACGAAAATTAGGTTCAACCTGTGTTATCCAAGGTCATTACTAAAACTATTGGATATTTTATAATACTTAGAGTTATCCTCAAATTTAATAATAGGGTTATGTTCCATAATCAATGTTTTTATAAATCTAGTTCCAAAGGTTTCATCTAAACTTCCTCTAATACCAACTATAAATACCCTGACCCTGGTAGCTCAGTGTTGATGTTTACAATATTACATTGGCATATGATATAACAAATCACATCCCAAATGACCTAATATATTAGTAGTCTTGGTAAATTAGATACAAATTTGAAACTAAAATTGAATTTTAAACATAAATTAAAAAAATTATATTATTTGACAACACTATTATTCCCCTTAGAATAACCCTATGTATCAATCATAATAAACTTCTTGGAAACCTAGTGCAAAATAATTCATAAGAAATGGGTGATATAAAATGCCCAGTAAGGGTTAAGTACAAGAGTAGCTATCTTTAATCAATAAGAATTATCAACATGGAATGAAAAATAACTGGAAACACAATCCATTTAATTAGTAACAATGAATGAGATTCATCTAGAGATAATGTTATAGTGAAAATATCATAGATAATAATAATTAAAATCTTAATAAGGGTAATTCTTAATTATTGGGTGCCATGATCCCATGAATCATGGAAACTCTACTACTGAGGAATTACACAAGACTATTTAAAACTATTGGGTACAAACCGATTAGTTTGGGCTAAATTCATCTTTATTGTCAAGACCATTCACAAGATAGTTTAAAAGTATTTGGTAGAAAATGATTAGATTTGTCCAACTGATTTTTCTACAAGACCTACCGATGTATTGTGGGTCAATATATAAGTGGGATCCCCACATTTTAAACCATTCATCACATAACAGGGTGAAACATAATAAAAATACACATTTGTATTAAAAAATAACATATTAAATGTTATTACTTACCCCAATCAAATGAACATAGTCATAAATTATCTAGAGTAATATCATCAATGGTATCAAAATTGTATATCCCTAGTTAACCTAATCATAAACCTCTTAATAATATATGGAAGATGGTATAATTTGATATCATCCTTAATGACTAATAATATTCAATAAAGTATGTTTATATAGGACAATATACTTTTTAAAAATCATCGAAAAATTCTTGAGGAAAATACCTGTATTCACTTTGAAAATGAATTATGTTTCGAATGATACTTAATTATAAAAGACTAAATTTTTGGAATAAAAATTTTAAACTTGTAAAGGAATATTAAAAAAATTAAGGAGTCATGATTATGGGAAAATATTCTCATTCCAAATTAGTTTAAAAATAATTTTTCCATATTTTTGTTAGAAAATTCTCGAATAACCTTGTTTCGAAAACAGAAAAATATTCCTTTAAATACATTTTTTAAAAACCAAAACATGAGAAAAAATGAATTTAATAAATCATATGATAATATTAAAACACATTTTTAAAGATTTATAGAAATCATGGTCATGTAATAAGAAGATTGTTTTAAGGAAAAATTTAAAAAAGACACTTTTTTAAAAGAAAGTCTCCTAAAGATATCATATCATTGGTGTGAGAATTAATAAAATGATTAATTTTTGGGTATATGATGTTATTACATGTAAAAAAGAGTAAATTAAATATAAGATAATAAAAATTCATTTCACACATAATCTTAGCATGAATAAACCAATTAAGTATAATTTTAAACTAATGAATGGAAATTGAGTTAATAAATCCCTTACCACTTTGTAATTAGTCGAATAATAAGCCCCATAAAAGTAATAATTTACAAATTAAGAATTTAATACCATTAATATAATAAGTTCCATGATATTATATATCTCATGGTAGTATATATACACCACACACAATAAATAAGTGGTGAATAATGCATATATCTCATAGAAGTAAAAGTGAGAAAAGAAACACTTACCTCACGCTTCCCTTTAGTGGTGATTTATTTAACCTAGTTTATAATGGTTCCATGAATGTTATCAATTAAATATATAACCATAATCATATTTATTATACCTTATATGAAATGTTTATAACATCTTACCACCCATTCATTAATAACATTTCATTATTTTCACTGCTTTGGGTGTGTTCATTTCATGGTTTCATGATCGGTTCATTTGTATATAATTATGCATTTTATTATCAATTTTAAATAAAAATATATGATTAAAATGAAATTGTATTATTGAACATCCAAAATTTTAAAAGGTTGCATATATATTTTTTATTTATGACATAAATATGATTTATTTGATAAAATGTTAATCATAAATGATTAATTTATTCTGGAGGTTTTTCTGACTATCACAATATTGTTTCATTTTATTTAATATTATGTATATGTATTAGTTTCAGAACATTAAATATTTTATAATATAACTTTTAAAATATTATTTAACCATAATAATATTTTTATGGAATCCTTTAAGGCATTAATGGAAAAAATAATCATTATTAATAAAGACGGTTAACTACCTTAATATGGACAATGGTTTCATTTCTTTTATTAAGAGAAGGTAATAAAAGGGATGTAGATAACATTTTCCATTAAAAAAATAAAGTTAATTTATTTACATGGTTTTATAGTTATTATTTCTTTATTTATGAATGATTTTAGTATAAGGTAGAAGAAGGAAATAAAATAAAAGATGTGGTTTGAGAAAATTACCTCTTGAATATCACCTCCTTCAAGGATAACTTAAAGACCTTGGAATTGGTATTTTTGTGATACAAAAAGAACTTTTAAATGAGGATAGTGGTAAGTAGAGGGTTTTTCTTAGATTTAATTATCTTTAAGTCATTTTAGTAGAATAGGGGTGGTGAGGAGTGGTAATTATACTTGAGGAGGGCTTGTTTTTTTATTAAATAATGATTCTTTTATACAAAAAAAAACGCATTTGGGTGGAATATATTAAATTTAATTATATTTATAATTAATTAATTAAAATATTTATATTTTCTATAAACACATAAACCACTCTTTTAAAATGGTAATTTTTAGGTATTTTAATATTTTACCTTTTAACATTAACCATTTTCATTATTTTACCCATACTATGGTAAATCTTTTTTTACCACAATAAAATTTTTATTCTTAAAAATGAAAATGAGCTTAAAAAATGACTGGGAAATTTTTAATCCAAATATAGAATCCATTTTATCAAATTTAAATCACATAAATGTAAAAATTATATTTAAAACAAAACCTATAGAAACGATTAAAAGACTTGTTTCCAAGAAGTATATTTTTCAAGAAAAAGATGATTTTATATCAAATCTTTAACTATTAATTATCATTGTAAGAAAAAAAATTAATATTTAATGATATATAATCAATAAATTCTTTTAAAAAAATATCCATTACGTATTATTTTAATTTCATAAAAAGGATAAACATTATGTACTTTAAAACAGTTTTCAGAAAAATCCCATTTTAAACCCAAAAATAAACTTATTATAAAATACAATATAAAGTTCATTAAAAATAATTTTATGTGGATGAAATATAAATAAATAATTATTATTTTACTTTAAACCATATTAAAAACAAAATGAGACTTTTTTAGTTTCTTATTTTATCAAAAAGAAATGACATTTTTTTATAAAAATCAAAACCTTTTCATTATTCACTGAAAAATTAATTTTTTCAGAAGATTATAAAGAATTAATCCTTATATTATTTTGAAATTATGAATCCAAAAATTATTTCAAATATATAAAATACATTTTATAATAGTGTCGAAAATTCAATATATTTATTTTCTCAAATAAAGAAATAAAAATCACTTTTTGAAGAAAACATATTTTTGAACAAATAAAATGATTTTATAAATATTATTTGTTCATTTCCTAAGAATAATTTAATTTATATTGAATATGAACATAATTTTTATTTCATAATATAGTTAATCATATTGACATTCTCCAATTTCATGTTTATTTTATAAAAGACAAGTGAAAATAATGATATTTGGGAGTTCATTTAAGCTCAGTTTTTGTGAAAGATAAGCTATCAAACATAGTGTCCTATTAAAATATTGAGGTGTTACTCAATGGGTGACACTTGATATTATGGTGAAAATATTGGGGTAGTCCCTGGGTGATATAACTTTGTATAAAAGAAAACATCTGATGGGGACGTAAATCCAACACGTCCTCAAGACAAACACCCTTATACTCCTCCACAATCCAATGAAACTGAAATATTATAGAACACTCTACTCAAGTTTTAATAATATCCAACTAATATGGAGTTTTTCAAACCCACCTATGAACAATATCATCATTTCATACTTAGGTATCACACCTTTTCAATGGAGGAAAAATCCATCCCATAAGAAAAATACTCTTCCACATTTATTGGTGGAAAGAAACTGAGCATGGATGTAGGAAACCACTCCATACAGAGGAAAACATCATAGAGACTCATAAATAATTTGAAGAAATTCCATGTGAGGCTCTCTCTCTCTCTCTCTATATATATATTTATATATATATATATATATCATCCTAGACTCAGGTCACGCTGTCGATATAAGCATGTGATCATTGATCCTCTCAACAAGAGTGTCAAATATAAAGGGGATTCGAATAGAAAGGCTTCATTGGTATGACTAGTTCTTGAATAGGGGGAATAATAAGGACTGGGTGACTCATGAATCTATGTGAAAACTATATCTAGGGAAGTGAATACACACATTGTACCTTGATCCATACATGGTGCATTTGCGAGTTCCCAATGCCTAGAACTACCATTTCCCTCACCAACTTGTTCACCCCAACCAAGGCCTACTTTTACACATCTTACAACAACTTGCCTCATTAATAAAATTCAAATGAACTCATACACCAAACCTTGAAACTATCCTCTTTGGGTGGCACTTACTAAACCACATGGTTTTAGATCACATCATAATAACATCTCTCAGAGGGGGAATCTTCCCTCTTCCTTAAAATTATAATGTTTCATCAAACGTTATCAACTTAGGTCTCTACGAAAGACCCATGTAGCCCTATAAAATTCTCAAACAAAGAAGGTAAAATAGTGGCCCACACCTCTTTGTAATCATACTAAAATAAGTTTTTCATGGATATAGAATGTTCCTTGAAACACTCCTTAGGCCTCTTGGTAAAAATGATCTGTCACCTATAATTGTCCAAGATTCTAACCACTAGCTTCCTAATCCTTGAGTAGTCCACTTGGGGGTTGGTAGTGGTAGCTTCAAAACAATGAACCATCCACCCTGTAGTACTCTTCAAGCTCCTCTATCACATACTCCACCTTGCATACCTCATTGAAATATTCATTGCCTCTTCCTAGGAGATTCATCGACTATATCCCTATTTATAGCAAGATGGGTAGGAAAATACCACTTGAGATGTCCATACCATTGAAATGTATAACAACGATCATGCCTTAGTGAACTGAGTAAACCCCAAGGCCTCTATGAATGATGGTAACTCCTATGATAATACATATATCAAAGGCCTACTGTTGATGGATATTTCTGAACTTAGATATAATTAAATCCCTACCTTAAAAGATCACGATATGCAGTTGGTCCCTATGGACCATTATCCAGTTCCAAAGATCCATCCATAGCTCAGTTTGACATCATTCATCCACCTGAATCATAGGAGGTGGGTCAACGAACTAATCAATGGGTGAAATTTTCAACAACTAACCCAAATGAAGAAATACCACCATGAAAACAAGCCCCTTTATAGAGTCTTCATTACTCATTAGGTCATACTCTCATCTCTGATGTGGAAACCCCACTCTATTTCATCATGGAAACATCCCGTAGAGAGACAAGACATACCACTGTAAATGAGTATATCTATTGAGATGACCCATGAAAGACATGGAAACTATAACACATTCCTATATGATGAAGGTAAAAAAGTTTTTCCCTACAACTAGTGACTATATGTACGAAGTCAAAAATCAAGTGATCAGAGTCATGGTGATTGGATAAGTCAACTGATGCACCAAGATAACTCAGTTTGGTGGGTAGCATTAGCATAACATGGTGATGCATATAAAGAGATACAAAATAATATATATTCTAACATAAGAAAATTGTAATTTCTTGGGATGTTAGAAGACTTCATGGTGGTTTGATACTATTTTGATTAAATGAAAAATTTTGAGTCTTCCATTGTTAGTCATCCCATTCAACATGCCTTATATTTTATAGAATTAAATCATCAAATCGAATTCATAGAGGGGGAATAAATTATGGTGTGGATTTATGTCAATAATTTCCTAAAAAAGTATTTAAATAGATTAAGTGAAATATTGGATGATGTTAACAGTAGTGAAATTGAATTTAACAAATATTGATAATTGATAATGGATTCAAATTAAATTTTAATGGTCATAAAGGAATTTGATTTTTTATTTGTTAGAGAAATATTGTGTAATGGTATGGGGTCAATGAATATAGTTGGGTTTCTAAAAATTGTATAATATAATTGAAGTGGATATATGATAGTTGATTTGTGGATAATTGAGTTTTTTCCTTATTAAATGGTAAAAAATTAATGAAATGGGGATGTATTTGATGTAATAGAGATTCATTAAATATTGGAAAATGTGGTGGTTTTTATTATATTGAAATGGGAAATCCCAAATTATATGTTTAGATAAACCAGGACAATGAGTATAGATATTATTGTTATTTAATATTTACATTAAATAAATGGTCTATGGTGGGATCGTGAATAGTGATAATTTAATGGAATGAATGGATAGTTAATTAATTGAATAAAATGATGCTTGATGCATAGGTGTGTTGGGATGAACTTCCAGATTCCATATAATGTTTGAAACATTATAATGCTGGGATTAACACCTAAATTTCACATGCTTTTCTACTAATGGGAATGCCTATATGAGCACAAATATTCCATGTAATTGAAAATGACATTGGAAATGTTAGTGGATAAACAATACCACACATTATACATGATTATTTGAAATGTGGAGATAATCCCGTTGATTTCATTCATATTTCCAAGATGATCACCTAGACTCCATGTGATGGATGATTATAAGAATGTGTAGGTATTCTTGGGTAAGTTTTTAGATTCCCTATGATACATTATGACTAAGAATTCCAGGATGATCATATGGATTCCATATGATCTGTGGTGATCTGGTATTTTGGGATGAGTTATTTGGTTTAGTATGAGATCTCATGATATCCGAGAATGTCAGGTGACTTCAAATCATCGATGTGGGTAGTTAGGGTGGCTTGGTCATTGTGACATTCTTAGAGAAAACTTGGAATAAGATAAGTGGGTATGATTGATTAGAGTCACCTAAGGATCAATAATGATATAGATATCATCAGGTTTCATTGTTAACCTGAGGCATCAGTGTTTGTTTATTCATTTCATTTTTAATTATTATAAACTATTGAATTCTAAAAATACCACTATTTTATGATCTGATAATCAATTTGATTTTTTAGTGATGCCTTTGGTGGTTTTCTACTATGTTGTATTCACAACCTACATGGGACACCATGGAACTTGTATAACTGAGTAGATATAACTATTTCTAACAGGTTATAGGTTCCCATCGTGGACTAATGTTAATTATTTTATATTGGATTCCAAGGTTTTACTTGGATGATATGACTGAGTAATACATAGGACCTTCTAGAGAAATATATTAATCTTAGTTTATTTTATTCTTTCAGTACTACTTGTATATACTCTGGACATGGTAGATCTAGTTTGGTACATTTTATGCATTCATTTATTATTGCTATTTATTTTATATATTTTACCATCAATTTCTTAGGTTGTGATTGCAATCTATATGTGTACATGTTTTTTATTTACATGTGTTTCATACTATGATAATTGGGGAATATACACACCATTGTAACATTATGGGACATCTCTGATATTCTATAGACTCTAAAGTATGTAAAGATGTTCTTAATGCCTTATGGTGCACTGCCATATGGAACCAGTAAGGTGGATTCCATGTGGGATCTTTAAATATTCCCATCTGAGTTGTTTTGAAATATATTAAAACATTATGTTGAATTTCTAATTCATCTATAACTAATCTAACAAAAATATTAAACAAAATATTCCCACAAATAAAATTTTTATATTCATCATTAACTAGAGACTCTTTCATTATATTGTGCAGTTGATTACGATTTTCCTTCAAATTGTTTCATTAGTGTTATACATATTTTTAGCTTCATCAATAATGCATTATCCATTACATCAGTATCATTTTCTAGATTTGAGTTCTCATAAGAAATTCCCTTGCTATGTGAATATATATCTAGGTGAAGGTGACACCTTCCATATGGACCATCTTCACGTAGTCATTCACATAAAAATAAAAGTCACTAAGTTATTCCAGGAAGTACTCTTATTCAGGTTTGCACTTCCTTCATTAGAGGAATAGTGATCCCAAATTGTACATGATAAAGAAAAACAATAACACCACCGTTATGTATTAGTAATCCATCATTCCATTTTTATTTTTTTATAGATTCTTAGCCACTCAATTCTTCCTATTTTGTGATTTCTTTGAAGAAACATATTCTCCATTTTTATAGGGTTGGAAACACCATTTCTCATCCATCTATATTCTATGAAAAATCGTGATTTTATGAATTCAAATAAAATAAATACTAATATTAAATTTATATATCCAATCAGAGGTATCCATTTTCCAAAAACAATTATAGTAACCCCAAAGTGGGAACATGCAGGGAGGGGTAAATTAGGTGTTTCCAAAGAGTTTATCAAATTTGAAATTTTAATTATCATTTAACACCATTTGATTTAAATCAATTTTTACCTATTAGGATAAAAGTGGATATATTTATCTTTTTCTAATAAAACCCACCATAATAAATGAAATTAAATTAGTAATTTATGGAATAAGTGTTTTTACAAGGTTTGGTCCTGATGTGGTAAACCTACTCATTATCTTTATTAGTTTATTTTCAAGTTAAATATATAAATATATATCAAATAATTAAAGTATTGGTTTTATGGTGGGTTACATGATATAAAGTGGAATTTTTTTACCATAGTTTTATTTATTAATATAACATAAGTGAACAAAAACTACATTCCATGAGTTATTTAACATATAAAATATCTTGATAGTGTGATATGAAATTCACCTTCATGATGTAAATCAATGAATATATTAGGGGATGTAAATGAAAAAACCACCATATAAATATATTCTAAAATTATTATTTTAATTTTTATAAATATTCAAGAACACTTCATGTATATTAGTCTCTTTTTTATAAATAAAATCATTTTATTCATCAGAAACTATTTTTGGGTAACTCTTACCTTAAAAATAAAAGGAATTAAAAAAATAATAATTATTGTATAGGTACTCCGGATAGTTGGTCATAATCACTACTGAACACCAACAAAACCATAAAATTATACTGGGTGATTAACCCATAAATATTTATTTTATTTTATAGATCAGGTCATGTATATTCATGAATGTATTATTGTTCTCAATATTCTTGCAACACCGAGTATAAATGAACAGATTTATGAACTGTCATATGCTACTCCTACTCCTATTTTCGCTATCTAATAGAAAAATGGTTTACATATTCTACACATTTTATGAACCATCATGGGTACCCTTTTACACAATTACTTGATCTGGACCTGAAAATTCCAGAATGGTATTCCAGTTCCCCATGGGTTGGCAACTAGCACATGAAATCATTAAAAAGATAAAGCGTACAGTTTTACACAAGAATAAGAAACAATGGAATATAATTCATTTTATAGATAGTATTCCAAATATTCCTCAATGAGAATGTACCACAATAAAATATATATTTGAAAACCCAAAATTATATATCATCAAAAGACAAAAAAGGTGTAATGAAAAGTCTCAAAAAACCCATGTATAGAGGGATCTCAGCTCGAGCAGTCTCCAAAAATACTCATGGTCCCATGAATCAAGTACACCCCCCCATCGATTTTGCACATTCAATTTTCCTAGATCTAACATAAAATAATATAAAAATTACAATAGGTATAGATAAGGTGTCTGAAAAAAAATCCTATTAGGATATCATCTAATACTCAACAAGAAACTCCTTATTGATAAACCATTTATGCCTTCAATAAAAATAGAACCTGACCAAGAATAAAATTATATATTTTATAGAAAAAATTATCCCAAATAAAATATTGATGATATATAAAAATAACCATAAATGGATATTTAATATAAAGAAATATATAAAGTATGTGTCCGGAATAATCCATTTATATATTCAATGAAATGCATAATAATTTCAAATAAAAAATGAAGCCTTCTCATAACCCCCTAAGATTCATAGTCTCTGGTAATAGTATTCAAACACCACTATATCATCATCACAACTCATATATGTGTGCAAACTCAAATCAACATACCATTAAGAGAACCATTATGGGAAATAGTGAACACCACATTAGGGGACTTATCATAGGAAATCATTCCAAACATGGTTAAATTAGAATTTCCAACATCATTCTATTTATTGGGAGTTAGGGTCCTGGAATGCTTATATTAATCACCTATAATCTACCCAGGCTAACATATGATTAAATAAATCATATCTACCAATTATCATTCAATGAAAATTAATTCATTTAAAATTAAATTATAACTCTTAATTCAATTTTACAATTTCATATTCAACATTAACTTTTCAATTTCAAAACCAAATCATAGGTTTTAATAAAAATCATGAAATTAAAATGATATTTAATTTTAATCCAATTTTGATAAAATTTATATCCAATAATTTAATAAAATAATATATTAATTTAAGAAAACATTATTCAAAAAGTACACCCAACAATTTCACTTCTAATAAAATTTGGGGTTTATCATAGTTTTCATGAAATTTTCAATTCAATCATTGAATAAAATCAAATCTTGGTTTTTAAAAAAATTTAAAACTCATTTCAAATGAATAATTTGATCTAGGTGTTTAATTAGAGGGATGATCCTTATGGATCCACCAACAATTAATCACCTGATCAAATCCAAAAAACACATTCAACATGGTCTGCCATTGAATAACTAAAGAGAATGCTATTATAGTATCAGAACTAGAATCATGATCCATAAAAATTAATATTAGATCTATAAATGACATGATGATCTATCAATTTTTAATTATTTGATAATAGATGATTAGGAGAAATCAAAGGAGAGGTTTTATACTTACAATAAGGAGATAAAATTCAACTGCCAGTTCATTGACGACATAGAGAAGTGGTTGTAGGAGCCAATATCACCAACTGGGAGCCTAAAGAGAAAAAGGAATCATATTAGTGTCCAATGAAGTTTTTTGTGGTTAAATATTTTTGTTCTATATTTTTAATAAAAAACTAGGTTAATTAAAACCTTCAAACAATGTTTTTTGGGTCTGGCCACATAGTTAGTACTAACTATGCACAAATCGTATAACCATACTCTGATTCTGGATGGGAAACACGAATAGGATATAATGTTATTTTTATCATGTGATAATTTTTCAAACCCTAATTATGGAATGGTGAATGTTTTTCAGGGTGTGGACACAAAGTGTGGAAAACCCTTATGATATCTTCCAGTAGCTCATCATTGGCTACACGATTTTTTGGAAAAAATAACACTATTCACCCTAACAATGTACAAACACTACACAGATCCATTGACTTCTAAAATTTTATAAATTTCACAAAAAAAACTCAAAACAAGACGTAGACATAAGGGAATAAAAAATATGTACAACACCTGAAACATGGTAATAATAAGTTACAACCTATCCACCATAAAAACTATTTATCCCCGGAAGTCATATAAATATGATTCCACATCAATGATATGAGTCTCCCTCTACCCCATTAGTTCCTATCACTCCCATAATTAATGAGAATTAGAACCATTGTTCCATAAAATAAAGACCAAATTTATCATCTTAGACATGAATATCCATTGTCTAAAAAATCAATAATCATGACCAGATGGCCAATCATAGATAAATTAGGTTCAAAATTATGGTATAAAATGTTCAATGCATGATAAAGGTAATGAAGATTATTCTTGAGATGCGATAAATAAAAGAAATTTTGGATCTAATTAAACTGAGGTGGATGTGATAAATAGAATTCCACTTTTTCTAAATCACTGAAAAATAATAAAAGGAACCACAAAACATGGTGCAATATTGCCATATTTTCCTAGCTTTCGAGGACCCAACCATGGTGAAACTCTCAAAAACACAAAATCACAAACTCAAAAAAAAAAATTTCTATTGAATATGATCAATATATAACATATATAGACTCTATACTATCACCATTATCTAGAGAATCAACTGAGTATTTTCAATCATCTCTTAAACCAAAGATCGTCCAACCTTGGACGTTTCACCATTAAATTAAAAACACCACTATGATTCAAACGAACAACCCAAAAAGGAAAAAGGGATTAATTTGTTCATAGAATGGTAACTGTTTTAATATGTATAGTCACTTAATAACAAATGGTAATCCCAAGATCCCCCAAAGTCGAGTATGAATATAGGGAACATGCCCTCATCAATATGTATTTATTATTTAATATGGCCATTTTTCTATAGATGACATGTCATAAAAAAACCTTCCAATGATCCCATTGCCTCCTTGAGGCCAATCTAGAAATAAAAAGTGAAATGGGGATCCCAATCAAAAACTATAATAGTTGGAACTTCATTTAATTAGATGATCACTCTCATATATATTCTTCCCAAATCCCCAATGCATTATTGAGGGAAATCCATTTACCACAGGCATAATAAATGTAAAGATTGAAATATTGAACCTACCTTTATTAGAGATTCAAATAATTTTTATAGATGATATAATAAAAAAATTTGTCATGAAAAATTATAATCCATTCTCAAAAAATTAAATTCCACCAAATTTTTAAGAGCTTTCATCATGATAGTGAGTTCGGGATCTTATTTCCGATTGTATTTAACATATGTCATAAGATATCGGGAACCATGTAGAACCATGTGATCATCATGAATGATAAAACGTCCCAAACCAAAACACGACGTGTCACAAATGACCATATAGCTATACCCAACCTTGTGAATAGTAAATAATTGTTCATGATTCAAAATACCATTAAAATTTTAATATAACTCTAAAATTTCTTATCCCACCTAAAATTAAATACCTTATAAATGAATATCCTGTTAACCCAATAAAGTTTTGAATCTTGTGGTTATCCCAACCTTGTGGTTATGTTCCTGATTCAAAATACTACTAGGAATATCCTGTTAACCCAATAAAGTTCTGAATCTAAAAAATATTACATTGTTGATCCCATGTCGTAACAGTTTTAATCATCTCTAGATAAATAAAAATACAATGTTTTGAGGCCATGTGTCATAAAAACATCACATCTCAAGTCCAAAAATTAAATTTTCAAAATATTTATGTAATTTTGATAATCTATAAAGGCTTTTAGATCTATTCCCAAATTACCAAAATTATTCACCATGGTTTTATGGTGAACCAAAATGTTTTCCATGAACCCCACTATGAATAAATCAAGATACTTTTGGAATATTTAGTTTATTAACTCCACAAAAACTATAGGATCTATAGTTTTACTAGAAGTCATAAAGAGGTTATCCTAATATCAATAAATCCCCATGAAGGTGGTCACTAGAACTTAATATTATTTAATAAACAATTGGTGATAACCTGATTGAATATAGATCTTTTAGAATAACTTTTCATCTTTAAAATGGTCAAACATATCGTCAATACCAAGATGTTGATATTTGTTCATCACGAGAACATGATTGAGTTTTTGGTAACCAACAAGAAGGAAATTTTTCTAATAATAGTTTTTTGAAAAAATCACAGCTACATCCTAAGGTGAAACACTCATGCATATAAATATTTATTCAATCAAATCATACAACTGATCTTTCAACTCTTTCATTTCACCTCTTTCCATACTATTTGATGGAAAATAAACTGGTTGAATCTCAATTACCAAATCAATGGAAAAATCCCCTTATCATATAGGTGGGATGAAATAAAAAAAATTAAATAAATTATAAAATTCAAGGAAAATTAGATAGATATCATCAATCAGTGATTCTCACTGCATGTCCAAGGAAAACCTAGATATCACACAACACAACTATAGAAATGACGGTCAATATATACATGACCTTAGGTACCATTTTTCCAATAATACATGAAACACCGCATCAAGAACTATAATGGAATCTTGTTGAAGGTAAAATTAAATCCCTGATTTTCTTTAAATAATTTAATAATTCATGAAAATTGCTTCATTGTTTCATTTCACGAATAATAAATTTCATTGTGAGATCAATCTCTGATAGGTTGAAAACACAAGAGGGACATCGAAGAACCTATTCTATATTCATTTTGATCCGTATAAAAAAATATATCACATAAGAAAAAATATCAATTGAAATACTTTTTAAATTCTCATCATGAGTCAATATAAAATTATGAGATGCAATGACATCAATTAAACACGTCACTAAATATGGAGCTATAGTGATGATTCATCTCAAAGTCATTAGAACCACATCATCTTCCTCTGGAGAATCTTCCACAATGTGAAGAAGCTTTTTTGTAGAATAATATGACTGCAATCCTTTATTTGTTGGAACATATGAGTGTACCATAATACTTTTAGTCTATGATGATCCCATTCCACTAATCAGAGTAGAAAATATGTGAAAAAACATCTATAGGTTACTTGTGCGTCTGCATGAGCTACAAATCTTAGGAACCTCAATGAAAACTCATTTAAATTTCCCAATCATGACACACTGAATGAAAGTAATAGGGCCTATTACCTAATGTGGAGGATGTTTGGATGAACCATTCTATTGAGATCCACCATGAGACTCATCATGATTCCTCTTTCTATTAAACGAACTAAAATAACATCCACCGGAATAATAAAGAACTGCCATCAACCCTAATTACCAGCCAAGTCAGGATCAGCCATCAATTCTATATTCAGCACATTTAGATATGAAGTGGTCTTCACTGTGAAAGACTATGATATGATATTTGTTCAAATAACCTCTTCAAATACTTGATAATTCACATTCAAATTCATTACTATCTTTGGGGAAACAAAATAATGTCAGTAAATCAATTTCCATATCGAGTCACAGTCATGTCACCATGTTGGAGGTAGATAAACTACATGTAAATTTCATGGACCATAAAATATTAATAAAATTGGCTAATGAAATGAACTGTAATGTCCTCATGCTCCAATCCCTCAAGCTTATTCACTTCCACCATCGTATTCCACTATCTCTTAATAGGAACCTCATTCTTGGAGGTAATAAATTTCACGTTAATTGACGTAGGAATATCGATGAATTAAAAATTTAAAATGTCTTTTTAACCAAACCACACCCTGTTATGGGTTATTCGATATTTGGAATGATGGTGGATTCTAGTGAATTAAAACATGATAATGATCAATGGCTTCATCCATTTAATGATATACTACTAAAGAATTAATGAGAATTGGTGTAGCTACTTATCCTATAGTAAGGACATCACACACCACTATCTCAATGAGATTCTTATCAACCAGAGGGTCTACTTTCTGTGGTGCACTATTGACTTCCTCTAAAGGTATATCCAATCATTTTTGAGAATGCATGATGCTGCACAATATTATTTAGAAACCCTAAAACATCAGCACATATATATAGATAATAATATGAAACACAATTTATAGGAATGTCAATTCCATTAGATACAGTACAATCCATTTGAGATTTTAGAATTCAAAAAATAAAATAAAATTAATATACTAGAATAAGGAATACTCATTCCTAAAATACAATCACCCAAAACATCCATGGAAACATATGTGTCATTTTAGGTGAGATACACACATACCCTCACCCATAACTACCTCCAAAGTCCAGACAAACCTATCTCTATTCCACCTGTAAAACCAAAAATTCACAGTTAATTCATGGAATGATGCACAACCTCAAACCAATAAAATCATCATGTCTTGAACATGACTAGAAAACCTAGAATACTGATACCTTATCTGACCTTGACATTGCTGGGAGGGTGTTCCAAATTCACATGTCTTGTTGACTAGCACCAGTTATTATCAATAAGTCAAAGGGAATAGTTTTTAGAAATGAATATAAAATAGTAGAAGATAAAAGATTATATATTAGGTATGAAGAAAACACATCAAGGGTAAAATTTCACTAGAATATAAATAAATAAATTTACAAATTGTACATCATTTGAAAAAACAACATATGTCAAGAAATGTCTTCGAAATACCCTTATATATGAGGATCACTACTCCACTATTCATCGTCATCACTCCATGTCCCACAAATCACGAACACCCACAACCTCTATTTGGAACATTCCCATTTCCTTGACTAGGAATAATATAATATAAAAATTTCAAGACGAAAAGGTTGGGTGTGAGAAAAAGATGCTAGTAAGATACCACCAAGGCATCCATAAGAAATTCCATAAAAATAAACCAGATATTCTTTCAATAAATGTCAAACAAGGAAAAAATATATCTTTAATATTTTATTCAAAAAATTCATTCAAATAAAACTATGCACTACGGGAAAAAGGACCTTTTGCGACGAGCTTTTTGCGACGAGAATAAAACCCATCCAAAAAAGTCCATCCAAGAGGTTATTTGCGACGGGGGTAACAACCCGTCGCAAATAACAGATTATTTGCGATGGGATTTTGTGTCCCATCGGAAAAGGTTTGTCCCGGGTAGGGCTCCAAACCGCGTGAAGGTTATTTTGCGACAAGGGGATCCACCCGTCGCAAATACCCTATGGCGGTTAATAGCTTTTTGCGACGGGATGTCCTCCCATCATAAAAGGTGTGTCGGCAGGGACTATTTGCGACGGGACCCGTCACAAATAACTTTCTAACCGCCGACAGTAATTAATGAGGGCGTAGGTATTTACGATGGGTAACCCGTCACAAATAGTCCCGTCGTAAATAATCTAACCTATATATACCCCCATCAGTTTTTTTCTCTTTCCACTCAATTTCTAGATCTTGTTTCTCTCTGAACTCTGATTTCAGAGGGAAAATTTTTCTAAGTTAATTTTTTTGGTCACGAAAAAGTTGTGAAGCCATCTACATCAATAGAAAATCAAGTTTAAAGGTATTTATGTTTTGTTTAACTTATTATTTATTTCAAATTTTATGTTAATTTTTATAATTGTTGATTAGTTGTAATTAAATTGAATTTAAATTGTTTTGTCATGACTATTTATTTTTACTATTAAATTGAAATTTATAGTATTTTTTTTAATAATTAGTAGTAATTAGTAATTATTAACGATAATTAGTAATGTATAGAATTAATTTGTAGTAATTAATAATAATTGGTAATAAATAATAATAAATAATAATAATTAGTAATAAATATTAAAAAATATTAACAAATCGTAATAAATAGTAATAATGAGTAATAAATAGTAATAAATTATAATAATTTGTAATAAATTGTAATAATTAGTAATAAATTATAATAATTAGTAATAAATTGTAATAATTAGTAATAAATTGTAATAATTAGTAATAAATTGTAATAATTAGTAATAAATTGTAATAAATTGTATTAATTAGTAACAAATTGTAATAATTAGTAATAAATTGTAATAATTAGAAATAAATTGTAATAATTCGTAATAAATTGTAATAATTCGTAATAAATTGTAATAATTCGTAATAAATTGTAATAATTAGTAATAAATTGTACTCATTAGTAATAAATTGTAATAATTAGTAATAGATTGTAATAATTATTAATAAATTGTAATAATTAATAATATATTGTAATAATTAGTAATAAATTGTAATAAATTGTATTAATTAGTAATAGATTTTATTAAATTGTATTAAATTGTATTAATTAGAAATAAATTGTAATAATTAGTAATAATTTGTAATAATTAGTAATAAATTGTAATAATTAGTAATAAATTGTAATAAATTGTATTAATTAGTAATAAATTGTAATAATTAGTAATAAATTCTAATAATTAGTAATAAATTGTAATAAACTGTAATAATTAGTAATAAATTGTAATAATTAGTAATAAATTTCAATAATTAGTAATAAATTTTAATAATTAGTAATAAATTGTAATAATTAGTAATAAATTGTAATAATTAGTAATAAATTGTAGTAATTAGTAATAAATTGTAATAATTACTAATAAATTGTAATAAATTGTATTAATTTGAAATAAATTTTATTAATTAGTAATAAATTTTATTAATTAGTAATAAATTGTGTTAATTAGTAATAAATTGTAATAATTAGTAATAAATTGTAATAACTAGTAATAAATTGTAATAATTAGTAATAAATTTTAATATTTAGTAATAAATTGTAATAATTATTAATAAACTGCAATAATTAGTAATAAACTGTAATAATTAGTAATAAACATTATTAATTACTAGTAAATTGTAATAATTACCAATAAATTGTAACAATTAGTAATAATTAGTAATATTTATTAATAAATACTAATAATGAGTAATATTTATTATTAAATACAAATAATTAGTAATAATTAGTAAGAATTAGTAATAATTAGTAATAATTAGTAATAATTATTAATAAATTCTAATAATTATTAATAAATTCTAATAATTATTAAGAAATTGTAATAATTAGGAATAATTAGCAATAATTAAGAATAAATAAGAATAATTAGTAATGAATAGGAATAATTAACAACAAATAGGAATAAATAGGAATAAATAGGAATAATTGGGAATAAATATAAACAATTTAGAATAAATAGGAATAATTAGCAATAGGAATAATTAGCAATAAATTGGAATAATTAGCAATAAATAGGAATAATTAGGAATAAATAGGAATAATTAAGAATAAATAGGAATAATTAGCAATAATTAGGAATAATTAGCAATAAATAGGAATAATTAGAAATAATTAGGTACAAATAGTAATAAATATTAATAAATATGAATAATTAGTAATAATTTGGAATAAATAATAATAATTAGAAATAAATACTAATAATTAGCAATAATTACTATTAATTATCATTAATTAGTAGTAATTAGAAATAATTAGCAATAAATAGCAATAAATAGCAATAAATCACAATAATTAGCAATAATTAGTAATAAAGAGTAATAATTAGTAATAAAGATGAATAATTAGTGATAATTAGTAATAATTAGGAATATTTAGGAATAATTAGTAATAAATAGTAATAATTAATAATAATTAGTAATAAATTTTATTAATTAGTAATAAATTGTAATAATTAGTAATAAATACTAATAAATACTAATAATTACTAATAAATACTAATAATTAGGAATAATTAGTAATAATTAAAAATAATTAGCAATAATTAGAAAAAATAGGAATAATTAGTAATAAATAAGAATAATTAGTAATAATTAGTAATAATTAGTAATAAATAGTAATAAATAGTAATAATTAGTAATAAATAGTAATAAATAGTAATAAATAGTAATAGTTAGTGATAAATAGTAATAGTTAGTAATGAATAGTAATAGTTAGTAATAAATAGTAATAGTTGGTAATAAATAGGACTAGTTAGTAATTAATAGGATTAGTTAGTAATAAATAGGAATAATTAGTAATAAATAGGAATAATTAGTAATAAAAAGGAATAATTAGTAATAAATATTAATAATTAGTTAGGAACAGTTAGGAACAGTTAGAAAGAAATTTTAAAAAAATTTATGTACTTGGAAGAAATTCTAGTGGATTGACAACACTCATTTTGCTCGATGACTTTTCTCCTTTCAAATCTCACCTACTCAAAAGATTATGAAAAATGTGTTGCTACATAGGCATATTCAATCACGTATACCCAAAATTGGATATGAATTCGTAGGATCATATTATTTATAATGTTTTCGGGTGGTGACAGTTGGAAGAAGACGATTCATCGATGAAAAGGGGGATCTTTTGTCCAACGGGTCATTTACATGCATCTTTCTCATACTGAAATCACAATGAGGAATCTGGCCAGAGGTACGTATATTCAATCTCATGCATACGAGAATCAATATGCGTACCTCTGCCAGATTCCTCATTGTGATTTCAGTGTGAGAAAGATGCAAGTAAATGAGTCGTCGGACAAAAGAGTAGTCGTCAATCCACTGGAAATTGTGTCTCCTGTAATTAATTGTAATTATTAAGAAGTCGTAGTAATTAGTTATATTTTTTTAGATAGTTTTTTTATAATTTCAAATTATTCAAAAATAGTGATGATTTTATATTTTGTAGAAAAATATGGAACAAGGAATTCAACATCAGTCATTATTAGATGACCGCGCATGGATAAATCAGCACAAAAATCCAAATGGTTCTGGTTTAAATCCTGTATATATTGAGGGTGTTAAAGCTTTCTTAGCATTTGCATCATGAAAAACAGAATAAGTTTCAGAAGGCTAAATTAAGTGTCCTTGTAAAAAATGTTCTCTGAGAACGTTTGACAAATTTAACAAGGTTGGGGGACATCTCTTGCGGTTTGGTTTTCAACCAGATTATGTTTTTTGGTATCAAAAAAGTGAACACAGTTCTAGATAAGATAATAATAACTTGATTCCAGATCCATCACGGTTCCAAAATTTAGTATATGATGTTTCAGGTCCATCTCTTCAACAAACTGAAACTCACAATGATATCGATTTAACTCCTAAGTTGACACCATCTGAATTTTATGAGTTATTGAGGTCTGCTGAAAATGAATTATATCCTGGTTGCATGATGAGAAAATTTGAAGCGGTTGCAAAATTTATGGCTATTAAATCAGATAATGCAATGTCAACCAACTATTTTGATCAGATATTTTCTTTGGTTAAAACACTGTTACCTGGAGGAAATGTGTTGCCTGCAAATTACTATGAGAGCAAGAGGTTGGATCGTAATCTGGGCCTTAGTTATTGAAAGATTCATGATTGTGAAAATGATTTCATTTTATATTCTGGTAAAAATGAGTCTTTGGATAGTTGTCTCATATGTGGACAATCAAGGTATAAAGAATCTCAACCAGGGAAGTCTAGATCGATTCCTGTAAAAAGTTGAGATATTTCCCCTTACACTCAGGCTTCAAAATTTATTTATGTCTCATAACACAGTGTGAATGATGTCATGGCACAAAACCAATATTTCAACTGGTAAAATCTTGAATCATCCATCTGATGGTTATTCATGGAAACATTTTGATCTTCTACATCCATATTTTTCTTTAGAAGCCCTAAACGTGTGATTGGGTCTTTTTACTGATGGTTTTGATCCATTTGGTTCTTATGGTAGTCAGTATTCATGTTGGCCTATCTTTATAACTCCATACACTCTACCTCCATGGATGTTGATGAAGGATCCCTATATCTTTTTGACCTTATTAATCTCAGGACATCCAAAAAAGAATATTGATGTTTATTGGAAACCATTCATTGATGAGTTAAATGCATTGTGGAGTAACGGTGCCAGTACATATGATGTTGCTGCGAAACAAAATTTCATATTAAAAGCCATATTGATGTGGACGATTAGTGACTTTCTGGAATATGGCATGTTATCTGGATAGAGTACACATGGTCCAAAATCATGTCCTTACTGTATGAAAGACAAAAAAGATTTTATGCTCGTCAATGGAAAAAAAACCTTGCTATTTTGACTGTAATCATAGATTTATTCCCACTGATCATCCTTTTCAAAGGAACAAATATCATCTTAGAAAAGGCACAATTGAAAGGGATGAACCTCCAAAAATGATCTAAGGTACAGAGTTAAAATCTGTTGTATTTTCATAACCTCCCATCACATTTGAGCCAACTGTAAACCAACAGATAATTCATGGATTTGGGAAAGAATAGAATTGGATAAAACAAAGCATTTTTTGGGATCCCCCCTATTGGTTTGATTTTTTGGTCTGCCACATGTTGGTGTCATGCATATTGAAAAGAACTATTTTGATAATTTATTTCATACCGTCTTGGAAACACTAGGTAAGACCAAAGATACAATAAATGAACGGTTATATCTTGCCCAAATTTGTAGGCGACTGGAACTTGAACTATTTGAAAATGTCATATCATAGACGTTAATGAATCCAAAAGAATCTTATAAACTGTCCAAAAAGAGTCGCTTATTATTTTGTTAGTGGATTGCAGATTTGAGACTTCTAGATGGCTATGCTTCCAATTTGGGCAGATGTGTTAAGAATGGTCATATTACTGGATTAAAAAGCTATGAAATTCATGTTATAATGGAAAGACTTATGTCAATTGGGTTAAGTGGTTTGTTAACTTCTATGAATTGGGATTTGGTAACAGACATATAATATTTTTTTCGAGACATTTGTGCAGTGAAAACAGACTATGATATGCTAAGAAAACTGGAAGAAGATTTTGCTGTAATTATATGTAAATTAGAAAAAATCTTTCCGCCTGCTTTCTTTGACCCAATGGAACATATGATATCACATTTTCCACATGAAGCTAAATGAGGAGGTTTAGTACAGTTTCGATGGATGTACCCATTCAAGAGATGCATGCAGAAATTGAAGAAAAAAGTATGTAACAAAGCATCAGTTGAAGGATCAATTGCAGAAGCTTATTTTCAAGAGGAAATTTCTTTTTTTCTTCTCTCAATATTTTGAATCTGAATATCTCTCAAAAAAACCACATGGGACAGAATGGGGGAAATGTTTAGGATGAAATAGAAAATCAATTATCAGTTTTTAATCAGCCAAATCTTGGATTCGGTGGAGTTCAAGAACGATGGATTCCAGATGATGAACATTAAAGAGCTCATATATATGTTCTGATCAACTATAAAGAAATGAAAGCATTTGTTCTGTGAGTGCATCTATCACTTATTTTATAACTTCTCTTACAGTATGTAAACTTATTTTATTTTTAGGTTATATGATAATCATATCAAGAAACAACTTCCACAAATTACAGTAGTTGCTCTTAAAGAACTCAGACAATTTTTTTTCTCAATGGTTTTAAAAACTGGTAATATAAATTATTGATGGTTTAATATTAATTCATTTTACTATTTAATATATTGATAATTTTTTTAAAAATTTTCTGGTGTCTCAACATGCTGATAAAAATGATAAGCGACTATGTATATTGAGTAACCCCGCATCCAAAATGGTTAAATCTTATAATGAATATTTGGTGAATGGTTTTTGATTTCATACACATGCATATGGGGAATCAAAAAGACAATGAACAATGGAGTTTTTTTTGAGAGGATCACATCACAGAAAAACTGAAGTTGACTTTTACAGCATTCTGGATGAAATTATTGAGCTACGTTATCTTGGAAAGAATTACATAACGATGTTTAAATGTCAGTGGTTGGATACTGAGAGAGGCTTACATGTTCATCCGACTCATGGAATCATCGATATTAAATATAAGTCTTTTTGTAGTAAATGAACTATTTTTACTAGCTCAACAGGCACATAAAATTTATTACACAAAGTATTGTTCTACTTCAACAGACCTGAATGATTGGTGGAGAAAAATAAAAATGAAATCTCAAGAAAATCAATTTACTCAAACTGAATGTGGTTCTGCTAAAGTTGAAGGAATTGAAAATTTTCAAGAGACTACTCGAAATTCATCTTTTTCACAAATAAACATGAATATCGATGATGACACCCCGTAATTAAGGGTCGATGAAGATGAAGATGTTAATGATGTTACAAATGAATTTGAAATAACAAGGGGTGGTGATATTAAAACTCATATGGATATTGACGATGCTGAGGAGGAATATGAAGACATTGACATCGTCAGATATGAAGATGATGATGAAAGTGAACATTGACACAGTTAAATGATGGTTATGATCATAACTAATATAAATCTATATATGATATTTATTTTCAAATATCTACTAACAACAATAATTTTGTATTTCAGATGGATCATGATCTATTTTGTGAGTTGCAGGAGGCTGATCTACCTTTGGATGAGGGGGATGTGGTATCATATGCCCCTCATCCTACTGGTGGTTCAGGAGGTATACGGAGTGGGTGCGGTCTTGCGCGACTGATGATTGTTGACCCTATCCCCGAGCGACATACACGTCTTGGCTTCGATCCACGCACACAGAGGTATGATAACCTGTATATTTTAATTATCTTTTTCATTAATTTATTTACATATATACTAATTTTTTGATTATTTATTATTTTTTCATAGTTTTTCTCATGTAGCTGTTGGACAGGGGTGCTCTATCTTGTGAAATTATTTTCCCCGCCACGGATCACATGGGAAAAGATTCCCATTGATGTGTAGCACGCCATGTACAATCATTGGCCGGTACGTATATAAATAATATTTATTTTGAAATTTATTTTATTAATAACTTGATATTATAAATTATTTTTAGGGTTTATGGTATCCCATCGATTATAGCATGTGTGATGATATCCATACAGTATGGGAGGTGGCTATGCGTGAGCGTTTGCGTCTATTTTTTCACAACTTAAGAAAGATGACCATTAAGAAAGCAGGAGCGACAATATTTGATGAGTTTTGTAGAGCCCACTGACTAGAGTACATTTCATCTCAGGTTTTTGATGGATTATGTGCACACTGGTTGGGTGGTGGATTTCAGAGGAGGTCTTCATTGGGTTGGCAGAACCGGGGGAGACATGAGGTGAGAAATCGAGCTTGTATCCGTACATTCAGTACGCATAGAGAGCATCTAGTAAGTATATTTTTTAAAAAATTTATATAACTTTAAATATAAAAATTTTATTTTATATTTCTGTAGGAATTCAGGAATCCTGATATTATGGAGTTCGAAGTTTATCGGAGGATGTACAGTGATCCTGCCACTAGAGAGATTAGAGGTGATCGCCAGCGTTGGATTGTGGTTAGTATTATTTTTTTCAGTTTGGAAATTATCTACTTATAATATTTTTACAATTTTAATTTCAAATTGGAATTGAAGGAGTCACATGTGGTTGTGACCTCTCAGACACAGGATGAGGGTCAGGACAAGGCGACTGATTAGACCAGTGCACACCATTTCGATGAGGCAGCATGAATGTAGGTGACTCAGTATGGCTTTGAGAAGATCCAAGTAGTTGGTATCGGCTCTCATGTGACTCCTAATACTTATTACGGTACTACTATGATATCAGCATCCAGCTCGAGAGTAGATCGTGGAGAGGCATCATCTTCTGCCTCACAGTATAAGGAGCAGTTACGAGCTCAGAATGACATTATAGAGAGTTTGCAGAAGCATAAAGAAGAGATGTGTCATCAATAACAGCAGTATAAGCATCATCACGAGGAGGAGATGCATTGATGGAAGCACCAACATCAAGAGAAGATGGAGTACATGCATCGTCTGACTCCTAGTTTCGGGATGGAGGTTCCTCCACCATCTCTTTCAGCTCCTCCACCTCCTCTAGAAGACGACGCCCGGTGATTTTTTATGTTAAAAAAATTTAAATTTAACATTAGTTGTAATATGAACTATTTACAGATTCTATCTTTTATATTGGTGCGAATGTTAGATAATTTAATTTTAAATATTTTATGATTTTTTTGTAAATCTAAAGAATATTAAGAATATTAATAATTTTTATTTTTTCATTAATCATAATTTTATTTAATATAGTTTTTCAGTATTATATTTTTTAGTGTTTTCTTATTTTACTAATAATAATAATAATAATAATTTATAATTTTTTTATTTTTTTATGAATATTGATAATTTTAATATATTTTTATTTCAATTATTTTAATAATATTAAAATAAAATTGTCAATAATCATAATTGTATTAAATTTATTTTATTAAAATTTATTTATTATTTGCGACAGGCACGTCGCAAATAAATTTTTTTGGGACGCCATTTTCTGCCACGAGCAATTTACGACGGGACCCCATCACAAAAACTTATTTGCGACGGGATCCCATCACAAATACCCGTCACAAATACCTATAATTCTAGTAGTGATGGAATATATAACAAAATACTGAAATGTTAATATTTTATATAAATATGTTATAGAAATAGGTTTCATGAATAAAACGGTTCTATAATCAATGATAAGCATAATTATGAAAACCCTTGTCTTTAATAGACAATATTTCAGGATTTATTATATAAAAGAACACATGGTATAACCTAAGAAATTGGTAAGACTTGTATCTTTTTGAGGTTAGGTACATTGAACGTCAATTGTGTACTTGGATACAAAACCATTATTGGAAAATTACTTAACATGATTCTAATATTCCAACGATTTTACAACTGTATGGGTAGCCTGGGGATATACAAAAAAATATGTAGGCCATAAAGCACAGTAGGGGAATATAAAACTATTAATATGATGAATGTGTTAAATGTTAACCAACTAGAATTTCAATTGGACATAAAAGGTATGAGAATAATATTAGTGAACAAGGAGGAATGCTATAACATTATAGAATAAAGGAAACATGGAAATCTATGAATAGTATTAAACATGGAATCATTAAAATTGGGATAATATAACTATCATTTCATCATAAAATTGTGGAATAATTATCATAAAGAATTATATTTACTCTTAAATCCTATATATGATTTCTCATGAGACCAAAACATTACCCAATACATTGGTGCTCTATATAATTCTGGGTTAACCCTTCACTTTCATATTGTGCACGTGCATAATTATGCCAAATAGATTATTCAGCATAGGGTCATATTTTATATCATTTAATGAAATTATTAAGTATTTTTGTATAAACACACGAAATTAATCAAAAAAGGATAGGTATATGTAGGTTAATACCCTTGATTGAAAATGGATAAGGTATTAACAATGTAAATGTTTGACATTGAAAAATCACATGACAATTTCAATAGCATAACATGTGTACATAAGGAATCATGGGAGCGATTAATGATAGTTAAGGGGTTTCTTATCATTTTTAAATAATTGTCATGACCCGTCCCCTGGGGCCCGTTCTGTGACTACCCCAAGCCCACCTTCCATAGGCTAGGGGTTGGGTACTAGCACCGAAAGGTGTATTCCCTAAAACTGGGAAGACATTGCCTTTATAACCTGCAAACACACACAACCAAGAACCCATCAAGATACGAACACAATTCAACTATATATAAAAAGAGAGTTGAAAGTAAAAGGGGTCAGGATACAATCCCAATTGTTAAGGTAAAAGTACAATTGAAATACAACATAACTATAGAAAAAGAAAGACAACTACTGGGTCTTCCACCAGGATTCCTACGTGAAGGGTAGGTCCAGATTGCCTCCTCAGCACTCCATGTCTGCCCATCTCCTCTATGTTCTGACAAACCATATGTTCCACCTCTGAGCACTTTCTAGTCCTAGTAACCTCAGCCTCGATCAGTGTTGTCCATCGTCTGCACCAAACACAACAAGGTGCGGGCATTGGCCATGTAGGGGGAGTATAACGATTCTGAGTAGGGACCCCGAGACCCTCATGTTCTCTCCAAATCCACAAAGGATAATCCAAAAATCATTCAATAAACTGAAAAAACTACTTAGGTATATGCCCATACATATATCTAAGTTATCAAGTATACCCATCTCAATCATGAAGGAACATATGTTCCAACTCAAAAGCTCCCATCTCAACTATTCCCCAGAGGATGGATTACAGTGAAGGTTGGTACCACAAGGTACAGAATCAGCTCACACCAGGTATGGATTTGGTATATTAGTAATGATTATTAGATGTAACTACTAATTCATCTTACACTGTTAAGAGGCAAACCCAAGAAGGATCCTAAATCATCATCAGACCCACAAATTATTGTAGTACATCATGAGACCCACACAAGATCCTAGTACATCGTTGGTAAGTCGCCAGACCCAAAAATGATCCTAGTACATCGTCAGTACATCGTCAGACCTGGAAAGGATCCTAGTACATCTCCAGTACATCTTCAGACCCACACAAGATCCTAGTACATCTCTAGTACATCGTCAGATGCACACAAGATCCTAGTACGTCTCCAGTACATCGTCAGACCCACACATGATCCTAGTACATCTCCAGTGCTTCATCAGACCCACACAGGGTCATAGTACATCTTTAGTATGTCATCAGACCCACACATGATCCAAGTATATCTCTAGTACATTTTCAAAAACACACAGGATCCTAGTACATCTCCACTACGTCGTCAGACCCACACAGGATCCTATTACGTCTCCACATCCAGCTATAGTGTTACTGGACTAAGCTCGCTTGTCTCCGAGAGGGTCAACTCCACAAGCCACTAGTTGATACTCCAACTACATTGAAGTCTCACGAAGAAGTATCTCATAGGACCACCATGTCATTGGGGTCTCAACACAACAGACGACGCGTCAAACAGACGCTCGATCTGTATGTAATTAGCCTTTTAGTCCCAAGGGCCCGGTTAAATTCGTGCTCGATCCAACCCAACTATAAACCAACATTATCAGAATCTATAGTGGAGTATACCAAATGGACCATCTCACTCTAAGGTATCCAGCACTACAGACGGTTCATGAAAAGGATTCCTAGTGCCAAAGTTATGTTCCAAAGAGTGTATAGGGTCGAAACTGGTTCGGGTCCGGTCTGACCCGATCAGACCGACCTGGTCGGACCTGCAGGGCAGCCCAGCCTAGGCATCGGCCCGCAGGGTGGCCAGGTGGCCATGGAGGCCGTGGGTGGCATGGGGCTGTAGAGGTCGTGGGGCCACGGAGGCCACGCGACGGTGGAGGCTGTGGGGTCCGCCGAGAGGCGGAGGCCACAGGGGTAACGGTCGGCGTGAGGCCGCGGGGCCACGGGGCGATGGAGGCCAGAGGGGCCATGGAGGCCGTGGCGGTATGGGGCCGTAGAGCGGTGGAGTCCACATGGAAGCGAAGTTTGTGGGGGTCTGTGAGGCCCACGGAGGTCGTGTGGCGAGGCGATGATGAGGGAAGGACAGTCGTTGATTGAAGATGTCCCATGTTGGAGGATGTCCCGAGGAAGAAGTCGAAGATGTTGGAGAGCGTCAGCGTTCTTCTTTGGAGAAGCATTCTTTGTGAGAGAAGAAGAATTTCTCTAAGGTTCTCCACTTCCAGTCCTTTCTCCCAATTCCACCCAAAAATAAAATTAGCAAAAATGTTGTGTTTCATAAATTTAATTATAGGTACAAAAATAAATTGATGTCATTAATTACGATGTGGTTAGCACCATTAAAGTGGGAGGATAACAAAGGTTATCACCCATTAAAGGGGAGTTCAAGAGTTATCTCCTTATTAAAGAAGGAGTTTTGGGGGTTCGGGTGGTCCCTAACCTGAAATTCAAATTAGGAGGTTTTGGGATCGATAGTCCCTACCTATATAACCGATGTTGAGGGGTTTCAAGAATAAAAATAAAATGTTAAAAAAAATTATTTTTATTTTCCCACGAAAAGTGTAAAATTAACTTTCACCCTCGACTTAATGTGGTCAAGGTGAAGGTCTCCTTAAGTGAATACTGGCATTGTGAGTTTAACGGTGCCCTCTTATTTCAATTCCGAGCACCAGTTCAAAAGTCAGAAATTCCCTCTCGTACATATACTAAATGCCCCAGATTTTTTTTTCAGAAATTCATTCCAGTCAAATCGGGCCTCAGAATCACGCGCCGTCAATTTTCATGGACTGATAAAATTTTCAAATATTAAAAAAATACATTTAATTTCCAGGTTTTTACATTCTCTCCACATCATGGATTTGCGCCCCCGAAAGCCACATCACAGAATTAAGAAAAACAAGTGGGGGGGGGGGTACTAAGAACATATCTGAACCTCCCGCTCCCATGTTCTCTCCAGAAGGTTCCCGTGCTGCCGGATAATGCACACTAATGGTTTCGACCGCCCTCGAAGGACCCGCTCCTTTCGATCCTCAATAACTACTGGAACCTCAGTAAAGGTCACCCCATCATCTACGTGTAGCTCGTTGTGGTCAATGATGTGAGAATGGTCGTGCACGTATCTCCTCAGCTGGGATACGTGGAAGATTCCATTTACCCAGTGAAACCGAGGGGGAAGTTCTAGGCGGTAAGCCACCTCCCCAACAGTGCTGAGGAACTGGAAGGGTCTAATGAACCTCAGAGATAACTTGCACCTCGACCAAATCTCCGTACACCTTGTTGAGGTGAGACCCACAGAAAGACGTCGTCACCATCCTCAAACTCTAGAGGTCTCCTTCTTCTGTCGGCATAAGACTTTTCCCTTCTTTGTGTAGTCTTCATCTCCTCTTGGATGATCCGCACCTTCTCTATGGTATCCCATACCATCTTTGGTTCCACTAGTGCTGACTCCCCTGGTCCAGTCCAACACAAAGGTGATCTACAAGGTCACTCGTACAATGCCTCAAAAGGTGCCATCCCAATGGTGGAGTGATAAATATTGTTTTAAAAAAACTCCACCAAAGGAAATTGATCCTCCCAGTTGTGACCGAAGTTGAGGACACAAGCACACAACATGTTCTCGAGAGTCTGAATGGTCCGCTCTGTTTGGCCATCCGTCTGAGGATGGAAGGTGGTGCTCAAATGAAGCTACGTCCTGAAAGCCTCCTGCAACCCCTTCCACAGCCGGGAAGTGAAACCTGTATCATGATCAGATACAATTGTCGAGGGTACTCTATTTAGCCACACAATCTCCTTCACATAGAGGCATCCCAAGATCTCTACTGAACCCTGATCTCTAATCCGTAGGAAGTGGGCCGACTTGGTGAGTCGGTCAATGATCACCTAGATAGAGTCATGACCTCTGGATGTACTTGGAAGTCATGTCAGGAAGTCCATGGATATCTCATCCAACTTCCACTCTGGGACCTCTAAAGGCTGAACAAAGCCTGCTAGTACCTGATGCTTCACCATCACTTGCTGACAAGTGGGGAAACGAGAGACAAACTCTTCTACTTCTTTCTTCATTCCCGGCCACCTGTACTGTCGTCGAAGATCCTGGTACATCTTTTCCACTCCTGGATGTACCACTAGGGGGATGTGTGGAACTCTCTCAACACTTCCTCCTGAAGTGACACTGGTACCATGGTATGTCCTATGAAGATGATGTCGTGCTCCCCACCTTCATAAAATCCACCAGGTGCCTATCCTGTGGATATCTGAGAACATTGTGCCTCACAGTCAGTGTCCCTATGCTGCGCCTCCTTGACTCGCTGAAGAAGTGAGGGAGTGACTGTAAGAGACTGAAGAAAAGATGATCCATCCCAGTCCAGAAAGAATATCTGCATGGCGGCCAGCTCCTCCATCGCCTCATCTAGCAGCTGTATACCAGATCTTCTACTGAGTGCATCTGCTATAACGTTCCCCTTCCCAAGAGTATAGACTATCTCGAAGTCATAGTCCTGGAGGAACTGAAGACAACGTCACTATATTAGGTTCAATTCCTTTTGTGAGAAGATATACCTGAGACTCTTATGATCTTATTGGACTGTAAAATTCTCTCCCATTAAGTAATGTTTCCACATTTTCAAGGTGAAGACCACTGCTAATAACTCTAGGTAATGGGTAGTGATGTTATGCTCATGTTGTCTCACCTATTGAGAACCATATGTGATCACCGCTCACTCCTATATCAGGAAACAACCGAGCTCAGTCCTGGATGCATCGCAGTAGACTACGTACCCTACGACCTCTTACAAAATCCTCAAGATAGGGGCACTAGTTAGACATTTCCTTATCTCCTGAAAAATCTACTATCATATCTCCGACCACATGAAGAGTTTCCCCTTCTTCATCAATGCTAATATTGGTGCTGCAACTTTGGATAAATCTAGAACAAATATATGGTAGTATCTGACCAACCCCAAGAAACTCTATACCTATATCACACTCCTGGGTGGCTCCCAAGAAAGTACCACCTCAATATTTTCTGGATCCACTGCTACTCCAGCCTCCGACACCACATTTCCTAGAAAGTGAAACTCATGGATTCAGAATTGGCACTTTGAGAGCTTACCATAAAGCTGCTGCACTTGGATTGTGTTCAGTACTACCTGCAAATGACAAGCATGCTCCTCCTCAGTAGTTTAGTAGATCAAAATTTCATTGATGAACACTACTACATAGCGATCATGGTATGGATGAAAGATGTTTTTCATGAGTCACATGAACACTGCTGGAGCGTTGGTCACATCGAATGGAATAACCAAGAACTCATAATGGTTGCACCGACATCTGAAATTCGTCTTCTGCACATCCTCGTATCGTACTCTGAGCTGGTGATAGCCTAATCTGTGGTCTATCTTCAATAACCACTGTGCTCCCTTCAACTGATCAAAAAGGACGTCAATCCTCGAGAGTGGGTACTTGTTCTTCACAGTCACCTGATTCAGGTGTCAATAGTCAAAAAAAAGTATCAAGCTCCCATCCGCCTTCTTTGTGAACAAAATTAGGGCTGCCTATGGAGAAAAACTGGGCCGAATGAATACCTTCCCCTACAAGTCCTCTAGTTATACCTGTAGCTCACGAATCTCTGCAGGAGCCATCTGATATGCTGGTGTAGATATCAGTTCCGTTCTAGGGTACAAGTTATTGTAAAAGACCACCTCTCTACGAGGAGGTAGACCCGAAACATCATCATGGATGACATCCACATACTGGTCCACCTCTAAAGGATAAATCAGACTCCCCACCTAAACCGCTATGAGGGTAAGGATAGGCAACTGATGAGTGATTGGCTGCAATCTCCTCCAGGTAAGTCCATCCTATGCTGCAAAGGATCCCTTCTCACTAGTGAAGGTAAACCTTGTCTCATCCATGTGGACACACCACACTTTACTTATAATGCAGTAAATCTAACCATGGACTATTGTTAACCAGTCCATAACCAAGATGCGGTCGTATAGCCTCGATGTCGCTACTAAGAGATCCTAGCCAAAGCTCTCACCTCCTAGAGTACGTTCGCACTACCGACACCAGTGCGCAATCTTCGAATCCGCTCTCGTTGGAGTCTCTTGTTGTACAGATCGAGAAAAACATCCATCTGAATCTTCAAGATCCGAATGAGGGAAGTGGAAATAAAAGAATTATAGGAACCTATGTCAATATGTACTACAACTAACATGAAATAGGCAGCGATCATACCTCATATCATCTCCAGAGTGCCATGGTTGTAGGCCTCAGCCGCCTGGAGCTGAGCTCACCCCTGTCCACCTGCTCCCTGTGGTCGGGGTGGACCACCTGGTGGTGTTGGAGGTAACATCTCGAATCGTCGCCCACCTCCAACTGCACGGACAACTCCTACACCACATCTGCCTACTCCCTGCGGACCACCGCGATCGAACCTCTGTCTCTACCTGGGCGGTCCCTCGACTGTCTGCTGATCATTCGTACGGCAGGTCAAACAGTCACGAGCCATGTGACCCTACCCACCGCATGTGAAACACTAAATGTTCTTCGCATGACTGGCTTTATGTTTTTCACACCGCACAACCAATCCCGAGTCATGCGGTCGTCCACCTGTAGGTCTGGTCCTCTTGGACCTCTATGACATATGTCTGCTGCCCGTTGTAGAAGAATCTGCTATGTGACGTCCGGTGGTGGGTCACACTACTGGTGACTTCTCTGCATGAAAAATATCTAATAAGAGGTATTTCCCTAACATCCCCGCTACGTCGGAATGGTAAGAGAAATCATCGAAGCCATGATCTCCCGCTTGAGCCCCTGTATGAAGGTTCGGGCCTTGAAGATTGTGTCCCACACTATATCAATGAAGTAGCGTGAGAGGTCAGTGAAACTCGATAAGTACTAAACCATACTCATGCTGCCCTACTGTAGATGAAGAAGCTCTTGAATGCGCAATGCACGAAGAGTCGCTGGGACAAACTCTGCCCGAAACAGGATATTGAAGTCTTCCTAGAGAAGTGTCACCTCGTCGTGAACTTAGAGCATCAAGCTCCACCATTTTACTCCTACTTCCTATAGTAGACTAGTAGAAAGGATCACAATGAGATTGGATGGTGTCCCTACTAGTCGAAAGACTCTCATCACGACCGCCAACAAATCATCAGTCGCATGTGGGTCTCTCTCCCCCCTAAACCTAAGGGGCCTCTGGAGCTGGAACCTATGCAATGCGCTCAAGTGGCGTGCACCGTCCGCTGCTGTGGCTGGTGGAATCGGTGGCCCAACGGGTATTGGTACCGTTGGGGCCTCTGCTGGAAGAGGGCCCTACCCCGAGGCCTCGTCACTCGGTGGGCTATCAACACGTACTATATCCGGAACCCTAGTTCGATGTCTGCATGGAGGCATCCTGAAAAGAAATAGGTGCGCCACAATCAATATATTATACCAGGTGAGATGAATCAAAGAGATCACAAAAAAACTCTTGAAAACACACACACTTAATCATGGTTTTCATGCACTGAGTCAGAAATCAGAAGTAAGGGTCCTGGTGCATGGATACGTTGGCCGCCGCACAAACACTGGATTCCCTAAACTGATAACAACACTCACTACTCTTAAGAATATTTCCATTAAAATATTTGATTCCTATTTTCTACGGTAGAACCGACTCATATGATACCAATTTTTCACGACCCGTCCCTCAGGGCCCGAGCTGTGACTACCCCATGCCTGCCTTCCATAGCCCAGGGGTTGGTGACTAGCATCAAAAGGTATATTCCCTAAAACTGGGAAGGAATTTCCCTTATAACCTAAAAAAACACACAACCTAGAGCATAACAAGACACAAACACTAGTCAACTATATAGAAAAAAGAGTGCTAAAAGTAAAAGGGGCCGGGATAGAAGCCAAAATATAAAGGTACAAGTACAACTGAAATAAAATACAATGGAAGAAAAAGAAAGAAAACTAATAGGTTGTCCTCGAGGATTTATACATGAAGGTTAGGTACAGATTGCCTTCTCATCACTCCACGTTTGCCCGTCTCCTCTGCGTTCCGACACACCGTATGGTCCACATCTGGGAAACGTCTAGTCCTGGTAGCCTCAGCCTCTATCAATGTTGTTTGTCGTCTGCACTAAACACAACTAGGTGCGGACATAGCCCATGTAGGGGTGTGTATAACGATACACATAAGGGACCCCGAGACCCTCAAGGCCTCTCAAAACCCACAAAGGATAAACAATAAAGCATGAAATCAACTGAAAACCCTACATAGGTATATTCCCATACATATACCTAAGCTATCAAGTATACCCATATCAATCATGAAGTAACACAGGTTTCAACTCAAAAAGCTCTAATCTCAACTATTCCACGAAAGAAGGATTACCACGAAGCTAGGTACCACAAGGTACAGACTGAGATCACACCAGGAATTGCATAGGTACAATAGTAGGGATGATTAGATGAACCTACTAATTCATATTACTCTGTTAAGAGGCAGACCCACGAAGGATCCTAAATCATCATTAGACCCACAAAGGATCGTAGTATATCATCAGATCCACACAGGATCCTAGTACATCGTTGGTATGTCATCAGACCCACACAGGATCCTAGTACATCGTCAGTATATCATTAGACCCACATCAGATGCTAGTATAGCTCCAGTACATCGTAAGACCCACACATGATCCTAGTACATCTCTAGTACATCGTCAGACCCACACAGGATCTTAGTACATCTCCAGTACGTTTTCAGACCCACATAGGATCCTAGTACACCTCCAGTACGTTGTCAGATGCAAAAGGATCCTAGTACATATCCAGTACATCGTCAGACCCAAAAAAGATCCATGTACATCTCCAGTACATCGTCAGACCCACATAGGATCCTAGGACATCTTCACAGCCTGCTACAGGGTTCCTGCACTATGTTCGCTTATCTCCGGGAGAGTACACTCCACAATCCACTAGTCGATACTCCAACTACCACGAAGTCTCAAAAATAAGTATCTCAAAGGAACACCATGTCATAGGGGTCTCAACGCAACATACGGTGCGTCAAAAATATGCCCAGTCTGTAAGTTATTAGTCTTCTTGTTCCAAGGGCCCGATTGGATTCATGCTTGATCCAACCCAACCATACCCCAACATTATCAGAATATCCAGTGGGGTATTCCAAATGGACAGTATAGCTCCATGGTTTCTGGCTTCATAGAAAGTTCGTCAAATGGACGCCTGGTGCCAATGTTATGGCCAAAAGAGAGTATAGGTTCAAGACTGGACCGACCGGCCAAGGTCGACCCAGTTCGGGTCGACCATGCCCGACCTGCACTGTCTGGTCGGGCCTGCTGGGCAGCCCAGCCTGGTGGCTTGGCCTAGGTAGCGGCCCACGGGGTGGCGGGGCAGCCGCGAAGGCTGCAGGTGACGTGAGGTCATGGAGGTCATGGGGGCCATGGAGTAGCAGAGCTGGCAGGGGCCGCAGGCGGTGCAGTGCCACAGAGGCTACAGGGTGGCAGCTGCCACGAGGGCCGCGAAGCAGCGGAGGACGCGGGGAGGCGAAGGCTTTGGGGGCCACAGAGGCCGCATGGCAGCATGCGGCGGTGCAGAGGACATGGTCTGGTGTGGGGGGGGGGGCATGGTGCGTCGGGGAAACCGCAGTGTGGCAGTCCGCCGCGACTGGCCGAATGGCCAACGGTCCTCTCTGCGCAGCACAATTACGTGTCGTGCTTTCCCCGACGGCCGGTTCGGCCGACTTCTCTTCGTTCATCTCCATGGCATAAATCCTCCTTTTTTCCTTCGCAATGTACACACCATTAATTAAGAACAGTGGAGGGGTTGGGTCATGTTTGTTTGGCCCGCACCCTCCATGTTAGAGCGGTAGAAAGCAGCTCAAGGGGGTTGATTCAATTTGCGGGTTAAAATTAACATTGATCAATTTAAAACACACCCCTAACTCGTTGGATTTTTGACATCGATGAGGAGGGGAGGATGGTCATCAATTGAAGATGTCCCACATTGTGGGATGTCCCGAGGAATAAGTCGAAGAAATTGGAGAATGTCGACGTTCTTCGTTGGAAAAGAAGACGTCCTCCAAGGTTCTCCTATTCCAATACATTCTCCAAATTCCAACCAAAAATAAAAGTATCCAAAATGGTGTGCTTCATCAATTTTATTGTTGGCACAAAATTAAATTGATGTCATTATTTACGATGTGGTTCGCACCATTAAAGTGGGCGGATACCCAAGGTTATCTCCCATTAAAGGGGAGTTCACGAGCTATCTCCAATTTAAAGAATGAGTTTAGGGGGTTCGGGTGGTCCCCACCCTTAAATTAAAATTGGGAGGTTTTGGGCTCGGTGGTCCCCACCTCCATAACCCATGTTGCAGGGTTTCAAGAATAGAAATTAAAAGTTAAAATAATATTATTTTTATTTTCCCATGAAATGTGTAAAACTAACTTTCACCCTCGACCTACTGTGGTGGAGGTGAATGTCTCCTTAAGAGAATACCAACACTTCTAGTTCAATGGTACCCACATATTTCAATTCCAAGAACCAGTTAAAATGTTATAAAAGCATTCTCATACATTTATTGATTACACCCGAATGAAAAGTTCAGAAATTCATTCCGGACACACCGAGCCATAGAATCAAGAGCTGTCAATTTTCATGGACTCATAAAATTCCAATATATTTTAAAAAATTACATGAAATTTCTGGGTCTTTACAATAATAATTGAAGTATTATAGGTATGCAAGAAGATAATAAAATAATAACAATTGTGAATTTAATGGAATATGGGAAATGGTTCTTGAATAAAAGTTTCACAAGGAAAATTCATGGGATAATTTTGGTAGTATAACAGGGGTACCTAAAATATCAGGGAAGGGATTAAATAGAGTTCAAATGATATATCAATTATATAAAAGAATAATATATGAATTAATTATTTGGAAAAACATATCCCTATAATGGTAATTGGAATAAAAATTTAATTACATAAAAAGTTTATTGAATAAATAGGATATAGAGGGAATTCTTTTTATTTAGCATGGTAATTGCTCAGGTAAGTGTCATAACAAGAGGGGATAAATTATATCAGATTATAAAAATAATAATTTGGATATATATAAAGGACTAATAACATAATAAATTGATAATCAAAGGGATAAATAAAAATATGTTTCTAGAATGGAAAATATGGGAGGGAGATCCATTACCATCGGTGTGTGTCTCCAAAAGCCTTGGCAGAGCTTCTTGAGATACCATGGGATCCTATTGTGAACTATAGAGAATAAATGGTAGTTAATTTTCCTGATCCATGGTTTTTATGTTAATAAGAATGGGATTTTTGGTTGTTTATGTATGAAATTATTATGGATTTATTATTATTTCACAAACACGTGCTTCCGACTCTATATAATGAAGTAATGAAAACTAAAAATGTTCCCTTGTGTTTTCCCCAAGGTTTCAAAAAAAATTGTTTTTTTCATTATTTGATAAGTAAAAATTGAAATAATTAAAATAATATCCTTGGTTTTCGGGAACTGATTCCTGATTATAAGGAAATGATCATAAATGCTTGATATATTACACAATTTGAATTTTGTCTTATTAAAATATAATTGTTATAAAACTCACAAAATCTATAATTAATTAATGTTAATAAAGAATTAATTTATAAATTAATTTATTGAAAAGTGAATATAGTTATTCATTCTATTAGGATCATGACACATTGTCATTTATTACACCAAATAATGCTCTAAGGGTAAGGTGTTCAATGTTGATTTTTTGTTGGTGTGGTTCAACAAACATGGTTTTGGATATGATCTAAATGAGCATTAATGTGTCCTGTAAACGGTTTAGATCATGAAATAATTTTTAAATATCATCTTGGTTGTGATCATGGTAAAAACCAAGAGATTTTATCTCCCATGGAATCTTTTATAAATTGGACTATTAGGTTATGGTACTGATGTTCAAGTCCATCACATCTTTTCTCTATTTCAACTTGACGTTAGTATAAACCTTAATATATACAAATCCTATGATCCCTATTGAAAAAATATATTATCAATGGTCACGTTTTTTATTTTATTTTTGATTATTATAGCATAAAACTTATAATGGTTTAATATAACAAATATATTGAATTTTTTTTCTATAACCACAATACAAGAATATGGAATTTATTCATATAAAAAAGAATTTTATTTATAAACTTTTAATCCATTAAATTAATTTAATATTTAAAAATTTCACCCTTTAAATTATCATTTTGTATACTAAAATAGATGATTTTCCTTTTTTCATTACCTCTTCTAGTTGAAAAGTCAGTTCCTCAAACTTCTGGTTCCACCAAAGCACATTAACCAGGCGAGTTGTATGGTTTTTTATTACTTTGTGTCTATGATATATGACCAAAAATGGAATCTCCTTTTATAAAATATCCTTATCTGAAAGTACCACTCCTAGATTCAATATATTATAGGGGTATGGTATGCATTTTATTATGAGGGTTACATGAATCACATCATATACTTGAGATAGGACAGGTGGGAGTGCTAAGCGATATGCCACTACTCTGAGGTGATCAAAGATCTCAAAGGGGCTATTGTATCTAGGAATAAAATTTCCCTTGCCCATATACACCATGAATTCATTCTGTGGAAATATAAAAGGGATCAATTTATTACCAACATCAAACTCTAGGCCACATCGAAAACTCTTTGTATAGTTCTTTGGTTGACTTTGTACCGATTGTATATGATGTTGAATGGATTGAACCATTTATATCTTTTCTTAGACTAGACGAGATCTCATAAGATTCCAATAATGAAATCCTTTGTTATGTATTCCCATTTCCATTATTTTATAGGAAACTATAAAATCATAACATTATACTTATATCATTAATCCTTGAAATTCTTTCATACCAAGCATTGAGATACCAAATCCATAATCTCTCTCTCTTAATGTTATCACATTTGAAATTTTTCTTCAAATCTCTATACAACATACTGTTTTATAGGTGAATAGAGATAAATTATATTTTCAAATAATATAGATGCTCCCACTTCAGTTCTAGTTTTGAGGGGACACATATATGAGTTCTAAAACTTATCACTCCATCTATAGCAATGTTGAACTCTAGAATATATGCTACCTCATCCAGTACAAACTCATAAACATTATGTGCCCCTTAATTCTCTCTAAAATAAACAGTTTGAGAATTTATTTGAGAAATTTATGATTAATATCCTTTTATTATCCCCATATCTAAAATTTTAATGTCTTAGATTATTTGATACCTTTCCATACTGATCATTGTTAGAGTTTCATGATATTTTTTTCTAAGAGAGTCTGTAACATTATTTCATTCCCTAGATGGTAATGGATTGAAAAATTATAATTATTGATCAGCTGTAAGCATATCCATTGGAACATATTGTTATCATTTTTTGTTCATTTAATCATGAGACTGTCATTTCCCGAATATATATCATTCTTCTCCCCACAATAAAATTTCTAAAAATCATTAATTCAAAGATCACTGAGGAAAATTATGTTCATAAGATGGTTGGTTCTTCTCATGTATAATTAGTTGGTAGGATACATTCACTATCACATTTTCTTTTTTCATATGTAAATATCCCAAAACCATATTAGATGAATTATTTTAGGAAAAAATCCTTCCCAACTGGTGGGTAATGTTATTATAAGATCATTGATTAGAATATTATTCATCTTTATAATGTTTTTTCACATTCATCATTATAGAAAACAAATGGATTATTTCTGAGTAATCATTTTTTGGGGGCATTAAAATCATAATATTTTTCTGAAAAATGAACCATAATACTGAGACAACCCATGGATTATATGGTTTTCCACCACAAACGTTGGACTATTCCATATATAAATCATATAATTTTTTGAAGGGTCCATATATATCACATTGATGATGATGAAATTCCCTTGGAATATCAAATTATCAAACCAAAACACACATTTAATATATTTTTTTAAATATATTTCAATTCCCAATGGCCTTAGTACAATATTTTAATGCACTGGATATTCATTTTGTCTTATATAGTAGTTAAAAAAATCATCAATAAGTACTGCCCCAAAATTTTCATGGTAATCCCATTATATTCTATTCATAAATTCTATGAAGATTTTAGGAAAAATATTGAGTCCAGTTGGAATCACTATGAACTCATTGTGCTCATACCTTGTAAAAAAATTACTATTTGGGATATCATCCTTCTTTAAAATTACTTGATAATATCCTAACCAAATATCTATCTTAGAGAAACACGACACTCTATAAAGTTGATTGATTAAGAATTTAATCCATGGAAGAGGACACTTTTTCTTCACAGTGATCATATTATGATCAAGATAATCCATGTTGAGGAATATTGAACTATCCCTCTTGAAAAAGATGGTTTGTTTACCCACATAGTAATTCATATGTGTATATAAACCCTATTAATTAGCTCCTAGAGTTCATAAGTGTCCATTCCATATGGATTATTGGGTATTGGAAAACATTAAAGTATAATCTTGATTGAAAATTTAACCACTCATTTAGATGTAAAACAACAGAGTTGGTTTTGAAAACACATTAGTGTGTACCCTCCAAATCTTAATGTCTAAATTTAGGATATTTTCCTTAGTGTCAATCATTTGATCTAGAAAAAAATTTTCAAATGGAAATAATATCGATTTGTGAGATTTTGATACTGAATAAGATTCATACCCCTCCTTGCACATTCATAAAATCAGAGGCTAATACATGATACATATGGACATTTACTTATCTTGGTTATTTACGGTGGCTTTATATGAGTAAATCTAGTCCATACATATAAAAACATCAAATTCTACTAAACATATTATGATAAGGTTCATTTGGATATTCATCCCATAAATTTTGATAGGGGTGGAGTTATAAACATGGGATGAAATAATTTATCCGTTATATGTTTACACTGATAACTCAACTTCCCTGATTGGAAGTGGTGTTTTAATTTTCAACTAAATTTGAACAAATAAAATAATACATAGAACAATGGATGAAAATAAAAAGTTTAAGTATTTGAATTTGGATTTAATCATTTTCTTCATAGACATACGTATGAAATATTTTAGAGTATTAATAATATAAATAGAAATCTATGAATAATGAAGGGTTAATTCATAATGTAAAAATATTCCTTAACCAATGAATTTCTGGGATTTAATATAACTTATCTGTGATCTATTTATTAATATAAAATAGTATGGATATTTTGTCCAATAATATAGTTAATAATGATATTGTTAATTTTCTAAATCATATGTGCATGGATTTTTATACTAGGTGTTCAGTAATGCTCATTTTCAATCACTATTTCTAGATCAACTCTATCTCAATACTATGTTTTTCTGGGATGTTACCCCAAGGAACATCTCTTCCAAGGCCACATCCACTTTTAGTATCCATACAAGGATGTATTTTCTTAGAATAAACATAATCTATACTCTAATTAAATTAAGTGATCTCTTCCAATATTTATAATTTTCCATATGGATTTATTTATTGTCATCTAATCCAAATACAAAAAGTATCTTGACTTTCCTATGATAATAACTATTAAAACACATGTCTTTAGTACACTATATTTCTAGATTTATTACATAATTTACCACTTACTACAACCAGATAGATCATGAAGAGTGTATTTGAGGGACTAGGTACATAGGGAATTAACCAGATACATTGAAATAACAACTTTTCTTAAAATATCCTTAACATTCTTATAATATTCCATAGATTTTATAAATGTGTGGGGTAACGAGGAGGAATACATTAGCAATTGGTTACCAATAAAGACCAGTATGGGTGTAAATAATCCATAACATGTAAATAGTGTTATATTTTAGTTAATAATTATTTCAATGGGACATAAAATGGGTAATGATAATAACCTTGAAAAATATGTCATGGTACTATATGAAATCATAGTGGAAACACAAGAATGTGGTAAAAACATTAAACAAGAAATCATAAAAATAGATCAATGATTTATTCCAAGGCATCTTGACATGGTGGAAAATGACCCATAATAGATTAAATTCATATATAGATTTCATAAATGACTATCATGATATGAAAACATTACCCAATGAATTGGAGCTCTATACAATTTTAGGTGCACCAATCACATTAATGTCATATACAGTCATAAGTGTATTACATAAATCATTCAACATATGATCATATTTTTTCAAATTTAATCACATGACTAATGAGTCAGGAATAAAAAAAATTAAGTACCATAAAAATTAAAGATCATTTTGAATCGGTGAATCCTCTTGAATGAAAATGGATTTTGTATTCCCAATGCAATGGTTTTTCATTGATTAGTTTAAAGACAATTTTAGCAGCATAAATTGGTACATAATAAATTATGGGAGGGATTGATGAGATTTAAGGGGGTTTTAATCACTTTTAAATCATATGGTAAGTAATAAGGATATTTAAAAAAATAACCCATCATAAATTTTTTATTTTGTAGGCAAAGAAAAAAATGTCATGAAAAACGTTCTGCGTAAAAAAAATTAACATATAATTTCAACAGAATACAAAGGGTATGTAATTAATCATGGCAGGTATTAATTAGTGTAAAAGGGATATATAATAATTTTTAATCAATAATTTATATATGAGTGATGTGTAAAATAATATCCCTTCCCTAGGAATTGGGAGACAAAATAAATTACATAAAGAAAGTGCTTGACTTAATTGGAGATGGGGAGGATTCCTTTCTTTTGGAAAGGTAAATTAATTGTTATAGTTAATAATGAGATGGGATAAATGATATTTAATTAATATAAAATTAAATTTATAGTAATATAATGTTTATAAATTCATAAAAATATAATCAATTGATACTCAGAAGGCTAAACACAATGATAGTTCTTGAATGAAATAGAGTTTCAGGATATCCATTTCCTTAAGAGGGCATTTCCAAAAATATGGGAGGAGCATCTTGAGGGAATGTGGGTTAATTTGGATTAACATATAGAGGAAATAGAATATTATAGTCATTATAATTTTTTTTATTTAATAGTTATTAGTGTTTGGCTGGATTTGTATCAAAAAAGAGAGGGGTTTTCTTCTTTATTTTCCATACATGTCCTTTAGACTCTATAAAATAATGCAATTAAAAACAATATCATGGTTTTACCATTTTTTTCAAACAAATAAAGTTGGTTTTAATTATTTTATATGTCATATACCCTAAATAATTAAAATATTACCCTTTTTTATGAGGAAGTGAGTCATGTGCACAATTAATTGATTCCAAACCCATAATATATAATATTGGTTTTATAGGATTCATAAAGGATTTATATAATTAATGAAACCAGTTAAAACACATTATGATAAATTGGAAATTTATATTTGTTAATATATACATTTCATGGAACACATTACATAACTATTAGGTCCTTATTATTTCATAATACATATAATATATTTATAATATATTTAATTTTTACCCAAAAATCCAACTGTTTCAAAAAAATATGAAAAATTTACTATTGTATAAATTAAATGTTATGGTTTAAAAATATTTTCATTAATCCAAAAAATATCTAATCATATGAGTTTATAATTTTTAATTAAAAAATTTATATTTATTGGAAAAATTCAGGTTTTTTATTATAACAATATTCTGACACATATAAGAATTATTTGTGACTTCATACAAATTATATTATTTTTTATAAAATAGAAAATTTATTTAAAAAAATTATTATTATTTATTTTATATCATAAAATTCCTTTATTAATTAAAATTAATGTCTTAATTGAAATTATATATTACATATAGAATACAATTTGAGGTTTTTTATAATAAAATATTTTTTCCATAAAAAATAATTACATAATAATTTATAAAAAAGGAATAAATATATTAATTATTATGTTGAAAAGAAAATATACATATTCATATAATTAGGGTGGAGGTAAATATCCTTTTATTCCACTAGAAAACACTCTAAGGATAATGATTACGATGATGATATTTCTTTGGGGAGGTTCGACAAACATGGTATAGTCCATGATCTAAAGAACTTGAAATTCTCCCATAAGTGGTTTAATTCATTCCTTGGTTATTGATTCTCATTTTAACCTTGTTCATTGTAAAATCCCAAATATTCTCTCTCCATTATATGAAATAATAAATGTGATTCGGTTGGTATGCTCCTATTAGTCGAGGCCATCATATCGTTTTTCTTTATCAAAACGACCTTATAATATTTCATAATATATACCTATCATATGATAACTATTCAATATATATATTACCAATGTATGTGATTTTTATGTTTCTTTTGAATCTAAAAGGTTATAAATTAAAATGAATAAATTTAACCAATGCAGTGCATGTGTTTTCTGTAACCACATTAAATAAACTATCCATTTAATCATTTAAAAAAGGAAATTACACTACAAAATATATAACTTTTTCCAACAGGGACATATCTATTGGTAAAAGTAAATTTTTTATTGGTAAAACATTTTACCAACACATATGTCACTATCACGAAATTGTTGGTAACAACTCTATTGCTAAATGTTTTTGCGACAGATAAAATAGTTCTGTTACAATAATAATAATACCAACAGATAATATATATGTTGGTTAATGTGTTTAGCAATAGATTCTTATGACAAATTTTTCTGTTGGTAATAATATTACCAAAATAAGATATCTATTTATAAATTATATTTTAATAAAAATTTAAAAAAAATATTACTAGAAAATTTTCATATTATGTTTATTAATTTTTAACAATTAATTAATCTAGTTTAATTATTAAAGCAAAGAAGATTTACAAGAATGTTCAAACTTAGAAAAAAATTTAATTATATTAATAATGAAATTCAATAAAAAAATAAATACAAAAATTCCTGATTCATCACACAACAAGATCCACCCCCCAAAGTACCAACCACCCATCTATTCCCAGGACCCATTCATGCCTCAATAACAGCGAGCTTTCTCCAACACCAATGACTCATCCATGCAACAAGACTAGCAAGACAACTCTAACTATACCACAACCTTCAACGCATCGTCACCAGCGCACCAACACCAGCAACCAATCCATGCACCACGACGAATGAGACATCTCCAGCACTGCTGAGAAACCTCAAGTAGCTGCTACACCACAACCTTCAGTTCCATGATCTCTACCACACACAACCAAAAATCATACAAAAAATAAGTCCACTCCAGTACTAGTGAGAAACAAATTGAGCCAGCTTCAATACCAGTGAGAAAAATTATGTCACTACTATGCCACACCCCTTAACTCCAATATCTACATTACAAACAACCAAAAAGCATACCCACAAATTATTGAAAAATATATCCATAAATTGAAACCAAAATTTGAAAAAATAGATGTATAAAAAAATGACTTTCATAGTAGGCATTTTTCATCATCTCTATTGAGATATCAAGAATTTAAAAAAGATAAAGACAAAACTTATGAAAATTAATATTTGAATAGTGAATTAGATAGATCCAGTGAAAGCTCAATGAAACAAAAATCCCAACAAGTGGAAGCACATAACTAAGATTAAAACAGAAAAAATCACATTTTCCATTAATTTTTTTACAATACAAGAACAAGGTGTAACGAGCACACACCATCAGGTAATTGAGGGAGATACATTTTGAGATTACAAAAAAACACATACTAAAGCACACATTGCATCAAACATGCCCAAAATCATTATCGATCATGTAGTAAAAGTAGTTTTGTTATGATAATCCATAAACTTCTTGAACATCTGATTTTCTATAAGTTGGACAGGCTTTCAATATTAACCTGTTTCACTTTAACTAACCATGCACAAAGCTCATGCCGCTTGTTCCACATATCTGTTTCTTTTAAAAAACACTACGTGCTGAGATGCATCAACCAGATCAACAATGATATCGTCAACTCCATGTATTTTTCATCTTACTAAGGATGGATAGAAAACATAACAAGTGACAAAAATACCCAGAAAAAAACACTCAATGCTAAAATGCTTACAAAAAGCCAACACACATCAATTACAGAACCAAAGTCTAGAAAAAACACACTGAAATGCATTGAATAAAAGATCTTTTAATCAAAGTGCAGAAACATTGCACTCCATAGATTTCATAATTAAAGAAACTAAAAAGGGTCATCAAGAAATAATTTCCAGTATTTTTTTAATCCAAAAAAAACTATGCTATTAGAAACACGTTATAAAAAACCAATCTTCAATGACCTGTCAGATCAATAAAAAATATGCCATGCATCTCCAAGAGTCACCATCTATCAATATATAATGTATGAGTTTTATAAGAAGTTACTTCAGGCAGCCAATCAATGGTTTAAAAGACAAGATACCGGTGTAGGCAGAAAAGAATAATGTATCTTCAATAGGTACACGCTTCATAATTATAAATGTAAAGCATAGAGTGCATTACGCATCAGTCTTCCTATATTGAATCTGAAAGTGGTACAGGTTTATGTAAATTTTCTGTTGTTTAAATATATTAATATTTTATGTATACTGTAATATAGAAATAAAATGCACTCTCTTACCCAAGGCTAAAAAAGTAGAATCTTTTCATCTAGAAAAAAGAAACCCAAGCGAGATTTTCTTCCAGTAGAGAAGAATTCCTTCCTACCCTTGTGATCATATATTTTTGATTTTATGCCAGCCTCTGAAGAGTTCAAATTCAATTCCACTGGTACACCATGATTTCTCAAATGTTTAATCAATCGGTAAGCACCCATAAGGGTATTAATGTTGAACCACTGATTAGTGTAAGGCCTTAATATTTCATCCGTTGGAAAAATTTCCATGTCAAGTCCAGCAGTTGTGCAAGGAAGACCACATTACTCTTTAATAATAGCTTCTACTTCAGAAGGTGTATTTCATACTATTTTATTAGTTTCTATTACATATAATTGCTTTTCATACTTGGATAGAAAAACCCTTCAAACATCACCAACAATTTCAACTACTATATTTGTCTCTTATATATCATTGTCACAATGCTCAACTTCCGAACAAGTGCTTTTAGTCAACATTTACCTCGTGTCCAAATAATGAAATCCTCCCTTTCCATCCATCACAACAACATCTTTCCACCAATTTGATTCATTAGAGAAATAATTAAGATAAAATGGTGCAATTGTCATCCCTTCCTCTATAACAGTATTTAGAACACGATAACACTTCTTATGGTGTGGTGGTTCTTAATCCTCTATGCTTTCCGTACAAACCCCAGAATCTACCAATTATAAAATGTATCCAAAATATATCCATACTGGTAGAGGAATAAAAATATATATTTATAGAATTTATTCATATCATGAATAAGATATAAGGAGCTAAGATAAATTTTAACTATGAACTATAATACCACCCCAAATAATTCAGCACTGTGAATAGAAAAAATGCTGGTAATTGTTCTAGAGTTCCAAAAAAATTTATAGAAATGAAAAAATATTAATTTAAATAGGTTGAGATTAGATACCCCTTTATTAAAAAAGTTGAATTATTTAGCTTTATTCATCATCCCTTCATATATAGAAGGATATATCCCTCATAGTGTATTTTAGGTAGGAATAATCCTTCCTACATCTTGACTTTTTTTGGAATAGCTAAGAAGTACTCATTATCCAACCTCTTTCCTTTAGCAGATGCATCACTTTAAGCATAACCACTCCTACGAGCATTACCATCCTCTACCCTCATCAAGATAAGATAAAATAATTTATTATTGAGTATGAACATCCATGAAACCAACTTCTTATTGAGAAATAACTTCCCGTTACAACTATAACTTCTATGGAATATCTTCACGGGCATAGGAAAACTGCATTGGATTATAAGAAACATCACCTGGAGATTTATAATCACCCATACATGAGCGCACTTGAAAATAAGACTCTTCATGATGACAACTAGAATCATCATCCTCCTACAGATGAGAAAAATAACCAAGGAGGTTCCCTTGTTTCTGAAAACAATAACCCCCAGCTTGAATTCCTATAGTTACTCATGTCTCAATAGAAAATACAGAATAACTAATTCCTAAGAAGGATGAATATCCTTAGATGACCCTGGGGAGTACATCTGCTAACCTCTCACATCCTGCATGCTAAGGACCTCAAGAAACGACCCCAAATCCACAGATCCCTTACAGATAGTTTCCTACATAGTACAATCCTCATGAACCACAAAATTCATAGGAAACTTGTCCAATTTCCTTTGAGCTAACCCCTTCTTGAGGAAATACAAAGATCACGTAAAGTGCAGCTATGAAAAAAGGAAGCATCAAGATAAATAAACATAAGCAACCATTCCCAGCACAGAGTACCAAAATCGATCAAAAAAACATGGCAAGGATGAAAAATACTAGATCGGTATATATTTTATTCCTAACACAAACATGATATAAAATTATAAACATGAAGAACCAAAATGAAATAATATACTGCCAATGCTACTGGAGGATGATTGGGGAACCGTAGTAGAGAAGTGAGATGCGAGAGAGAACCGTTGAATGACTGATGTTGACATGGGGATATTGGGTACCCCATAAGAGGGTGATTCTGACAGGGGGATTTTTCTCGAGGAAGCTAATCGGGAACCAAGAGGGGGTTTGCACGATGTGTCCATGGGTGGAGCTGGCTGGGAACATGAAAGGGTGTTCTTGAGAATTTTTCATTGATGAATTCTAGCTTGGAAGAGTGAAGGGGTTGCTATGAGGTGGTTTGCAGGGAACTCCAATCGTGGGGAACACTGGCCGCGGTGAACGCCGGACACGGTGAGGTAGGGTTTGGGGAGGGATATCGCGACTAGGGGGGCTTTTGTGTTATATTAGGTTTTTTCTTATTTATTTATTAATATATAAATATAAAAGCTATGATTTTTTATAAAATACTTATATTGTGTAATTATTACTCAATTAATGATATTTTAATTTATCATATATTATTATCATCAAAACGATATGCATGTAATGGGTAATATATATATATATATATATATATATATATTCAATTTTTGTTAAATTATTTGATATTATTGAATAATTTAGTGTTACTGAATATTTTCGATGGGAAAAGATTTGTTGGTAACAATAACTAAGAACAAAAGACCCATTTATTGATAAATCAATTTTTTTTATTAATATGATAAGACAACAGATTTAAATGTTAGTAAAAGAATTGTTGGTATTGAACTACTAATTTAAACACATATATTTGTTGGTAAAAATAATTGTTGGTACCTATAATCAATATCAAAAAAATTTAATATCTATTGGAATTATTAATTTTTACTAACATTTATATTATTTATCTGTAATTTTCTATTAGTAAAAGTCACTTTTTTGTAGTGTTAAATTTTTGAAATTTTGGTTCATTAAAATAACCCAGTCAAACAAAATTTGAACTATTCTCATAAGCATTGGGTTATGTTAGTTTCGGGTAAAAGTATCCTCACACAACTCAATCATCATCATGACTAATGTACTTGTCCACAAATAGATCAAAAATCCATTAGGGTACCCAACACATAAAATTTATCAACACCCCAGAAGAAGACCCCTCAGAAGAAGTCATGATGAACATGGTTTATATTGTTTATTATTCATTAATCCATTTCTAAGGATTTGTAGTCATAACGTACATGTCCTAATCACCAACTAACTACTTAGGATCGCATGTTCTTAAATTAATCAAATCAATCAATCATAATTATTAGGAAATTAATTCATTTTAAATCAACTCATCATTTATAATTCCACATCATAATGGAAATTTAAACATGTTGTTTTCAACTTGAAAACCAAATAAAAGGTTTTTATAACAGTGATTACTTTTCAATCATGATTAATTTTATGAAAATTTTCTATTGAATAAAAATTAAATTATTTCATAAAATCAAATATCTATTTAGGCCATAATTGTTTCCAAAATCCAAACATCTATTTGATTACATTGAAATTGGGGGTTTCAAGGTTCCCATTTTATTTTCAATTAAATTTTCAAATCATTTAAAATCTTCCATTAAATAATAAAAAATAATTTCGAATCAATCATTTAATATAGTGTTTTAATTGTATGGAATATAATTTTGGAATGAAATAATTTAAGTAATTAGATCAAACAAATAGAATAACTATAATATGATCTCCCAACATAGAATGAAGGAATAGGTGGTCAATGGATCTAACCTGGAATCAAGATATACTAAAACACATATTAGATCAATAAATAACATGACGTTTTATCACACTCTATAAGGATAGAATAAATGTTTTGGATAAATAAAATGATGGATATCTACTTACCAGAAGGATAACAAAGGTAATCACAAGTTCATTTATTTATGATGATAAGTGGCTGGAGGAGCCTATTTCACCACATTAGAGCCTCTAAAATCTGAGGAATCCAAATAGGGTTAAACAGTGATGTTTTGGGATTAAAATGGGGTCTCAATATTTGGAATTATTTTCCTAGGAATTAAAAAAAGAATTTACTTTTTATAGGTCAATACAAGTGTCTAGTACTAACAATCCACAAACTGTGCACCCTTATTGGGCTTCTAGATGGGATGAATGGTGTGGATACATATTTAGTGTAACCATGCAACAACCATGAAAACACTCATTGATCATGTTTCTATTATGTGGAGTGGACAAGAATATGGTCTGGACAATTCGTACACCCCCTTACAGTGGCTCATAATTGGCCTCATAGTTTGCTGGATGAAACTGCATGGTTTTCCCCAACTAAGCACAAATCCTACAAAACCCTTTTTACTTAAATTTGTTTTCCAAAATTCACCCAAAACAACTAAAAACTAGACCCAAAAACAATTATATGAAAATAAAGAGGTAAAAGTACCTAAAATAAATGGAATGTTACAACTCATGATCAAAATAATTTATTTATCTTACACTAGAGGTCCTCTGGTCCCTTTAGCACTCTTACTCAACACTACAACATCCATGAATCATGATATTTTACACCATTTTTTGACTTAAGATATTATTTTAATTTCTATCAATACTTCATCACATTATTTTGGTGGTCATTTATAAAATCCATGAATATAAATTTCTCATTATGTCTATGTAATTAAAACCACATGAACCAATAATTTATTTTTCAAGAACTTCTAGGTTGATTTTTTGAAAATGGTTCTCTAGTAAATTGAAAACCCCACCATTTAATTATTTTAATCATTTCCTCTCTCATTTTTTCTGTAGAATAAAAATTCCAATCATAACACCTATAGAAATTCTAATTGAACATATAAACTATAAACAGTAGTTCAAAACATCCATATTATCCTCAATAATACTCCCAAAAATCATCATTTAAAATATTATTCATAAATATATCTAAAAATATACATTATAACAACAATGTTTATGTGACTCTCACTTATATTTTGAGTGATTATAAAAAACTTCGACAAAAATATGATCATGTATATAGTCGTTAAAAAAATATTAATCACACAAAAAAACTCATTATTATTTAATAACTTCATACTTTATGGTACTTAATCTATTAAATGAACCTTAAAAGAATCTTAATATTCTTTATAACACCCCAAGCTTCTACGGTACGCTTCTCTTTGAATAATGCGATAGCGTGTGTTGTACGCAACATCGAGTTCTAACACACCACAACAAATCAAACTATCCGTTATGAATAGTAATACCTAAATTTTGAAATTATAAATACTTTATATTTCAAAATGGACTTCATTTTTGGATTCAGAATATCAAAATTATCCTAAGTTGAATTTTTGGTATTTTTCTGAGAACTTCCAATTTTTATAAATAGTGAAAAATACTTAAAAACAACTTTTTTAATCAAAACAATTTATAGGGATAAATTATATTATTGAGTGGTTTTAAACTATAATTAGAATATATTTTTACCATTTTATCCAATGGTGTTCATTATAATTAATTTCACTTTAAAATTGGACATAATAATTTGGCAATCATTTGATATATATTGTTTCTTAAAAACATGCTATTTGTTGTGACAGTGGGAATTAATTATAAAATTAATTAATGAAACTTATATGTTTTGAATTTTGTAAAATAGATATCATTTTTGAATTTGGAATATCAATTATAGATTAGGGTGAAATTTTGGCATTGTTCTGAAAAACTTCAATTTTTGATGAATAGTGAAACTACTAAGTGGTAGTTAAAAAATTGAATTTTTCATAAAACATAATTTTACCACTTTTGTGATTGGAATTTCGAAAATTCGAGAGACATGGTTAATATCAAGGAGTAAAATTTGGTTCAATGGGATGAAAATAATTTTTGGTGAATAGTAACTTTTTACTTTTATTTACCACGGTTAAAAGTAAATAGGGTAATTAAGGGTAAAAATGATATTAATATTACCCTAACACATGTCCTAATTCTATTGTACAAGTGTATCTCGACCAAAAACAACCTTAGGAATAAAATATTATCATTTAGGTCCACTTGGATTAGATTAGTACATTTATTATTATTTAATTCAAAGAAGAGTTAAAAGAGTTAAAATCAAGGTTTATTTACTAAAACATTTTTCATATAGGGTTATACATAAGATAAATTCTATTGTAAATATTAATTAGAAAGATAAAAAGATTAACTACATAATTATATTTTATTTATAATTTTTAGACATTAAATAATTTAATTTATTTATGACAGAATTATGATGCAGTAATTACCATAACAGTGAAAAATTAAAATAATTGATATTGTAAATACCCAAATAAATATAATTTGAGACTTTTAATGAATTAAACTAATTTTCTAGGATAATATGACATATTTGTATTTATTTAATTGAATTTTTTAGAAGTAATAATTCTGTTATGATTTTTACAAAAATCAACTATTGAATAGTCTCAAAATTGACATAAAAGAGTTTTTTAAAAAACTATTATATTATTAATTGATATTAAATTCCTAAAAATCTAAGGTTCTTCCAAGAGACTCATATCATGATAGGTTTATCATTAATGGACCAATTGTGGGTCGTTTGGATGTATATACTAAGTTTATTAACCATATAATATAAAAATACAATGAGACATTGTAAAAGCAAAACTAATTAACTAAGAGTTAATACTTAAAGATAAGGTTAGTATAATGACCCAAACCTGTATAAATTATATTGGTTGAGTGGTTTTAGACCTATCCCAACCTTAAAATTTAAATAATCCACTTTTTAGCCATTAGAAACTGAATATGAATATATTATAAAATAATATTTCTAGCTTTTCCAACGGTGCCCCTCACCCCTCTTATAAAAGGGAACTATCCCTTCTCATTAACTCACACCATAAAAACCTTTTGGTTTTGACAAACTCTGCCAAAATACTCTCTCAACTTCCCTCACATCATCCTATAGGCCTTAAGTTACTCATAAATCCAACTTAAGGAGCCCTTTTGATCAAATCAAAAGGAAGAACCCAAAGAAGAGGTAATGATTTCACCACTCTTTTCAAGTTCCTTTATTCTTCCACTTATTCTTTCTTTGTTATTACCATTCTAAAATAATAACTCCAGTATATTATATATACTGTGATGTTATTATAAATATGGTACAATAATATTCAGTATTCTATCCATCCTTTGAATGACATGTCGCCATACGTGCGTACGTACGGCTTACCGTCTGCACGTCGTGGTGTAATTGTTATTCAGTAAATTATTATTTGGATTGGTATAATAATGATGTGTAATTCATGTAAATAATAAATGTAACACGATAATGATTCTGTATATATGATATTCCATCCAATTATATATTATTTTAAGATCAAAAGAATGATATTGTCGCTCGTGCGTACATACGGACTACCATCTCCACGAACGCGATGAGATTCATTCTCCATCGTATCCATTCAAGTATAATTATCATTTTATGATTTAAAAATAATTTTTAAGGACTTGATATCATTCTGGATATGATTAATATACAACCTGTCCATGAAAAACATGGCTTACATAACAAAACATATAAAAGAAAATGAGTATGTTAACACCCAAAACAACGATAATACTAAGATATTATTAACAAATCAATGTTAAAAGATCATATATGATATCATATTAATGTATATGATTCCTGTATAATTTAATAACAATTATTTCACCATTATATAGGAGGTTAACCTATCCCAAGAAATGAAAAGTACAAGGTAATGGTTTATTTCGCAATCTCTTCATTATCCGACGTTGTTTATACGTAATAATCTACTGGGACTTATTTATCATCCACATCCATGTTTCTTAAAAATGTATTTCAAAACATTTTTACTATTTACTAGAATATGGGTTACAATCATTTATACCCTTGTTTGACTTTTTATAAGAGGTTTATAAGGGAATCTTTCCGTCATTTTTCAAACAAGCTGTTTTTTAACCTTTTCGACAGAATTAAGGTAAGAATGTTTTTTTAAATTATACGACGGGTGCGTCTATTTTCCACCGTTATAAAATAATCAAAGATTCCCTTACAAGCTCTATAAGAATATTTTCAAAGAAAATGTTTTATAAATATATTACTCTTAAAAGATTTCAATATAGAAAGAGATATTTCTCTAAAAAGAGTTTTGATTTAATCTATGTCATCATCCTTTGATGGATTTTACGCATATTTGAAGTTGATTTATTATGATACAAAACTTCTATATTGTATTGAAGGTTTTGTGATATGTTTGACTGTGGATGTGCTATTTTTATACCATTCATGGTTTGTGGTTAATGTATTTACATTTTGTATGCTATTTTTAATATGAATTTTTATGTTATATTTAAAACTTTTCATATGAGGAATGCATTGGATTTAGTAAGTGACGGGTGGAACCCGCTATAGCTCCTCGATGCATCGGTAGGTTTCATGAGACAAACTAGTGTCTTGGCACAAGGCCTTGGCATAATCTTATTTGTAGTCTTGGCACAAGGCCTTGGATATGTGGTTATGATAGTCTGGCATTATGCATTCCATCATTATGAAAGTGGTTATTAATATTGCATGTGATTATTCGATTAGTAGAATATCCATGTGAATAAGTAAATGGAATTATTTAATTTTATTTTTGCCATACTATGTTGTAGTTCAAGTTTAAAAGGCTTTTGTTTTAGTTATACATTGCCTTAAATGTTTATTCTTATTTATGAATGTTTTCGCTATATTGTTATCCTTACTGGGCATTTGAGCTCACCCCTTTTCTATGTTTTATTTTTCCCAGGATGTGAAGAAGTAAATTATGAATGACCTGCAGGGATATTTTGAGGGGATAATAGTGTGGACTATGGAGAAAATATGTTGTTGTAGTAGTTTTTCACCTTATGATTTAATGTAAAACTTTATGAACATATCTAGTGTTTCCAAGGTTACTAAACCAATCAGTATTTCGAGATTTGATCTTTCTTGTGATCATGCCAATGTTATGTAATAATGCACCGACTCTTGGTAACTAGGTTCGGGGCGTTACAGTTGGTATCAGAGGAAGTTTAGTACAAACCTTGGAAGCTATATTTAGATAAACTCTGATTAGAGCACGTAGACCTAAGATGAACTTTGAGGATTAGTATAGAAGAACTTCCTAGAATTTTGGTATTGTAGTGATTTTGTGAGTTTTCTGAGAAATACATCCCTGTCTGGATACGAGAAGGTAGAGGCGGCTCTAGCACAGATGTACCTAGGGGTAAAACCCGAAAACACCGCTTTGAGCTAGACTCGAACGGGAACTGGTGCACGACAACGGGCCTTGCTGCACTCTTGGTTACGACACTCCTAGGGGATATGCCTAGGATAACTCTAATTTTATTTACAAATCATTATGAAGGGTTTATGAGTATATACTTCCTCAAAGAAAACATTTTTTTATGATTATGGATTATATCCATAAATTTTTCAATTTATGTTAAGTGTTTTATAAGTATGGAATTATGTATTTTGATTCATAAACTGATCTAGTTTATGCCATTGTTTAGAAATGGCGCCTAGTTGAAGAAATGGAAACCGTATCAATGCACGCACTCTATGTCGGGATTTCCCTCCTACTCAAGATAATTATAGTGGATATGGTGATGAAACTGGTGCCGATCAGCTAATCACCATACTAGGACAACTCACTCAGGTTATGAATAATAACCTTACCCGTATGGAGCACCATGATCCACAACGTGGATGATCAATGTTAGATCGATTCATGAGGCAACCACCACCAATTTTCAATGGGAGTACAAATCCCTTAGTAGCTGAGTAGTGGATAAATTCCCTAGAGAAAATATTTCAGGCTTTGGGGAGTAGTGAAAGGGAAAAAGTTATCATGGTAGTTTACCTCCTCAATGGATATGCTGATCAATGGTGGTCATTGATTCAAAACACGAAGGAAGATGATGAAGTATCAAATATGGAATGGAGGGAGTTCAAAGATCTGTTTTTAGAAAAATACTTTCCTCGTGACCATCGAGCAGATATGGAAAGGTAATTTCTGAGTCTAAGACAAAAGGAGGATGAGAACGTCGCAAAGTATGAGGCTAACTTTACAAGGTTAGCAAGGTATGCTGGAGATTATATATGTAACCCAATAAGTAATATTGATCGTTTCTTTGATGGGTTGAAACCATTTCTCGGTCGAGCATTAGTCTCACAATCCTTCTCTTCATATGAAGACATTGTCTCATGTTCTATCAAGACAGAGAAAGAATTCTCTAAGTCTTATGACTTTAAAGAAAAGCAAGAGAAGAAGAGATATGCTGATCAATCTGGGAATGGAAATAAGGGGAATAAGGGAAAGGTTGAATATCCATCCTGTGGTAAATGTGGGAAGAAACACCCCGGTACTTGCTTGAAGGGAATGGGCGTCTGTTACAAATATGGTGAAAAAGGCCACCAAACTCGTTATTGTAAAGGGAAGAAGGAATCTACCAATGTTCAGTGATAAAATTACAGGGAGATGGGACATTATGCAAATTAATGTCCTAATAGTCAGGGGAAATTACCTCAGAAAAGGCCAAGGGATCAAGGCCAAGCTTTTGCTATCACTACTGCTGAGGTAGAATCTCCAAAAGACGTGGTGGCAGGTAATTTAATGGTTTCCTCAAGTTTAGAAAATGCATTATTTGATTCTGGATCATCGCATTGTTTCATATCCTCCTGGTTTTCTAAGAAAATTAGATATTTCCAATTTTATTTAACAAGGGAATTGTCAGTAAAAACTCCTAAGGGAAGTATCATTGCAACAAAGTTTTGTGAATCAGTCCCCATTAGAGCACATAAATGTTCTTTATCTGTTGATCTCATCGTCATTCCTATGATTGAGTTTGATATAATCCTTGGTATGGATTGGCTTTCCGATTATGATGCGAAGATTTATTTTAAGAAGAAAGAGGTTACAATTTTTGATGATGATGATAAGGAACACCTTATCTTTAGAGCAGAATCATCACCACCTAATTCTTATCTAGATCCACCCCCAATAGCTCAACTAAATTCAATTATTGGGGAGGAAGAGAATGAAATGACTGTGGTTGAGGAAAGGAATGTTCAAATAGAGGATGTACCTATTGTGAAAGAATATGTAGATGTATTTCCGGAAGATATACTTGGACATACTCCAGAACGAGAAGTCGAGTATTCCATTGATTTAATTCCTAGATCAAGGCCTATATTGAAGACCCCTTATAGAATGGCCATTGTAGAATTAGTTGAACTAAAGAAACAACTAGAGGAATTGAGTAATAAGGGATTTATTCTCCCCTGTGTTTCTCCATGGAGAGCCCCTGTTCTTTTTGTTAAAAAGAAAGATGGATTTATGAGGTTATGTATCGACTATAGGGAGATCAATGCTAGAACAATAAAGAACAAGTATCCCCTACCACGCATTGATAATTTATTTGACCAACTGTATGGAGCTCAACACTTTTCAAAAATTGACCTTCGATCTGGATACCATCAGTTGTGCGTAAATAAGGAAGACATTCCGAAGACAACATTTCGAACTAGGTACAGGCATTACGAGTTTACTGTAATGCCTTTTGGATTGACTAATACACCCTATGTATTCATGGATCTGATGAATAGAGTTTTCAAGGAATATCTCAATGAATTTTTGGTGGTATTTATTGATGATATCTTCGTATACTCCAAAAGCTACGAAGATCATGAAAATAACTTGCGTATTATCCTGAAGACTCTGAGAAGACATGAATTATATGTGAAGTTTAGCAAATGTGAATTCCGGATTCCGGAGATTTCTTTTCTTGGCCATATTGTCTCTAAATATGGAATCTCTATTGATCCTTCTAAGACCAAGGAAATCCAAGAATGGCCAGCACCTATGAGTATAACTGAGGTACACAGTTTTATTGGTTTGGCAGGTTATTATCGACGTTTCGTCCAGAATATTTCCCGATTGGCTAACCCATTAACGAAGATCCCACGTAAAGGGGTTAAATTTGTTTGGACAAAATAGTGTGAAAAATGTTTCGAAGAACTGAAGAGAAGATTAGTCAATGCTCCTATATTGACTCTACCATCGGGGAATGATGAGTTCGTTATTTATAGTGATGCATCAAAGAAAGGACTTGGTTGTGTCCTTATACAGAATGATAGGGTTATTGCCTATGCATCACGATAGTTGAAAATTCACGAACAAAACTATCCTACTCATGATCTTGAGTTAGCAGCTGTGATATTTGACTTAAAGATATGGAGGCACAACCTCTATGGTGAAAAATGTGAGATTTATACTGATCACAAGAGTTTGAAGTATATTTTCTCACAAAAATAACTCAACATGAGGCAAAGGAGATGGCTTGAATTACTCAAGGATTATGATTGCACGATACACTACCACCCGGGGAAGGAAAACACTACTGGAATTTGGTATTTTCCCAACGATAGTATACCAACGGTTTACTTAAACCGTTGGTATAGTAAGCCTTTGCCAACGGTTTGACAAAACCGTTGGCAAAGGGAATTTTGGTGGACCCTTTCCCAATGGTTCACTGCAACCGTTGGGAAAGGGTGCTAAACTCACACATTTCCCAACGGTTCAGTGGAACCGTTGGGAAAGGGGTGCTAAACTCACACATTTCCCAACGGTTCCAGTGAACCGTTGGGAAATGTTGCCTTTGCCAACGATTTTTAGAAACCGTTGGCAAAGGTTTCCCCCAAATTCCAGATCGGGATCTCCTCTCCCCATTCGGACAGAGCCCTAATCTATTGGCTCCGCTGCTCTAGCGAACCCCATCTGTCCACTGCTCTCACGAATCAGAACACCGGCACCCCCATCCCAACAGGTACACCCCTATACGAATAGGTAAAATTTGATCTCAATCATATTGTTGTAGTTGTTTTAATGAATAGATTTTTTCCAGGTGTTGGTGGTTTAATTGATTATTGAAATTAATATCTAAATAGGATATTGTTTGTGTTTGTGAAGACTTATTTAATGTTTTTGTATTATATGTTTGGAAGGAGAGTGTTCAAAACATGTAAATCAGAGTTGGGGGAGGCTATCGTGAACGTTTACATGTTTTGGATAATGGATTGTGGGAATTATGGATTGTGTTCAAACCAATTTGATATATTTTGGATAATGGATTGTGGGGGTAGGGGGTGTCCACGGGGGTGGGTGGGTTGTCCACGGGGGTGGGCGAGGGTGTCCACGGGGGTGGGAAAGGCTGTCCACGGGGGTGGGAGGGTCTGTCTAGGGGGTGTGGGTTGTCCTAGGGGTCTGGGTGGGGTGTCCTGGTGGGGGAGGGGTGTGTGGGGTGTCCAGGGGGTGGTATGTCTAGGTGGTGGTGGTGGGGTTGCAGGGGAGGGGGTGTGGGATGTTTGGGAGGGTGGGCGGGGCTATCCAGGGGGTACGGGGTGTCCAGGGGGGTACGGGGGTGGGCGGGTTGTCGACAAGGGTGGACTGGCTGTCCACGGGGGTGGCCGGGCTGTCAAGGAGGGGTGGGCGGGCTGTCCAGGGGGGGGGGGGTGGGCTGGCCACGGGGGGTAGGGGTGTCCAGGGGGTGGGCGGGCTATCCAAGGGGGTGGGGGGCTGTCCATAGGGATAAGGGGTGTCGAGGGGGGTGGGTGGGCTGTCCACGGGGGTAGGGGGTGTCCACGGGGGTGGGCGGGGCTGTCCAGGGGGTGTGGGCTGTCCTGGGGGTCTGGCTGTGGTGTCCTGGTGGGGGAGGGGTGTGTGGGGTGTCTAGGTGGGGTGGTATGTCTAGGTGGTGGTGGTGGGGTTGCAGGGAAGGGGGGTGTGGGCTGTTTGGGAGGGTGGGTGGGGCTATCCAGGGGGGGTACGGGGTGTCCAGGGGGGTAAGGGGGGTGGGCGGGCTGTCCACAAGGGTGGACGGGCTGTCCACGGGGGTGGCCAGGCTATCAAGGAGGGGTGGGCGGGCTGTCCAGGGGGGGTGGGTGGGCTGGCCACAGGGGGTAGGGGTGTCCAGGGGGTGGGCGGGCTATCCAATGGGGTGGGGGCTGTCCATAGGGAGAAGGGTTGTCGAGGGGGTGGGTGGGATATCCACGAGGGTGGTTGGGTTTTATAGGGGGTAGGGTGCGTCCACGGGGGTGGGTGGGTTGTCCACGGGGGTGGGCGGGGCTGTCCACGGGGGTGGGAAAGGCTGTCCACAGGGGGTGGGCGGGGCTGTCCAGGGGGTGTGGGCTGTCCTGGGGGTCTGGGTGGGGTGTCCTGGTGGGGGAGGGGTGTGTGGGGTGTCCAGGGGGGTTGGTATGTCTAGGTGGTGGTGGTGGGGTTGCAGAGGAGGGGGGTGTGGGCTGTTTGGGAGGGTGGGCGGGGCTATCCCGGGGGGGGGGGTACGAGGTGTCCAGGGGGGTATGAGGGTGGGCGGGCTGTCCACAAGGGTGGACGGGCTATCCACGGGGGTGGCCGGGCTGTCAAGGAGGGGTGGGCGGGCTGTCCAGGGGGGTGGGTGGGCTGGCCACAGGGGGTAGGGGTGTCCAGGGGGGTGGGCGGGCTATCCAAGGGGGTGGGGGATGTCCATAGGGAGAAGGGGTGTCGAGGGGGGTGGGTGGGCTGTCCACAGGGGTGGTTGGGCTGTCTAGGGGGTAGGGGGTGTCCACGGGTGTGGGTGGGTTGTCCACGGGGGTGGGTGGGGCTGTCCACGAGGGTACCCTACTAATATGGTTATGGGATGAGGCATGCTCTGATGTGATAACAAATTAAGTTCTTGTTGGTTTTACATTTTTTCAATAACACATTAGTATGTTTTTTTCACATGTGTAGTTTATACCATGATTATTTTCTTCCTTTATCGTTTACTTAAATGTATTTTCTATTAAAGTTCAATCCTATTGAATTTTTTATGACAAAATTACTTATATGAAATATTTTTACAGAATGGACAGAAGTTGGATGTATGAAACCGATCGTATCTCAAGCGATTTTCAAAACAATTTGGAGAGCTTTATAGATTTTTCATTTCACAATGCTTCAGATAGTGGTCGCATACACTGCCCATGTTCCAATTGTGTTGGTAGACCTTGGTTGAGTCATGAAGAAGTCAGCTTCCACATAACCAAAAATGGTTTTCAAGCAAACTACTTTGTGTGGTATCACAATGGGGAGAAAATGAAATCTCAAATTGGTGATGATCGAAATGAAAGGACTGGAATGGAGAATTTGTTAGATGATCGGTTTCCGTTTATTCGTCATCATGAAAAAGAAATGATTTCGACTCAAGAAGACGTCGATATGAGGACAACTGATGCATCTAGTGAAAATGATGATATTGATACGGTGAAAAAATTGAATGATGCTGCCACGACTCCAGTATATCGACAATGCGATAAAATGAAAAAGCTGGAATTTTTAATCTGATTGTTTCATGGAAAAACTATGTATGGGATTTCTAATACAGCAATCGATTACATTCTTACCCTCGTGAAGGATTTACTTCCAGATGATGCAGATATTCCCTCAAACCACTATATGGCATGGAAGTTAGTTGAAGAACATGGATTTTCTAGAAACAAAATTCATGATTTCCCGAAAGATTGCAGTTTATTCTGGGAAGAAACCGCTGAACGAAATGAATGTATAAAATGTGGCACATCCCGCTGGAAGTCAAAATCTTATGGAACACCATCCCGCGTTCCACAAAAAGTAATGTGGCACTTTCCATTGATCCCCAGACTCCAGAATCTTTTTATGTCTGATGACATATCAATAAAAATGAGATGGCATGATACCGAGAGAAAGAAGACTAATGATGAGTTGTTTCATCCTGCAGATGGATTTGCATGGCAGAGATTTGATGCTCGACATCCTGATTTTGCAGCTGACGTGCGTAATGTGAGGCTGGGTCTTTCATGCGATGGTTTTAATCCGTTTGGGCAGATTCTTACTTCGCACAACACATGGCCAGTTTTTATACACATTTATAATCTTCCCCCATGGTTGTGTATAAAAAAATCTTTCACTTTCATGATTATACTCATATCTGGTCCTTCTAATCCCGACATTGATATTTATGTATACATGCAACCTTTAATAAAATAGTTGAAACTTCTTTGGGATGTGGGTGTGCGCACATACGATGCATGTTCGAAAGACATATTTCAGATGTGTGCTGCGCTTATGTGGACGATCAATGATTTTCCGGCTTATGCAATGATGTCTGGATGGAGCACGAAGGGAAAACTGTCATGTCCAGTTTGTATGAAGAATACATGATCCAAGAAGACTGAAACATCGTTGTAGTTTCAGTTTTATGGGACATCGATGATTTTTTCCAAAGGATCATCCATATAGAATGAATCGTCGAAGATTTGATAATACTATAGAGACCGATGATCCACCTCAGCGTATGTCTGGAACTGATGTGCTTAATGAATTGAAAGATTTCAGTTTTTCGTTCGGGAAGGGTCAAATGAAATCTGGAAAGAGAAAGAATGTTTCCACAGAAACCTGTTACAATTGGAGGAAGAGGAGTATCTTTTTTGATTTTCCTTATTGGTCAACCAATTTGCTACGTCATTGCTTAGACGTAATGCATATTGAAAAGAATATATGTGAAATGTTGCTTTTAGTTCTTCTAAATGTCAAGGGGAAGACAAAAGATGATTTACGATCTCGACGTGACTTGGTGGATTGGGGCATCAGACCAGAATTACATCATGTGCGTATCAGTGAAAATAAATGGAAACTTCCATGTGCTTCTTATGTGATGAAACCTACTGAAAAAAAACAATTTTTGGAAGTATTAGAGACTATTAGAGTTTCTGATGGCTATTCAAGAAACATATCTATACGGGTCAACAGAAGAGATTTGAAGCTAAAATCATTGAAGACTCATGATTATCACGTTCTACTGCATGAGTTGCTTCCAATAGGAATCCGTCATATTTTGTCTAATAATGTAATGGTGGGTGTTATTCGGTTGTGCCATTTGTTTAGAGATCTTTTTGCTAAGAAGTTGTCCAAGTCTTTCTTGCAAAAAATGTTGACAGATGCCCCATTAATTTTGTGTGAGTTGGAGAAAATATTTCCCCCATCATTTTTCACATGCATGCTGCATCTGACTGTCCATATTCCAACTGAAATACTTCTTGGAGGACCTGTTTCTTTTCTTTGGATGTATCCAACTGAAAGAAATATGTTCACATTAAAGTCTTATGTTCGAAACAAGAATCATCCCGAAGTTTCTATTGTGAACAGTTACTTAGCTCAAGAATGTATGGATTTCTGTTCAATGTATTTGTCTGATCTTACTACAAGAATGAACAGACCAATGAGAAATGAAGAAGAAAAATATGAGCAAATTGAACCCAGTTTTCCATCACTTCCTCAAACAGGAGGAATTCCTGGATCATATACATTGAAGACATTAAGCCATGAAGAGCGGGAGATGGCACATCGCACAGTTTTGTTCAACTGTGATTTGTTCGATGACTATATCAGGTAACAAAATTGAATATGTATATCTTACATATATATCTGTTAAACTATTCATATATTTTTATCTACAGGGAACATAAAACAATGATAAATAGGAAGCATTGTTCTTTATCTTTGAGAAGGAGAGAGACTTTTCATAGAAAAGAGTTTTCTGATTGGTTAAAATTGAAGGTAAAAATATTACTGTTAAAATTAATTATTTCAATATTTACTTAAGTTTAACTATCATTTATATTGCAGGTATTGAGTTTGTCTGCTAACTCTGTCTCTGAGGAAATAAGAGCTTTGGCTTTTGGTCCTAATACCGTGGTTCGTGACTGTAAATCAATTGTTATCAATGGGTACAGATTTATTGTCACTGAACGAGCCAAAAACATGAGAACACAACATGATGGTATTATGGTTACTACCACAACATATTGTTATGCCAGTGCATCAGATAGTAGACCGCGACTTGAAAATGTGGGTTATTATGGAGTCATTGAGAAAATAATAATATTGGATTATTACTCTCATGGACGAGTCACAATGATGAAATGTCATTGGTTTGATTCGATGACGAGACATGGCACATTTATTGATGATTGTGGATTTCGAGTAATTAAAATGACCTGCACTCTTGCTACCGAAGAACCATATGTGTTGGCATCAATGGCTAAACATGTTTTTTATGTCAAAGATCAACTTCAACCTGAATTTGGTGTCATATTTGAAGTAATTCCAAGACATATTTTTGATGATGCTGATGATGGAATTGACACTGTCCCTATTTCCATTGGAACCAATCCATTTATTTCTTTTGATGACTCCAATAGCTCAATTGTCAGAGTTGATTGTGAACCTGAAGTTGTGGTTGGAAATATATAGAATCATTCATCCATGTTCTCAATTATTTTGGTTTACCTCGAGTTGGGTTGTTAAGGTTGGTAATATTCATATTTATTTAGTATTGATCACAAATATGTTTTAGCTGGCTTGACTGTTATGTGAATTTTCAATGTTTATTGGTTGCTTTTTTATTTGAATTGCATTTTCTAATTTGGAATTGAACTGTATTCAAACCAAATCAAACAATATTTCTAACTTGGTGAACATTACAACTTGTATGTTTTATTAAATTCATTCAAGCTCTTCTAAAACAATTGATAGCTAAATTACCAATGAATCCCCTCATTCCCTCATATATTTAGTTTTTTGGTTTACACATTAATTTTCTTTTTCTAATTAATTACATATTTGTTTTGAAATGCAGGAAATGCTGCCAATTGAAGAGAGACGAAGAAAAAAATGGCGGAGAACAATCGTCGGATGGAGGAGATGGGCATTCCACCATTAGTGCCTACAGTGAGTACTTTATTTAATATATATATATATATATATTTACAGAATATATAATGTCATGTGATTAATTTTTTTTGTAAACTTTTTTGTAGGATCCACCATTACGTCGACAGTTTTTCGACGAGGAGCCTAGTACTCAGGCCGGTGGTACGAGGAGGGTTCGTACCAGAGGTGGACGTAGAGCTGCGCGTGCCCGACTAGACCCTTCCCCTCCCACTGACATTTCAGCCTTCCCACATTCTGATCCTGGTGTGTCGTTAGGGACACACGGGGTATTTAGGCCTCCCATGTTTTCGCTACCTTCTGCATCTTCTGCCCCATCATTTTCAAATCCCATGATGATTCCCACTCCCCAGTCAGCATCAGGTCATACAGCTGTTCCATCTTCTTTTCCTTCTACTTCTGTCTCTCCGAGCTTTTATATTCCATCGTCTTTGACTCCTGTTCCACCAGAGAGTGTTCCATCAGGTTCTGTGGATCCGGCGCCACTCATTGATCAGACTAGCGCAGGTATATTTATAAAACCCTAACAAATTTTTATAGCAATATTTATTTTCATTATAACATGTTTTGATAGAATATTTGTTTTTATTTCATGACAGATACATATACTGACAGGAGGCGGGGGCAGGGCCGTACACGCATGCGTTCGGTGTGGAACCGTCACACACAGGTTATGGTGGAATATAATGAAGACAATCAGATGGTTGATAAAACTAGGCAGCAATGTCGGAGTTTTCTGGCGACACTTGCCAAATACTCCAACATCATTCCCGTCAGCCCACTATCGTGGAGACATTTGCCACATGAGGTCAAAGATAGAGCTTGGGCAGAGATATGGGTAAAAAAATCTGTTGTATTTAATTCCATGAATTTGTTTTGTATTTATATGAATTAATATTTTTATTTCAACTTCGATTTAATTTTCTTGATGGTGAGGGTGCACGACTGGAACGTCTAAAGGATTTAGGCGAGCTTTGGAGAGCCTAAAAGAATGAACTGTATATTGGCTGGTGTACTAGAGTTGGCACTGAGTTAGAGGCGGTACCAGTCGTGGATGATTGTCCTATAGAGCAGTATCGTCAGATGATTACTCATTGGACGAGTACCCAGTTTAAGGTATGAATTACATTTGAGGTATTTAAATAATAACTTTCAAGTTTTGAATTAATATTATCCTTTTCATTATCTAATTTTATTTAGGAATCTTCTGGAAAAAATAAAAAAAACATTGATGAAAAAAATACCTCCATACACTAGGACGCACGACGATGCCGGATCATGAGAGGCAGCAGGTATGACAATTGTTTATAAGTTTTCTTTACGACTTACATTTTCTTTTGTTTCCTCAATTATTTAATCATTTGCTAAAGTTTTTATATAACTTTTGTTTTCAATGTCATTGTAGAGGCAAGTACAAAATATTTAAGGACGTGTGCCTCGAGCAAAACTTTTTTGCTCAAGTAGACGAAAAAAGGATGGAAGTGCTGTCAACGAAGCGACTCAGCTGCAGATTGTAAGTTTTAATCTATTGATTTTATATTTTAATATCTATTTCGTAACTTAATAATATATTTATATTTGTAACAGGATGCTTTAGAGGCCCTCGATGCCCAAGAAGCAGACAATTTTGGGCCATCTGATCACTTACATCAGGTGTTGGGAGAGGATCATTCTGGAAGAGTACGCTGCCGACCTAGGATAGCCCCGACGAGGTATTGGCCTGCCTCAGGTATGAGTTGTAGTGCCACTGAGCTGCAGCAATTTAGGGAACAGGAAGAACATGCTGAGAAAAGGGCCACAAAGATGGCAGAATAGTCTTCTAGGGCAAACAATGCATTTATGAAATTTATTGAAGTTCTACGTCCAACACGTCCAGCAGTGGCCAGCCCAGCGATTGATGAATACATGCCATCGATACATTCTATATATGGTGCACCAGGTGGCAGTTCCAGTGGTGGTCAGGCCGATGTCCATCATGAAGATGATGATGGCGAGGAGTCTGATGCGGAAGAGGAGGGAGATGAGGAGGGCGAGGAGGAGGGAGAAGGCGAGGAGGAAGGCACTGTGGAGGGTGAGGATGATGAGGAGGACGATGACGAGGGTGATGATGATGATGATGGTGATGGTGATGCTGATGTGGGACATATTGATCCGTTACATTTTTGACTTATATTACTGATATTTGATGTTTAATCTATTCTAGTTGTTGGTTTTATCTAGACTCGTAGTATAGTATTAGAGTTGAGTTATGTTTATATATTGTCTGTTTTTATGGATGTTGTTGTCTTTTAGTGGTTGTGTGTTTGAGAACTCCCTGGACAACCCCCCTCATTCTTGGACCCTGGACAACCCCCCCTCCCCCTTGGACCCCGAACACCCCCAAACACCCCCCGGACAGCCCCGCGGACAGCCCCCTGGACAGCCCCCCGTACAGCCCCCAACCCTCCACCCTGGACCCCGGATAGCCCCCCGGACAGCCCCCGGACAACCCCCCCCCCCCACTATCCCCCTTGGACCCCGGACAAACCCCCAAACACCCCCCGAACAGCCCCCTGAACAACCTCGAACAACCCCTGAACAACCCCTGAACAACGCCCCGAACAACCCCCGGACAGCCCCCTGAACAACCCCGGACAACCCCCTGAACAACCCCCAAACACCCCCCCCGAACAGACCCCGCACAGCCCCCCCACCCTCCTCCTTGGTCCCCGGACAGCCCCCCGGACACCCACCTGACAGCCCCCCCGGACAGCCCCTGCGGACAGCCCCCTGGACAGCCCCCCGTACAGCCCCCAACCCTCCACCCTGGACCCCGGATAGCCCCCCGGACAGCCCCCTGGACAACCCCCCCACCCTCCCCCACCCTCCCCCTTAGACCCCGGACAACCCCCCAAACACCCCCGGACAGCCCCCTGAACAACCCCGGACAACCCCCTGAACAACCCCGGAACAACCCCGGAACAACCCCCTGAACAACCCCCGGACAGCCCCCTGAACAACCCCAGACAACCCTCTGAACAACCCCCAAACACCCCCCGGACAGACCCCGCACAGCCCCCCCACCCTCCTCCTTGGTCCCCGGATAGCCCCCCGGACACCCACCGGACAGCCCCCCCGAACAGCCCCCTGAACAGCCCCTCCACCTTCCTTAATTTTATTAGCTCTGAAATTTTTCATAGCACGATCAACTAAAATCTAATCCATACTAAATATGATATAAAAATATTCTATATGAATTTCCATAAGATTTTAAGTGAAAACAAAAAGTGACATACGAAAAACTGACCAAACGCATTCTAAATGTGTTGATGCTTTAGGAAAACGATCCATGGGTCATATGTGACGTGTACGAATCAACCCCGCCTCAATCCGAGGCGCGGTGTGGTCGGAACAACTCAAAGTGTATGTCTTTTGTTTCAAAAGGACATCATTTTAAGTGAAGAACATCAACTGGCATACGGAAAACCGGCCAAACGCATTCGGATTGTGTTGATACTTTAAGACAACGATCCATGGGTCATTTGAGACGTGTACGAGTCAACCCCGCCTAAATCCGAGATGCGGTGTGGTCGGGACCACTCTAAGTGACTTTCTTTTGTTTAAAATCGACAGTATTTTAAGTACATATGGAAAACCGACCAAACGCATTCGGTTTCGGTTGAAACATTAGGAGAACGATCCATGGGTCATATGTGACGTGTAAGAGTCAACGCCACCTCAATCCGAGGCACGGTGTGGCCGACACCACTCAAAGTGTCTCTATTTTGTTTAAAATGGACTTCATTTTTAGTGAAAACAAAAAATGACATACGGAAAACCGACCAAACGCATTCGGTTTCTGTTGAAACTTTAGAAGAACAATCCATGGGTCATATGTGACATGTACGAGTCAACGCCACCTCAATCTGAGGCGCGGTGTGGCAGACACCACTCAAAGTGTATCTATTTTGTTTAAAATGGACAGTATTTTGGCCGTTTATGACACCAGAATTGCGTTGTCGGTCACCGCGGGCACATGGCACGTCCGATTGACGTGCCGCCTGCGCGTACACATCATGATTAATAATTAGAATGTTTCACGGTGGTTTCAGGTCAATCCGAGGTCGTCCGCTATGAATTTGACCATTTGACGCCTGTTTTGGCCATTTATGACACCAGAACTGCGTTGTCGGTCACCGCGGGCACATGGCACGTCCAATTGACGTGCCTTCTGCTCGACCACTTCAAAAATCACTCACCCGTATTTGTCGTCTGATTTCAGGTCATTCCGAATTCATTCGGCCCGTTTGGACCCCCCTCACGCGCGTTTACGAAGCGCGTGCATCACTTAAAATACGAATATTGAGTCGTACCGCGCAAACCGCATGTCCGATTGACGTGACGTCTGCGCGTACACATCACGAATACTAATTAGAATGTTTCACGGTGGTTTCAGCTCAATCTGAGGTCGTCCGCTATGAATTTGACCATTGGACGCCCGTTTTAGCCGTTTATGACACCAGAACTGCGTTGTCGGTCACCGCGGGCACAGGGCACGTCCAATTGACGTGCCGTCTTCTCGAACACTTCAGAAATCACTCACCCGTTTTTTTTGTCTGATTTCAGGTCATTCCGACTTCGTTCGGCCCGTTTGGACCCCCCTCACGTGCGTTTACGAAGCGCGTGCATCACTTAAAATACCAATATTGAGCCATACCGCGCAAACCGCACGTCCGATTGACGTTCTGTCTACGCGTACATGTCACGAATAATAATTATAATATTGCACGGTGGTTTCAGCTCAATCTGAGGTCGTCCGCTATGAATTTGACCGTTGGATGCCCGTTTTGGCCGTTTATGACACCAGAACTGCGTTGTCGGTCACCGCGGGCACACGGCACGTCCGATTGACGTGTCGTCTGCTCGACCACTTCGGAAATCACTGTCCCGTATTTTTCGTATGATTTCAGGCCATTCCGACTTCGTTCGGCCCATTTGGACCCCCCTCACGCGCGTTTACGAAGCGCACACATCACTTAAAACACGAATATTGCGTCGTACCGCGCAAACCGCATGTCCGATTGGCATGCCGTCTGCGCGTACACATCACGAATAATAATTAGAATGTCTCACGGTGGTTTCAGGTCAATCCGAGGTCGTCCGCTATGAATTTGACTGTTTGACGCCCGTTTTGGCCCTTTATGACACCAGAACTGCGTTGTCGGTCACCGCGGGCACACGACACGTCCGATTGACATGCCGTCTGCTCGACCACTTCATAAATCACTCACCCATATTTGTCGTCTGATTTCAGGCCATTCCGAAATCGTTCGGCCCATTTGGACCACCCTCACGCGCGTTTACGAAGCGCGTGCATCACTTAAAACACGAATATTGAGCCGTACCGCGCAAACCGGACGTCCGAATGACGTGTCGTCTGCGCGTACACATCACGAATAATAATTAGAATGTTTCACGGTGGTTTCAGGTCAATCCGAGGTTGTCCGCTATGAATTTGACCGTTTGATGCCCGTTTTGGCTGTTTATGACACCAGAACTGCGTTGTCGGTCACCGCGGGCACACGACACGTACGATTGACATGCTGTCTACTCGAACACTTCATAAATCACTCACCCGTATTTTTTCCCTGATTTCAGGCCATTCCGAAATCGTTCGGCCCGTTTGGACCACCCTCACGCGCGTTTACGAAGCGCGCGCATCACTTAAAACACGAATATTGAGGTGTACCGCGCAAACCGCACGTCCGATTGACGTGCCGTCTGCGCGTACACGTCACGAATAATAATTAGAATGTTTCACGGTGGTTTCAGGTCAATCCGAGGTCGTCCGCTATGAATTTGACCATTTGACGCCCGTTTTGGCCGTTTATGACACCAGAACTGCATTGTCGGTCACCGCGGGCACACGACACGTCCGATTGACGTGTCGTTTGCTCGACAACTTCATAAATCACTCACCCGTATTTTTCGTCTGATTTCAGGCCATTCCGAAATCGTTCGGACCGTTTGGACCACCCTCACGCGCGTTTACGAAGCGCACACATCACTTAAAACACCAATATTGAGCTGTACCGTGCAAACCGCATGTCCGATTGACGTTCCGTCTGCGCGTACACGTCGCGAATAATAATTAGAATGTTGCGCGGTGGTTTCAGGTCAATCCGAGGTCGTCCGCTATGAATTTGACCATTTGACACCCGTTTTGGCTGTTTATGACACCAGAACTGCGTTGTCGGTCACCGCGGGCACACGACACGTCCGATTGACGCGCCGTCTGCTCGAACACTTCATAAATCACTCACCCGTATTTTTCGTCTGATTTCAGGCCATTCCTAAATCGTTCGTCCCGTTTGGACCACCCTCACGCGCGTTTACGAAGCGCGCACATCACTTAAAACACGAATATTGAGCCGTACCGCGCAAACCGCATGTCCAATTGACGTTCCGTCTGCACGTACATGTCATGAATAATAATTATAATGTTGCATGGTGGTTTCAAGTCAATCCGAGGTCGTCCTCTATGAATTTGACCGTTGGACGCCCGTTTTGGTCGTTTATGACACCAGAACTGCGTTGTCGGTCACCGTGGGCACACGACACGCCCTATTGATGTGCCGTCTGCTCGACCACTTCATAAATCACTCAACCGTATTTTTCGTCTGATTTCAGGCCATTCCGAAATCGTTCGGCCCGTTTGGACCACCCTCACGCGCGTTTACGAAGCGCACGCATCACTTAAAACACGAATATTGAGCTGTACCGCGCAAACCGCACGTCCGATTGACGTGCCGTCTGCGCGTACATGTCACAAATAATAATTAGAATGTTTCACGGTGGTTTCAGGTCAATCCGAGGTCGTCCGCTATGAATTTGACCGTTGGACGCCCGTTTTGGCCGTTTATGACACCAGAACTGCATTGTCGGTCACCGCGGGCACACGGCACATCTGATTGACGTGCCCTCTGCTCGACCACTTCATAAATCACTCATCCGTATTTTTCGTCTGATTTCAGGCCATTCCGAAATCGTTCGGCCCGTTTGGACCACCCTCACGCGCGTTTACGAAGCGCGCACATCACTTAAAACATGAATATTGAGCCGTACTGTGCAAACCGCACGTCCGATTGACGTTCCGTCTATGCGTACAAATCACGAATAATAATTATAATGTTTGACGGTGGTTTCAGCTCAATCTGAGGTCGTCCGCTATGAATTTGACCGTTTGACGCCCGTTTTGGCCGTTTATGACACCAGAACTGCGTTGTCGGTCACCGCGGGCACATGGCACGTCCTATTGACGTGCCGTCTGCTCGAACACTTCAGAAATCACTCACCCGTATTTGTCGTCTGATTTCAGGCCATTCGGACTTCATTCGGCCCGTTTGGACCCCCCTCACGCGTGTTTACGAAGCGCGCGCATCACTTAAAATACGAATATTGAGCCATACCGTGCAAACTACACGTCCGATTGACGTTCCGTCTGCGCGTACACATCACGAATAATAATTAGAATGTTGCACGGTGGTTTCAGCTCAATCTGATGTCGTACGCTATGAATTTGACCGTTGGACGCCCATTTTGGCCGTTTATGACACCAGAACTACGTTGTCGGTCACCGCGGGCACACGGCACGTCCGATTGACATGCCGTCTGCTCGACCAATTCATAAATCACTCTCCCGTATTTGTCGTCTGATTTCAGGCCATTCCGACTTCATTCGGCCCATTTGGACCCCCCTCACGCGCGTTTACGAAGCGCGCGCATCACTTAAGACACGAATATTGAGTTGTACCGCGCAAACCACACGTCTGATTGATGTTCCGTCTGCGCGTACACGTCACGAATAATAATTAGAATGTTGAACGGTGGTTTCAGCTCAATCCAGAGACATGGTGTGGCCAACACCACTCAAAGTGTCCGTCTTTTGTTTCAAAGGGACGTCATTTTAAGTGAAAAGCATCAACTGACATACAGAAAACTGACCAAACGCATTCCGAATCTGTTGATAATTTATCCCAACAATACATGGGTCATATGTGCCGTGTACGAGCCAACCCGGGATGAATCTGAGTCGCGGTGTGGCCAGGATAAGTCTAAGTGACTCTCTTTTGTTTAAAATGGACACCATTTTAAGTACATACGGAAAAATGACCAAACGGATTCAGTTTCCGTTGAAACTTTAGGAGAACGATCCATGGGTCATATGTGACGTGTAAAAATCATCCCTGCCTCAATCCGACATGCGGTGCGGCTGACACCACTCAAAGTGTCCGTCTTTTGTTTCAAAAGGACGTCATTTTAAGTGAAAGGCATCAACTGACATACGGAAGAATGACCAAACGCATTCGGATTCTATCGATACTTTAGCACAACGATCCATGAGTCATATGTGATGTGTAAAAGTCAACCCCATCTTAATTTGAGATGCGGTGTGGCCGACACCGCTCTAACTCTGTCTCTTTTGTTTAAAATGGACATGATTATAAATGAAAAGAACAACTGGCATACGCAAAACCGACCAAACGCATTCGTAATCTTTTTATAATTTATCACAACGATCCATGGGTCATATGTGACATGTACGAGCCAACCCGGGATGAATCTGAGTCGCAGTGTGGTCAGGATTAGTCTAAGTGTCACTCTTTTGTTTAAAATGGACAACATTTTAAGTACATACGGAAAACCGACCAAACGCATTCGGTTTCCATTTAAACTTTAGTAGAACAATCCATGGGTCATATGTGACGTGTAAGAATCAACCCCGCCTCAATTGGAGATGCGGTGTGGTCAGCACCACTCATAGTGTCCGTCTTTTGTTTCAAAAGGACGTCATTTTAAGTGAAAAACATCAACTGGCATACGGAAAACCGACCAAACGCATTCGGATTGTGTCGATACTTTAGCACAATGATCCATGGGTCAAATGTGATGTGTACGAGTCAACCCCGCCTCAATCTGAGGTGCGGTGTGGCCGGTATCACTTCAGGTGTATGTATTTTGTTTAAAATGGACATCATTTGAGGTAAAAATATATGGTATAGAAAAAACCGATCAAATTATGAATTGAATTTCGGATTCCACATATAATTGACATCTAAATTTTAAATTTAATTCTATATGAATTATGTACATTTATAATTACGTTATGAATTCTAATTTAATTATCATCTAAGTGTGGTCGGGACCACTCTAAGTGACTTTCTGTTGTTTAAAATGGACAACATTTTAAGTATATACAGAAAACTGACCAAATGCATTTGGTTTCCATTGAAACTTTAGGAGAACGATCCATGGGTTATATGTAATGTGTACGAGTCAACTCCACCTCAATCCGAGGTGTGGTGTGGCCGGCACAACTCAAAGTGTATGTCTTTTGTTTCAAAAGGACATCATTTTAAGTGAAAAACATCAACTGACATACGGAAAACCGGACAAACGCATTCGGATTGTGTTGATACTTTAGGAAAATGATCCATGGGTCATTTGAGACATGTAAGAGTCAACCCCATCTAAATCTGAGACGCGGTGTGGCCGGTACCACTCTGACTGTGTCTCTTTTGTTTAAAATGGACAAGATTATAAGTGATATAAACAACTGACATATGAAAAACTGACCAAACGCATTCAGAATCTTTTGAAAATTTAGCACAACGATTCATGGGTCATATGTTACGTGTATGAGTCAACCACGCCTCAATCCGAGTCGCGGTTTGGCCGAGACCACTCTAAGTGTATCTCTTTTCTTTAAAATGGACTACATTTTAAATTCATATGGAAAACCAACCAAACACATTCTGATTGTGTTTATATTTTAGCACAACAATCCATGGGTCATTTGTGATGTGTACGAGTTAACCCCGCCTCAATACGAGGCGCGGTGTGGCCGACACCATTCAAAGTGTCTCTCTTTTATTTAAAAAAACACTTCATTTTAAGTGAAAACAACAACTGACATACGGAAAACCGACCAAACGATTTCGGAATATGTTGATACTTTAGGAAAACGATCAATGAGTCATTTTTGACGTGTACGAGTTAACCTCGCCTCAATCCGAGGCACGATGTGACCGGTATCATTCCAGATGTATGTATTTTGTTTAAAATGGATATCATTTCTATTAAAAATATATGGTATATGAAAAACCAATCAAATTATGAATTGAATTCCGGATTCCACATATGATTGTCATCTAAATTTTAAAATGAATTCTAAATGAATTATGTATGTTTATAATTATGTTATGAATTCTACTTTAATTATGGATGTGTATATTTTTAGGATGCATTATATGTGTTGGTTGGTTGGTTTTCATTATTTGCATGTGTTGGTTTGTTCTCTATATGTATGCATTATATGTGTTACAGGTACAATAATTGGATTGAAAAATTAATTGAAAACAAGGGCATAATAGGATTGAAAATTGAATTGAAACCGAGGGTGAATGCCCAAAAACCAGACCTGCTGTGCAAATTGCAGGCTGCTGTGCAATTTGCACAGCAAAGCCGATGCTAACGGTTTGAAAACCATTGGCATGGGCTCTATGTAGCTGTTTTTACCAACGGTTCAAGGAACCGTTGGTAAAAACACCCTATCCCAATGGTTTGAAACTGTTGGGATATCCTGTTGAATGGTTGTTTTTACCAACGGTTCATAGAACCATTGGTAAAAACCTTTCCCAACGGTTTGTAAACCGTTGGGAAAGAAAATTCTCTGTTGATTTCCCAACGGGCCAAACCGTTGGGATATGTTGATTTTTTCTAACCTACCCCAACGGTTCTCTGTAAACCGTTGGGAATGCCTTTCCCAATGGCTTACTTCCCCACGGTTTGCAGAACCGTTGGTATAACATATACCAACGGTTCCGCAGCCTTTCCCAACGGTTCTAAACCGTTGGGAAATGCTGGATTTCCAGTAGTGAAACAAGGTGGCAGATGCTTTGAGTAGAAAAGACCATGGAGTTTCAAACAATATGAGAATTGAAAGGGATCCAATTTTCATGGATCTAGTGAAGATAGACATGGGAATGACCAGGGAAGGTGAAACATCAATGCTTTTTCAAATGGTTGCCAAACCATCTTTACTAGAAAAGATTAAGAGTTCTCAGACCGATGATGAAGAATTTCAAAAGAAGATTAAAGCTGTGAATGATGGGAGATTGAGAGACTTTGTGTATGAAGATGGAATTTTGAAATTCGGGAAGAGACTTTGTGTTCCCGATATACCTGATCTAATAAGAGAATTGCTGGATGATGCTCATAGTTCCAATTTCTCTATACACCCTAGGAGCACAAAAATGTATAGAGATTTGAATAAACATTTTTGGTGGGACAACATGAAGAGGGAAATTGCTGATTTTGTGTCAAGATGTATGGTTTTTCAACAAGTGAAAGCTGGAAGGAAATAGCCTGGTGGAGTATTGAAACCTCTTCCCATACCTGAGTGTAAATGGGACAATATTACGATGGACTTTGTCATGGGGATACCAAAGACTCCTAGAAGGAATGATGCAATATGTGTTATTCTTGATCGTCTTACCAAGTCAGCACATTTTCTTACTATAAGAGAAGATATACCACTGGAACGTCTAGAAAGAATATATATTAATGAAGTTGTGAGACGTCATGGAGTACCCCTATCGATTGTTTCAGATCATGATCCCCATTTTACTTCAAGATTATGGAAGAGTCTTCAGAAATCCTTGGATACTGAACTTTATTTGAGCACTACCTACCACCCTCAGACATATGGGCAATCAGAACAAACTATTCAAACCTTAGAAGACATGTTGAGATCCTGCTCACTTGACTTTCAGGGTATAAGGGATCAATATTTACCTTTGGTAGAATTTTCCTATAACAATAGCTTCCATTCGAGTATTCAGATGGAACCATATGAAGCGTTATATAGAAAGAGATGTCGCACACCAACCTGTTGGGATGACATTGGTGAAAGGAAACTTGTAGGTCCAGAACCGGTAGAGGAAACAATGGAAAAGGTGAAGGTAATCCAAAATCACATCAAAGCAGCTCAAAGTAGGCAGAAGAGCTATGCCGATAATAGAAGGAAGGATTTGGAATTTCAAGTCAGTGATCATGTTTTCCTGAAGGTATCTCTATGGAAGAGAGTCATACTTTTTGGTAAGAAAGGTAAATTGAGTCCCAGGTACATCAGACCTTTCGAAATTCTAGAACGAATTGGGGCTGTAGCTTATCGATTGGCAATGCCGCCAAGTCTCTCCAAAGTTAATGATATGTTCCACGTATCTCTGTTGAGGAAATACATGCCTGACCCAACACATGTACTCACCTATGAGGAATTAGAACTGGAACCTGATCTGTCTTATTGTGAAGAGCCCATCAGGATTCTTGATACGAGGGAACAAGTGCTGAGAAATCGGACGACGCATCTGGTAAAAGTCGTGGAGAAACCATAAGATGGAAGAGGCAACGTGGGAACCCGAGGAACTTATGATGAAGAACCACCCGAGTATATTCATGCGGTAGTATTCTAGAAATATTGAATACGAAATTATTTGAAGGAGGGGAGAATATAACACCCCAAGCTTCTACGGTACGCTTCTCTTTGAATAATGCGATAGCGTGTGTTGTACGCAACATCGAGCTCTAACACACCACAACCAATCAAACTAGCCATTATGAAAAGTAATACCTACCTTTTGAAATTATATATAATTTATATTTCAAAATGGACATCATTTTTGGATTCAGAATATCAAAATTATCCTAAGTTGAATTTTTGGTATTTTTCTGAGAACTTCCAATTTTGTGAATAGTGAAAAATACTTAAAAACAACTTTTTCAATCAAAATAATTTATAGTGATAAATTATAGTATTGAGTGATTTTAAAGTATAATTAAATTATATTTTTACCATTTTATCCAATGGTGTTCATTAGAATTAATATCACTTTGAAATTGGACATAAACAATTGTCAATCTTTTGATATATATTATTTCTTAAAAAAAGCTATTTGTTGTGACAACGGGAATTAATTATAAAATTAATTAATGCAACTTATATGTTTGGAATTTTTTAAAATAGACATCATTTTTTAATTTGGAATATCAATTATAACTTAGGGTGAAATTTTGGCATTGTTATGAAAAACTTCAATTTTTGATGAATAGTGAAACTACTAAGTGGTAGTTAAAAAACTGAATTTTTCATAAAACTTAATTTTACCTCTTCTGTGATTGGAATTTCGAAAATCTGAGAGACACGGTTAATTTCAAGGAGAAAAATGTGGTTCAATGAGATGAAAATAATTTTTGGTGAATAGTAACTTTTTACTTTTATTTACCACGGTTAAAAGTAAATAGGGCAATAAAGGGTAAAAATGATATTAATATTACCCTAACACATGTCCTAATTCTATTGGATAAGTGTATCTCGACCAAAAACAACCTTAGGAATAAAATATTATCATTTAGGTCCACTTGGATTAGATTAGGACATTTATTATTATTTAATTCAAAGAAGAGTTAAAAGAGTTAAAAGAGTTAAAATCAAAGTTTATATACTAAAACATTTTTAATATAGGGTTATACTTAAGAAAAATTCGATTGTAAATATTAATTATAAAACTAAAAATATTTTCTACATAATGATATTTAATTTTTAATTTTTAGACATTAAATAATTTAATTTATTTTATGACACAATGATGATGCAGTAGTTACCATAACAGTGAAAAATTAAAATAATTGATATTGTAAATACCCAAATAAATAAAATTTGAGACTTTTAATGAATTAAGCTAATTTTATAGGATATTATGACATATTAGGATTGATTTAATTGACTTTTTTTGAAGTAATAATTCTGTTATGATTTTTACAAAAATCAACCATTGAATAGTCTCAAAATTGACATAAAAGAGTTTTTAAAACAAATATTATATTATTAATTGATATTAAATTCCTAAAAATCTACTGTTCTTCCAAGAGATTCATATCATGATAGCTCTATCATTAATGGACCAATTGGGGGTCTTTTGGATGTATATAGTAAGTTTATTAACCATATAATATAAAAATACAAAGAGACATTGTAAATGTGATACTAATTAACTAAGAGTTAATACTTAAAGATAAGGTTAGTATAATGACCCAAACCTATCTAAATTATATTGGTTGAGTGTTTTTCGACCTATACCCACCTTAACATTTAAATAATCCACTTTGGAGCCGTTATAAACCGAATATGAATTTATTATAAAATAATATTTCTAGCTTTTCTAAAGGTGCCCCTCACCCTCTTATAAAAGGGCACTCTCCCTTCTCATTAACTCACACCTTCAAAGCCTTTTGGTTCGGCCAAACTCTACCCAAATACTCTCTCAACTTCCATCATATCATCCTAGAGTCCTTCCTTTAGTTAGAAAGCCAACTTAAGGATCCCTTTTGATCAAATCAAAAGGAAGAACCCAAAGAAGAGGTAATGATTTCACCACCCTTTTTCAAGTTCCTTTCTTCTTCCACTTATTCTTTATTTGTTATTACCATTATAAAATAATATCACCAGTATATTATATATACTGTGATGCTATTATAAATATGGTACAATCATATTCAGTTTTCTATCAATCCTTTGAATAACATGTCACCATACGTGCGTACGTACGACTTACCGTCTCCACGTCGTGGTGTAATTGTTATTTAATAAATTATTATTTGGATGGGTATAATAATGTTGTGTAATTCATGTTAATAATAAATGTAACATGATAATGAATCTGTATATATGATATACCATCCAATTATATATTATTTTAATATCAAAAGAATGATATTGTAGCTCGTGCGTACGTACGGACTACCGTCTCCATGAACGCGTTGAGATTCATTCTCCATCCTATCCATTCAAGTATAATTATCATTTGATTATTTAAAAATAATGTTTAAGGACTTGATGTAATTCTGTATATGATTAATATACAACCTATCCATGAAAAACACGGCTTACGTAACAAAACATATAAAAGAAAATGAGTAAGTTAACACCCAAAACAATGATAATACTAAGATATTATTAACAAATAAATGTTAAAAGATCATATATGATATCATATTAATGTATATGATTCTTGTATAATTTAATAACAATTATTTCACCATTATACAGGAGGTTAACCTACCACAACCAAGGAAAATTACAAGTTAAGGGTTTATTTCGCAATCTCTTCATTATCCGAGGTCGTTTATACGTAATAATCTACTGGGACTTCTTTATCATCCACATCCATGTTTCTTAAAAATGAATTTCAAAACATTTTTACTATTTACTAGAATATGGGTTACAGTCATTTATACCCTTGTTTGAATTTTTATAAGAGGTTTATAAGGGAATATTTCCGTCATTTTCCAAACAAGGAGCTTTTTAACCTTTTCGACAGAATTAAGGTAAGAATGTTTTTTCTAACTTATACGGCGGGTGCGACTATTTTCCGCCATTATAAAATCGTCAAAGCTTCCCATAAAATATTATAAGAATATTTTCAAAGAAAATGTTTTATAAATATATGAATCTTAAATGATTTCAAAATAGAAAGAGATATTTCTCTAAAAAGAGTTTTGATTTCATCTATGTCAACATCCTTTGATGGATTTTACGCTTATTTTAAGTTGATTTATTATGATACAAAACATCTATATTGTATTGAAGGTTTTGTGATATGTTTGACTGTGGATGTGCTATTTTTATACCATTCATGGTTTTTGGTTAAAGTATTGACATTTCGTATTCTAGTTTTAATATGAATGTTTATGTTATATTTCAATCTTTAATATAAGGAATGTATTGGACTTAGTAAGTGACGGGTGGAGCCCGCTATAGCTCCTCGATGCATCGGTAGGTGTCATGAGACAAACTAGTGTCTTGGCACAAGGCCTTGGCAAAATCTTATTTGTAGTCTTGGAATGAGGCCTTGGCTATATGGTTATGATAGTATGGCATTATGCATTCTATCATTATGAAAGTGGTTATTGATATTGCATGTGATTATTCGATTAGTAGAATATCCATGTGAATAAGTAAATGGAATTATTTCATTTTATTTTGGCAATGCTATGTTGAAGTTCACGTTTAAAAGGATTTTGTTTTAGTTATAAATTGCCTTAAATGTTTATTCTTATTTATGAAAGTTTCCGCTATATTGTTATCCTTACTGGGAATTTGAGCTCACCCCTTTTCTATGTTTTATTTTTCCCAGGATGTGAAGAAGTAAATTATGAATGACCTACAGGGATATTATGAGGGGATAATAGTGTGGATTATGGAGACAATATTTTGTTGTAGTAGTTTTTCACCTTATGATGTAATGTAAAACTTTATGAACATATCTAGTGTTTCCAAGGCTACTAAACCAATTGGTCTTTCGAGATTTGATCTTTCTTGTGATCATTCCAATGTTATGTAATAATGCACCGACTCTGGGTAACTGGGGTCGGGGCGTTACATTCTTCCATTTCTATATTTGTTTATCTGGAAATTATTATTTTCAAACTACATAAATATCCAGCCTTTGAAATCAAATTTTAGTTGTGTTATCACAAATTCATCATGAATTGATCAATATTTATTTTGATTAGAAGATATACAACTTCTTCATTTACCCAATTTATTTTCTTCCCCAGAATATAAATTCAAGTAACACCATAATGTTTTAGTCAAAATTATTTGATTAGTGATGCCTTTACTTAATGAAAATTACTTTAGTGATAGGTATGGATCTCTTAACACGGTATCTTGAACATTTTGTTGGTTAATAACTAATTGGTTCATTTTAGTCAATCTAGTAATGTGGTGTAAATACCCTTTTTTCATTGTTTATACATACATCAATCCCCTAACATGACATGGATCCATTTATGTTAATCACAATACATGGTGATGAAATCTTAAATTCACAACAATATATCAGTTGGTCTAACAAGTATCCCCTTATATTATGTTCTATCATTACATGTATCCCATTATTGTATGTGGATCCCCTTATGTGAATCGCTATATGTGTATTCTCATACAAGGGTCCTTTTCCATTTTTTTAGTACAAAACCCAAAATTCTAAATTGTATTGAATTAACTAAGGATGAACTTAAAATCATAGTAGGTATTTTAAAATGTTCTTCTAAGAGTGTTTTGATTAGTTATTACCATATTTGAAAAGAAAAATTTTGTGGACTTCCAATATCAAGATAGAATCCTCTAAATGTGGAAGCATTTTTACCCTTGTAAACTCCAACAAATAAAATCTATCTTGCAACGACCCGATATTTTATAAAATTACCTTTATTTTAATATCTTATGGATATAGAAAACTCATGCACTATTTTTTTATTATCATTGGGTTTAAATGACCAGTATTTATCATTACCCTTGATTATATAGCCATTGAACAGTGATCACATGACTAATAAAAATTTAAGGTTTTTAAAAAGAATGTGTTCGCCACAAAAAAGGAGAGGATTTCTTTAACCAGTTGACTCGAGACGTATGAATCTAATTTGTCGGATCTCAGAAAGAAGGTATCATAATTGGGATTTACTATTGACAAATCCATAGATGAGATTCAACATTTTATGCTTCAATGGAATCGACTACAAGATAAGTTCTTGTAAATAGAGATTACCAGTCGGGCAATGATATCCAAGCCGCCGAAGAGTCTGTCACCATTCCACACATTAACCTTAGGTCTTATACAGGTGTTATAAGGGGTTATAAAATAAGGCATTAGTTACATATCGTGTAATTCATTTTTATAAATAAAATTCTTCTTCTATCAATTCATTTATGAGAATACTTTTTCTTAAAAATACCATGAATTTGATAAATTGACTTTTCAGGTAAAATTGTACATTTTTGTAACGCTCTGACCCTAGTTACCCAGAGTCGGTGCATTATTACATAACATTGGCATGATCACAAGAAATACCAAATCTCGAAAGACCGATTGGTTTAGTAGCCTTGGAAAGACTAGATATATTCATAAGTCTTACATTACATCATAAAATGAAAAACTACTACAATAACATATTGTCCCCATAATCCACACTCATATCCCCAAATAATATCCCTTCAGGTCATTCATAATTTACTTCTTCACTTCCTGGGAAAAATAAAACATTGAAAAGGGGTGAGCTCAAATGCCCAGTAAGGATAACAATATAGCGGAAACTTTCATAAATAAGAATAAACATTTAAGGCAATGTATAACTAAAACAAAAGCCTTTCAAACTTGAACTTTCAACATAGTATGGCATAAATAAAATGAAATAATGCCATTTACTTATTCACATGGATATTCTACTAATCGAATAATCACATGCAAAATCAATAACCACTTTCATAATGATGGAATGCATAATGCTGAACTTTAATTTCTTTGTCAAGGCCTCATCCCAAGACCTTGGGGCTAACTGTAACCGGAACCCAACCCGGAGTGCCTCCAATAACCGGACACCAACTCGGAGTGCCTCTAATAACCGGACGTCGACCCGGAGTTCCTCTAATAACCGGAGACCAAACCGGAGTTCCTCTAATAACCGGAGACCAAACAGGAGGGCTTACTTTTACCGGTCCCCAACCCAGAACATACTTGTCTAACACATTCATCTGAATGAAAGATTGAAATATAATATAAACATTCGGATTACAAATAACTTATGAAATGTCAATACTCTAAACAAAAACCATGAGTGACATAAGAATAACTTATCCACAATCAAAAATATCACAAAACCTTCAATAAAATATGGATGTTTTGTATCATAATAAATCAACTTCAAATAAGCTTAAAATCCATCAAAGGATGTTGACATAGATGAAATCAAAACTATTTTAGAGAAATATCTCTTTTTTTTAAATAATTTTAAAAGTAACATAATTATAAAATAATACATTCAATTTTAAAATATTCTTATAAGCTTGTAAGGGAAGCTTTGACGATTTTATAACGGCGGTAAATAGCCGCACCCGCTTTATAAGTTAAAAAAACATTCTTACCTTAAATTTGTCGAAAAGGTTAAAAGTGCCTTGTTTGGAAAATGACAGAAAGATTTTTTTCGAAACACATAAGGGTATAAATGACTTTAACCCATATTCTTGTAAATAATAAAAATGTTTTGAAAGACATTATTAAGAAACATGGATGTGGATGATAAAGAGATCCCAGTAGATAATTACGTATAAACAACCTCGGATAATGAAGAGATTGTGAAATAACCCTTACCAATTTGGTAACTTATGAAACATACAACCCATGAAAGAGGTATCATACAATGAATATGTAAATACACATAAATTAGAGTGTATTACACAAAGAATATAATTATGGGAAGTAGATACACCACACAAAAGGTGATGGTGGCAATATGGCGTGAATCTCACGGGAATAAGGAGTGAGATGAAAACCCCTTACCTTGTACTTTTTCTTGTTTGGGGTAGGTTAACCTCCTGTATAATGGTGAAATAATTGTTATTAAATTATACAAGAATCATATACATTAATATGGTATCATATATTATCTTTTAATATTGATTTGATAATAATATCTTAGTATTATCGTTGTTTCGGGTCTTAACTTACTTGTTTTATTTTATATGTTTTGTTACGTAAGCCATGTTTGTAATGGATAGGTTGTATATTATTCATATCCAGAATGATATCAAGTACTCAAACATCATTTTTAAATCATCAAATGATAATTATACTTGAATGGATACGATGGAGAATGAATCTCATCGCGTTCGTGGAGACGGTAGTCCGTACGTACGCACGAGCGACAATATCATTCTTTTGAAATAATATATAAATGGTTGTTATATCATATATACAGAATCATTAAAATGTTATATTTATTATTTACATGAGTTACATATCATTATTATACCCATCCAAATAATAATATATTGAATAATAATTACACCACGACGTGGAGACGGTAAGCCGTACGTACACATGTATGGTGACATGTTATTCAAAGGGTGGATAGAATACTGAATATGGTTGTACCATATTTATAATAACATCACAGTATATATATGATACTGGAGTTATTATTTTAGAATGGTAATAAAAAATTAAGAAGAAGTGGAAGAAGAAAGGAACTTGGAAAAGGGTGGTGAAATCATTACCTCTTCTTCGGGTTCTTCCTTTTGATTTGTTCAAAAGGGCTCCTTAGGTTGGCTTTCTGATCAAACTAATGCCTCTAGGTTGTAGTGAGGGAAGTTGGGAGAGTATTTGGGCAGAGTTTTTCCCCACCAAAAGGTTTTTAAGGTGTGAAGAAATGAGAAGGAGGAGTGCCCTTTTAAAAGAGTGGTGAGGGGCACCTTTGGAAAAGCTAGAAATATTAGTTTATAATAAATTCATATTCTGTTTCTAAGGGCTCAAAAGTTGATTATTCAAAGTTTAAGGTGGGGATAGGTCGAAAAAAACTCAACCAATAGAATTTAGAGAGGTTTGGGTACTTATATTAACCTTATCTTTAAGTATTAACTCTAAGTTAATTAGTTTCACTTTTACAATGTCTCTTTGTATTTTTATATTATATGGTCAATAATCTTACCATATACATCCAAGAGACCCCCAAGTGGTCCATTAATGATACACCTATCAAGATATAAGTCTCTTGGACGAACCTTAGATTTTTACGAATTTAATATCAATTAATAATATAATATTTGTTTTAAAAACTCTTTTATGTCAATTTTGACACTATTCAATAGTTGATTTTTGTGAAACTCATAAAAGAATGATTACTTTGAAAAAATCTAATTAAATCAATCCTAATATGTCATATTATCCTATAAATTTAGTTTAATTCATTAAAAGTTTCATATTATATTTTTTGGGTATTTATAATATCAATTATTTTAATTTGTCACTATTATAGTAATTAATTCATCATCATTGTGTCATAAATAAATTAAATTATTTAATGTCTAAAAATTATAAATAAAATTTCATTATGTAGGAAATCTTTTTATATTTCTAATTAATATTTATAATATAAAATCCAACATATATAACCCTATGTAAAAATTGTTTTTCTAAAAGATATATGCTTGTGTCATTTTTGTATTCATTTTAACTTAATTAAAATAAAGTGCCCCTATCACCTACAAGTGGCACCATGGGGTCCCAAAATCGACCCAAAGATGCCTATGGTCGAACATGTATCAACAAATGAGTCTAGGACACGTTTTAGGGTAATTTAGTATTATTATAATATTATTTTTGAACCCTTATTTACCGGATTTACCCTTAACCATGGTAAATAAAATATTTACCGCAGTAATTATTCAAAATGTCTAAAAATAAAAGTTACCTATTTACACAATTTAAACATCCTGATTCCAAATATGGAATCCATTTTTCTAAATTCAAAACACAGAAGTGGTAGAAATTAATTTAAAATTAATTCCCGCTGTCAAAACAAAAAGCGTGTTTTTAAGAGATAATAACTATCAAAAGATTGACACTTGTTTATGTTCGGTTTAATTGTAAAATTATGTCCAATGGCCAAAATTATATTAAATAGTAAAAATCTATTCTAAATATACTTTAAAACCACTCAAATTCATAATTTATCACTATTAATTATTTTGATTAAAAAAGTTGTTTTTAATTAAAATTTAGTAATTTTCACTATTCATCAAAATATGAAAGTAATCTGAAAAGTACCAAAATTTCATCTTAGGCTAAATTCGATACTCTGAATCCAAAAATGAATTTCATTTTGAGAGATAAAATTTCTAAAATTTTAAAAGGTAGGTATTACTATTCATAACGACTAGTTTGATTGGTTGTGGTGTGTTAGAACTCTAAGTTGCGTACAACACACGCTACTGTATTATTCAAAGGAAAGCGTACCGTGGAAGCTTGGGATGTTTCATTTTAAATTTTTTGATGTCCCCCATTTAGTAAAAAAGTTTAAAATATTGTATTTAAAAAGGTTTCACTATTAAAATTTGATAAATGTGCAATACCGAAAATGAATCTGTTCTTGCATTATGTCTAAGAAACTCATAATATGGATTCTAAAATTATAAGGAATATATAAAGTTAAACATTTAGTTAATACTATTAATAACCACTTTTGAATGGATTTTTTTGGTAAGTCATGGTGTGATTGAACTCGGTGTTGCGTGTAGTGCAAGTTATTGAATTATTTTGAAGAAATAACACACTATGAAATCTTGGGGTGTTACATTCTCCCCTCCTTCAATAAATTGCGTCCTCGCAATTTGAAATTGTTCTTAGAAAATAAAAGGTTTAAAATAGAAAATATATTTGTGGGAAAACCCACATCAGAAATTGGGTTACTAAAATTTAGTCTTAATATGAGGAAAAGAGAAATGAAAGGGTCACCACCAAATTATGATCTCGATTAGGAGAACATTGGTGGCAATTAGAGACATATAATTGGAGAAAAACGTAAATATTTATAGGTAGTTATTGAGGTCATCAATCACAAACAAGTATAAAATTTAGGTCCTTAAACACATCAATCTGTGATGATTTGAAATACCATCGGTTCAACAAAACATAGGGTATTGGGATAACACATTTTTGATGTTTCAAAATATCTTAGTTGAAATCCCACATCGAAAAATGAATTAATGAGGCCTCTATTTAAAATAAAGAGTGTAAAGTATGAAGATTACAGAAAATAACACATACTAGGGTTCCATGTAGGAAAATATGGATATGGAAGAGAAATCTAGCCATCAATTATCTGATGGAGAGTGGTAGGGAACATGGCTATGAAAAGGCCAACAATCCCAAAGCCATAAATTAGTGATGATTTAAGGTACCATCTAGGAAAACATTTTTGTTCTAAGTTCATTTTATTAATTTTGAGGAATTTATTTATGATATTGGATAAGATCATAAGGAGATATACTTACTTTATAATTAGAGTCTTATCCATTAATAAATTTCTACCACAAACTCATCTTTCACTCTAAAAGATAACAGAACGTAATTTTTTTTTCTATTTATACTATTCGTACAGGGTTCCAAAATAAATGAATTTATAATTCATCTACCATATCTTTTAAAAAAACTACATTATTTAATCCATGACATCTCGTGGGCCAGTGGTAGGTGATACACCCTTGTCTCCCTTCGGTTACAGGTTCAAGTCTCGCAGCCTTGCTGGACGCGACGGGTTGCCGCCCGACCTCCGGGTTGTCCTTTTATGGCAATCCAAAATAATCCAAACTAGAACTATCCAAAATACTTCTGTCCAAACTCACAGTCCAACATTTATAAGGAAGGTAAACATAATGTAGATCCTTTTTACCACGTAATAGCATATGAATACCTTCATCATGTATTCTTTTAATACACTGAAACATCCTGAATTACCATATTCCTTATTGATTACATTAATGCTCCCTTATTCTATATAGAATGCTGGATATACTTCATCAATCCAAAAATGTTTTAAAACCCAACAATGATGGAATATACAAATCATTAATCAGTTCTAAGGTAGTCAAGAATATCCAATATAATTTATCCAAAAAAATAATGTATTATTCCAAAATCACTACCTCAGTATCAGAACTATATTATGGTTTATCATTCTCTCAACCATATATTTTCCAAAAAGTTATCCTGCTATTGAGTCACTTTTCATTGTTCCACACAATCTCAAGTCCTTAATGAAATAGTACAGCAGTACAATCCTTATATACTCCATAATTATTATAGCAAGTACATTTTTGATACAACACTCAATTGACATAATCAACATAAAAACTCAAATCATTCCTCTTTATCTGTGGTAGTATCATAACTTGATTATTATCCAATAGCATCATTTGAGACATGATTTGATGACTGGGACATAGGTTTTCGTAGTGTCCAAACTCCTTGAAAATGAAGCATTGTACATTTGAAACCATTTTCTTACGCTTGCAGTCACGTACTTTGTGCCCTTTTCCTCCACACTTATAACAAACTCCCATTCCTTTCAGGAAAGTTCCAGGGTGTTTCTTTCCACAGTTATCACATATGGGAAAATTATTCTTTTCCCTCTTCCCTTTATCCATCTTTCTCTCTTCCATCCTTTTCTTCTCTTGCTTCCCTCCAAAGCCATAGGACTCAGTAAACTCTTTACTTATCTTATCAACACATGATATTATATTCTTCATATGATGATAATACATGCGAGACTATTTCTCTTGTAAATTCTGGATTAAGACCATAAAATATATGATCCTTATTTCTCTTTGTATCACGTGCATTGCTAGAGTTCTCATTCCTTCTACTGGGCGCCATTTCTAAACAATGTCATACACTAGATTAGTTTATGAATAACAATACCTAATCCCAAACTTGTAAGACACATAACATAAATTAAATAGTTTATGGATATAATCCATAATCATAAAAATTTCTCCTTTGAGGAAGTAAATCCACATAAACCCTTCATAATGGTTTGTAAAGAAAATTAGAATTATCCTAAGCATATCCCCCGGGAGTGTCGTAACCAAGAGTGCAGCAAGGCCTGTTGTCGTGCACCAGTTCCCGTTCGAGTCTAGCTCAAAGCGGTGTTTTCGGGTTTTACCCCTAGGTACATCTGTGCAAGAGCCACCTCTACCTGCTCATATCCAGACAGGGATGTATTGCTCAGAAAACTCACAAAATCTCTATAATACCAAAATTCTAGGAATTTCTTCTATACTAATCCTAAAAGTTCATCTTAGGTCTACGTGCTCTAATCAGAGTTTATCTAAATCTAGATTCCAAGGTTTGTACTAAACTTCCTCTGATACCAACTGTAACGCCCCGACCCTAGTTACCCAGAGTCGGTGCATTATTACATAACATTGGCATGATCACAAGAAAGATCAAATCTCGAAAGACCGATTGGTTTAGTAGCCTTAGAAACACAAGATATATTCATAAGTCTTACATTACATCATAAAATGAAAAACTACTACATAAACATATTGTCTCCATAATCCACACTCATATCCCCACATAATATCCCTACAGGTCATTCATAATTTACTTCTTCACTTCCTGGGAAAAATAAAACATTGAAAAGGGGTGAGGTCAAATGCCCAGTAAGGATAACAATATAGCATAAACTTTCATAAATAAGAATAAACATTTAAGGCAATGTATAACTAAAACAAAAGCCTTTCAAACTTGAACTTTCAACATAGTATGGCATAAATAAAATGAAATAATACCATTTACTTATTCACATGGATATTCTACTAATAGAATAATCACATGTAAAATCAATAACCACTTTCATAATTATGGAATGCATAATGCTGAACTTTAATTTCTTTGTCAAGGCCTCATCCCAAGACCTTTGGGCTAACTGTAACCGGAACGCAACCCGGAGTGCCTCTAATAACCGGACACCAACCCGGAGTGCCTCTAATAACCGGACACCAACCCGGAGTTCCTCTAATAACCGGAGACCAAACCGGAGTTCCTCTAATAACCGGAGACCAAACCGAAGGGCTTACTTTTACATGTCCCGAACCCGGAACATACTTGTCTAACACATTCATCTGAATGAGAGATTGAAATATAATATAAACATTTGGATTACAAATAACATATGAAATGTCAATACTCAAAACAAAAACCATGAGGGACATAAGAATAACTTATCCACAGTCAAAAATATCACAAAACCTTCAATAAAATATGGATGTTTTGTATCATAATAAATCAACTTCAAATAAGCTTAAAATCCATCAAAGGATGTTTACATAGATGAAATCAAAACTATTTTAGAGAAATATCTCTTTTTTTTAAATAATTTTAAAAGTAACATAATTATAAAATAATACATTCAATTTGAAAATATTCTTATAAGCTTGTAAGGGAAGCTTTGACGATTTTATAACGGCGGTAAATAGCCGCACCCGCTGTATAAGTTAAAAAAAACATTCTTACCTTAAATTTGTCGAAAAGGTTAAAAGTGACTTGTTTGGAAAACGAAGGAAATATTCCTTTCGAAACACATAAGGGTATAAATGACTTCAACCCATATTCTTGTAAATAGTAAAAATGTTTTGAAATACATTATTAAGAAACATGGATGTGGATGATAAAGAGATCCCAGTAGATTATTACGTATAAACAACCTCGGATAATGAAGAGATTGTGAAATAACCCTTACCAATTTGGTAACTTATGAAACATACAACCCATGAAAGAGGTATCATACAATGAATATGTAAATACACATAAATTAGAGTGTATTACACAAAGAATATAATTATGGGCAGTACATACACCACACAAAAGGTGATGGTGGCAATATGGCGTGAATCTCACGGGAATAAGGAGTGAGATGAAAACCCCTTACCTTGTACTTTTCCTTGGTTGGGGTAGCTTAACCTTCTGTATAATGGTGAAATAATTGTTATTAAATTATACAAGAATCATATACATTAATATGGTATCATATATGATCTTTTAATATTGATTTGATAATAATATCTTAGTATTATCATTGTTTCGGGTCTTAACTTACTTGTTTTCTTTTATATGTTTTGTTACGTAAGCCATGTTTGTAATGGATAGGTTGTATATTATTCATATCCATAATGATATCACGTCCTTAAACATCATTTTTAAATCATCAAATGATAATTATACTTGAATAGATACGATGGAGAATGAATCTCATCGCGTTCTTGGAGACGGTAGTCCGTACGTACGCACGAGCGACAATATCATTCTTTTGAAATAATATATAAATGGTTGTTATATCATATATACAGAATCATTAACATGTTATATTTATTATTTACATGAGTTACATATCATTATAATACCCATCCAACTAATAATATATTGAATAACAATTACACCACGACGTGGAGACGGTAAGCCGTACGTACACACGTATGGTGACATGTTATTCAAAGGGTGGATAGAATACTGAATATGGTTGTACCATATTTATAATAACATCACAGTATATATATGATACTGGAGTTATTATTTTAGAATGGTAATAACAAAGGAAGAAGAAGTGGAAGAAGAAAGGAACTTGGAAAAGGGTGGTGAAATCATTACCTCTTCTTCGGGTTCTTCCTTTTGATTTGATCAAAAGGGCTCCTTAGGATGGATTTCTGATCAAACTAAGGCCTCTATGTTGTAGTGAGGGAAGTTGGGAGAGTATTTGGGCAGAGTTTTTCCGAACAAAAAGGTTTTGATGGTGTGAAGAAATGAGAAGGAGGAGTGCCCTTTTATAAGAGGGGTGAGCGGCACCTTTGGAAAAGCTAGAAATATTAGTTTATAATAAATTCATATTCGGTTTCTAATGGCTCCGAAGTTGATTATTCAAAGGTTAAGGTGGGGATAGGTCAAAAACAACTCAACCAATAGAATTTAGACAGGTTTGGGTACTTATATTAACCTTATCTTTAAGTATTAACTCTAAGTTAATTAGTTTCACTTTTACAATGTCTCTTTGTATTTTTATATTATATGGTTAATAAACTTACCATATAAATCCAAGAGACTCCCAAGTGGTCTATTAAGGATACACCTATCAAGATATAAGTCTCTTGGACGAACCTTAGATTTTTAGGAATTTAATATCAATTAATAATATAATATTTGTTTTAAAAACACTTTTATGTCAATTTTGACACTTTTCAATAGTTGATTTTTGTGAAACTCATAAAATAATGATTACTTCGAAAAAATAAAATTAAATCAATCCTAATATGTCATATTATCCTATAAAATTAGTTTGATTCATTAATAGTTTCGTATTATATTTTTTGGGTATTTATAATATCAATTATTTTAATTTGTCACTATTATAGTAATTAATTCATCATCATTGTGTCATAAAAAAATTAAATTATATAATGTCTAAAAATTATAAATAAAATATCATTATTTAGGAAATCTGTTTATCTTTTTAATTAATATTTATAATCTAAAATCCAACATATATCACTCTATTTAAAAATTGTTTTTCTAAAAGATATATGCTTGTGTCATTTTTGTATTCATTTTAACTTAATTAAAATAAAGTGTCCCTATCACCTACAAGTGGCACCATGGGGTACCAAAATCGACCCAAATATGCCTATGGTCGAACATGTATCAAAAAATGAGGCTAGGGCACGTTTTAGGGTAATTTAGTATTATTATAATATTATTTTTGAACCCTTATTTACCGGATTTACCCTTAACCATGGTAAATAAAATATTTACTGCAGTAATTATTCAAAATGTCTAAAAATAAAAGTTACCTATTTACACAATTTAAACATCCTGATTCCAAATATGGAATCCATTTTTCTAAATTCAAAACACATAAGTGGCAGAAATTAATTTAAAATTAATTCCCGCTGTCAAAACAAAAAGCATGTTTTTAAGAGATAATAACTATCAAAAGATTGACACTTGTTTATGTTCGGTTTAATTGTAAAATTATGTCCAATGGAAAAAATTATATTAAATGGTAAAAATATATTCTAAATATACTTTAAAACCACTCAAATTCATAATTTATCACTATTAATTATTTTGATTAAAAAAGTTGTTTTTAATTAAAATTTAATAAATCTCACTATTCATCAAAATATGACAGTTATTCGAAAAGTACCAAAATTTCACCTTAGGATAAATTCGATACTCCGAATCCAAAAATGAAGTCCATTTTGAGAGATAAAATTTCTAAAATTTTAAAAGGTAGGTATTACTATTCATAACGGCTAGTTTGATTGGTTGTGGTGTGTTAGAACTCGAAGTTGCGTACAATACACGCTACTATATTATTCAAAGGAAAGTGTACCGTGGAAGCTTGAGATGTTTCATTTTAAATTTTTTGATGTCCCCCATTTAGTCAAAGAGTTTAAAATTTTGTATTTAAAAAGGTTTCACTATTAAAAGTTGATAAAAGTGCAATACTGAAAATGAATCTGTTCTTGCATTATGTCTAAGAAACTCATAATATGGATTCTAAAATTATAAGGATTATATAATGTTTAACATTTAGTTAATACTATTCATAACCTCTTTTTAATGGATTTTTTTGGTAAGTCATGGTGTGATTGAACTCGGTGTTGCGTGTAGTGCAAGTTATTTAATTATTTTGAAGAAATAACACACTATGAACTCTTGGGGTGTTACATTTTTAGAAATATATAAATTATTATATTTAAAATAGTTTTTATTAATATTATTATTATAATAAGATTATAATAAAACTACTTTTAATTAAATGTGGTGATTATATTCATTATTGTTTTTACTCTATTAATTATTAAGTGTTCAGTTTGATTAGAATTATATTTTCATATGATAAAACTAATATTGTATTTTTAATTAATGAATTTATTTTGATGAGATGATGAATTTTTGGAATAAATTATATTTTAGTAAAATATTATTATTATTTAAATTTTTATTAAATATAATATATCATTTAACTTTTTTGAATGAAAATGTAACTTTTATTAAGGTTTGGAAACTGTTTTTGTCAAAACCTATCGATTTTCAATAAATTATAGTTTTTATTTTCAAAGTTAAAATTCAAAATTGAAGACAATTATTGATATAAAATTAATATAATTTTTTGAATCAGGATTTTGAAATTATCCAATGGTGAATTTTTCATAATATTCTGAGGAAATCAAAATTTTGTGTAAAAATTAAATACCATATAAATATATAATGTGTTGTATGATATCATAATGACCCAAAAGTGATATAATAAAATAATTTAAAAGGTATATTCTTTAAATATAAGTTTTAACTTTAAAATAATGAAATTTTATATTTATTTTATAAATATCATAATGCCTTAGTGGACCCTCCAAGGCTTATTAAATATTAGAACATTTTAAAATGATTTCCTTGAGAGTGTGACTCACCTCCACCTAAGAAAGCATAATATGTAAATAATATTGGTATTTTGATTTATAAAATAATTTTTTCCAGTAAAATTTGGAAAAATACATAGGAAATTATTTTAACACCCCATGCTTATATGATACACTTCCTTTTTAAATAATTCAATAGTGTGTGATGTACGCAACACCGAGTTGAAACACACCAAGACCTATCAAACTAGCTATTTAAAAAGAGTTTATGAATAGTATTAATCAAATTTTGAGTTTTATATGTTCCATATAATTTTATATTTCATATTAAGAGTTTTTATACATAATATAAGGAAAAATTCATTTTTTCAGATAAAAGATGCATTTTTTTAAAAAAAAAACTGTTTTTTTTTCACATTTTAATATAGAACCCTTTTTAAATCAAATATTTGACATGTTTATATATTCAATTTTAAGAAATAAAATTCTTCTTTAGATACAAGATACAAAAATTGTGTTTGGATAATTATTTTGGAAATTTTCAGAAAACTTTTATATTTAGTTGAATTGTGAAAAATAGTAAATTATAATTAAAATAAACATTTTTAATTGAAATAATTTGAAGTGATAAATTAGAAATTTGAGACGTTTTAATGTATAATTAGATTATATTTTTATCATTTAATATAATTTAGGTCATTGGATGTAATTTCACAATTAAATTGAAAATAAACACAAGTTAATCTTTTGTTAGTTTTTACTCCTAAAAAACCCCTTTATGGGTTTGACAATGAGAATTAATTTTTAATTTATATATTCCAATTATGTATGTTTAATTTATAAAAATATATTCCATATTTGGAATCATAAGGTCCAAATTTTGTAAATTGGTACCTTTTATTTTTAGACAGTATGAATAGTAATGTTAGTAATTATTTTTATTTACCATGGTCGAAGGGTAAATCAAGTAAATAAGGGTAAAAAAAATATTATAATAGAATAAAAGTAACCTAACACATGTACTAATCCTATTTGATGATATATTTCCGAACATGGGAATCCTTGGGTCGATTTTGGGACCCCATGGATCCACTTGGGTGTGACGATGAATGCTATAATAAATAATTTAAATTAAAGGGAAATATAACCTAAACAAGCATTTTTTACGAAATAAATTTTCATATAAGGATATATAACTGATATCTATGACTATAAAAAGTGATATGAAAGATAAAAAGATCCACTACATCATGTAATTTTATTTTAAATTTTTAGACATTAGATAAATATATTTATTTATAACACAATGATGATGTAGTGATTACCTTCTTAATGAATGGTTCAATTAAATGAATTTATAAATACTAAAGTAAATATAATTTTAATATTTTGAAGACATAAATTAATTTTATGGATGACATTGGTATATTAGGGTTTATTTAATTCGATTTTTTTGAAACAATCAGGTTGTTATGACTAATCAAATCAATTAATAAATAGTTTCAAAATTGACATAAATGAGTTTTTAAAAAAAATTACTATTTCATTAAATGATATAAAAATCCAAAAAAATCAATTATTCTTCCAAAAAACACTTATAATGTTAAAACATTCATCAATGATCTATTTTAGGATCTCCTGGAATTTTATAGTAAATAAATTAACCATATATTATAAAAATACAAGAAGACACAGTAATAGTTAAACTTTTTAATTTATGGTTAATCCCAAAGGAAATTGATATTTTCATAAAATAAAATTGTATAAAAATATTTTTATGAGAGTATTTATAACCATACTAATATTATCCTAGAATGAAATTAATTTGGAGCTATTATAAACCGAAAATAATTTTCTAATAAATCAATATTTCAAGATTTTTCATAAAGTTCCCCTAACCTCTCTATTAAATGGGATCTTCTCATTCTCATTAATTAAAAACTCAAAATCCCATTGGCTCAGCCAAAAACTAGAAATTAAATCTCCAAAAAAATCCCTCATATCATTATATATTCTAATATTTGGGCATAAATCCATCTTTATGAGTCCTTTTATTAAAATCAAAAGGAGACACCTGAAAAGTGGTAATTGTTTTGTCACTTCTTTCAAAGTTATTTTCTTATTTTACATATTATTTCTCTATTAATTCAATAATAAAATAAAAAATTTATTACCTTCCATATGATGATATTTTATTAAAATTATGAGTTAACAATATTCCTCTTTTTACCCATCCTACGGAAAAAAATATCACCATGTGTAAAAATATACGGCTTACAATCTCCACATTGTGGTGTAAATGGTTTGTCATGTACACTTTATTTATATGGGTATAAAGATGAAAATAATGGATGAAAATAATAAATATACCATGATATTTCTTATTTAAAATTCATATTCAATCCAATTCCATACCATTTGAACATTAATGAAATGATATTGGCGCTTAAGCATACGTAAGGCTTACCGTCTCCCTGACACAATGACACTCATCATCCATGTTCACCATACAAGAATAATTAAATGAATAAATATTATTTATAAGTATGAAATATATAACATAATAATTCTACTAGGATGATATATATATATACACATATATTTCATTCAAAAACTTCTAATCAATAGGATAAGAAAACAGAAACAACATTCATACGTACGTACGACCTACCTTCTCGATGAATGGTGTTTTCAATTTAATTTACCTATCTATTATATTTATTTATATAGATAATATATATAATATATAAATCATATTTTTTATTCTGGATTTATTTAAATCATGATCTACATAATATGATAAAAAATAACAAGTTAAAACACGAACGATAAAGAAAGAAATTATTACCTGAAACATTGCGTTAACATGGAATTGTTAATAAGAGGGTAATATGAAGTCATTAAAGAATAATATAGGATATCACATATATTATTATGATTATTATATAAGTTAATAATTTGTTTAAAAACAACATAAAAGAGTTTTAGATATGTACGGAGAGTATCATACATAAGGAAAGGGTTATTTTCTCAATTTCATTATTATATAAGATAGTATATGTGTAAGTATTATTGGAACGTATTTATCATCCATGTCCATGTTTCATAAAAAAATTCAAAAGTAGTCTATTATGGTTTTATGGAAGGGTCTCTTTTTCTAGATCATCGTTTTATATGTTTTAATGATTTATTTTTCTAAATCTATTTAATTAATATCATTGCTTTTCAAAATGGTTTTAAGGATTTATTTATATAGACATGATTGTTTTAAAATTTTATTTCATTTCCAATGTTTAAAATTACTATAGGACACATTAATTCAAAAATATATTTTAAATTACATCTTTATAAATTTCTTTACTTTTAAATGATTTTAGGAAAAAGGAATATTTGTTTCAAAGAGTTTTACTGAATTTATTAAATTATTTTCATCTATGTCAATATCATTTGTTGGATTTTATGCTTATTTGAAGTTGATTTATAGTGATAAAATCTGCCATATTGTATTGAAGGTCTTGAGATATGTTCTACTATGGTTGTGCTATTTTAATACCTTTCATGGTTTACAATTAAAGAATTAACATTTTTTATGCTAGTTTTAATAAGAATGTTTATGATATGTTTCAATATTTTCATATGAGGAATGCATTGGACTTTGTAAGTGATGGGTAGGGCCCACTATAGCCCCTCGAGGAATCAGTTTGTACTCTGAGAAAAAATAGTGTCTCGAGACAAAGAATTTATAGAATATATGTGTATTTTCTTGGCCTGAGGCCTTAACATAGTGGTTATGATGTCCGACATTATGCATTACCACATTATGAGATTAGTTATTGATATTACATGTGATTAAATGACTAGTAGAATATCCATGTGAATGTTTAAAATGTATTATTTTATTTATTATTTCCATATTATGCTTATGATAATGTTTTAAAAGGCTTTTTGTTTTAGTTTTTCTCCTTTCCTTAAAATTATATGCTAAATTGTGATAGCTGCTGTTATATTTTTTATCCTTACTCATCATCTGACCTCACCCCTTTCTGATGTCTTATTTACCAAGGATTCTAAGAAGTGTTTTATTATTGATATGAAGGGTTATTCTATGGGAATAATGTCATTCTCAAAATACTATTTTTGATGCATTTTATGTAATAAATATTTAGGTATGTTTCATGTATATAATCAATTTTCCAAGAATTCTAAACTGATTAGTCCTTCAGGACTTGGTACCTTGTAATCATGAAAATATATTAAAATAATGTACCAGCTCTGGTCTTTTGGGGTTGGGTCATTACAGTTGGTATTAGTGTAAGTTTATCAACAACTTTGAAAATAGATTTAGAAAACATAGAATATTGATCCTAACCACAAGTCAATCTTTAAGGATAAGTATATAAGAACCCCCTGGAATTTTGGTAACGATCATGGATAACCTATGAATAAAACTAAGATGTTATAGATTGTATGTAACTTCCCTTGATTATGTGGTTTTCTTCAGTGAGATGTATTTCTCACCCTATGTTTTCTGTTCTTAGATAATGTAGGAAACTAGAAGGAATTGGACTAACATTGAGTTTGATTGGAAATTTGGTGAATTTGAGCAACAAAATCAGATAATTACTGAAGAAAAAGATATTTGGATTATGCGGAATTAGTTATCATGATACATGATTAACAATGTGATATTTTATTACTTTTCTAACAAATTGTGTAAGAGGAAGATGAAAGTTTATAAATGTTCAAATTTTATAAAGCATATAGTATAGAAGATTAGGATTCTGAGATGTCAAGAGGAAGGAAAAAAGAAACTTGAAGAATACCTCAAATAGAGAGGAAGTGGTTATCTCTATGAGAAAAATGGTCATTGAGTGACCAATTTCAATTTAGTTCTATGTATCATCTGTGGAAATCATGGGCATTACCCAAAACAATTACCAGGAATAAGAATCTACCTCTAAAAAATAGAAGGACCTATTTCATGCCAACTATTAAATTGGAAGGATTGAAGTATTTATGTATTTGGATACATGAATTATAAATAAGTGAATTATAAAAGGAGTATTCAGATGATTATTTCACAAAGTATTTTCAAAAATAAGTTGAATACTTATAATGGAAGAGAAAATTGAATTATGGGTAAGATTATATTTGGAGAAAATATGATTAAGGAAATGATAACCCTTAATATGTTTCGTATATTAAATAATAATGTTTTTATAAAGATATGTTGGATTTGAATTAGTAAATTGTATGATGTTAGTTTCTTGAGAACCAATTTTGGAGTTGTCGACAAGAGGGTTATGATATCATGGATGAAGTGTACAACTTTTTTGGGCTTAAGGAATAACACACTATGTTTTGAAATAAGGAAACATGCATGTTTTCAATAAGGATATCAGATAATTTAAGTAATTATGATAACTCAAGAGAATACATGATGAAGGTGTTCACATGTTTAGAATGTAACAACCAAGAACTTCCCTTTGATATATGGGAGATAAATGCTAGGAGAATTTGGTTCACCTCAATCTAAAGTGGTCGACTTTATATTTTTTGAAGGATGGTAAGGTTATCCATTTATGGATAGTATAAGTTATACACAATTTTATGTATTTTAGATTAATGTATTATATCACTATATGGGGTTTTATGCATATGTGATAACCTATGCTAACACTTTTGTTGAGATAGTGGGAATGGCCTATTATTCTATTTATGGATCACATGATCTTCCAACACTTCAGGAATGTAAAATTCTACTACATTTCCTTGAATAAGAGATGAAGTATAATTTTTTCAAGGCATGACTAATGATGATATTATATTGAAATCAAGTATTAATTTCTTCTCATGTTCTTCAACTTTAGGGAAAGGATCTTAAAAACAAAAAAAAATTTCCTAGTACTTTATTTTACGATGAATCAAATGGTCCCTTAGATCATTGAAGATTTATGAATTTCAGATAGTTAAATTTCTTCTAATAATATTCTCTATCACTCTCAATCATAACATGATGTATATATATTTTTCTTTCAATTCCAATTTTTCCTAAAAGGAACCCTTTTATGGGTTATTTCTGGTAACCTTCATACTTACATTTCATTATTTTAAAATAGAGGCCTCATTAATCGAGTTTTCGATGTGGGATTTCCACTAAGATATTTTGAAACATCAAAACCCTAGTTTTCAATTCCAAGTTTAAATTTTTAGAAATAAATTTATTGAATGTGGGGATAATATAACACCCCAAGCTTCTACGATACTCTTTTTTTAAATAATTAATAGTTTGTGATGCATGCAACACTGAGTACAAGCCCACCATGACCTATCAAAATTTCCATTTAAATAGTGGTTATGAGTAATATTAACTACACATTGAATTTTATATATCCCAAATAATTTTAACTCTCATATAACATGTTTTTTATATATTATTTAAGGATAAATTCACTTTTTTAGATAAAAGAAGTATTTAAAATAAAATACAATTTTCCACCTTTTAAAGACAAGCCATTTTTAAATACTATATTTGACACTTTTATATATTTAATTTTATGAAAATAAATTCTTCTTTAGGATAAGGACAAAAAATTTTAGTTCGGATAAATTTTTGGTACTGTTTTGATAACATTCATATTTTGATGAATTGTGAAAAATACTAAATTTCATTTAAAAACAACTTTTTTAATCGAAATAATTTATTATCTTAAATTATAAATTTAAGTTGTTTAAAATTATAATTATTTTATATTTTTATCATTTAATATATTTTATGTAATTTTAAGTAATTTCAAATTTAAATTGAACATAAACATATGTTAATGTTTTAATTGTTTTTACTTCTTAAAAACTAGTTTTCTGGTTTTGACAACAGAAATTAATTTCAAATTAATTTCAGATAATTATGTATTTGAATTTGGAAAAATGGATTCTATATTTTGAATCATAAGGTCCAAATTTTGTATATAGGTACATTTTATTTTTGTACATTATGAATAGTTAAATCTGTAATTATTTTTATTTTCCATGGTTAATGGGTAAATCAGTTAAATAAGGGTTACAAATAATATTATAACAATATAAAACTACCCTAACATGTGTCTTAATCCTATTTAGTGATATATGTACGATAATGGGAATCCTAGGGTCGAATGTTGGGCCCAATGGAGCCACATGGGTGTGATAATGAAATGTTATAAGAATAAATTTAAATTAAAGAGAAATATAACATAAGCATGTATTTTTTATTAAATAAATATTCATATAGGTTCATAGATATGATTTATATGAATACAAATAGTCATATGAATGATAAAGAGATTTCCTACATCTTTTTATTTTATTTATAGTTTTTATATATTAGATAAATATATTTATTTATGACACAATGATGATGAAGTGATTACCTTATTAATGGATGATTTAGATAAATGAATTTATAAATATTCAAATAAATATAATTTGAAAATTTTTATGCCATACACGAATTTTATGGAAGTAATTGACATATTAGTGATAAGTTAATTCCTTTTTTACAGAATCAAGTTGTTGCGACTTTAATAAAAATCAATTACTAAATAGTGTCAAAATTGACATAAATGAGTTTAAAAAAAATACAATTTTATTGAATGATATAAAAATCCTAAAAGTATATGAGTTGGCCAAAATACATAGATAATATTAAAAATGTCATTAATTTTCCACTGGAGTTTTCTTGGTATTTTATAGTAACTAATTTTACCCTATCATATAAAAATAAAAGAAGACATGGTAAGAGTTTAACTATTAAACTAAAGCACAATCCCAAACGATAAGGTTAATTTCAGGAAATAAACTTTTCCAAAAATACTTGTATGAGATGATTTATACCCCTAATACTATTATCCTAGAAATAAATTAATTTGGAGCAATAAGAATCTGAAAATCATTTTCAAATAAATTAATATTTCAGGATTTTTCCTAATGTGACCCTCACCACTCTTATAAAAGGGAACTTCTCCTTCTTTATAATGCACACCTACAAACAAATATTACTCCCAAAAAAATTTCATATTTCCTCTCCAAACATCCCTAATATCATTCCATATGGTACACTTTGGACAGAAATCCATCATATGGATCCTTTTTGTGCAAATCCAAAGGGGACACCTGAAAAGAGGTATCTATTTTATCGCATCTTTCTATGTTGTTTTCTTATTATACGTCCTCTTTATCTATTTTCTCCATAATAAAACAATAACTCCAATACTTTCAATATTCTGAGGTGTTATTAAAATTATGATACAACCATATTCCTCCTTTTACCCATCATATGAAAAATAATATCACCATGCATGTGTACATACAACTTACCGTCTCCATGCTAGGGTGTAAATTGTTTTTCATGTACACATTATTTCTAGGGGTATAAGGATTAATGTAATGGATTTAAATAATAAATATAAAATGATATTTATTCTTTAAAATTCATATTCCAATTTCATAGCATTTTACCATTATATAAATGATATCGTCGCTTGTGCATATGTACGACTTACCATCTCCACAACGCAATGAGACTCATCATCCATGTTCCTCATCCAAAAATGATTATAAGAATAAATATTATTAATTAGTATGAAATATATGAAATAATATTTATACTATGATGAAATATATATATACACATATATTTCATTCACTTACATCCATTCAATATAATAAGAAAAATGAAACAACGTTCATGCCTACGTACGACCTACCGTCTCCAGGAATGGTGTGCTTGATTTTATTTATATATCTTTTAAATATATTTATATAAAGAATATATATGATATATAAATCATATTTTACCTTTTTATGTATGTAAATCATGATATATGTAATAATATACAAAATAACAAGTTAAAACACATACGATAGACAAAGCAATTATTACCCGAAACATGGAATTTACTAGGAATTGTTAATAAACATGTAATATAAAGTCATAATAGAATCATATATGATATAATAAATATTCTTATAATTATTATATAAGTAAATAATATGTTTAACAAAATTATATAGGTTTTTCGGACACGTACATAGAGTATCAGACCTAAGGTAAGAGTCAATTCTTCAATCTCATTATTATACGAGATTATTGATGTGTAAGTATTTATTGGGAAATATTTATCATATAGGTCCATGTTTCATAAAAATGTTTTCAAAATATTATTTTAAGATTTAATGGAAGGGTCCCTTTAACTACATATTCATTTTAAATGTTTTAATATATTATTTTTCTAAATATATTTAATTAATATCCATGTTTTTCAAAATGGTTTTATGGATTTATTTATATGGACAAGATTTTGTTTTAAAATTTTAATTATTTTTTAATGTTTAAAACTGTTATGTGACACTTTGATTCAAAAATATCTTTTTAATGACTTACTTTATAAATTGTACGAAATTTAAAAGATTTAATGAAAAATGTATATTTCTATCAAAGAGTTTGAATGAATTTATTAAATTATTTTAATCTATGTCAACACAATTTGTTAGATTTTATGCTTGTTTGAATTTGATTTATAATTGTACAATATTCCATATTGTATTTACAATTTTGGGATATGTTTGACTGTGGATGTGCTATTATTATACCATTCATGGTTTACAGTTAAAGTATTAACGTTTTTTTGCTAGTTTTAGTACGAATGCTTATGTAATGTTTCAACCTTATCATATGAGGAATGAAATGGACTTAGTAAGTGATGGGAGGGCCCCACTATAGTCCCTTGATGCATTGAAAGGTATCATGAGACAAACTAGTGTCTTGGCACAATACCATGACAAAATATCTTTGTGTGGTCTTGGCTCGAGGCCTTGACGTAGTGGTTATGATGTCCAAAATTATAAATTACCCCATTATGAGATTAGTTATTGAATTTACATGTGATTATTTGAGTATTAGAAAAACCTTGTGAATGTTTAAATGGTATTATTTGATTTATTCTTTCCATATTTTTCTTAATATAATGTTTTAAAAGGATTTTGTTTTAGTTTAGAACCTTGCCTTAAAAGTTTATGCTTAATTGTGATAGCTTCTGCTATATTATTTATCATTAACGAGCATCTGATCTCACCCATTTCTTTTGTTTTATTTACCTAGGATGCAAAGAAGTGTTTTATGATTGATATGAATGGTTAAGGTACAAGAATAATCAAATTATCAAAGGATTATTTATGCTGTGTTTTATGATATAAATTGTTATGTAAAGTTATTCTATCTAATCTATTTTCCAAGACTGCTAAACTGATCGGTCCATCAAGAATTGATTCCTTTTAATCATTACAATGTAATAAAATAATTCATTGAATCTAGGCTTCTAGAGTCATAGTGTTAAAAAAAATGATAAGTTTTGTGGTTTTGAATATTTGATTTTATAGATTCCAAAACCCATGTTTTTGAAATATTAAATAATTCCCCTCTAATTTCCATTATAAACCCATCCAAGATCCCACTTATCTTCACTAAAAATCATTTGAGCAAATCCCTACTCTTAAAAACTCTCTCTAGAATCCTCCCAAGGCACCTGAATCTCCCAATAATTCCCTCCTCCACCTCTTTAAGTCACACACTCAAGTAAGGTATTTCTTCATTTTTCATTTTCTTACAAGTTTCATTATGTTGGTATACCATTTTATTTTCAATTATAAATTGTGGTTTATGATTTTGAACCTCCCCATAAATCCCTGCATATTTTTCAATGATGATAGAAATTTTTCTATCTCATTAATCCCTCTCATGTACACCTGTTTCCATGCCAAAAGTTTGTTAGAGTTATTCCATTTCTCTTCTTTCTTCATGTTTCTTTATACTGTTACGCCTTCTATATCCAAATTCCATGTGTTGGTACTTGTATCTATATGATACCATTACTTTCTATTTCATTTAAATATGATGAGATTCCCCATTCTCTCTCATCAACAATTTTTATTAATTTTTTATCACTCGATTAGGCTGCCAAAATTGCACCGCAATTTTCCTTGCTAGAATCATCGTGTAGTGAATACCATTCCTGTTTCCCTATAAAGGGTATTCACCTTAATGCACATATACTTATTGATTATATAATTTTATGTATGTATTTGACATTACAATATCATGGAATAAATTATGATGTTGAATGATTCCATGTTATACGATCCATGTGGCTAACTTATGTATGAAATGAAATGTTTATAATGTGTGAAACCTGATGGCGCTCCAATGCATTGGGTAATGTTAAGTATCATTATAAACCATGTGCAATGAGGGTTAACTCATGATAATTTAGGTTAAATGAGGGTTTAATCATGCTAATTATTGTGCAGTGAGGTTTACTATAGCTAATTTAGGTGTAATGAGGGTTTGCTCTTGCTAATCCTTATACAATGAGCCTTTGATCATTCTAATATCATGTTGTTTGTTTTTCCACATTTACATGTTACGATAATCATGATATATCATGAATTTATGTTCATGATTATCTTTTCCACCATTGATATACCTATTTACTAACATTAATGGTATTCTTCATATTATTCCTTGTTTACTACCTTATTGGGATTTAATGCTCACCAGTTTCTTATGTTTTTCCTATGCTTATCCCATGAAATGATATGTACAGATGAATTTTGTAGTCATGTAAAAGTTTTTTTCTATAAAGATTTTTTATTTTACATATTATGTTTTCTTATAATGTTCCTAATTTTCAATAACACTAGACCTATCTATCATCTTAGTTGTCTTACGTGCTTGTCTATGTAATAAATCATGTTTAAATATGTATTAAATAGTAGGGTTTTTTTAGTCAGTATTAAATGGAGGTTTAGTTATTTTTTGGATTAGGATTAAAAATCCCTTGTGAAAGCCTTAGGGATAAGGATAAGAATAATAAAAACATCCCTAAATTTTGGTGTGTATAGAGTAAGTGGTTTATCCATCCAATACATCTATGTCTAGATACAAACATGTTGAGGTGGATCTAGCACAGATGTATCTAGGGGTAAAACCCAAAAATATCACTTTGAGCTAGACTTGAATGTGAACAGGTGCAAGAAAATGGGCCTTACTGCACTCATGGTTTGACAGTCCTGGGGGATATTCTCTGGTAAGTTTATAAGATTAAAATGAACTATTATTAAGGGAATAAAAAAATTCCCCTAAGAATATATGTTGGGAAGTAGATCATGGATAACATAGATTGAAGCCTATAAATTCATAAGTCATGGAAATAAATGTAATTTATATGTTATATATTTTTGTCTTTGGATCCCTTTTTATGTGTTACCCATAAATTTACTTTTATTCCTTCCAATGGTTGGTAATAGGAGAACTCTGGCTAACAACCGATGCGAAGATCAATGTGATGACTGTTCTAATGAGATTCCCAATCCAGTGGGAGTGGGAATCACAAAATTTATCATGATACTCTCTTAGTTAACTCATTTTTTGAATAGAAACATTGGTCAAGAGGAATGTTCACCCCCTGAAGAAAGAACAAGTTGCAATTGAGAGATTTGTGAGATAATGGCCTCCTACTTTAAGTGGATCATCTGGTACCTCAATGATCAAACAATGGATCAACTCCATTGAGAATATCTTCTATGTCCTTAAATTTTTCAAAACATTGATGGTTATTCTATATGTTTATCTTATGTTGGGTGAAGCTGGTCAATGGTTCTCATTGATAAAAAATTTGAAGCCTGGGGAAGAGATCGAGGTGTTGGAATGGAAAAAATTTACAAAAAATGTTTTTTGAGAAATATTTTTCTCACACCCTCCGAATTTAGATGGAAAGGGAGTTTCTTTCCCTTAAGAAATAAGAAAACGAATCCATCATATCAAATGAGGAAAACATCACAAGGCTTGCACAATATTCCATTGGCTTTATTGTTACCCATGAATTCATGGTTGGTTGCTTTTTCGGTGCAATAAAACCATACCTATGGAACGACCTAGTGATCCGTAACTTCGAAAGCTATGATGAAATTGATTGATGTGACCTCAAAGATGAAATGGATATTGGGTAATCATAGGGGTATCATGGGGATAATAAGAAGAAATTAGACTTTAATTCCTATCAATCCGATTGATAAATGCAATGGTGCTAAGAAATTCGAGCACCACACGTGCCAAAGACCCAGAAAGAGGCACATAAACAATTTCATGAAGGGGGAAAGGAAATGATTTAGATGTTGAAGAGGAGGGAACCAAGCCATTAATTGTTGTGAAGAAAAACCCACTGCTATGATAGAGGATATGAACACGCTATTCAATCCTCAGCGCATTGTTCTTTGCTACAACTACAAAGATCTAGGGCACTTTGAAAACGACTGACCAAAGGCAAGGGTTTTGGTGTAAACCAAAGACCTCCAAGGAAGTAAGGGTGAGCTTTTTCCATCACTACCACTGGAGAAAATCCCGATAATAAAGTGGTAATAGGTGCGCATATTATTCATTCAATAATAGTGAATGTACTTTTGGATTCTAGTTATACAAATTATTTTATATCCCAAAAGTTTAGTAGAAAAATCCCAACACCCCAAAAAATCCTGAAAGTATAGATATTAGTGAGAATGGAAAATGGGGAATTATTCCATCCCATGAATATAACTCATCCCCTGTCAAAATTTATAGATTGAACTTCCTGGTGAACCTCATCAATCTCCCTCTAGTTTAATTTGATGCAATTCATGGCATGGATTGGATTTCCCCATATAGTTCCAATATAAATTTCCATGAGAGGGAAATCACAGTCCATATGGGGAATCAACACTAATTCAGTACAAGTGCAAGGATGAGGATGAAACTTCTTAAGAACCACCATCTCAAGCATGGAAATTACTTCCCTATGAGCATGTGTATCTTTCTCAGATGATTTATTGTAAGGTAGGAACTATCCTCAAAGAGATGCCTATTGTGAGGGAATTTTATGATGTGTTTCCCAAGGAATTTCTTGGTATTCCTCCTTGAAGAGATGTTAAATTCCCTATTGATCTCATTCTTGGGTCATTTCCAATATCCAAGACTCTATATAGAATTGATGTTCTAGAGGTTGAGGAGATAAAAAATCAACTACCGGAGTATCTAGAAAAAGGGTTTGTACACCCAAGTGCTTCACCATGGGGTACACTAGTCCCCTTCATCAAGAAGTAGGATAGGTCAATACACCTTTATATTGATTATCTTGAGATCAACAAAACCACAAAAATGAACAAGTATCCTCTTCCATGAATTGATGACTTGTTTGATCAGCTAAATGGAGCACAATACTTTTCCACGGTGGATCTGTGGTTAGGATATCCATTTGAACTCACTAATTCACCAGAAATCTTTATGGACATGATGAATAGTGTATTTAGAGATTACCTCGACAAAGTTTTATAGTATTTATAGAAAATATTCTAATATACTCAAAAACCAACGAGTAGAATGAGGAGAATCCAAGAACTGGACTAGAGACCCTGTGAAAGAAGAAGCTCTATGAAAAGTACATAAAGTGTGAGTTTTGGTTGAAGGAAATCCCATTATTGGGTCATATCATCACAAAAAATGAGATATCTGTGGATCCCTCCATGACACATTTAGTATAGGTATGGTCAAGGTCAACATCTTTGATGGATATCCGTAGCTTCCTTAGGTTAGATGAATATTATCTCAAATTTGTGAGAATTTTTTCATGATTGTCTAACCATCTTACCAAGATAACTCAAAAGGGGTTCCAGTTTGTTTGGAATGATGATTATGAAGAGAGATTCTACGATTTGAAAATGAGGATTATCACTGTGTCGTGCTCACACTACCCACAAGTGGTGAACCTTTTTCAGTATTAAGTGGTGCTTAAAAAAAAGGCATCGGTTGTGTGTTGATGAAAAATGAAAAAGTCATTTCCTATGATTAAATGCAATTGAATGTTCATGAGAATAACTATCCAAAATATGATCTAGAGTTGGATGCAGTAATATTTGCTTAATTTTTTTTTGAGAAATTACCTCTTCGGGGAGAAGTGTGAAATATATATGGATCACAAAAGACTCAAGTATATATTCATAAAAAAGAGCTAAACATGCAGTAACCAAGATGGTTAGAGCTGATCAAAGACCTTGACATCTCAATCCATTACCACCCTAGTAAAGTGAATAATGTTGCAGATTCTCTATGTGTAAATGATCGATCAATTCTATCATTGATGAGAATTGAAAATGACACAATTATATTAGATTTGATGAATATGGGATTGGGATTCATAAAGAAGGTAACATCATAAATCATTTCATAGAGGATTTCTCCACCATTTCTTTTGGAAAGGTTAATGGATGCTCAAAAGGATGATTTGGGAATATAGAAGAAAGAAAAAACTATCAGAAAAGGGAAATCCTCAAAGTTTAATGTTAACGAAGAAGGAATTGTGAGATTTGGTTCAAGACTATGTGTTCCATAAAATCTATAGTTAAAGAAATAACTTTTGGAATATTCACATAGTATATATTTCTCTATTAACCTAGGAAACACAAATATGTATCGAGATTTCCAGGAGAATTATTTGTGGGATAAAATGAAGAAGGAGATCCATGAGTATACATCGAAGTTCATGTTGTGTCAGTAAGTGAAGGTTGAGATGCCGAAGTGTAAGGGGATGATGCAACAATTACCCATACCAATAAGGAAATTGGACCAAATCCCCATGGAATTTGTCACTGGACATCCAATGACATCCAAAAGAAAATAATTTTATCTGAATTATTGTGGATCATCTTACAAAGACTATATAATTCATTATAATTCGAGTGGATTTCTCATTGGTTCAACTGGAAGAAATATAAATCAAAGAAGTTGTAAGGTTTCATGGTTTAACACTATAAATTTTATCCAATAGAGATCCAAGATTGACCACTATGTTATGGGTGAGTCTCCAACACACTCTGAATACTGAGCTAAACTTTAGGATGGCTTATCATCCTCAAACGGATGTCCAATCTGAACAGACTATCCAAAAACTTGGGGACATGTTGACAGCATGCTCAATGTATTTCAATGGAGGATGGGATCAAAATATTCCTCTAGTTAATTTATCTTAGTATAATATTTTCCACCCAAGCATCCAAATAGATCCTTATGAAGCCCTTTATGGGAATAGGTTTTGAACAATGGCATGATGGCATGATGCTGGGGACCAAAAACTTCTAGGTCAATAAATAGTCAATGAAATAGTGGATAATGTTAAACCCATCCAGAAGAATATTAAATATCCTCATAGTTGACAATATAGCTATATTGACAACCATCAATGAGGCATGGAGTTTGATGTTGGAGACATTGTATTCCTATGTTTATCACCATGAAAGAGAGTTATGAGATTTGGAAAGAAGAGAAATCTTAGTCTAAGGTATATCATCCCTTTTGAGATTATTGATCACATTGGAGGAGTGGAATATCTACTAGCACTCCCCCCGAACCCATCTCAAGTACATGGTGTATTCCATGTATCATTCTTGAGGAAGTACATATCTGACCCATCACATGTACTAAATCTAGAGGTGGTACCATTGGAGGATGGCCTCTTCTATGAAGAGAAGCCAGTGAAGATCATAGATTGTTGGGAAAATGTTCTATGAAATAGTATGATTACCCTAATCAATGTGTTGTGGAGAAACCAAATGTTTGAAGAAGAAATGTGGGAACCAGAGGATTTGATAAGGTAGAGTTACCTTCATTTGTTATAGTGTGGGAAAAGGAAATTTCGAAGGCAAAATTACTGAAGGGGGAATGTTGTAATGACACAAACTTTTTTAAAATTACCTTTATTTTAATGTATTATGGATATAGACAACACATGCTCTATTATTATTATTATTGGGATTAAATCACCATTATGTGTCATTACCGTTGATAATATAGTCCTTGAACAATGATTACATGACTGGTATAAATTTATGGTTTTTAAAAGGAATCCATTCTACACAAACAATGTTGAGGATGACCTTATCCAGTAGACTCAGGCCATACAAAGATCATTTTTCGATGCTTTAAAAGGAGGTAGCATCACTGGGATTTTCTCTTAAACAAGCCCAAGCCGAGATTCAATATGTTTTTCTTAAATGTAATTGACTATGAGAGAAGTTCAAGATAATAGAGATTTCCACCCAGGTGATGTTATCTGTGTCACCCCAAGAGTCTTTGACCATCATACACCTTAGCCTTAGGTATTATGCGGGGTTCACAAGGGGTATTATAAAAAGGAATTAGTTTATTATTATGTAATATCTTTTTATAAATAAAAGTCAAATTCCATCAATTCCATTATGAGAATAGTTTTTATTTAAAAAATAATGAATTAGACATACAGATTTTTGGGGTAAAATGGAAATTTTTAGAAATATATAAATTATTATATTAAACTGGGGTTTTATTAATATTTTTATTATAATAGAATTATAAGAGAAATCATTTTAATTATATATAGTGACTATATTCCTTATTGTTTTTACTCTATAATTGATTAAGTATTCTGTTGGATAAGAATTATAGTTTCATACAACAAAACTGAAATTGTGTTTAAAAAAAATCATTTTGATGAATTAATTAATTTTTTGAATAAATAACATTTTAATAAAATATTATTATTATATAATTTTCATTAAATATAATTGATCATATAATTTTCATGAAGTCAAATGTAACTTTTATTATGGTTTGGAAACTGTTTTTGTCAAAACCTATCAATTTTCTATAAATGATGGTATTTATTTTGTAAGTCAAAATTCACATATTTATAAAATTATTTAGATAAAATAAATATTAATTTTTAGAATCAGGATATTGAAATTTTCCAATAGTGAATTTTTCATAATTTTTGAATACAATCGAACTTTTGGGAAAAAATTGAATACCATATTAATATATAATTTGTTTTATGACATCATAATGACCTAACAACAATTTAATAAAATAAAATAAAAGGGTTATTCTGTCAATATAGGGCTTACCTTTAAAATATTTCAATTTTAAAAATTGTTTGATTTATTTTATAATTCCTTAGTTAACCCACCAAGAATTATAAAATATTTTATCATTTTAAAATGATTTCCTTGAGAGTGTGACTCACCTCCTCATAAGCAAGAATTTTATTTTTAAAAGTTTAAAATTTTGATTTATAAAATAATTTTTTACACTCCTCTTTGGAAAAAAACATTTGAAAAAACCATGGGAATGTTTCTAGTTTTAAATATTTAATTATGTAGATTCTAAAAACCAATTTTGTGAAATATTAATGAATTACCCTATAATTTCCTATATAATCCCACCCAATATCCCACTTCTATTCACTAAAAACCATTGGATTACTACCCAACTCTGCCCTACTCTCTCTGGAATCCTCCCAAGATGCCTTATTCACTCAAAAATCCACTCCTCAAGCTATTTAAGCCAGACAATCAAGTAAGGTATTTATTCCATTCTCATTTTTGTCTATGTTTCTATATGTTGTTGTACCCTATTATTTTCAATTAAAAATAATAGGGTATGATTTCTCAACTACCCCATTCTACCCTCCTTATGTTCAAATGATGAGATACCTTTTTCTATCTCATTAATCCCTCTCATTTACACCCATTACCATTTGGAAATTTCATAACAGTTATTCCATTTCTCCTATTTCTTCAACATTCTTTATTACATTACTCCTTCTATTTCCAAATTACATGTGTTTGGGAATGTATCTATATGAACCCCTTACATTCCATTTCATGTACATATTATGAGGGACCACTTTCTCTCTCATAAACCATTTTTATGAATTTTTATGTCACGCTGTTTGGATATCGAAATTGCACTATAATTTTCAATGCCAAAATCATATTGTAGTGAATACCATTCCCCTTTCTCTTTCATGGGTATTCTACAATTCACATATACATATTGATTATAGAACATCATGTATTTATTCCACATTCTTTATTGTGTAATAAATGAAGATGTTTAATGATTCCATTTTATATGATCCATGTGACACACTTATGCATGAAAAGAAATGTTTATAAAGGGTTCTCCCTGATATCACTCTAATGCATTGGAAAATGTTTAGTATCATGATAAAACAGGTTTAATGGGGGTTTACTCATACTAATTCATGTGAAATAATGGTTTACTCATGGTAATTCATGTGCAATAAGGGTTTATTCAAGCATATTCATGTGCAATGAGGGTTTACTCATGCTAATCCATGTGCATTGAGCATTGGATCAGGAAAATATCATGTTGAATGTTGTTTCCACATTTCTATGTTATGATAATCATGTTATATCATGCATTTATGTTCATGTTTCTTTTCTGCCCCATTGATATTCCTATTACCTAACATGTTCTATATTCTTCTTGTTATACCTTGTTTACTCAATTAATCGGATTTATAGCTCACCCATTTCTTATGAATGTCCTCATTTTATCCCATGAAATGTTAAATATGAAGGAATTTTGTTGTCCTATAAAAGAAGTTTTTAATAATGATTTTATATTTTATGTCTTAATTTTTCATGTAATATTAATAATTTCCCAATACACTAGGCCTCTAAATACTTATAGTTGACTTAAGTGCATGTTTATGTAATAAATAATGTTTAAATATATAATAAAGAGAAAGGTTGTTATATGTCTGTCCCAAAAAATAAAAAAATCTTTCACCTCTTAGATTCATTATTCTATGTAAACATATTTGATACAACACTATTTTATGATTTAATAATTTTAATTAACATAAGGGAAAACTCTATAATTATTTGGTTTTAGGGATACTCATATAGCATCCATCTCTTCTAAATACCATTATGATCATGATACACATTCAATTTCATGACTAACTAAACTATATATTTATACTTATTTACACAAAGTCATGGGTAACACAAATATATTCTTTGGGTGGATACTTATTCCATCACCCATATTTAACATATAATAACCTTCGTCTAAATATTACATAGAAAAAAAATAGTAAAATTAATTCGTTGGGGAGTTCAGAGAACTAGGATGGAATAGAGATCCCCCGTAGTAGACATTAACTTCCTTGGTCGTGTTTTGAGTTCATTCCCATGTGAAATTAATTTCATGGAAGTTATGGTACCCTTTTTTTGATCCCTTCTCATTTCAATTATAATTTAATAATAATTATTCATAGATGGTGATATTAGGTGTCTTTATGGATTGAATGGTACCCATCTAAAGCTGAAGATTTAACAAGGAAACTCATCTAAAAAAATCAAACATGAAATCAAACCTAACCCGTGATATTTGTAAAATGATGAAAACATGTGTACCTCACACTGATGCTATTTTTCAGCAATCTTTATCTCATTATTTTGAAAAAATACCCGTATCAAATCCAAGGTCTTTGAAACTCTTCTATTTATACATGTATTGAAACTGAGTCTCCCATCACATGGGAAGGATACTCCAATATCTCATAATAATATTGTGTCTCAAAAAATAATTTCAGAATTTATAATAGTGCATGAGTAGAATCATAAAAATAATTAGGAATAAATAAATCCAACTCAATGATGTTTACCTTCATTTAGTATGTCGTGGGGATGTTCCTCGACTATCTAATGGAATTTTCCCAAACATTATAAATTTTTTTATTAATTATATCATTTCAAAATGGTTCACAACTCTTCAAGTATGGACATAAAACTTAAAGTTCATTGGTTCTAAATTTTTTAATGATATATATTTTATGTGTAATTTAATTATAGTTCTTAATATTCAACTATTATAACTCGTCATGAAATATTATGTGAATGCCACTATATGATGCTTCAAAAAATATTTGTTTGGAAATTGATAATGATAAAATATAAATTCCTATGGTAGTATTAATCATATATATATATATCATACTAAAATATATTAAAAAACCCTGAAATTCGGTATGATTTGGTTTATATATTCTTTACTTGATGGCTAATAAATATTATACATTATTTAATTTACATACATAAATCATATATGATTGAATTTTGGGGGAAAATCCATCAACCTACCAATTTTACGTATGCCTTAAATAAATTTTCCAGTACTTCTTATTTATTATCATCTGAAATAACATTTGAAAAAAAATAAAAAAGTCATTTTGTATATCATCTATTTTGTAGAATGATCATGTCAATTTCACCTTTCATTACATCATATATAATACTATATGAATATCTATAAAAATATAATTTTAGATAAAATAACACTTCTCGAGAATTTATATATATTTGATAAACTCATTCCCTATTCAGGTAACCATAAAGTGTGACCATTGAGGATTTCATAACATTGAGAACCAATATGGATTTTGGATTTAAAAAATTTATGAAAATATATTTTTTTAGAAAAGAATCAATGCTACTCAAGTAATAAAGTTATCTGACATCATCTCTATCAAAAAAATCTATCACTATACCACTATCAACTATATGTAATAAATGAAAATATTCATTTTCATATGATCCATTTTTCTATTAAATATTGTAAACACAAGACAAAAACTCTGTAACAATATATGACTACAAATATGTTCTTTATTCTTGATGTACAGACTGGCTAGGAAATTAAGTACATGAAATGTAGTTCCCCATTATTATTTATAATATCACATTACCATAATACGTTATGTATGTACATAATATGTATAATTTAGGTATGGTCAAAAACATTCTTGGTCTATCTCATCATAAGGATTAATTTTTATATTCATCTTATGAGTGAAAGATCCAATATTTGTTAATTAATAAAAGATAAAATGATTAGATAAACACCCCATCACCCTTAATTATATATTCCTAAATTATTTCATATGAAAGTAATAAAATTGTGAAGGTTCTCATTAAAGTTATCTCACCTAACACAAGTATTATGGAATCAAAATATGAACCATGTACCACTAGTAGACGAATGATATAATGTACGTTACTCTCTGTGGTATAGATCAGGGGTCATCCAATATCTAAAAACTATTTTTTACTTATTTTTTTTACATTATATAGTGATATAATAATACTACCCACACTAACCTTATAATTTCTTCTCAACCTATACCATTCTCCAATGAATATTAGTAAGATATAAGTTAATGTCATACATTGATAGATCAACTATTATTTAATGTTATATATATTTTCAATCAAAATTAATTAACGATAAATTATAAATTACCATTTGTGTAAAATATTACCTATTATATTATTCAATACCTACTATAAAATTTTACAAAATAAAAAACAAGGGCTTCACTAACCTTTTCACATTTTATTGACTCCACGAACTTCCTTATGTTTGATTTTTTTTATTTTAATATTATTATATATCTATGTAATTTATTCCCCTTGCGTATGTGACATGCATATGAAACCCTCTCACCAATATACATTATAGATTAAAATCATTTTAGTTAGAATGTTTGAATAATGATGAGACATAGAAATCATATTCATAATGTTTAACTCCTTGAACGTAATATTAAAAACACATTTATTTCAGAACATCAAAATTTTATGATGTTTTAAAAAATTACTAATAAGAACACTTTCTATTTTCATTATCATCATTATCCTTAGACATAAGTCACATAACACCTTTTTTAATTGTTTCTAGTATCTAATGAAACTATTTAGATAAATATTTTACCAACATACCCTAATACTGTAAGATTTTTTTTTCACCGTAACATTCATATTTTATTAGGATAATCATCTATTTTTTTAATTTAAAATTTTATGTGTCAATTTATACTTCCACAAGACTTATAAATACAATATTCTCTTTATAATATATTCAAAATAGAGAAAAAATTTTTCTGATAAAAAATGAAACTTTTATATTAGTGGGAATATTTATCCAATAATTAATATCAATATCTAATGTGATATTCTATGTTTTTGGATAATTTTATAGAAAATAATACTCTTCAATAAAATATGAGACTTATTGATGGTGGGGATATATCCATTATATTTTTAAAAGCATCTGGATAAAAATTCTTATTCTAGATATCCTAATTTTATCCTTACATTCATCTTAGGGATGTTATAATATCAGAGGAATCATATACCATGTATACTAAATCAATCATCTTATTTTTTTATAATAAAACTTTATCAACAAATAACTTCTCTTATAATATAATATTAATAATTTGTAAATAAATATCACTATATTGATCCAGTTTTGTTTGAAATATTTCACTAAATTAAATATTTTGATTCAATAAAACATTTCTTCATCATTGAAATGAAAATTCCATGTTTCATCATTTATGACCCTAACTTTGAACAACTATATGTATAAAACAGTAGTATAACATACAATTTATATTATATTCCCTTCAAAACCAAAGAATTTGTTTATTTAAAACATATAAAAAATATGGAGTATTCATAGATCTTTTCACACCATATTAGATATCCTGGAAAATTCCTTAAAATGGGAGTAGTTCCATTTCTTATAGAAATAGAATTTAGGCTTCAATGGAATTGACTGGATCATCAAACAATCATTTTTATGCTATTTAACTATCTTTTAATCTCATTTTTTTAAAATTTACTCGGTTTTAAATCAATTCATATTCAGAACATGGAAATCAGATGACATAGTTTATTTTACATCATCACATTGAAAAACCTGGGTATATATTTATTTATCTGATTAATATTTTCATATCATATCCAAAAATTATAGGTAAATGATTTCTTTAGAAAGTAAAATACTATTGGAAACCTCTAGTTTCTCTAAGTCATTAGTACCCACAATCATTTTCACTAAATCAATAAATAGTAATTTTATTTTGGTTACCTTACAACTAAATAATTTTAAATCTTTATTGAATCATATTAATCTTATCAGGAGCATCTATTTTTATTTTTCGAACATCATCAAAAAAAATTTACTCACGAAGTCATTACGCCAACACTTATAATTATGTTATTTTATAATAAATCATTCATTTTGTACCTGTTTAATAATATTCTTACATTATTAACATTATTCTTCTTTATTGAATTTAATTTATTTTTTTAATAATTATTAATCCATTAATCTATAATTGAATCTTTTATATGATGAGTAACTTGAAAAAAAACTTTTTAAAAGGACTTTTATTAAATATGATCCCACAAGAATGGGGAATCTTTATAAAATAAATCTTACCAATTAGTGGGAAAATATCCATATTTAACTATTTATGGTGTCAAATTAGTGTTTCTATGATCACATAACTATTAAAGATTCCATTAACATGTGTGCATGTTTCCTGTGATTTAGTGTGGAATCATATTCACTCCACCAATTCAATATATTCAAACCATATGATGCCTAACAACACATTTCTTATGTTTATAGGCTAAATTAAAATCCAAAAATATTTATAAACATTATAATTAATCTTATTCATAAGGTATAGGAATCTAATTTCTTTATAGGATTGCCAAAAAAATAAATACCAATTATTTACATATGTATTCATAGAGTAATATATATATATATATAACCCCAAATTCTGAAGTAAATTCATAATCCTCTTGGGCTATGGGATTTTTAAAAAAATCCTTCTACCCAAGGACACTTTACAAAATATAAACACAATACTTATCACAAATTTATCACCTAATACATATAAACTATAATAAACTACATAATTAATGCTCATAACATAATAGAATCGAAATAAAGTGTAGAAGAAAATTAATTCAATTATCATTCCCAAATTGTATCACCATATATGAATGCATTACAATTATATAATATGCTTAACTATTAAAAAAATAATACATTCATTCACAATATTATAATTATGCTCATTAAAAAATATAGATGAAAATAAATAAAGATAAAATTCATATATATAAGCATGATATTAATTATATATAAATAAATAATAAATTATGAAATTATATAATATTTATAAATTATCCGCACACTAAGAACCTTCCATAATAAGGAAATATTAAAAAAATATAGCTTTTTTATGTATAAAGTCTACCATATTATCCATTTATGGGGAATTCTCTTGAATATATCATATTAAATGACATATAAATATTTAAAATTACAATTATATTATTTAAAAAGTATATAAGATATTAATATCACAAATTTTATATTATTTAAATCATGGTAATATCAAATATCGACACTTTTTTGATATGGTTTAAATAATCTTCTAAAATTTGACATTTTAATTTGAACTATTTTAATTAATAATTATGAACCTCTAAAATTTTAACCATAAAATCCATTTTTTATTGTCTTATATTATAATTTATAAAAAATTGATAAACCATGTTTATAATTTCAATATAGTAATTTTATATTTATATTATAACGGATTCCATATAATATGAAAAATTATATATTAATATTAATATTAAATATCATTCACTATTTATTTATTAAATTTTTCATAGGCATTTAATTAATAAAATATAAAAAATTAATAATTAAATAATTTTAAAATACCTTTATAAATTAAATAATATTAATAAAAGGAAATTGAATATAATTTATAAATAATTAATAAATTATTTAATTCATTCCTCAATTGAAATTTTATATTTTTTTCTCCATACCGTATTTAATGATATCACATTAATTATTATATGTGATTCATAATCCATAGGCCTCAAAACCATTTTTTTACTAAATATTACATAAAAAGATATTATTTAACCTAAAATATCCATGTTAGTATATATTATTATAACCTTGTCCTTAATTGATGAAGAATGGTCAAATTCTAACAATCACGATATATGATTTCCCCATTGTTTGAATGACACAACTAAGTCGGTGAACAATGTCAGATTAACTCTGTGAAACCAAGAGGTTATTCATAATATTCGATATATATCATACTAATGATATTATAGTAAATTTTAGTGTATGTTGGTCAAAAATTTCATACCTTATGACTTCCCATATTATATAAAATCATATATTAAAACATTGGACTTATTTTGTGTTGAAGCCTATGATATCATATATTATATGGAATGACCATGTCATAACCTCTGTCATATTACATCATAAAACCATCCAAATTGAAAATAATAAGCCCCCTTATGATATCCCATATTATTAGGGTAGACATAGTAAAAAATTTATATCTTTTATAATGATTTTTATTTTGACACAAAAACATATTTCCATGTTCCAATTACTTTTTCAATATGATTTCAAAAATCAATAAAATAGTGGACCTCTAATAAAAGGATTGGGTTTTAAGGATCTAATGATTCAAATTAATTATTATGGTAGATATTAAAAACAGCATCCTAATGTCCAACCTGAAATGAAATAGAAACCATGCAATATGTAAAATTATGAACCCATGTGTACCTGTCATCAAAGATCTCATGGAGCAATACTAATAAAAATTGATTGATGAAGATCCATTAAAATCAACCAAAAATAATCCCTCCCCCATGGTGTATCCATGGGTTGAAACTAAATTTAACATCACATGGGTAGAACCCTCTCATCTCTCATGACATTATAGTGTCTCAAAATGTGGTGGGAGAACTAATAAGATTGCATTTTGATAATTGGTAAAATAATATTCAAGATACAATAACCCTATAATTTTTTATTACAACCTTTATATATGCCTAAGAGACACACCCACAAATATTTTGCCATGTAAAATAATTTTATAATGTATTATTGTAATTATATTAGTTTCTAATGGTTTTCATCACTTCGACCATAATCATAAAACTTATATACATTTACTTTATATGTTTAAATGATATCTTATGTGGAATAGTAAAAAATATAAACGATTATCAGTAATCATATATAATGTTCAATACATTATGAATACCCATCTAGAACTCCTTTTTTTTAAACTCAAAAACACTTTGGAATCAATTATATGAGTTTTAAAAATCAATCTATATTCATTCAAAAATTATTTTTATTCACACATACATTTTTAGCATTTTTTTTGAATTTATAAATCCCCAAATATGAGAAATATGTGTCCCCTAGAATTGAATCAACTCTAAAAAAGTTAAAATGGGATTAGGCTTGATCTCCATCAAACACATGTATCTCTATACCTATTTCAACCCACTATATGAAATGAATGTACGCATTTTCCAATAATCCCATTAACCATGAAGCAGATCAACCAGGAGACACAATTTTTTACAATACCATTTATGTACACAATGATTATCTATCATCATTGTATCAAATAACTTGTTATATAAATAAATCATATGTCATTAACCTTTATGGATGATAATATCACATTCTATTCATTGGATTAATAATAAAATTGAATTTCTTATATAGGGATGGAAATACACTCCCTTAGCCTATCTCAATCAAAGTAAAAAATTTCATACTCATCATATGAGTGGATAAATCCCATTTTTTATGCTCCAACAAAGGAAATTATCAAAGACATAAAGAACCACCCTAGAATTTGATACTACATAAGGCTTGATTATGAAAGGTATTAATGAATACATTTTTTCATAATTGTTATGATTTAATCATAAAATATTAGTGAATCTAAATATGAACCATGAATCCAAATTCTAATTAAGACATAGTGTATGATAATCCATTTATCAAAAAACATGGGTCAACTAGTGCACGAAAATAATTTTACACATCATGAGCAATATTTCTATATAGATTAAGTAGTGTGACTAAGTCTATCCTTTTCATTTCAAAATAACCTATAATAATCAATGTTAAAGATCAATTATGTATAACTCAAATATATACATTGTAACTTTAATAATGATTTCACGTTATGATCAATATATCCAAAATGAAATAATGATACAGTTTGGATTTACTTTTTATAAAACAGGATACTTTTTATATTATTAATATAATTTACGAAACATTATGTAAACAACATAAAACCACTTGTCTATCCATATCAAGTATAATATCTTTCAAGACCATCCTGATGGTTCAAAAAAATTAGGGTTTTTAAACTCGTTATATCTTGATGTAATTCCTACCACATCTATGTGTGACAATATAATAAAACAATCTCACAAAACTATTTAAGTGAGAAAAATATCTGTAGTAAGATTGTGTGAATAGTGAAACGACTTTGAAACATCATCCTAATGACTAGATCCCTGAAAAAATTATTCAAAACAGTTTTATTTTAGGACAATAAATTTCATATATAATAACATTTGTTTTCTACTTAATAAATTGTTAATGTTCATTATTGTAATCATCCATGGAAAATTTTCCATAAATTGTTATCGTTTGTATAATTTTAGTGTCTATTGTAACTATATACAACAATATTTTACTAATATACCCAAAAAAGTTAATATATTAAGTTATATTCAAATTCAATTTTTGTTGGAGTAATATTTTAATGGTTTAATTTGAACATTTATATTTTAAAAAATAATCCCAATATCCATTTAGAAGCAATTTTCTATTAATAATATAATTACAGAAAATATAATTTTTTTTAAATAACCCTTTTGTCCTTTAGTTGAAATATTTAACAAATAACTAACAACATTATCTTATATGTAATTTTATATGTTCAGATTATTATTTTTTGAAATAGAATTGCTCATCAAAATATTCCTTTGTTTGGGGGTGATACCATTATTATTATATATTAACAAACATCTTGATAAACACCTTTATCCCAGATAAAACATTTTTATCCTCATATTATTATAAAACAAGTTATAGAATTAGAAGATTCACTAACCCTGTGTAAAAAACCCATCATCTCTTAATTTTAAAATCAACAATATTTCAGTAATAAAATCTAATTAACATATAATAGAAATAATATGAAGATAGAAATAAATTTAATAGATACTTCAGTGCTTAAAATTTTCTATAAAATTGAACTCTTGGAATCATCAACTCATTATTTCATTGTTTTATTGAAAATTAACATGTTCATCAATTATTTCTTGTATTATTAACAATTATATATTTATAGCAGTTTTAAGACCAACTATTAGTATCATATTCCCAACAATACTAATAAAATTATTTATATATATCATGAATACCAGATATTAACTTTTGATAGAGTTTATAAAATGCTTTCAAATATAATGAATAATTCCACTAAATAGAAGCAATTTATTTCCTTCATGAAACATCCTCTAGTATTCATTTACCTTGACTGAATATTCTTGGAAATATTATTGTAATTTCACACAAACTTTATTGATATGATTTTGACATTTAACCACTTTTAATATTAATATTATTACAAATCCTAGAATTTACATGCTCTAAATTAAAATCCATTCACACTTTATTAAGACCTGTTAAAAAATTTCTTAATTAATTAATGTTATAAAAACCTTTCCAAAAATGATAAAATAATGAATTATATTGTCATAAAAATCCTCAATAGAAACTATATTATCTATAAGTTGTTAACATAGTAAAAGATATTGATTATCTAAGTGGAGACTAATGTTCTCTTTGTTATCCTAGATTTAAATAATTTGAATCCATAAATGAATCATCATATTCTTCTCAAAATAATTTATATTTATTTTGAACGCATAGAACATTTAATTACTGATGAATGTATTACTATAACACATAAAATTACTTTCATACTTTAGAAAAATTCTTATCTTTTGTACCAGTATAATATGTTTCAACATTAATATTTTTCTTTTTCTATATTTTTCTAAAAGTTATGTTTTGATAAAGATTATTCCATTAAACTATAAATGTATATTTTAACTAATTATTATGATGTTTTACCCACATTTAATGAATATTTTTATTATGTTTTCTCACAAATGGATCATGGGTATAGTTTTATACATCCAACTCATATCTCATAAAGGAATGTTAGTGGAGGACATTTTTGTGGAGAAGGGAGACCCGAATGAGCCCAAAAAAGTATATTTAACCATTTTCCATTTCTTTGGAATGTAAAAACAATATGGTTGGTTACTATCAATTCTTGAAACATTATGGTCCTCCATAATGTAATTTTAATGGTTATTACATATCAATTAAACAATAGTTGATGGGATGTGGGAAGAATCCTTTTAATATTCATTATATCAAGAAATCTATAACCCTAATCATACCATATATTACCCTGGGATAGAAGAGCTGAAGACCCATTTCTGTAAAAAAAAATATGGATTAAATATAATTTCTTCTTTTTTTAATATTATATTATTATGTTCTCCAAGAAATGTGTAACCCAAAAAATATAATGAATTGGTCGTTAATACCTTTAGGGTCACCCATCACCTTTTTTATTAAATAAGACAATAGAGGTGAAGTTGTTTTTCATCATCACCCATTTGAATGATCGATGTTAAAAAAGTGATATCTTTAGAATGATTCATATAGATAAAAAATTTTAAGGTGTTCAATATCATACTCATATCACCTAATATTACCTTGACAGGGATAAAGTCTTCAATTGATTTAGTTTGGTATACTATTCCTTCCACCAAATCTATATGTTCAAACTATAATGCTGTGAAAAAATTTAAAAAACACATATCTTATGTTAAAAATTGAATGTAATAGTCAAAAATATTTACACACATCCAAAATAATCCTATTCATATTGTAAAAGAAACAATTTCATGTAAATGATTACAATAACATTTACTTAAAGATCCTTATATGATTAGGATTAAAGGGACAAATAGTTGGCCTCCACTTTACAATACATGTAATAAACCTCTAGGCATATGAGAAATCTAATCCCATGTTCCTTTACCTAAGGATACATTACTCAAGAGAGACATTGATACAAATATTTTTATGAAACCTAATATATATTAACAATAACAAACTACATAATTCATGCTCAGAAACTAGAAAAAATATGATGTCAATGTATAAGAAAAATAAATGAATTATAATACAAAAAGTGGGACACCTAATATGATTTTGTTAAAATTTATAAATCCATTTTAATAGATCAAGTATATAATAAATTTATCTATAATAAAATAGTTCTATTTCAAAGAAAAACACAAGATAATATAAATAAATATAAATATAAATATTTAAACATGGTAAAAAAAATTTATGAACAATTCATTAAATATGAAAATATAAGAAGATAATAATTTAGATACTCATCACAAATATTCCACAATTAAAAAATGTACAATCATTTCATTTATTCTCTATATAAACTCCTTTGTATTATCAATTTATTTCAAATTTAATTAAATATATGAAATTAAAATTAATATAAAAAATTATATTATAATTCTATTATAAACAAAAATTTCATAAAGCAAATATCAAATATTTAAAAAAAATTAAAACCATATAATACAAAATAACCAAAAATTATTTGATATGGTTTAGATAATCTATTAAAATATTTCATTTTAATTGGAAATATTATAATTACTAAATATAATCAACTAATAATTTTAAATAAAACTACCATTATATATTTTTATGAATTTTTTATTTTTAAAAAATTTACAATCCACCCATATATTTTAAAAATAATAATTTTATATAATTTTTTTCTAATATTCTATATAACTAAGAAAATTATTTCATTATTAATAATTAATATTAAATTGTATTTATAAAATAAATATTTTATAAAAATTTAATTATTACATTATAAACTGTTCATAAAAAATTGATTTAAAAAATATTATAAATTAAATAAATATATGAAAATACAATTTTTCAATAATTCCTGTACAATATATTAATTGTTTAAATAAATTTATAATTGTAATTTGAAGAACTAAATTTATTTATTCCATATTCAAATACATCTCAAATATCAAAATTCATGATCTATAAGCCACAGAGCAGAAATCTCTTTTTGAACTATCTTTTGAATCTTATGATAGAAATTGTTTCTCATGATAATATGGGTTCTCTGTGTTGGAATAATATATAAGCTAATGTCGTGAATAATATTAACCCTCATTAATCATGACATAAAATTACAATGTGCAGGAATTACACAGTATATCATGTGACCTATGTAATATAAACAAATCAGTCCCGATGTTTTATTTCTTATGATTTCATTTAAAATATAGAAATGATACAATACTTTGTATTTTAGCTTGTGGGTCAACACTTTGATACCTTATGGATTCCTATAATGTATAAAATGATATACCAAAATTGAGGGATTTATTCAGTATCTCTACAAATGATATCTGATATTATATAGAATGACAAGTGGACAATGTATGCAACGTTGTTTTGTAAAAAAAGTTAGAGTAAAGATCTTAAACCTCCCTTTATTATATACAATATCTCAAGAGTATCCCTAGTATAAAATTTATATATGTTTCTGTGGTTTAGAATATTACATGAAAACAATTTATATTTTCTCTTAAATATTTCAACATGATTTTGTTGGTAAAATAACATTTTGATTCTTTGATACCACTATTTGGTTTATAGGGATCAAATGAAAAACTCTGAAAGAATAATAAAAAAATAAAATCCTCATCCAATTATCAACTATTTAATGAAAATGAAACCTTGATACAAGTAAAATAATGAACACACATGACCGATTAAATGAAGCTATTTTTATATATTTATCATCATTGTGGTTTGATGAAGATTTATTAGAGGTATACATAGTTTCCAACTTACAATTTTCATCCCTTGGTTGAAATAGAATCCTTCATTTCGTGGGGGGAAATAATCATCTCCAAAAATAGTCCAGTTTTCCACAATTTAAGGTGAAGAGGAATAAGTGCAGATGAGGAGAATCGATTGTTGTCTTGGAAATCTGGGCACACATTCTCAATGGTTTTTGAATCCTTTATGCAGGCCTCAATTATGATTGACATGCCTCTTGTTTAATTTACTCAAACAATATACAATTTTCTTGTTATTACATCAATTAAGAATGTTTTATTACCCTTTATCCTTTCAAATAATTCAGAAGTGCATTTTCGTGAACCAACACAGGGTACCCCTTACTCGAAACATAATATAACCCATGATAAAAAATGGTGGTGGTCATAATCCAAATGGGATAGAAACTTGTTCATGGGAATAAATGAATCACTCTTGGTAATAGTTTTCCCTACAAATCAAACAACCATAATAGGGTCTTGACCAAGAACCGAATATGACCTCACTATACATTGGTGAGTTGTGTAATTAATGAATATATAGGTAGAGAATAGAAATAACTAGAATCACATAACAATCATAAAATTAATGTCAAACAATATAAGTAAACATATAATCATGAAACTAATAATATATATAACTATTAATCTAATATAAAATGAGGAGAACATGAATGGATGTCGAGAAGAATTTTTGAGTATAAGAATAAACAAGAAAACCAAAAAATATGAAAATAACCACTATCAAACACCTTGTGACACAAGGTATTACTCTCTTCATTTAACCTACACAAAAACAAAGATTAGTTGTCTAGAAAATCTACCTCCTATTTGTGTATCATTTCGTGAACCTATATGAGTAAAAACTAGGTCCAGATACACCTAATGGGTGTATGTTTGGTGTGAGAATAACTGGTCCAATATTACCTCACCATGTGTTCCATGATAAAATTATTTTAGATAATACAATAATTATAGTTTGTAAATATTTAAATAAATATACACTTTTATCTTTTAATTACAAGTAACATGTAACAATAATTTTATAAATTTTAAATATGAAATAAAATACATGTAAAAAAAATTTCAAAATAAAAATTCTTTGATATTAATTAATATTTATATTGTAATGTTAAAATAATATCCTCATAATATACTGTATTCAAAATGAATCCTATAATACTATATACAATAACAAAAAGAGAGTATCATCAATTCCACATGGGTAGACATCCTGCATAGAATATCATAACAACTAATAGTTTAATCGTAGGCTAATGAGAGTGTCATCAATGAATTATTATAACTTCAACTAAGAACACTACCTGAGAACCTAGCTTCCAATAGAGCATAACCATTTTAGTTTTTTTGTGAAACCATTTCCATTTAAATAGTAATATCAACAAGAACGTAAAGGAAACTTCATTTTAATCATATATAAATTATTATTTTAAAACCATCTTAATTAAACATATGAAAAAATATTTACATTAAAATGTTTTGGTGGTTTATTATATAAATTTAAATAAAACATAATCAAAATATATCACAAATCCTAGATACATTGGGTTGTTATTTTCATATTATAATTTTTTAATAAAAATACAATTACTTTATTCAAAACAACCTTATCATTCTCATAAAATTACATTTATTTTTTAAAATTGTTTGGGATAGCCTGGGGATATACATAACAAATGGGTTAGATATTATGCTCACTAAGGTAATGAATAATGCATAACATTAATAAATTATTACATGTATGTCAGTATTAATATTAGTGGGATATAAAAGTGGTGATAATCACAAACAGGAATATTGAAGCATGATATATGATGAAAACATAAAAGAAATAGGGAAATCTAGAAACAACCTAAAACATGTAATCATAAACGTATGTCAGGGATTATCATTAGGAAATTATAATATTACATGGTTATGATAAACTCTAATTCACTATACATGGAATATCATTAGATTAAATGAGTAACCAATGTGTTGGAATTCTTTATTATTGATGGCTGACCCTTCATTTTCATATCATGTACATGCATAAGTTTTCCACAAAGATAATTGAACATTTGATCATATATCATCACATTTAATCAGTTATGTCAGGATTTTTGGATACATTCATATAATCTCTTAATAAATTATGGAATTTTATATATATGGGAATACCCTTGATTGGAAATGGGGATTATTGTTCACTAAATAAATGTTTGGCATGGAAATGTTTTGGATAATTATGGCCGTATAACTAGGGTAATCAATGATTCAAGGGATAGATTAAAGAGAGTGAATTTTATATCCCATAAAATGAAAATAATATGTTATAAATTTTTATATGGAATAACATAATACAACATAGATAATTTGTAATTTAAAGGAAAATGGAAAATATGGTGCATGTATAAACATGGGAAGGAGATGTTCTTTTACATTGAGAGTGTGTTTCCAAATACATTGGATGAGTTTATTGAGTTCTTTTTGGAACCATGGGAGGGATCTAGATAGGGAATTATAGAGTATATAGATGATCCATGGGTTTTTAGTGAAGAGTAATGAGAGTTTTTGTGGGATTATATTATTTCACAAACATAGGTTTTGACCACTATACCAAAATTTATTCCAAACCACATAACATAAAATAGAATTTCCATGATTTCTACCAAATTTAATTACTAATAATTATGTAAATTTTAAATAATTTATCAAATTAAAATATTACCCTTGATGATATGGATTTGATTTATTTTCTTAAAGAATTTATATTAAAATGGAAATATAAAATACAGGTTTCGGGGGATTCATAATGGGATTATAAAAGTAACAAAAAACTACATAATAAATTATTTTCATGGTAATTATAAATTAGGATGGAGTTAACCGTTATATGATAGATTACATCATTGAGGGTTATTATTATTTCCTAACAGGCCATGTATTTTTATACCGTATTTAATATTAACTCAAAAATTCAATTATCTCCAAAAATTGTGAAAAAATAACCATTGGATATTTTTGGTGTTTTGATTTAAAAAAATTATAATTAATTAAAAAAATATTTAATTTTGATAATTTTAAATTTTAAATGAAAAAAATATTTTTTTGGAAAAATATTGCAATTTTTTTAAAATAACAGTTTTCTAACCTTTATAAAAATTAGTTTTGTCTTCATAAATAGTATACTGTAATTTATAATTTAAAAAATATTTGATAAAAATATTTTATTAAACTATCTTTAATTTCATAAATTTATGAATACATTAAAATAGAGAATCTTTATTGAATATAACGGTTTCCCAAAAAATAATATTCATGTTTCATCTAATTTTTTTCAACTCATTATCTTGTCAGTTAAATTTTTTAATAATCATTAATGATATCTAAAATTATTATTATATAAAAAATATAAAAATATATAATATTAGTGATTTATACATTGAACATTTACCAAATTAAATATCCAAAGTATAAGGTGTGTGATGGTGAGATTTTCATGGGGTGGTTCGATGAACATAGTTTGGGTAATGATCTTAATATGCATTAATATTTACTATAAATGATTTTTTCGAATAATTTTGTTTCTGAATATCATACTAGGATTGGACTAGGGGAAATCCCAAGGATTCTATCTCCCGTTGGAGACTCTGATATATGGGCTTCATAGGTTATAATCCTACTGGTCGAGGCCATTTATTCTTTTGTCTATTTCAATTGGATTTATCATAACCCTTAAAATATAAATATCATATGATATATAAAAACTAAATAATAAATAGTTATTATTCATAATTTTCATTTAAATCAGATATGATATAACTTATAATGACCAATAATAAACAAATGAGTGTTATTGTTTGGTATAACCACATTAAATAATTTGGATTGTAATTTTATCACATTGGGAATTTTATTTATAAATTTTCGAGTCGTTACATTATTCCAACCTTAAAAATATTTCCCATGAAATTTACATTTCAATGTCTCAAATAGATGGAGGTAATTCTACTTCATTTCCTCCTCTGGTTCCTATGTGGCTTCATTAAACTAGTGGGTTCACTATAACATTTTTACCAAGTGATTATTCCTATTTAACAGAACATTGTCTCTATGTTCTAATAACATTATTGGATACTTCACATTTTAATTATCATTCTCCAATTTTACCTAATCTTGACTTAGTACATGTGAGTTATCTTCAAGAGTCTATGTGGTCCTTTGAGACCCTCCATCCAACTAAGGGTGATAAGTAGTGCTGAATGTTAGTTATGTATCTAGTGTTTCATGAAGGATTTTTGAAAACCATGTGGTAAATAATGGATATTGATTTGATAATATGTGGAGTGGAACTCCATTTTACCTTACCAATTACCTTATGAATATATTAAAGAGCTCGACAATAGAAAAATTTGTGTTATAGAATTGAAAGGTACTGGCATTTTATTATGATTGACTACTGCCTATATGATTGTATTTCCTCAACATGCCCTGGGATCCCTTTGTCGAAAACCATTGTTATGTTTTTCCATTTACCTACTGTTATAGGTAAGGGTTTCATCGTAACCTTATACTTTTTATAATTATATTTGAATTAGTAACATACCAATAATTAAGACACAAATTCTACAATCTCTCTCTCCATGTTATCCCACTAGAAATTTTTCTCCAAATAAATATACATATTGGTTTTCATTAAATGAATAGAGAAGTATTAAAAATGAACATCCTTCATAATATCCAGTTTTTTTCTATGTTTCTTTGACACATATTTTAGTTCCGAATCTTATAAATCCATCTTTAGAAATGTCTATCTCCAGAATATTTCCTACTATCTTCTTTAGCACCACATCATCTTCCTGATAAACCTTGATCCTCTCCAGAATGGATGGTTAAGATGTCATTTGAGAAATTTACAACGAATATCATTTTAATATTAAAATATCCATCCTTTGAATGTCTGAGAATATTGGATCCCTTGAAATACTCATCAAAGATTGATTTAGAATGTTTTTTATACTTATATCATATGCCACTTTATTTTCTTTCCCATGATTTTAATGGATTGAAAAATCATAGTCATTTGTTATATCTAAGATCCTTAATTTTTTCATATTAATTTACTTTTTTTGAAAATATAAATTAGGCCTTTATGATCAATATATATGTCACAGTTCTCCCTATAGAGTCAATTACATTAAATATTTAATGCAATAATCACTACAGCTAATTACATATCATGAGTTGGGTATTTATTCACCTTTATCATTAGTTGTTGTGAGGAATAGGTTATCACATGGTCATATTTCAGGTGTAAATAACCAAATCCAATTTTCAATATATCACTAAAGATCACAAATACACCCCCACTTGTGGTAAATGTAAGTGAATGTGTAGTGATTAACCTTCTAGTTAACTATTTAAAACAATCCTCAAATACATCACTCTAGAAAAACATTAATCAATTGGTAGTTATCTTTGTTAGGGGGATATATAATCTTGAGAAATATCAAACAAATGATGATTTTACCCTCATAATCCAAGGAATATATAGATTTTTATCAAACTGTTTGGTCATAGACATCCTCTAATTTCCTCAATTTTTAAAGGGTATTTAGATATCCCTTTGATGGTGATAAAAAACCCAAGAATGTAACTTTATCTAATCAAAATTCACATTTACTATTATTCAAATACATATTTTCATTCTTAAGGACTTCAACACAAAATCCAAATTATCCACATGTTCTTCATTGAATTTTTAGAAAATTTGAATATCATCTATAAAGAAGACCATAAATTCATTGAGGTAATCCCCATATATTCTTTTAATAAACTCAATGATTATTGCTGGAGAGCTATTGAGTCCAATGTGAATCCCTATAAACTGAATGTTCCCATTCCTAGTAAAAAAAATAGTCTAGAGGAAATATTACTTATTCACAAATTCCTAAAAATAACCTAATTGATGATACACCTTATAGAAGTATAATGATCCATGTACCATCTCGAACAGGTCATCAATCCTTGGTAGTGGGAAATTTTTCTCTATTACGATCTTGTTGATATCATAATAATCAATGAAAATGTGTGATGACACATTGTTGTTCTTGAATGAGAGGACAAGTGCACCCCAATGTAATTCACATGGTAATATTAATCATTTATTTATATTTTCATTTAATTTATTCTTGTAATGATTTGGAATTTTCCGGTTTTATTTTTTATAAATTAATTTGGAAAATTACTAGACCATGCACTAAGACGACATGCTATTCTGAGGCTCGGGGTTCCCATAATCATCTGTTGAAAAAATGCCCTGTTTTTAAATAGGGTTCATAATTAGTATTTCTGAAAAAGTGTAATAACTTATAAATGGGTTCCTAGATCAGAAATCTGGGGGCACTGCTGATCTCAGAGAAGTGACTTTTACTTATGGGTGACTTAACATTAGTTGGCTCATGTATTATATGGAAAAACCTAAAAATTATTTAACCGTAAATAAAATTATTAAATAAAATTATTTTATTTTCAAATCGGAATAAATCATATACGGTAATTTAGATTTGAAATATGATACCATTGTTGAGTTTGTAATGGGGAGTTTTCCTTGGGTGTATCCTAACATCAATCGATACAGGTCGACTGCGAATGTTAATTTTTGGAAGTTTTTTAGAATAAGTCAATTTGATATATATATATATATATATATTAGTTTTAATATCTCTAGGTAACACAAAAGTGCAGCGATGAACTGACTCAGTGACACTAAAACTCAGTGACACAACAATTCTAAAATACAATTAATGATGAAAAGCATTTAACTCTGAAAAACATTTAATCCTTAATCACATTTAACTCTGAAACACATTTAACAATGATTAAAATTTTTCTTCTCTAACCATTGGTATGGTCACAAGATTGGGTGAATGATCCTAGATAATTTCCCTAGGAGCACTATTAAAGATGCTTGGTGAAATCCTCTTGTTGTAGAATCAAAGATGACGATGAGAAGATGGATCAAGATTGCTTCTGGAAGGGTTGCCATCAAAGAAGAATCCTCTTCTTAGAGTGATCCAAAATATAGGTAGGGTGTGTGTTTTAATCAGTTTTGTTTCCCCATTCTATATCCCTATAAAAAATGTGGATTAATCGACCAAAATATTATTCAGTGGGTCATGTGTATTGTAGGTTGGGTTTTACCTTGTATGGTTTATTGGGCACTGTTTATCTAATTTTGATTATCCTTTTCCATATGGTTTCGTTAATATTTCTAACAACAATGACCTAGATTGATAGAAACATCAATCAAGGCCCATTCCTCTTTTTGGGTTCATTTTTCCAACCCCCTTTTCTTCATTCTTCATGAGCATTATTCATCTGGCCAATGACTTCATAATTCATAGTCAATCAATCATTGCACTCCCGATTCTTGGATCAACAATCTGATATCACAGATTCGGGATGAACATAAAATGGTAGAGGTGTGACGACGATGGTGTAAAATGGATTGAGGTGGTGTGGAAGATATCACCACTCGAACAAAATTGCACTAGGATGGATCATGGCATGGATTCATGCCCATAGTAGTGACAATTATGACTCGAGGATAGAAATAGTGGATCCATCTCGAAAAATAGTGCCATAGAGAAATGATGGCGCCTAACAGAAGGTGTGATACAAGTGGCGACACCGATGGTGGTGCACTGCGGTACAGCCACCCAGTAGCAGGCAGCCAAAAGTGGCGATAGGAAGCCATGGATAGTTAGGGACACAATAGTGCAGACCGATGATGTGGCATGGTGCCATGTCAGACTTGCTAGCAAATGGTCGTGCAGATGTGTGTGGGAATAGAAGCTGACTCGACAGCCGACCACATTAACCTAACTGGGATGTGGAAGCCATCACGTCAGTGTGGTCCAAGTTGGCCTGCATTCAAGGCTGCCAAGCATGAGCCAGTGGGATGGGATGACCTGGTGGGTTGGTCCAAAAATGGTAGGGTTGGTCGGTAGACCCTGAGTAAGGTCAATTCAACTAGGTCAGACCAGACCAATACCGAACGAGCCCCTTTTCAATAAAAGTCCCATAAAATTCAAACCATAAGCCCTTTTCACATGCAATTTTCAGCATTGGGACCCCTGCGAGGAGGCGGTCCTTTTGAGATGTCTTGGTGATTTTTTAGTTGGACCAGTAGGGCCTAGTATCATTCTCGTTGTCATTTATATGAGGGATTGATTCAGGATCCCTATCCCATCATAAAGGGTGAAAATTGAGATTGATATTGTACCCTTGGTGTTCACTATAAATGATCGATTAAGGATCCCATTCTATCATATAGAATGACCCATATTCATATATTAGTTGTCTTAGCCTGGCTTCGATAGTGACTCTACAGGCTGAAGCATGTATCAAACAGAGAGATATGTTTGGTCCTTACTTCTCAATGTGGTACCATAGATAGGGTTTTTGGAATAGGTATTCCAATATTTACACAAGAACATATCCCATTTCGAATATGTTACTACCAATAAGTCAAGGATGTACCCTTGTGAGCCCTGGGCATAAAACTGCAATTTTTGCGTCAAGATTAGATTCTATTGTCTGTGACTCGACTTGGTCTGGGTGATTTGGGTAGTTCTTAGTGTTTTCTATTTGGGAAGTTCCCAAATTAGTGGGACCTCTTTATAAGGGTCTCTGATTAGTTCATTTCATGAGGTTTGAGTTCTCCTAGAATGAGTGTACCTTGAGTAGAATCCTATGACCAAAGATCAGATATGATATCAAGACTCCTTGTATTGGAAAGACCCGATGTATTAGGAAACATTTTTCTATATAAAGACCAGATGTTATCTCAGATATTTTTATTAGACATGTTCTACATTCTTTCAATCAGATAGTTTGAGGTTTGAGATCTCCCAGAATCATGCTTGTTATGAGCATAACCCTAAGACTGGTAGTGGATGAGACCTTGAGTCTTGGAATCCTTTACGAGTATACAAAAATGTTCTTATTATATTTTTTGTTCACTTGTACCAATTTTTAAGTGAATATTTCTTCTTAGTGGTGCTTTTTTTGGTATATTAATTTCTGTTTTGGGATTCCCTACTGAGTATACTTTTACTCACGCCTACTTGTTATTTTCCCGAATGAATCGTGTCTTGGGAAAATGGTTTTCTTTTTTATGGTGTTCCAGGAAGACTAAGACTAGATAGGTCGTAGTGTGATCATATAGACCAAGGTTTGTTCTGTTTTCTTAAATATAGAAGTCCATCATCATACCATACAATTGGATCAGATGGGGCTTCCTACGGACAAGCTTCTGTACATGGGTTACAAACTCTTTCTTTTTGGTGATCATGTATTCTAGCCCGATTGTACTTTACTAGTTTTTTTTTTCATACATTGGTGTTTGTTTGTAGAGGAATTCATGAATTTTCTTTACATAGTGTTTATAATTTCCAACATCTTTGGCATGGAGTTGTGTACGTGTGTATATGTTCTTCAGAAAATTCATCCAATTTGTGGGATATGCCTATTAGGCTCTAGTTTCCAGCCCCTAGGCAATTAGTGGTGGTCTTGGGGTAGTCATGGAATGGGCCCTATTGGATGGGTCATGATAGAGTGGTATCAGAGGAGGCCAGTTCTTCCATAATAACCCAAAATCTATGAGTTTGTATTGGGGAAATGATGTTGAGTGTTTCAAGATTGGATTTTAGGCTAGGGAATCCGGTGTTGGTGTGGCGACCAATGTGTCTATACACCAGGACCCTAAATTTTGTTTTTCGACGTGGTACTTGAAAACACAAGTTGCAGAGAAACAATATGTCACATGAACCATATAGGAGTGAGTTGTGTTTTCTATGCCCTTCTTGAGACATCTCACCAGGAATACTCTATTGATTGTGGTACATCTTGTTTTTCTTCAAGATGATTCCATGTAGATAGTCATCCAGGAGTCCACTACATGGTCATGAGGATGATCTATGGGGTGAAAATATATTTGTTGGGTCGGAACAAAGACGGGAAGGATGGCAAGAGGGGGGGTGAATTGCCTTTTAAAATTAATTAACAATTTAAAAATCAAAGTGAAAGTGCAGCGAAAATAAAGAGGCAATCACACAAGAAATTGATAACGGAGTTTGGCCAAAACCCGGCCTACGTCTCCGCTCCCAACTCAACCGTTGAGAGATTCCTACCGCTTGCTTTTCAATGGTTTTAGCAAGAAACCCACTAGGCTTTGAGGTAGCACTAGGACCTATTGCAGCTTGCTTTTGGTGGTTAAGCAAGAACCCACTTGCTTTCAATGGAATAGCAAGAACCCACTAGCCTTTTTAACGGGTGAAGGCTAGCTCACCGGTGACACAAGCCTTTTAAAAGGAAAGGCTTGAAGAAACCTCTTCACACCTTAATGGTGATGTGAAACCCAAAAGAAAGGGAGGATGGGAAAAGGTTGGGGTTTTTAGGCACAAACCCAATTTGATGCTCAAAATAAATAAAGCAAGAAAAACCGTATTTGGAGAAGCCTTGGGCGCCTTTGATTGATTGGAGATGTTGAAGGCTGCTTCCAAGCTTCTTTGATGGTGCTCTTGGATGTGTAATTGGATTGGAGCACGTTGGGTTCCTTGAGGAAATCCGCCGGAGGTTCGCCAAAATGATCAACAATGTGTCCGGTGGCTTGGGTGACGTTCCGGGGCTTCCTAGGCCTTTATTTATAGGCTAGGAACCTTCAAGTATCCGTTGGAGGGCTTTGGAGCCGTTGGAAAAGGCCTCGGAGCCGTTGGAGGCCAAAAGAGGGTTGACTGGTCAAAGCCAACGGCTAGTTTGACTGGTCTACCGGCTGGCCGGTGCAGGGCCACCGGCTGGCCGGTGCCTTGGCAGAGGAGAAGCATATTGATCCAGGCTCTACCGGCTGATCGGTGGAGGAGCCACCGGCTGGCCGGTGGTGAGGCAGTAGCCATCACTGTTGGGGCTGGATGCCACCGGCTGGCCGGTGCTGAGGCCACCGGTTGGCCGGTGGGGAGGCAGTAGCTACCCCTTGAGTCTGGGTGCCACCGGCTAGCCGGTGCCAGAGCCACCGGCTGACCGGTGGAACCTGGCAGTGGGCAATGCCTCTGCCAGGCCCACCGGCTGGCCGGTGCTATCACACCGGTTGGCCGGTGGACTGAATTTCAGTCCACTGGAGATGCTTTCTTGGGCCATTCCTTTGCCAATCTCTTGCCTATCATCCACAACACTTAAAAACAAGGTTAGACAAATAATAAAGTGATTGTGATCATGAAAATCAAACAACGAGGGGAACGAGATGTATAACAATCTCCCCCTATTTTGATGATCACAATCACCAAAGCAATTATTGTAAAATACTGAAATTAAAGACATTCTTAAATAATAATTTGAAAATAAATCAAAGCATGAAAGAAAATATTCTCCCCCAATCAATCAAGAAATTTCTCCCCTTTTGTGATTATCAAAATAGCACGGGGCATAAAACTTGATTGAGGGAAAGGGTTTGAAAAACAAGATTTGAAAATTGAAAAATCAATTGAGATTTTTGAAATTGAAATGAAAATTTGAATAACAGTTTGAATTGAAAGTTTTGAATCAAAAACCAATTGAAAAGTTTTGAAATTTGAAACCAAATGAAATTTTTGAAATTAAGAGTTTTGAATAAAAAATTTGAAATGAAAATTTTGAATTGAGAATTTTGAATTGAAAATTTGATACCAAGAGTTGAAATTGAAGGTTTGAATTGAAAATTTTGAAATTGAAATCAAAAGGGCTTAAATGATCCTAACTCCCCCTAAATAAAAACAATAAATCACCGGGGAGAGGGATTTTGAAAAGAGATGATTTTAGGCCCGGAGAGACTCGCAAGAAGGGATTTTTCAATCTAAACTTGTCTCATAGTGGGTCTTCTCCTATAAAATTCATCGGAAAAGAAAATAGACTTTGGTTGGCCGTACCGGGCGTTTTTACAATTACATTCATAAATAAGGTGCCCGGGTTTTTTACAATAGTTGCAAAATTTAAAACTAGAGCTCCCCCTTACAAAAACACTGGGTGCATGGGAGGAGGAAGCTATATTGGTGTAGCCTAGCCCTTGGGTGGTTCGGGATATTCGTTGGGAACCTAGGAGATTGTTCAAATTTTGTTCCCCTTGGGTGAACTTAGCTAGGGTCTCCCTTAGGTCTTTGATGGTTTATTCCATGGAATCAACATTTGGAAAATTTTGGATTTTAAGGGACAACTCTTCCTTCTCTTTGAGAAGTTGTTCTTTTTCGGAAGAGTGTTTTTTGAAATTCTTTTTTAAAGCAACGAATTTTGACGATAAAGCATGAAAACCTTTTTCTAATTGGTCTCTAGCATGTGAGAGTTCTTCATAAGAAAGATGATTTAAAGAATTGGAATTTGAAGAACAAGAGGAAGAGGAGTCGGAAGAAGTTACCTCATGAAATGCCATTAGGCATTTTGTACCTTGGTCGCTCGAGGAGGAGGAGGATGATGAAGAGGAGGTGTCACTCCATGTCGCCTTGAGGACCTTTTTCTTTCCTTTTTCCTTTTGCGTGGCCCGTTTTTTGTTGAGTGGGCAATCGGGCTTGTAATGGCCCTTTTCGCCGCACCCGTAGCATTTTACCTTGGGCTCGGATCTTACGGTGGGTTCTTGCTTTCGCGCCTTGTGAGATTTCTTCTTCTTCTTGTGCTTCTTCATAAATTTGTGCATTTGGCGGGCGAGATTCTCCATTTCCGAGTCGCCGCTTGAAGATGAAGTAGATGAGGAAGATGAGGATGATGAGGAGCTTACTTCTTTTTGAACCTTGAGGGCAATGTTCTTTGGTGTCTTGATTGGTGTGCCCTCCTTTTGAGCTTGCCTCCTCATCGTGATTTCGTACGTCATTAGGGATCCGATGAGCTCTTCGACCGGCATGTTCTTTACATCCTTAGCTTCTTGGATAGCCGTCACCTTAGGTGCCCATGAGCTCGGAAGGACCCATAGAATCTTCTTGACCATTGCTTCAGCTGAAACATCATCACCAAGAGATTTTCTACCATTGAAAACGTCAGTGAAGCGTGTAAACATTTCAGAAATTGATTCATTTGGGTGCATGGAAAAGGACTCAAAATCCTGACGGTACATGTCCAATCGAGTATCCTTTACTTTGTTGGTCCCCTCATGGGTAACCTCCAAAAGTTTCCAGATTTCATGTGCGGAGGTGCATGTGGAAACTCGATTGAACTCATTTCGGTCAAGGCCGCAATGGAGAGCGTTCATGGCTTTGCCATCAAGCTCAAAGTTTCTAATATCGGCGGGGGTCCATTTGGATTCATCGGGGGAGGACAAAGTATAACCTTGCATGACAATTTTATAAATGGGATATCCTATACTTCTAAGAAAAGTGGTCATGCGGGTTTTCCAATAATTATAGTCGGACCCATCAAAAAATGGAGCCCGACCCAAAGAAAAACCTTCAGGAGCGAAAGAGGTTGATGCCATCACAAAAGATCTTAAATTTGAAACCGGGTTAGGGAATTATTCAAATTTCCCTCTGATACCAATTGTTGGGTCGGAACAAAGGCGGGAAGGATGGAAAGAGGGGGGGTGAATTGCCTTTTAAAATTAATTAACAATTTAAAAATCAAAGTGAAAGTGCAGCGGAAATAAAGAGGCAATCACACAAGAAATTGATAACGGAGTTCGGCCAAAACCCGGCCTACGTCTCCGCTCCCAACTCAACCGTTGAGAGATTCCTACCGCTTGCTTTTCAATGGTTTTAGCAAGAAACCCACTAGGCTTTGAGGTAGCACTAGGACCTATTACAGCTTGCTTTTGGTGGTTAAGCAAGAACCCACTTGCTTTTAATGGAATAGCAAGAACCCACTAGCCTTTTTAACGGGTGAAGGCTAGCTCACCGGTGACACAAGCCTTTTAAAAGGAAAGGCTTGAAGAAACCTCTTCACACCTTAATGGTGATGTGAAACCCAAAAGAAAGGGAGGATGAGAAAAGGTTGGGGTTTGTAGGCACAAACCCAATTTGATGCTCAAAATAAATAAAGCAAGAAAAACCGTATTTGGAGAAGCCTTGGGCGCCTTTGATTGATTGGAGATGTTGAAGGCTGCTTCCAAGCTTCTTTGATGGTGCTCTTGGATGTGGAATTGGATTGGAGCACGTTGGGTTCCTTGAGGAAATCCGCCGGAGGTTCGCCAAAATGATCAACAATGTGTCCGGTGGCTTGGGTGACGTTCCGGGGCTTCCTAGGCCTTTATTTATAGGCTAGGAACCTTCAAGTATCCGTTGGAGGGCTTTGGAGCCGTTGGAAAAGGCCTCGGAGCCGTTGGAGGCCAAAAGAGGGTTGACTGGCCAAGCCAACGGCTAGTTTGACTGGTCTACCGGCTGGCCGGTGCAGGGCCACCGGCTGGCCGGTGCCTTGGCAGAGGAGAAGCATATTGATCCAGGCTCTACAGGCTGACCGGTGGAGGAGCCACCGGCTGGCCGGTGGTGAGGCAGTAGCCATCACTGTTGGGGCTGGATGCCACCGGCTGGCCGGTGCTGAGGCCACCGGTTGGCCGGTGGGGAGGCTGTAGCTACCCCTTGAGTCTGGGTGCCACCGGCTAGCCGGTGACAGAGCCACCGGCTGACCGGTGGAACCTGGCAGTGGGCAATGCCTCTGCCAGGCCCACCGGCTGGCCGGTGCTATCACACCGGTTGGCCGGTGGACTGAATTTCAGTCCACTGGAGATGCTTTCTTGGGCCATTCCTTTGCCAATCTCTTGCCTATCATCCACAACACTTAAAAACAAGGTTAGACAAATAATAAAGTGATTGTGATCATGAAAATCAAACAACGAGGGGAACGAGATGTATAACAATATTTTCATGGATATGTACTAGAGACATCACCTCCTAGTTGTGTACCATCCATACCATCACCTGTAGAGTGGCATGTGGTACTCGTTATACTAGTGGTTGTGATGTGAGAGCTGAGATCACCTCATATGTTTCAGTGAGGGAAACCCCTTTGGATGTTGGGAAATCATGACTCATATGCAGCAAAGGACTGGATTGAGGTGGGGTCTTAGTTTTCTGTCGAGTTAGGACATTGTTAGATCAGATGGGGGTCTTAGTTGTGAGCCTTCTATGTGGATCAGCAGGGCGATGGTGGGGTTTAGATTACCTAATCTTTTGATGAGGCGAATCTCTTAGGGGCATATTTTTAGAACCTTTATTAAAAAATGGGATATAACCCTTAAAATCTAAATGTAGTTCCTGGTCTAGAGATTCTACAGCTAGGGCGGGATGACAAGTCAGTAGCTCAGTATTCATCGAGGCATACCGTCATTTCCCAGAACTCAATGAATACCTTATGAAATATGATTCAAATCTCAGACCTTAGAGTAAGGTGTTCTTAAGGAAATTATATCAAGCATTATTCCTCCTGGTATTCATAATTATTATAGGGTTCTAGAGATATTATTTTTGGTTGAATGTCCATTGGCTGAGCGGATACAACCAATGGATGTCAACAGTAGGCATAAATGAGAGGAGACCTTAGGAGAAGAAAGACAACCTTAGTCTCAGAGACATGGATGTGTGAGAGGGTCAAAGAATAGGTCCCAGTATAGGGGATATACAAATCATGCTGCATTGGGTAGGTCTCATTAGCCTAGAGAGAGGCAATGATTTTCAGGTGATGACAGGAGACATCTCACTAGAGATTGTGCAGCCTGTCATGCTGCTGATATGGAAACATTGGATGGGATACTGAGGTATAGACAATGACAATAATATATATATATATATAGGGTAGAAGACATGGTAAAGGAGATGGGATAGAAGTAGGATATAGTATACATTTTAACTTGTGACCACCCCCACCCCATGTGGTCCACACTTGGATTTGGGATATAGAGGATATTTTAAGGGGAAGCTACATGAGGTATATGGATATGATGAAGGGATCTAAGAATTATTTGAGGAATAGTCTATGTCTAATATTAGCTACCAAATTCATAGACATAGGTTTTAATCATTCTTCCATGTCCATAAAATTTTTTGTGGCCTAGAGTTTACCATTAACCTGTAGACTTTACCCTTACATCTAGAGATACTTACAAAAGGAGACTTGATAATAAAACCAGTGTTGATAGTGTGACCTGATCCTTGAGAGAAGAGTTTCAGTTGGAACCTCATGGTGGTATTGTCGAGTCCTTATAACATCATTCTTGGTATATATTGGTTATCGATAGTCCATGCTCAGATTGACTGTTTTTGAAAAAATGGTGTGGTAAATCTGCAGCTATGGAATGGGCATTCCTTGGAAATTAAAAAAAGGAACCCTAGAAGAACAAGATATATTCATGCATAGGAGTGTAAAATAGATCACTCTTGAGTTGGCTAGCCTTAGCCTTGGGGCAGTAGATGTTATGAGTTTTCAGGTTCTTTCAATAGTGGCGGAGTATGAGGAATTCTTCACGGATGTTTTTCAAAGATTACCACCCCATAAGGAGTTATAATTATCCATTTTTCTAGACCTTAATATGGAACTGATATCAGCAAAATTATATCTTCTTTATTTCATGGAGCTTCATGAGCAGAGAGTGCATGTGGAGGACATGAAGTGAAAGGGCTTAGTGAGACCAAGTGTTCGAGGTTATGTGTGGATTATAGGATCTTTAACGAAGTGACTATAGATAATGAGTATCCACTACTAAAGGGTAGATGGACACCTTGATTATTTGAAAGGGGAATCCTTTCGCAAGGACAGAAATGTGATGAAGGATATTCAGCAGTTAAGAATGAATTTGATGTTTTTCCTAATCATGAGTTTTCCATAAGAGTGAGTCGAGTACGTAGTGGTATGTGATGCATCAGGTACCTGACTTGGTTGTGTCCCAATGCGAAGTCAAGAGGTGATTTTCTATGACTCACATTAGTTGAGTCCACATTAGTAAAAATATGTGACCCAAAATTTGAGCTAGAAATGGTAGTCTTCACTTTTAATATGTGGCGACACAAACTGATGGGAAGAGGGTTTATTCTCTACTGAAACCACAAGAGTCTCAAGTATATAATATATCATAAGCTGTTGAACCTAAGATGATGGCGTTGGATAGAGTTCCTCCAGTACTACGAAATTGAGATAGTTTATTTCTTGGGAAGCAGAACATGGTGGAAAATACTCTCTTCCAATGATTGAGTTCACAATTGTTGAATGAGTAAATAGAGAAGTTGACCATGTTAAAAATATCCTTCATGGATAGATATGATGCATCCTACCTTTAATCGGGTTTGTTACCCCACCACTCTTATAATGATTCATGGAGGGACATCTTGGTGACACCAATAGTAATACATTACATGCTTAGTTGTCCATGAGGAATTCCCCTGATGGATATTTGAATGGTGGGGAGCACATCGTTCCTTTCATAGGATGTACAGTAGTATCATTGGATGAATAGAGTGGAAAGATACTTTATGATAAGAATTTAGGTGTCTAGGTGGACACTAGGGATGATAAAATAGGTTTATGTTGGGCTTAACTATCTATATAAAAGTTTATCTCTTGTTTGAATTAGTTTCGCAGTCTATCAATGAACTGTGTTGAGCACCTTTTCTTTGAAGTGGTCGTTCTTATCTTCCCTGGGGTTCCATGAAGTGAGTGAGAAAGGATATCCATGGAATTCATGAAGGGTTTATCATGTATGTCACGGAAACAAGATATCATTTGGGTGAACATTGACCAACTCACCAAGTTGTCCACATCTTAGATTTTTAGAGAGCAGAGTTGAGAAGACATATTGGGATGCCTCTACATGTAAGAGATAACTCAACTCCATGGAATAACATAGATGAATGTTTCTGATCGGGATGCTCTATTTATATCCTAGACACGGAGATCGAGGATCTCTAGGAGAGGTCCCTTTGTGGGAATTTGATTCCTTTAGTGCATTCCCGATGGGAAAAAAAGAATCTCTGGAAGAGAAAGTGGGAGTGGGGGCTCAGGTTTAAGCCCGTACCCTTAACTATTAGGATATCCATTTGTTTGGATTTTTGGGATGCAAAGCCTTGTGTTGAGGAGAATTCAATGACTCATATTTTCTTAATTATCTTTTTTATAAATTAATTTGAAAATTTTGAGACCAGGCATTGATATGGTGTGTGATTTTGAGGCCTAGGTTTATCGGAGCAATATGTCAAAAAATGTCATTTTTTTAAATAGTGTGTGTGAGGGGTTTTCCTAAATATGATGAATAATTTCTTAACATGTTCCCAAATCATAAATTCTAGGGAACCATTGAGCTTAGAATAGTGTCTTTACCCTAGGTGCAAATTAAATTTAGTCATCACTGGTCTTTTATGAAAAAACCTAAAAAGGATGTAACTGTACATAAAATAATTAAATTAAATTATTTTACATTAATATCATAATAAATCATAAACGGTAACTCGGATTGGAAGTCGAACACCAATTTTGAGTTCATATTGTTGTGTTATCCATAAGTGGATCCTAACATCGATTGGTGTTGGCTAACAATGAATTATAAATTTTGGACGTTTTAAGAAAAAATTAAGTTTGAATGATTTTTTTATTTTTAATATCTCAACATAACACAACAATACTGTGATGCAGTGACTCAATGATGCTGAAACTCAGTGACATGATAATGCTAAAAAAATTAACACTAAAATGCATTTTACATTGAATCATGTTTTCCTTCTCTAACCATTTTTAGGGACCCAATATTAGTTGAATGATGAGGGATAATTTCCTAGGGTGTTCTGGAGAAGTGCCTTGGTGGAATCCTCTTGTTGGTGAATGATGAACGACGATGAGGTGACAGATTGATATCACTCATGGAAGAATCACCATCAAGTATGAATCCTCTTATTTGACTGATCCAAAATCTATATGGGCTGTGAATTTTAATTTTTTTTCTTTCCCCATCCTTTATCCCCATGACAAACATGGATTAATAGACCAATTAATTAATCCACTGGTTGTGCGTATTGTGGGTTGGGGTTTTACCTTGTGGGGTTTGTTATAGATTCTTTATCTGATTTGGATTATCCTTTGTTGTGGATTTTCATTAATGGTTCTAATGGAAATGAACCCTGTAGTGGTGTAGACCAGTGATGTGGTTGAGAAGCACGTCGCACTTGCTGGCACATTGTCCAATGGACCATGTTCGGGAGGACCAGCCAGCTCGACAACTGGCTGTATTGACTTGGCGCAGACACGGTAGCCGCTGCCACCAGGTGGACTGAGCTTGCCCACATTCATGTGGGTCGATATGTAGGTGGAAGTTCGGGCCAGTTTAGAAAACCCTGAGCTAGGTCGTGTCGGCCCAACCAAGTTGGACTGGGCATGGACCCAATCGACCCCTTTGCATTAAAAGTCCATTCACTTTCAAACCGTAAGTCCATTTGATGAAATTTTTGCGGCATTGGGACCCTCAAGATGATCCAATACTTTTGAGATGTCTTTGTCTGTTTTTAGTTAGACCAAAAGGTAATGGTAGTGTACTATTTTTACTTCCAATGAGTGGTTGATGCAAGATCTAGATCCCATCATAGAGGGTAGTGGTAGATATTTAGATGATACCATTGGTGTTCTCTATAATGGTTCGATGCAGTATCATGTTCCTGACATAGAGAATGACATGCATTCTCAAGTGATTTGTCTAATCCTAGAATCTATAGTGAGTCAGTGGGCTGGAGCATGTACCTTACTAAGAGGCCCATTTTTTCCTCACTTCTCTTCATGGAACCATAGATAGAATTTGAAGAATAGGTATGACCAATATTTCACGGGCACCTATCCCCTTTCAAGGATGATATTTCACCAAGGATAGGATGTCCCTAAGTGATCCCTAGGGGTAGGACCCCCTATATGTTTATCGAGATCATATTATTTTTTTTTTGAATTGACCGGGCTAGGGTGCTTCATGTAGTTATCAGTGTTTTGTATTTGGGAAGGGCACAAATTAGAGGGACATCTTAACCAGGGTCTCTGATGACTTAATTGATCGAGGAGTGAGTTCTCCCTAAATTAGCATACCCTAAACAGAATCCTATGACTAAGGATTGGTAGTGAAATCAATACTATATTTCTTAGATAGACCAGATGTCCCAGGGAACTTTTGGACATATCGAAACCACATGTTTAATCAGATAATTTTGGTAGACTTGTTCAACATTCTTACAATCATATATCTGGAGGATTGAGATCTCCCGTAGTCATTAATGTTATAAGAAGAAACATATGATTGGAATTATATGAGACTTTGAGTCTTTGAATCCTTATTAGTATACCTAAATGTTCTAGTAATATGTGTTATTAACATATACTTTTTTTGAGGAGACTATTTCTTCAAAGTGGTGTTTCCTTTTTGGTCTATTACTTTGTATTTTAGGGTTCCCTACAGTGTTTTTTTTACTCACACCTAAATAGGATTTTCTTGCATGTGTCATGTCTTGTGTAGACTGTCGACTCATTGATGATGTTCCAGGAAGACTAGGACAAGGTGGGGCCAAGGATGATCATAAAGGAAAAAGTGTGTTTTAGTGGAATAAAGACATTAGTCCACTTTCTTACATTTTTGTTGGATCTAGTAGGGATTTCAAGGGATGGGTTTTAGTACTTGTGTTACAAACTCAATATTTTTAGTGGGCTTGTATTCTGGCCTGATTCTACTTTACTACTTTTATTTTTTCCATACACTGTTGTTGGGTTGTAATGGTATGCACGCATTCTCTTTACATATTGTTTTTTACTTTCCATAATCCTTGGAATGCTGTTGTGTGAGTGTGTATAGGTTCTTAGGAAAATGCCTCCCATTTGTGGGATATGTGTACACATCACATGTCTCCATCCCCTTGCCTATCGAAGGCGGGCTTGGTGTCGTAATTCCATGGGCCCTGGGGGATGGTCATGAATATTATTTATCTCATCACGTTCAATAGAAAAAATTCAATTAGGAGTCTTGTAAAATGGTAATTTTCCTTGTATAATATTTTTTTAAAATTTTACATCTTTTCTAGGAAGAAGACATTGAAATTTATAGGAAAATATGTCACTGTATTCCCTCACACCATGCATGTATTCAAGGATGATCTATTCATTAGTCTCAATCTCGTGAGGTAGATATACGTTCTTAAAAGAAAATAATATCCATACTTGAGATTATGTTATCATGAAAATTTCTCCTGCATACATTTTTTGTGAATCATAATATGATTCATGATACGGAGGGTGGCTTCCTTCTTGAAATTTATGTTGGATAGATATAAGGAGAGCTAGACCATTCCCAACATGACAACCCATCTCTTTATTAAACCTTAATTTATGATTTATTATATAGGATTATACATAATAAAAACCAGGGGATGAAGAAGTATAGAATCTTTGGAAATTATGTAAATTACATAACAACTTTAAATAGGAAATACTTCATTTTTGTTGAATACATCTTTAACATTATCATACATAAAGCTGGATGGGATAACCTAGCGACATAGATAAGAATGGGGTGAGCTATAAAGCCCAATATGGGAAAATATGTAATTACCTAAAAAAGTAGAATATGAATGATAGTATGTATAATAATGTGGCATAAAAGGTGTGATAAGCATCAACAGGAGTAATAATACATGAAGTTACATGACAATTATATAAGGAAATATGGGAAATGTGACAAAAAAATAATACACCGCTGCATAAAATGATTCAAGGATAACTACCAAGACAACATCACATAGTAGAAAGGCCCCATAATAGAAATAAGGTTACTACCTATCCCATCACGTTGTTTCATGAGACTAAAACATTACACAATTCATTAGTTCTATATAATTTTGGGTGAACTCGTCACATTCATTTCATTCTCATGAATAAGTGTGCCACATAGATCATACAACATGGATTCATTTTTTTATCACATTTTATTCCTTGTTCATGGATTGTATAATAAATTAATGTCATTCCCCAATCAAATATTTATATTCTCATAAAGTTGAACACCATTGATAGTAATTGGGTATGGGTCTTCACTACACATTTTTCGGTCATGGAATTGAGGAGTGAAATTTTGGCAGCACAACATGGAAACATAAATGTCCCTGGTAGAGCTTAATGACAATTAAAGGGGTCAATAATTATTTAAAAATCATAATTAATGTATGGGAAATGTGTATAATCACACCATAAAATTAGGAATTGAAAATAAAAGTGCAGAGAAAGAATAAGATTCTTGAATAAATTGGAGAAAGAGAGGATCTCAAACCTTGAAAGTGTGACTCCAAATGCTTGGGAAGAGAATATTAAGAGATTTAAAGAACCATGGGATGACTCAAGAGAGGGTAGGAAAGATTAATGACTTCCTCCAAGGTTTTTTAGGGAAGTGAAATGGGAGATTTGGTGGGTTTTATATGAAATTACCTCATAATTCACTATTATTTCCCAAATATAGGTTTTTGACTATATATTTTAAAATAACAAAAACCATGAACCATACAATGGGTTTTGTATCACGATTTCTACAAAATGGGAGTGGTTTTTTTATAAGGATAAGGGATAAAATTAACAAAATAATACCCTTTTTACTATGTTTGTGAGTCGTACTCTTAATTAAATGATTTTAAAACCTTAAAATATATTAATGTTTCATGGATTCTTAAATTATGTATAAATTTAATAAAATAAAATAAAAATGAAATTATTTTATAAGGAATACAATGATTTGGTATTTTTTAGAATTTATTTTATATCCTACAACACTATTATTTTGTCATATTGATGTCATAATACACTATGTATTTACTTGTTATTTAAGTTCAACCCAAAAATTAGTCTCCCTCGGAAAATTATGAAAAATTAACCGTTAGATAATTTATTCATTATGATTCAATTTTATTAATATTATCTAAATAATTTTATAAATTTATGAATTTACACATTTAATTTCATAATCGACATTTATTGAGAAACATTGGTTTTTTTTGATAAAAATAGTTTTCGAACCCTTAAAAAAGATACATTTGATATCATAAATTTTTTATGATAATATAATTTAAAAATTAAATAATAACAATATTATTTATTTCAAAAAAAGATTAAATCTTGAAAACAAATCCATTAATTTTATTAGAATTTTACTAGAAAATACAATTTTTTGTATCGAAATAAATATTATTTATAAAGAATCAATAATAGGATGATAATGTTTATATTATTCTATAAAAAATAATCTACATACTCACAATGCTAGTTTCTAGATACATATCCATTGAATACATTAGAAAATTCTCCAAGAGTTAGGTTTGTGGTGGTGATACTTTCATGGTCATGGTGTTGTTCAAGGAACATTGTTTGGTTCATGATATTAATGAGTGCGAACATCCCCTGTAAACAGTTTCACTCTTACTTGAATTATCAGATCTCAGCAAGGGATTTTCATTATAGTGATGATATCTCTGATAGATGATCTGATAAATGGGATTTCTAGGGTATGTTTTAATTTTTTGAGGCCATCAATTCATCTGGCTTTGTCAATTAGATTTATCTGAACCCAATATTCATACTAATATTATGATCATTGTTCCTTGAATATGTTATCAATGTGTAATGATTCATAATTGTCTTCAAAATACACTAGGTTATAATAATTAAAAATAAGTGAATGTGTTTTCTATAACTATATTTCAAAATATGATATTTAATTAGATCATAGGGTGAATTTTATTTAAAAATTATTAGTTCGTTACACCTAGAATAACTTTGAATTTTACTAATGGAATCATGATAATGTCAATTGGGATGTTCAGCCCATAAATTTTCACTAGGGTGGATTTTTATAGAAGAGAAAAAATAATTTAACCACTTATCATTTTCACCATTATCTACACTTTCATTATTTTTGGTTATTTTTGAATATTTCTATATAACAATTGAGATATGAATGAATTCATATAACTATTCCAATATTGGAATTTTATGTCCATGAATGTAAGATATTCCCACATTTCACTATTTTATTCTTGTTCAAATAATTTAATTAATCTAAAATAAAAATTGGGATTAATATTTTCATATTAATTTACACATAATTTTTAAGACATGAACATAAATGTGATGACTCATATATTCATTAGTCTTGGAATTTCTCAGTTTCAATATGTGTTATCCTCGATCGGTTTGATAGAATAAAATCTTATAAGAATTTTTTACCCTAATACGGATTCATAATGAGCTGGTGGTTTTACCAAAGTATATCCCTTATGTGTTTCATTGACAATGTGCATCATGGCCCAATATCATACCCTTGTTCGTGATCGAGTGAATCTCGATACACAAGTTTATTAGTTCTTACGCCAAGGTATATCTATGTCATTTTCAAATCCACATGTAGTATCCAGAAAGGGATTTAATTTCTCAAAAACCATTTACTATATACATAACCAAAATTTAGGGATGTCTTAATATTTATAGTCTTATCCTTAGGGGGTTTTATATTTTATTGTAATCTTAATAAAAAACAACTACAATTTTCTCCCATACGGACTATAACAACCCATATAATCATTCACACTTATTTATGATTTAGTAAATAAAGGTACACATAATAAATCCCAAAAGACCATGAATACATTTTGGATGGGAAATTTTTTATATAGAATAAAAAATTGAAATAACAATAAAACAAAATTATTGAAAACTACCATATCATGCTCCTAAAATTTCATTGATCTTTTAAAAACGAACAAGTTAACATTAGGAAATACAATATAAAGGGTTGAGCTATAAATCCTAATAAATGGAAAACCAATAAAAACCAGAATAATGTAATAAATTTTAGGCAATAGGAATATCAATGTAACATAAAAGGGTTTATAATAATAATAATGAACATTTATGCATGATATATGATGATAACTTAAATGGAAGACAATAATGTGGGAAAAACCTAAAATGTGGAATCATAAACATATGTGAAGGATAAATGAAAAACAAATAGAATTTAATATGGTTATGATAACCTCCATTTCTCTATAAATTAAATATCATGAGATTAATACATTACACAATATATTAGAGGGATATATAATTCGGGGCCTAGATGTCACTATCTTATTATGTACCTACATTAGTGTTCCATATAGATTATTCAAAACAAGACCATATTTCATCACATATAATCAGATTATTATGGGGTGGGGGATAACTAAATGTGATTACCCAATTAATTAAGTATATATATATATTGAGTAATACCCTAGAGTGGAAATTGGGATGAGTATTTGAAAACCAAAGTTCATATTTGAAAATCAAAAGATAAATTTAGCAACATAACATTGGTAAAAAATATTCATGGGACTGATTAATGAGAGTGAAAGGAGTCTGTTATCACTTTGAAATAATATGGTATGTAATAGGTATTTGTAAAAACATTATCTAATATTATCAATAGGTAATTAAAAGGGAAAAAACATAGAAGATTCTAGAATAAAGATGAGAAGGAGTGGATCCCTTTTTTTGAGAGGGTGTTTCTAAAAGATTGAGGGAAGATTTTTGAGTGCTTAGGGTAACCTTTGGACGGATATAGAGGGGTATGGGCAGTGTATAGTGAAGATACATTAGTTTTTAGTGATGATTAATGGGATCTTATGTTTGATTATATGGTATAATAAAGGGGGGTTATTTATTATTTCCCCAAAATATGTTTTGGACTCTATACCATAATGTATTCCACACCACAAAATCTATCTTGGATTTTCACCTGGTTTCTACCAAAGTGAATTGGTTTTCTTTATTTTTCAAGTTTACGAACTGATGTCATTAATATGTTTGCCTTTGTGATGTCTATGTGATTCATGTTCATTATGAATCGATTTTCAAACCTAAATATATTATAGATGATTTTAAGGGATCATAATGGGTTTATACAATTAATTAAACAACCAAAAAAATTATTTTAAATATTAATATAATATTTTTCATGGATACAATTTATTTAATTTATTACCTAATTTTTGGTTCATTATTATTTCATAAAACACATTATTTATTAATTCCATATATAATTCTCATAGAAAAATTCATCAATACCAGAAAATTAATAAAAAATAATCATATCAAAATTTATATGTGTAGAGATAAAAAATAATATTTATTTTATATTATATATACACAAGTATTAGAATTTATTATTTTAAATTAAAAATCCATATTTTTTGAAAATTATTGTTTTTATTGATAATAATAATATTCTATCCCATATTAAAAATAACTTTGACTTCATAAAACTATAATTTCATTCATATTTAATACATATTGTTTAATATTTTTTTTTAAAATTTTATTTATTTCAAAATTTCATGAAATCAATGAAATAAAGAGTCTTTATTGAAACTATAGAATAGTTTTTTTAATGTCTCATCTAATATTAATAAACTCATGATATAATGATTAGGAAGTTCTAACCATCATAAAAGTCAACCATAATAACTATTTTATAAAGAAATACATATTCATACTATTGGGGTCCTAATCCAATCCCATTTATTACACTTGCAATGTCCCTAATGGTACGGTGTACAATAGTGAGATTTTATGGGGCGGTTTTATGAACATGGTTTTGGACTTGATCTCTATGAGATTAAAATTCTCCCATCTGTGGTTTTCTTGTATTTTAGTCATTTAAATGTGTCTTGGGCCCGGTCAAGGGAAAATACAAGTGATACTATATCCCTTTGGAGCACTGATAAATGAGGTTTGCAGGGTATGATTATACTGGTTGAGACCATTGCTTCTTTTGTCTATGTTAATTGGATTTATCATAACCTTTAATACATAACAATAATACGATCAATTTAAATATAATATATAATTAGTGTTTATTATTCTTAATGTTATTTTAAATATGACATGAAATAAATTATAATTTTCTATGATAATGAAATAAGCACATGTGTTTTTTATGACCACATTAAACATTAGGATATTTTACATTACCAAAAAGGGTTTTCTATTTATAAATTTTATGGTCATTTCAATAACCCCCTTATAAAATACATCCCTTGAAATTTTAATGACATACACTAGAAAAGATTAAGGTACTTCTGTTTCATTTCCTCTTCTTCTCCCCATGTTGCAAACTCAAGCTTGTGCTTTTGCCACATAATTTTTACTATGTGAGTCACCTTGTTTTATATAACATTTTCCATGTGATCTAAGATTTTCACTACCTGATCCTTGTATAAAATATAATTATACAATTGTTCCATCTTTAAATTCAGTACATGTGAGGTAACTCTAAATTGTGTATTTTCCTTTCAGACTTTTTTTCCATCTGATAGCAACATTTTGTGTTGAAGCCTATTTTTGTTTTCAACCCTGGTTAATGGAATTACAAAAAAACTAGGTAATAGATAAATCTTGATCAATTATAATTGAAAGTGGCACTAAATTAACTCTTACCAATTCCCTTATGTATATATTAATGAGTTGGTTAAGAGTAAAAGCTACCAAGATAGTAATGGAAAGAATAGAATTTTTAAGGCTATGGAATACCACATAGATGGAATTTTTTATTCTCTATGTTCTAGGTAATCATGTTATTAAATCCATGGTAATATATTAAAAATTTAATTATGTTATAGTAAATTATTTCATTATAACCATTAAATTATTTCATTTTTCTTTTTCATGTTGGCATATAATGAATCAAGACATGAATTTTATAATATACCTCTTCATGTTATTCCACCAATCATTTTCTTCAAATCTATAAAATTCTTAGTGATTCCCAGATTAATTGGTAGGGATGATCTATGCAAAATACCTATAATTGACCTATTCATTTTTAGTTTCCATGGGACACATTTATGAGTTATAAACCTTATAACTCCATCTTCCATAATGATTAAGTCCAAAATATTTTTTACAATCTTCTGTACCACCTCATAAAAAATTCAGAGCCTCACTGATCTTCCTAAGAATGGATGGTTAACCATTTAATTGAGAAAGGTGGGATGAAGATCCATTTTTTATTCCCATATCCAATCTTTACATGTACAATATTCTTGGATCCCATTCAATCCTTATCACGGATGGAGTTTCATGATACATTCTACTCAGATCATCTACCACATTGTTTTTTTCAAGGATGGTAATGGATTGAAAATTCATAAACATTGATCACTTATGACCACCTCCATTGTCCCATAATAATATCAATTTTTATGAATATATACATGAGGGTTTTATGATCCATATATAATTCACACTTCTCCCAATAGTGATAATTGTAAAAAATCATTATTCTAAAGATCTGCATAACCAATTATTTTTCATAAGTTTTGTAGTTCTACTGAAGGTTCTTTAGTCTGAGAGGGGCATAAACTATCACATTATATATATAATGAGTTCAAAACTTAAGAATTTTTTGGATGAATTACTATAGATGATAAATACTACCACACTTATGCAGGAACATGTGCACTGATTAGCCTTTTAATATGCTTTTTAAAACTTTCACCTTAATCATAATTCCATAAAAACATAAATCTTTTTCTCTGTTATCGTGGTTAGGGGTCTTTAAAATCATGATATTATTCTATACAATTGATGATATTAATTATGAAACCCCTATAACCATTAGATTTCCATCATAGAGGTTGGACATGGACACCCCTCAATTGCCTCTTTTTTTAACTGGTTTACAGACATCCATTTTTTAATGATAGTATTGTAAAATACCAAACTTTTTAGAGATGTATACAAAACTATTATAGGTAAACTCTTACTTTTTGTTTGATTAGTTTTCATTCAGGTTTTTCTATGATCTTTGTTTGGGTGAAAATTTGAGAAAAATAGAAGAAAGAGGGATGTGAATGTTTGGAACATGGTTTTTCTTAACTGTGTGCCCTTTCCCAGCAAATAGGGAAAGCATGGATATAGAGGTCTTATGTGGATGGTAAATAGTTTGGAAAACCATGTTACCTCTTTAGAGAAACCATGAATCCCCTAGAAGTGTTTCATGGTTAAGGTGCACTATAAGGAGAAACCTTTCACCCAAATATGAAAACCACACATATGGGATTTTAATCAATCAAATTTTATTAAAAAAATTTCAAACACCTATTTTAAATTCCCAAATGTTGTAGCATGACCCATAATTCAATTTTATCTATTCCAAAGCCTCTTGGATGGAATCTAAGGTTGTATATCCTTTGTCCATGGTGATTTGAAGCTCGGTTGGAAGATCTACATATCTTTGGGTATGTGGATTCTTCTAGATTGATTTCATATCTGTTTCCCATTATTCTACCATTATTTATTTGTGTTGGTTTCCTCTATTTTGTTAGAGTAAGATCCTGATTTTTTGATTTTAGATATAGTCTAGTTGGATCTAGATATATATTTATATTATAACATAATAAAAAAGGCATTGAATTACGCAACTGATTTGGAATAGAGCATGGATGACTGAACCGGCCATGGTTCAAGATATTCATGGTATTTTTCATTACCTATACTTTTTTGGTTTTCATTTTCTAACATGGAACATACTATAACATTACATTTATACTATTCAGTTTTGATATTTTATTCCCACTTTTGGTTATCATGTGATACTGTTTATTATATAATAATATTATTACTATTATGTTATTGTTCTTATTTTATACTAGGGTGTTTCACTGATAATTGAGTGTACATTCTCCCCATGATCGTTATTAGGTTAACAATTCTAATTTTTAGCCTTTATAACTTGAGGGGAGTGATAGAGTTCATGTTACCGACCAGTTTGGGGCACTGACATGGGATTCCTAGTCCTGGATGTGACAATGTTGTATTAGAGCCCAATTTTATTTTATATTATATTGTCTTACTATTAGGAAAATGTATATAGAATATTAGGAAGAGTTGGGACATTGTTATGAGATATTTCATGGGGGTAGCTAAACCATGTATGGGGGATAACCTAATTAAATAGAGTGGTATTGTTGGTATTATTGTTTTGTGTTACATTTGAATATTGTTTCACCATGGGAGATACACTTGTCAGCTGATCTGAATATAAATGTTGATATTTTATAAATTTTGACCCATTTCCTAGTATGTAATGGCTTTTGTGCATTAACGCAACATTATAGGGACTCAAGAATATTTTTTGACATGAATCATTTTAGGCACACATGGGAAAATAGACTTTATATAAGTTTTTTAAATTGAATGGGTTTTCATTTCTTGTAAAAGTGAAATTGTAACACCCACAAATGAAAAAGGGTTAAATGACTAAATTATTTGAATCATGTCAACAAAGTGAAACTTCTTTCTCATGAGTCTATCGGATTAGAACACAATAGTTAAGCGTTCTTGGCCTTGAGTAGTGATCAGGATGGGTGACGTTCTGAGAAGTTTCCCAGGGTGTGTGTTAGTGAGGACAAAGCACACTGGAAAGCACATGTGCTGTCTTGTGGGGACTGTAATTAGTCAGATGACCTATTCAAGCATGTGGGTGGACCCTTGGGTGGGGACCACATGTCTGTGGGGGGAAACTGGTATTACTTGGAAGGCCAGGAACTGAAATTTGTGTTATGGTGGGGTGCTTGTGCTATCACTGGGGCCTAGTTGTCACATTTCGTATCAGAGGTGGAACCCAGCCTTGAGTGTGGTGCACCGCCCGAGTTGAGTTGTAGGGCCCACAACGAGGATGTTGTGCACTAAAGGGGGGGGGGGTGAATTTAACAACCCCAAATGATAAAGGGGTAAATGAGTAAATGATATGACTCATGTCAACAAGGTGCACATTCATTTTCATGAGCCTACCTGATTAGAACTCCATAGTTAGGTGTGCCTGTCCTGGAGTAGTGATCAGGATGGGTAACCTTCTGGGATGTTTCTGAGGTTTTGTGTGAGTGAGGACAAAGCACACTAGAAAGGTCATGTGTTGGCCTTTGGGGGATGTCATTAGTCAGATGACCCATTAGAGCACATGGGTGGACCCTTGGGTGGGGACTATGTGTCTACGGGAAACTGGTGGTACCTGACAGGCCAGGACCTGACGATTGTGTTAAGTTGGGGTTTCTGTGCTGTCACTGAGGCCCAGTTGTCACAAAATTGATTGAGTTTCCTAATGTGTAATTGAGAAATATTTTTAAATGATTCAACATGTGTATAAATGGGTGTTTAATGAGTAATTCAATAATGAGATTTATTTTAACCTTTTTAACCAGGACCATGGTGTAGGATAGTTAAGGGTAGTGATAGAGCCTCAGTTTGACTATGTGGCAGGGTTTTAGGAAAATATGTGTTGTGATTTCCTCTTATGTGAATGTGATAAAGTGTTGTTTTGTTTCCTAAGACATGTGTTTGGTATTGTAGACTTATGCCTCCATGATGATTCTTGTTGAGAGTATTAAAGGAGGACATAACTAGGGAATGTACTCTAGTGATGGATCCTGAGGCACCGATAGTGCTGGGTGAGGAAGTTGAAGTGGAGATCCTAGAGAATGTCACTAGTTTTATGTAGATTATAGAATGAGGCCCATGGTGGGCTATGAGAAGCATATTTTACATTACATGGGAGATTCAGTTACAATGCCCTTGGATTTCATTAGAGAGGGTGGACCTATGGGAGATGATTTTTGGATTGAATCTATCTAGAATATAATTTAAAACATAGAGACTCTGGTTAAGAAGATACTGAAATTGGTGGAATAAATGTTAATTTGTAATTGAGAACTATTTTCAAATTATTCAACATGTATATAAATGGGTTTCTAAAGATTACATCAATAATGAGATTGATTTTAACTGTTTTTAACCATGACTATGTTTTAGGATGGTTAAGGGTAGTGATAGAGCATTTGTTTGACTATGTGGTGGGGGTTTTAGGAAAATACGTGTTGTGATTTCCTCTGATGTTAATGTGATAAATTGTTGTTATATTTCCTAATACATGTGTATGGTATTGTATACTAATGCCTCCATGATGACCCTTCTCGTGAGAATTAAAGGATGACATGGCTAGGGATGGTACTCCGGTGATGGATCCTGAGGCACCGATAATGCTTGGTGAGGATGTTGAAGAGGAGAACCTAGAGAACATCACTAGCTTTATGTAGATTGTGGAATGTGGCCCACGGTGGGCTGTGAGAATCATGTTTCACCTTACATGGGAGTTTCTATAACAACACTCTTATCTTTCATTAGAGAGGGTGGACCTAAGGGAGATGATTTTTGGATTAAATATATCTAAAATATAATTGAACACTTAGAGACTCATGTTATGAAGAGAGTAAAATTGGTGAAATAAATGTTACATTGTCAAGGGAAGTGATGGTGGGACATCTACACTCGAGATGGGAAACTGGAGACTATGAAGTGGAATGACATTCAAGAGATGTTCATAGAGCACTTTTACTCTGAGATTCTCATAATGGGGAGAGATTCAAATTTTATGATTTTGAATCCACAGAGTATGTCAGAGATGAACTATTATAGATTTTTTATATATTTTATGGCAATTTTTCCACTATTAGAAGTGGATACTACAACTATTGAAATGGAATTCTTTGATAGGATTAAATGTGAAATTATGTTCCTGGTGAATATCTTTAGGATGAAACGTATTTAGAAGTGCAGAGTCATGATCTTATTTTAGTGGGGAAACTGAAGGAGGATTTTTGTTTCTGAAATGTTTTTTCTTCTAGATGATTAGTATGAATGACATTGGATATCAGGAATCGCCGTTATGATATAGTATGAATGATTTTGGATATCAGGAATCATCGTTATGATATTTTCATCCAGAGTTATGGGAAGTAGTGTAGCCATACATAGGGATCAGTAGCTCAGGACCTTACACATGGGGATTTCCACCAGTGTGGTTAGATGTGACACTTTCATTAACATTACCATTAAAATAATTGAGTGATGATGCATCGGCAGGCTGAGACATCTTCATATGTTTTATAGGAACCCATGACATATGGGTAGTGATAGATGATCTAGATAGAACCAAAGTGCAGTAGGGGTATATTCTACACCATATCATTCTAGAAGATAGAGTTCTAATAGACGATGTGGTAGAGGATGTTTATGTAGAGATTCTTGTTAGGAGGAAATATATCACTAGAGTGGTGGAACAAAGGGTACCCAGTTTTCATCACATGGAAGAGGGTTCGAAAAGCTTCCTGAAATTCATCCAACATGTTGGGAGAGAGGCTAGACTGTTGATAGTGAGATGTAATATTTTTATATCTTTCACATTAGTTAGTTTCTTATTTGATATTAGTTCATCTGATTCCTTTTTGTCTTTAAAAATATTAAGTGGTTTGATCATGTTGGTGGATTCTTTAAGTAGGGTTTTGATGATAGACACACAATTGGGAGTGCAGTCATGAGATATATAATTTTGAAAGGGGTTACCTCTTGAAGTTGAGGTGTATCATTTGGTGTTGTATCTATACTTCCTTCAAATATTAGGCTTCGCCTTAATTATGGGTACAGGTAATTTAGTATTAGAACAATATCAGTTTGATTTTTATCATAGGAGGATGACTTTTAATCCTCTTAAGGGTGACAAGTATATTCACAATGGAGATTGTGATATCATGGCTGATCATACAGGGTCATTTTGTCAAAAACTAGGGGATCTTACCACTAAGGATACTGTTTTTTATGTATGATGGGGGTTTGAAATAAAATTTCATTCCACATATAGTGGAAAAATTTTAGGATTTTTTTCTTAAAGACTTCTTAGGCTTTCCACTTGAGAGATATTTGGAACATACCATTGATCTCATTCTAGTGGAGGAACCAGTTTCAATTCAACCATATATAATGGAACCAAAATAACATCAAGAGATTAATAATTAGATGTAGGAGTTGTAGGATAAGTTATTTATCTGACGGAGTAGGTCCCTTTGGGGTTCACAAGTTTTTTATATGAAGGTTGACACGACTCTTCACTTCTATGTTGATTACATGAAGTTGAAGATTATGAAAATGAAAAACAAATATCATATTCGGCATATTAATGATATATTTTACTAGTTGAGAGGGGATTGTGTCTTTTATAAGATATAATTCAGATTAGGATATCATCAGTAGAGAGTTTGGGCTTCTAATATACCAAGTATTGCTTTTAGAAGAAGTATGGTCTATATGAGTTAGATGTAATGAATTTTGGATAGATGAACGCACCCACATTGTTTATGGCCTTGGGGATCAAAATATTCTATCTTTTCCAAGATCATTATGTGGTTTTGTTTGTGGATGAAATCTTGGTGTTCACCAAGACTCGTGAAAACCATCCCATCATCTTGACATCATCCTGAGTACACTTAGAGATCATTGTATATACACCAAGCTATCTATGTGTAAATTTTTTATTGATTAGGTAAAATTCATGGGTCACATCATCTCTGAGTAAGGTGTGTTAGTAGACCTAAGGAACGTTTAGGTAGTATTTTTTTGAGAGCATCCCAATAATGTTTTTTATATCTATAGAATTTTGGGGTTAGATGGATATTATCAAAGGTTACTATAATACATTTTGTGATTGTCTTCAGTGCATTCGAGTTTGACTAAGAAGTGGAAGTGTATGAATTATCACAAGAACATGAGAACTATTTCCAAGAGCCGGTGAAGAATTTTACGTCAACACCATTCTAGATCCTACCAGATTCTGGTGAGGAATATATGGTTTTTTGTGATAGATATGGGATCATACATAGATAATTGGTAATACGAGGAGATTTAGTTGTTACTTATGGGTATCCGTAATTGAGGTCACATGAAAAGAACAACCCTATACACAAACTTGAGTTGCTAGTAGTGGTTTATGATTTAATTTTTTGTTGCAAATATTTTTTGGGAGAAAAGTTTAATGAGTATATAGATCAAAATAGAGTAAGGTATTTCTTTTCTCATTAATATTCGAATCTATTGTAGCAGATATGGGTTGAGTGTACGTACTAATTTGAATTTTATCATGCATATAAACCTAATAATAGAAAACATGTGGCAGATTCTTTTAACTATAAAACATTGACTCATGTAGATTGGGAGTATAGTTCTATATGGAAGATGATGCCATTATGGGATGAAATTAATGTGTTGGTTCTATGGAGTCGTGAGTAGATAACTCTAATATAAGTTTCATTGGAGTATATAGTTTTGAGGTGGATTAGAGATATTAAGTGTAAGGATATAGATTGATTGAACATTAGGTAAACCCTTGAGGGGGGGGGGTTACCTTTATATTGAAGCATAGATGAGGATGGTGCCATATTTGTTAGGAATAATGTTTTTACGCCAATGATCATGGAGGAATAGTTGATGTAGGAATTTCATGATTCAATGTTTGTGGTACATCAAGGTGTGAAAAAAATTTAACATGGCCTATGTATACCTTTTTGGTGGCCGAGCCTGAAAAAGAAGATAGAAAAGTCCATGGCATGATGTTACACTTGACAAGAGGTGAAGGATGAGCATAAATTACTTGGTGGATTGTTGTAGTCGTTACCCACTCCAAAATGTAAGTGGGATGGTGTGACTATGGACATTCTTGATGTTATACTCAATTTATGAAAGAAGAATGAAACTATTTGGTTAGTTTTGGAAAGAATGATGAAGGTATTATATTTCCTTCATATATGGTAAATATTCTCAGTAAATTAGATGGGATAGTTGTATGTTTGGGAGATATTAAATTTTCACATAGTTCCATGTACTACTATTTTAGAGAGTGATTGAAGATTTACTTCACACATATAGAATGGATTCTATAAGTATCATGGTATTTAGGTATTTATAGAATGTAATCCCATCAACAGAAAGATGGATAGTTGGAGCATGCAATATAGTTTCTCAAGGATATGCAGTGAGCATGTGTTCTAGACTTCGGTTGGTATTGTGAGAAGATCCTAGATTTGGTGGAGTATTCTTGTAACAACATTTATTATGGAATGATAAATATTGAATCATTCTATAGACTTTATGTTATTTTATGTAGATCAAATCTATGCTAGATGGAGGTTGGTGAGTTTGAGTTGTTTGGACCAAGTCTCATACAGGAGATATTATAACAGTTTCAGGAGATTCAGAAGCATGTGGCTATGGATCAAAGTAGACAAAAGTCATATACTAATATAATTCAATTACTATAGAGTTTATAGAGGGTGATCGTGTATTATTTATAAGTGTTTCCTAGATTGGGCCACCGATAGATATAGAGACAAAGCAAGTTGGTGCCCATGTTTGTTGGACCATTTGAGGCTATTGAGTGAATTAGGCCACTGACATTATGATTGGAACTTCCATAGAGATATCATGATATAAATGTTTTTTCAATGTGTCACAACATCAGCAGTATCACCCAAACCCCTCTAATGTGATATATATAGTTTATGTTGAGATTATGATAGTTTCATCCTTTGAGGAACATTTGATAGGCGTGTTGGATCATAGTTCAAAAGTGTTGAGGGGAAAATATGTTCTGATAGATTGTGTATTATGGCAATATGGATGTGTTCTGAAGGAAACATGGGAGAGAGAGGTAGATTTTAGGGAACAATGGGCATATTTTTTGTCTCATAATTCTATAGAGTATTAGGTGTAAAACTCGAGGATCTTCTTTTATAAGGTGGGGAGATTGTAAAACCTTAACCTTTTTTATAGATATATCAAGCTCAATTATAGGTAATTTTATTATTATTTTAGTAATATTCATTTGGATTTTACCTTGGGGTGTGTTTGATTGAATATTTTAGACAAATGGGAGAATGAGGGTAGTGAACGGTGCATGGTTTTCCCAAACCGTGTTCCCTAAACTAGAAAACCATACAACCCTGTATAGGGTGGCTTTACACAGCTAGAACACAGTTTGAAAAACAATGTACCCTCTTTAGAGAAATTTTGCACACCCCCTAGAAGAGGCACATGATTAAGGAATATGTTATTGAGAAATTGTGTGCCCCAAGTAGCGAACAATGTGTATGGTATTTTAATCCCCCAATGTTATTAAAAATATTGTCTAACAAATATATTATACATAAAAATTTCTTATATAAATAAATAATTGATTTTTCTCAATTCCAGAGCCTCTCATAGGGATTCTATAGTCATCTCACCTCAGTTTTAGGTGATTTGAAGCCATCTTGGCAGTGATTCATCTCTTTAGGTATGTTGTTTCTTTGTAATTGATTTCTTATCTCTCTAAAATTCTTCTTCAATTCATTTGGTAGGTTTAGATCCACAGTTGTCTAGGATACAGATATAGATTTTTTGAATCATGATCTAGTATTTTTGGATCTTGATTTAAATTTAATATATATTTTTTCTTTTGGATGTGGAATCTTGTTTCAAATCTAGATTGTGTTCTACGTCTCATTAATGACTGATTTACTTGAGATTGGGGATTTCTGTTGGGAAATTTCCCGTCAAGGAATAGATTTTGGTTGTATATTGTTAAAATAACATAGTCATGACATTAATTAAGTGTATGTAATTTAATAATTTATAGGGATTATTTAAAAATTGGATTTTATAATTTTATTAATTAATGTGGTCTATTAATTAATTTATTTTTTGTGAATTAGGATATTGAAATTGTAAGGAATTGTGGAATAATTAATTATTGAGTTAGATATTGAAATGTTTAATTATGATTTGGGTAAGTAATTGTTAAAAAAATTTATGGATATTGGGATTTTGAAATTTTGTAATTAACTGATGCATTAATAATTAAAACAATGAGATTATGGTGGATTAATTAATTATCATGTTAACTACTGGAATTGTGTAAATTAAATAATTATTGAATTAATTTTTTGAAGTGAGGTGCTTAATTAATTGTATGATTAATTGATAGAGTAAATGGAATGATTGTGATTAAATAATTTATTAATTAATTAATGGATGAATGTGATAGTGAAAGGTGCTAGAGAATTAATGTTTATTGATGTGATATTTTGAAACATGTAATACTGTGGAACGTGAAATATTGTGATATATGTGATTGAATGATAAAAATGGTGCAGGATATATACAAATGCCCCAAATACCCATGGTTCCTTGTCATGATGTTCTAGGCACCATGAAATTCATGAATCTTTTATTGGACATGGATTGATGCTCTAAATAACCTTGAGGTTTGAGATAGGTACTGATGATCCAAATACTCCTGGGGTGGTATAAATGGTGTTCTACACCAAAAAGTTTGGTGTTGGTATGTGGTTCGGATTAGATGTATTGTGAATTGATTTTTAAATGGAAAATGAAAGATCATTTGTAAAAGGAATTTTTAATTTAAAATGGGGAGTAATCTAGACACCTCCATGGGCCAATGAAGGTACTGATATACTATTTTCCTTATGAACCAGGGGTTTTATGCAGTCAAATAATGGATAACTAAATATATTTAAAACTATTTAATTTATTTCATGTATTTTATTCCTAATAAAATAGAAAAAATTGTTTGAATGGATATTATTTGAGATTCCATTGGTATTTGGGTATTAATTCATACTGACACCATACATGGGGTAGCTTGACTGGTACCAAAATAGATTTCATGTTTGTAGGACAAGATAAGAGAAAATGACTTGCATCAGATGGATGATTAGGGGTTGAGTAAGGAAGAGGAATCCAAACATGATTCAGGACCATCTTGGTAGTTATCAGTTTCATCAGTTTTGGGTTTTCATTTTGGCACTTGGAATGCACTTTTACATGACATATCTACTGTTCATTTTTAGATATTGTATTTATAATTTTGGTAATTTTATGATACTAGTTATTATATCATTTAATTAATATTATTTTGACTATTTTTCATATTTTCCATGGGTTTATTACTCTAAAAAAGAGGTTATAGTGTCCCCATGATTGATATTAGACCCCCACTGCTATTTGGAAACCTCTGGCATATATGGAGGTGTGCTTGATGACATGTGACTAACTGGTTCAGGGCACTGATGTGTCGAACCTGGTCCAGGATGTTACAAGTATTACTATAGAATGTTACTTTCTCGAACTATAACTAACATTGACTATAATTCAGACACATATTTTCTTTTAAAAAATACTTCAATATTCTATTGAAAATCTCCTAATGTTCCTCCATTATTTTGGAGTAGAAGAGAATAACATATTTAATGACAATCAATTTTTTTGAGGTAATTCATTAAGAATCGATTCATCAAATATATGAATATTTTTTGAGAATAGTTTGTTCAATTTTCAATATTATGAACTAATAGTTCCCATAAATTCTATAAAAACATGCCATTAGGATATCCCAATTTTTCATTGCTGCATGATAGCATCCAAATCTAAGATCCACCTTAGAGAAGTAATGGGTTATAAAATGATGATAAAAGACACCATGAATCCATGTAAGATGATTCATATTCATTACCATGTTCCTTTTAAGCTTCAAATAATAAATTTTCGGGTTCATTAATACATCCTTCCAGTTTATGAAGAAGAACAATGTACCCCACAATGAAACACTTGGTTGTATGAACCATTTATCCAGATTATCCTATAGTTTCATCCTCAACTCCTTATGTTAAAAAACAACCTTTCTTTATGAAGACTTAGATATTTGTAAATAATTGGGTATAATCACAATTGAAAATTTGAAACTCATCTTTGTGAATGACTATGAAATTATTTAAGGAACACATCAACATATTCCCTCACTATAGGAATATCATTAGGGAAGTTCTTTTTTTTAGTGTCAATCATTTTAGGAATATATTATTTTATAAAAGGAAATAATACTCAATCTTGAGATTATGGTACCATGGAATATTCATCCAACAAAATTCATTTTTAAAAAATTGTAGGATGATTCAAGATACAATTGGTGACTCCCTTATTTTGGAAATTTATATTTTCTCTATATAAGGAGAGAAAATCCATGCCTATATTGACATAAAATTTCACCATTGTGAATTTCACAAGGTTTCTAGGGAAGTTTAACCAAATATTTTTTACTAGAAAAAAGTTATTTAAATTGGGTGAAATAATTTCCCCATTTTTTAAACAATATCAATACTTTAATTATTTTTTGGTCTTTTAATAGGTCTATTAAACATGAAACATTTTAAATAATAAGTAAATTTATTTTCATATATGAAATTTGATGTTACTAAGTTTATGATATGCCCACATTTAACAATTTTATTATCGTTCTAATAAGTTATTTATCTAAAATCAACATATGCATGATAATTTCATAATTAATATACACATAAATGATAAAACCTCAACATCCAAGGTATAACTCATATATTCATTAACCTATAAATTTATAGCATTAAATATAATTTATCCATGATCTATTTCAGAATGTAAAATATTTTCTAAGTTTTTATTCATTTAATAATTTTACATAATTAGATTATGAATATACCATTTCATAAGCCTTTATATTTCCAAACTGGATATGATACAAGGATAATTTATGTGCACCAATTCATAATAATGTCTACCTCCACCCATTTGTTTGGTGTTATAGAACATAGTTACTTCTATTCCAGATTCATATCTACTTATTATGTCCAAACATGGATGTATTTTCGTAGACACCACTTACTGTATACTTTTAAAAATTATATAGATGATTTATTTTGTTTTGTATTACCTATATGTATTTATGTACTTCTTTCTAATCATAATCCAAAAAAAAACTAAAATATTCTCTCATACCAACTATAGAAAACTATATTTTAATACACTTCAATTCATGATTAATTACATAAACGTTACACATAAAAATTACTAAAATATTTTAAATCCATGTTCCTTTTAGAGATTAGATCATTTCATAAGAAAGTTTAACAATAATATGGTTTAATTATTGAATACATCCTTAACATGCCCCAAAAAATTCATTACTCTTTTAAAATTGCACGAGATAACCTAGGGGAAAAAATAGGAAAGTGGTGAATTATAAATCCATATAAGGGAATAATAAAATCATAGCATAAACAAATTACTACATGATAATAAATAAGAAATTCAGTGGGATATAAAATGTGTCAAAATAATGATTAACAACATCGAAGCATGATATATGAGGTTATCATAAAGGCAACATGGGAACCTGGGAGTAACCAAAAACATGACATAAAAAACATAATTCAATGATAACCTCTAAGAGAGAAAAACATAATATTCTTAGGATAACCTCTCATGAACTATTCATAACATCTTATGAGATTAAAACATTACCCAATACATTAGAGGGATATATAATTCTATCCCACTTATCACATTTATGTCATGTTTATATATATATCAGTGTGCCACAATGATAATTCAATAATAGACCATTATTCATAAAATATAATCTCATGATTAATGAGTGAGTGATAAATAGGTGGAATGAAAAATTTAATGAAGGATAGGTACATCTTGGTGAATAACTTTGAGTGTAAATTGGGTTGATTATTCAAAAAAAACATTAGCATGGAAATTCATTGGATAATTTTAATAGCATAACGAGGGTACTCAAAGATTCATGTGAGGTATTAATGAGAGTGATGATGGGGTATAATAACATATAAATCATAAGGTAGGTATGTGTGATTTGTAAGAATATAATACAACCTTAAAAAATTGGAATTTTACAATAAATGAAAAAGAAGGATTTTGAATAAAGAGGAGATGGATAGGATCAATTACCTTGAGAGGGTGTTTACAAAAGATTGAAAGGAGATTCATGAGATCATGGGGGAACTGTGTTAGGGATTTAGATAGGTAATGTCATATTACATAATTCTATAAGGGTTTTTAGGGAATATAAACGAGATATTCAATTATTTTATATAGGAAAAGTGAGTGAAGTTATTTATTATTTCCCAATCCTAGGTTTTGGACTCTATACAATAATGATTCTAAAAAACAAACCTCCCATGATTTTCCCATGTTTTCTACAAAATTGAAATGGTTTTCATTATTTTAAAACATTAATAATCGATCAATTAAAAATATTACCCTTGTTGACATGGAAGTTAGTAATATTCATTATGAATTTTTTTAAAAACATAGGATACAATATAAATTTTATAGGATTAATAAACAGATTAAAAAATTAATAAAATAACCACAAAAAGATTATATAAAAGGGATATATAAATTTTTTCATGGATGCACTTTATGGTATATATTACATCACTTTTTTTCATTATAATGTCATAATACAAACCGTATATTTATACCATATTTTGAGTTGACCCGAAAATTTGACTATATGTAAATATTATGAAAAAATAAATTTCGTACAATTTTTATGTGATCATTTCAAAAAAATATTTATTTTATCCAAATATATATATAGGAACGATAATTTACAATATTAAATTAAAAGTACACATTTAATTATAATGCTGGGTTTTTGATAATAATATTTTTCAGACCCCTATAAAAATTAATTTTGATTTCATAAAATTATATTATCATATATATATAAATAATATTATTTAATAATAATATTTTATTTAAATATATTTTATTTAGAAAACATGAATTCATTAATGTAAAGCGTCTTGATTGAGACTATATAATTTCTAGTAAATCAACTATATACTTCATTTAATATTTATAAACTCGTTTTCTAATAATTAACTAGTATTAAAAATAATAAAAGATAAATATAATAATTATTTTCAAATAATATATTAAAATATCATACTATTAGGCTCATGATATAAAAACTGTTCTAACACCATAAAACACCCTTTGGGTAAGGTGCATGATGTAGAAATTTTTATGGGGTGGTTTAGTGAACATGGTTTGTGTTGTGACTTTAATGAGAAATAATTTCTCCTATAAATATATTTTTATTTAATTAACTTATAGAATATCCTTTTTGGATTGGTCAAGGTAAAATATCATTGCTTCAATATCCATTGGATTCTCTAATAAAGGAGCTTCATATGGTATGATACTATTCATCAATTATATTGCTTCTTTTATTTGTGTCAGTTGGATTTATCATAACCATTAATATATACTAATCATATTATCACTATATATAGACTATATTATCATAATTTATTTTTCTTAATATTTTTTTAAATCATATAGGAAATAACTAATAACATTCCATAATAACCAATGAAGATCATGTATTTTCAAAAAACCCATTATATAATAGGGAATGTAATATATCCATAAATGGATTTTTACATATAAATGTTTAGGTCATTACAATATTCCCCATTCATAAATTTAAAATTAGAAATTCTCATTTGTTACACTATAAATGAATAGGTTACTTATGTTTCATCCCCACTTCTAGTTCCAATGTATCTTTCTCAAATATGTTGTTTGACAACAATAATTTTAACACATGGATATTCATGTTTCATATAACATTGTTTCAATGATATTATATCTTCACTAGATACTTCTCATATTAAATACCATTATCTAACAGTACCAACTATAGATTCAATACATTTGATTTATCCACTAGTGTATGATTGGATCATTTAGACAAACCACATGTCTTAGGGTGATAAGAAGTTCTAAAGTCTAGTTATTTATTAAACTCTTACTGATGGTTTCTCTCAAACATTAATGTAATCCTCAGATATTTATTGGATACTATATATATTGGAACTAAATAGAGTCTAAAAACTTCCATTTTTTATTCCATGGTGAGTTGTTTAAGAGATAAATCATTCTTGATAGTAATGAAAATGGTTTACTTTATAAGGTGATCAACTAACACCCATATAAAATTATTTCCTATAGATGTAATAAGGAGTCCTATAAAGAAATAAATTGTTATTTTTAATATTTTAATACTATTATATTAAATATTTTCATCATATCACTCCAATCCTATTATTTTTCCTTTATCTATTGGAATAACATGTATCATGATACTAATTCTGAAATATCTCTCTTCATGTTATCCCACCAGAAGTTTTCCATCAAATCACTGTAAATCTTAGTGATTCCTAGTAGAAGAGATAGGGATGATCCTTGAACATCATCCTGAAGATCCCACATTAGTAATGGGTTTATTAGAAACATATCCATGTTCAAAACATTATAACTCCATCATCAAAAAATTTAAACTCAGAAATATTCACTATAATCTTTTGTAGTACCTCATCGCCTGTCTGGGCCTCCTTGATACCCTCAAGAATGGATGGGTGAGAAGTTATTTTAGGATGGTAGGCTGAAGATGCTATTATTAATCCCATATCCATTATTTTCAAGTCTATGATGATTAGACCCCCTAAAATACTAATTATTGTTAGAGTTGTGGGACACTTTCTACTCAGAGCATATGCCACTATGTTTTCCTTAAAAATGAAAATATATTGAACAGTTATAATCCTTTTCCAACTATAACTAGATACATTGGTGAATAATTGTATTCATTCATGTGAATATACACATGAGTATTTGTTTTGATATGTTTAAATGTTACACTTCTCACAATAGAGATAATTCTACAAAATGATAAATGTGAATATCACTAGAGCCAAATATAGATCATGAGTTGGGTAGTTCTTCTCATATTTATTTTATTGGATACATGCATATTCTATCAATTTTTCTTCCTTCATGGGTACAAAACAAATCCCGTTTTGAATATATCATTGTAAAACACAAATTGCTCCCCACTAGGGGGTAATGTGAGAATCTGTGAAGTAATTATCCTCTTAATCAACTAAATAAAAAATTCTCACACATTGTATTCATGAAAAACATGAATACTTTACCAATATGCATGGTCAGATTTATTGAAAATCGTTAGATGTTTCTCACATATAAATGATTGTACCTAGATAATCCATGGAAACTATGGATTTCATTCACAGAGGTTTGTCATGGCCATCCTACCATTTCTTCATTTTTTAATGGGTTTATGAATAACTATTTGTCAATGATAACATTCACAATGATTGTTACTTTATCTAAATATAATTCTCATTTACTGTACATCAAATATATAATTTCCTTCAATAATGTGTTATGTTTAGTATTAAAATGATCCCCATATTACTCCTTACATTTAAAGTTAATAATAATATCTTATATAAATATGATGACAATATTTTCTAGGTAATACCTAATGAAAATATTAATCAAATCAATGAATATTTTTGGAGCATTAGAGTTTCAAATTGGAATAACTATGAATTCATAGATTTCATACCTCATTGGAAAAGTTGTCTTATGGATATCAATGTTCTTTTATTTTAATTGATAGCATCCCTATATATGATCCTCCTTAGATAAGTAAAAATATACACCTATAATATCACAATATTATTCAATACATTGAATATGATACTTATTCATTTTTGTTATCTTGTTGAGCTCCATATATTCTATGTTTAGGTACATTGACCCATCCTGCTTCTTAGAGAAGAGGACTAGTGCACCCAATAGCAAAATAATAAGGCATATGAACTCTTTATTTTGATTCTCATGTAGTCTCCTATTTATGTCATCATGTTCCAAACCAGAATTCTATATGAATTAATGGATATTGTAAAATTTCTTGGTATAATATCAATTTATAATACACCATGTTATCTAAAAGGAAGATGAAACAATTGTTTTGAAAACACATTAGTGTATTAACTCACAATAAGAACATCATGAAGGGTTATTTTTTCATTATTCTAAATCATTTGAGTGTGATATTCTATCTCAAAATGAAATAATATACATTCCTTAGATGATGGTACCAATAAATATTCATCCCCGTCCTTCCATTTTTTAGAATCAAAATATGATTCAAGATATATTTGGTTATTACCTTCTCTCATCAATTTATATTCAATATATATAAGGAGAACCAATAAGTTACTAGAATATCACTGAATTCATATAAAGGATATTACATAAGGATCTCTAAGAAATTAAGATGATAAATTTTATATCGTAGGAGTTATAAACTTGGGATTTAACAGTTTCCCCATTTTGAATTTCCACGGAATACTCTCAATATATGAATTATAGTGGAGTTTAAATAGTTATAATAAGTTTAGGAGATATAAAATATCTTGTATAATTATTTTCATAAAGAAAATTTTATGATCATAAATTGAAAATAAACCTACATTGAACTATTTTCTAGTCTGAATCACTTACCTCACCTAAATTCAACATGATTATTAAAATTACAAAATTAATTAACACATAAATGAGAAAATATAGACCTCAAAGGAATAACTCAAATTATATTTAACCTATGAATTTTTCTGTTTCAACATATGTTATCCCATATCTATTTCCTATTATAAAATTTTATGGAAATTATTTTCCCCATACTAATGGATCGTAATGATATTGTGAATTCAATAAAGCATATCCTCTAAGAATGAAAAACCAAGTGTGCAATAAGGCCCAATTTCATGCACCTATTCATGATTGTGTCTTGCTCAATATGATTTTTAAATGATCATTACTACTAGGTAATTTTTTTTAGATCCACATGCTCATATAGTATCAAAGAATATTTTTTTGATGGAATCCATATTTTTTATGCGTAAAAAAATACTAATATTTTTCTATGTTTAGTATTATCCCAATGGATTCAAATAGTGTTTTCTAATTCTATTACAAAAAATAACTAAACATTTTTCAGATGCCAACTATGGCTACCAATATTGTAATTCACTTAATTTCATGATGAATTACATATAGGAGCACATAAAAAATCTGAAAAATGATAGAGAAGCCTAGTGTATTTGGGATATTTGTTACATATAATAAAAACATATAATAAAAAACTATATATAATTGAAATATCCTGAACATGATCCTGAAATTGCATTTCTTTTCAAAAACTATATAGGGTACCCTCGGAAAATTCATAATAATGGGTCGAGAAATAAATCATATTAAGGGAGAAATAGATAACATGGTGAATTAATTAAATCTTAGTCCTTATAAATTTCAATTGGAAATAAAATTGGAGAAAATCCTAAACATGAAATAGAATCATGATATATAAAAATAACATTAATGTAACATGGGAAATATGGAAAAAACATAAAACATGTCATCATAAAAATAAGTCAAGTATAATTTAAAATTAAAAAAACTTAATTTTCATATGATAACCAAACAATAACCATACATGGAATCTCATTGGATTGAAAATTTCCAAATGCATTTGAGGGCTACAAAATTTTGGGCCCACCCATCTCTTTCATATCAGGTAAATTCATAAGTGTACCACATAGATCATCCAACATAGGTTCATATTTTATCAAATTTAATTTCAATAATAATTAATGCCTAAAAGATACATTGATGTCCCAAATTAATGATTATTGATAAATCTATGTGAATTCTCTTAAGTTTAAATCTGGATGAGTATTCACAAAAAAAGACTGGCATAGAAAATTGAAGGATAATTTCAGAAGCAAAATGATGTTATTTTATTATTCATGAAAGGGATCAGCGGGAGTGAATTTAGTCTCTCAAATCAAGGAAATAATAAGGTTGTAAGATACATTTGTAAAAAATAATACAACCTAAAAAAATCGGAATTAAATGGAAAAGTTCAGAGGAGTTTCTTGAGTGAAGAGGAGTAAGATAGAATCCCTTACCTTGATAGGGTGTTTTGAATAGACTATGAAGAAATTCATAAGAGATTTTTGGATTTGTAGGAGGGATCTAAAAATTGTGGGTAAGATTATTGTAATGGTATACAGGTTTTAATTGTAGTGAAATTTGAAATTTTATCAGTTTCTATAGTAGAAGAGAGAGTTCTTTATTATTTCTCAATATTAGGTTTTTGACTCTATATTGTAATATATTTTAAAAAAATAAGATGGTTTTCCCCATGGTTTCTACCAATTTCATGATATTTTAAATACATTACATTTTTTTTGAACATTTATTATTTAAATATTATACTTGGTGATTTGGAAGTGAGTCATGTTCATAATGAATTGATTTCGAAACCATAATATAAAATATGGTACTGAAGAGATTCATAAAGGGTTTATAAAATCAATCAAATAACCTCAGAATACATCATTTTAATGGGAAATATAAATTTGGTTGTGGAAAACCTTTTTTAGAATATATTTTAATACTTTTGGGTAATCATGAATACATAATGCTCACCATATTTTATACCATATTATATTTTGAGCAAAATTTTTTTATCTTTCAATAGTAAAAAATAACTATTTAATTACATCGATGTGATTATTTCAAAAATAATATTTGTTTCTTAAAAAATATATATGTATGAGAATTTACACTATTAAATAAAAGCCAACATTTATTTTAAAATATATGGTTTTTTGACAATAACAGTTTTCTGACCCCTATAAAAATTATTGTTGACTTTGTAAAATCATATTATTAATTATATTTATAAAAAATTATTTATACAATTATTTTATTAAAATATATTTCAATTTTAAATTTATTTAATTCATTAAAATCGAGAATCTTGATTGAATATAAACATATCATAAAAAATATATGTTGTGATTCATTTAATTTGATCAACTCATTATCTAAAACTTTAATAGATAAATAATCATAAGATATAAAAATAATAATTATTTTTAAAAAAATATATAGATTCATTATAATAGTTTTTTGATACTTATCCCTTTATTATACCACAAAACACCCTAATATTATGGTGTATTATGGTTATATTTTCATTGGGTGGTTCAGTGAACATGGGTTTGCTCCTAAACTCAATTATCTTGAATGAATCTCATAAATTGTTTTTTGTTTTAGTTTTTGAATATCATATAGGGATTGTTTAATGGAAAATACTAGAGAATCTATATCCCTTAGAGGCTCTGATAAATGGTCTTGGTAGTGTATGATCCTTCTAGGGGAGGCTATTACTTGTTTTGTCTATGTCAATTAGATTTATCATAACCTTTAATATATACATATCATATTGTCACTATAAAATAAATATATTATCAATGGTTACTATGCATAATAGTCTTTTAAATATAACAAGATAAAACATAAAATTATCCAAAATGACCAAATAAGTGAATGTGTTTTATATAACCATATTAAATAATAGTGAATTAAAATTTATCACAAATGGAGTATTACTTAGAAATATTCATCTCATTACATCACATATCAACAATTTAAGATAAATAAAATTATAACACATACAACAACCCTCAACGTACACCACCGCATGCTGCTCTCCTAGCTCTACCTCCACATCTGTTACTTCGCAGACTCATCTCTCTTTAGTGCTTCCACTTCTTGAAACATTTAACATGCCCGAGTCTCTAAGACTGGTGAAAGTTTCCTGTTTCTTACTACAATGTGCAGTCTTTATCCACTCCTGGATGACCTACCCCTTCTTTGCCTATGATCTGAAAGAGCTGCTAAAATGTATCCTTTGCCAAAAAGAGAAACTCAGTCTCATCCCCTGGATGAACCACTCCCATTTCCTAATACAGTCAATCCTGACATGAATGATGCATTTATGCCATGGATGATGTCGTAAGGCCTCGACGTAACTACCAAGATATCCAACTGTCACTCTCACCTCCAAGGGTTGAGTCACACTGTCGTCATCAGTGCGAGGTCACTGGGTCTCCTCCAGTAGAAATATCGAAAGTGAGGGTCAAGTCAACAGTCTTAACCCGGACCACTCAGTATCAACCAAACAAAAGGACAGGAAAACAAACAAAGATAAGTGTCTTTTTATTATTGCATCTCATAGTACAAAGACACGAATACAACAGCAACATGGAACTAGAAGTACAAGGTACATATCCACTAGTTCCGCTCATGTCCACCTGCTCCCGAAGCTCTACTGCCTTGTCCACTACTCGGCTGTGGCTCAAGCACCCGCCGCTGCTTCTGCCTCGGTGGCTCCTCCAAAGCCTGCGGATCAACTGTATGAGGAGTCAGACAGTCACGTTCCAGGTGACCCTTCCTGCTGCATTCATAACACTTCCTACTCCTCGTATGGCTGGCTCTGGTCCTGTTGGAACTCTGCATTATCTGTCTAATTCCCATAGATGACTCAGCTACTGATCGAAAACCCTACGGTAAAGGCAGAAGCTCCTGTACACACTCGGGGTGTGGAGCTACTGGCACAAAATCCACCCTCAAAAAGGTCTCTAAGTCTTCCCATGTGAAGGTCATCCCGTCGCAAAACTGGAACAAGTTACTCCACCACCTGCCTGCTGCTGCCTAAAGAAGGCTAGTAGCAAAGATCACCATGAAGTCTGCAGGCATCCCCACTAGCCTGAAGACTCTCACCACTACCTCCAGCCAATCCTCAGCCACCTGCGAGACCGTATCTCCCCATAACCTAGGGGGACTCTGGTGCTGGAACTCGTGCAGCACGCTCAAGTGGTGTGCATCGCCTACTGCTGGGGCTGGTGGCATCGATGTCCCAACGTATGGTAGTACCGCTGGTGGCTCTACTGGTGCCTCGACTGCAAGAGGGCCCTGTACCGAAGCCTCATCACTCGACAGGCTGTCAGTACGCACATCCCTCTGGGCTCTAGCTGGTCGTCTGTGAAAAGGAATCTTGAAAGAAACAACGTGAAACGGTCAAATGATTATACCTGGTGAGCTGACCTAGTTTGAGCTTCTTTAAGGGAAAACCTTTGAAAACACACACGCAATCAGTGTTTTCGTGCACAAAGTCAGAAATCAGTTTTCAGGGTCATGGTGTATGGATACATCGGCCGTCTGAACCAACACTAGAATCCCTGAACTGAAGACCACACTCGGTAACCTTAACACTATTGCTTCACAGAAAGAAAATATCAGAGTTATAAGTTCTGCGGTAGAACCGACTCCTTTGATACCAATTTGTCACGACCCATCCTCGGGGCCCGTGCCGTGACTACCCCAAGCCCACCTTCCATAGGCAAGGGGCTGGAGACTAGCACCATAGGCATAAATCCCGATAACTAGGAAGGAATTGCCTTTATAAAAGAAAACAAACACCACAGAGTACAAGCGGAAGTAAAAAATTAGTACAAAAAAGAAGTGTTGAAAAGTAAATGGGCCAGAATACAAACCCAACTGAAAGTATAGCTACAACTGAACAAAAGTACAACAGAAAAAGAAAACAGCTGGAAGAACGGAAGTGGCTCCTGGGTCGTCCTCCTCAGATCCTACCTGAAGGGTAGGCACAAATAGCGCAACTCCTAGATCGTCCACCACAGATCCTACCTGAAGTGTAGGTACAGATAACACATCTCCTCAATGCTCTCGCCCTTCAACCTCCTCCTTGTTTCGTCTCATCGTGAATTCCACCTCTGGATACTGACTCGTCATGTGGTCCACCTCCGGGTATCATCCAGTCCTTGAACACTCGGCCTCCGTCAGCGCTGCCCATCGTCTGCAACCAACACAACGTGGTGCGGGCATAGCCCGTGCATGGGTGAGTATAAAGATACTCAGTAGGGACCTCGAGACCCTCAAGGTCTCACTAAAACCAACATGGATAACCACAACGAAGATATCAACAGATAACCTCTACATAGGTATATGCCCATGCATATACCTATGTTATCAAGTAACCCATCTCAATCATGAGGAAAACACCAAGATCATGAAATCAACGGATAACCACTACCCAGGTATTTTCCCATACATATACCTATGTTATAAAATTAACCATCTCAATCATGAGGTAAACACAGATGTCAAAAGCCTCATCTCAAACCAGGATTTTCATTATCGAAACCGTAACTGCTAAAGAGCCCCGTCTCTAGAGTGTACAGTGGTCCTCTCACGACTCTGAGGTACTGCTCACCAACCTAAGACTGCTGAGGTACTCCACCTATCCAGTACTGTGGGCCTACTGCTACAACCAAGTGCTTCCCACCATGGGTCTGCCGCTACAACCAAGCACTCCCCCTAATAGCCTCCAGAGGTACTCCTTCTGTTGAGTACCGCGGGTCTGCCGCTGCAACCAAGCGCTTTTCCGCCATGGGTCTGCCGCTATAACCAAGCGCTTCCCCCCTGGGTCTGCCGCTACAACCAAGCACTCCCCCTCAAAGCCTCCAGAGGTACTCCTTCTGTTGAGTACCGCGGGTCTGTCGCTACAACGAAGTGCTCTTCCGCCGTGGGTCTCCCGCTACAACCAAGAGCTCCCCACTGGGCTATCCGAAACTCCCCGAGTCGATCGATCAACCATCGTCAAGTATCAGCCAGCTACTAGGTCTCTGCACTCTGCTAGATTGTCACCAGGGGGGTCTGCTCCACGAGTTATTGGTCGATACTCCAAGTATCTCAAAGTCCCATGAAGAAGTATCTCAAAAAACCACCTCGTCATAGAGGTCTCAATGCAACAGACGGTGCGTCAATCGGACGCCTGGACTGTGAGTTATTAGCCTTTTCGTCCGAGGGGCCCGGTTGGTTTCGTGTGCAAACCAACCCAGCCGTATCTCACCTATACCCCGAACTCTCATAGGGTATACTCATAGGGACCGTTTTTCAACGTGATCACCAACGCCACTGACGGTTCGTCAAACAAACGTCCGGTCTGAAAGATATCAGCTTTTCCGTTTCGAGGGCCCTGTTGGTTTCGTATCCGAACCAACCTGGCCAAACCCAAAGTACTCCGAAACCTTGAGTGTAATATTTCAAAAGGACCGTCTTGGTCCAAGGACCGCATCACCCTTGACGGTGTGTCGATCAGAGGTCTGTAGCCCATGATATTAGCGAAAGACCGAAGAGGTCCGGAAACGGGGGGTCTGGGCCCGGACCGACCCGGCCCACCCCCCCCCCCCCCCGGGTCGGCCCGGCCTGACCGGGCGCAGGCCAGCATGGTCCGCCCAAGCCGGCCCGGCTCAGCCGGGACGCTCGCTGGCTCGGCCAGCGAGCCGATGCTCCGTGGACGCGGCGCGCGCTGCGTCCCACCCTAGATCCTGCGCGGCCGCGGGATCCATCAGCTTGCCGCCGTGGCTTCAGGCGCGGTGGTTTCTCTAGGAGGCGCGCCGGGGCACCGCCACCTCAGGGCGGCCGACCGCCACCTCCGGCCGCTGGCACTACCGCGCCGGAGACCCACGCCGCCAGTGGTGTCTGCGGGCCACCGGAGTTACTCCGGTGGTCCGTTTTCAATTCCGCATGCGCTGATGCTCATCCCTGGTCCCGTTCTTCACTGAGGAAACATAAAATCGTCTCTGCAGCCCATTCCGTCAATGCTCGTCGATCCGCACATCAAAAGAACAAACTGCGAAGTCTTCCGTTCACCTTTGCGGTCCCAATTACGACCACACTTTCGTTCGTCCTCGACGGTGTGGCGCGACGGCGCTGCGCATCCTTGCTGCATCCCTCCAGAATCCCGCGCGGTGCCGTTGCACCCTGCCGCCATTTTCCGAACCATAACAACACAACAAAAAAGGGGGAGGAGGTTCGGCCATGTTCGTGTGGTCCGACCTCCTTCCGTTAAGATGATAACAAGCGGCCCAAAAAAAAGACGAGGAACGAAAAAGGATGTTTCACGAAAAAGAAGCAATAAACCACTAAAGTTTTCCCATAAACAAGAATTCCCAACCCGCTACATAATCTTCGTAGATCAACTTGAAGTTTAGTTGATCCATGTTCTTTGATTTAGAAGGAAGTAACATGGGGTTCATTAACATTCACCAAACAATTCTCTACCTCAACGTTGTCGTCAAACGTGAGTTCGTCACGGAATTAACCGTCGCGGAAGAAGAGGATCGTCATGTCGCGGAAGGGGAGTCGCGGAAGAAGCGTCGTTGACCTATTAGGGTTTGGCATTCTTCGTCGGAGATCTGTGCGTTCTTCGCGTTCTTCGCGTTCTTCGCATTCGTCGTCGATGAAGAACGCTTCCCTCCAAATCCTCTCCATGCAACAAGTTCCAACAGAAATAAAATAAGAGTTATCTTATTTTATTGACGCACATGACATGTTTGAATTTCAAAAGAAACGAAACGAACAATTTATTCAATGAATTAATTGTAACGATTTAACCGACCAATTTAATGAGGTGTTTCTTAACCAGAAAAACGTAAGGTTTGACTTCATTAAAAAGGAGGGTGCGGGTGCGTTACTTAGAAGGAAAGAAACGGTGGGGCTCGTGTGGGTCCCACCTAACAAAATATCCTACCATGTGAGTAGGATATTGTGGGTCCTATCTAATCCTCTTAACATAGGTTAAGCCAGCTTTAAGGAAAATAAAATAAAGTGTCGCACCACTTTTATTTTATTTCTTAACTTAACCCCAAAAATTAAAAACCACACCCGAGAAAACGCAAGTCTGGAAAAGGAGTTTCTAAACAATTACCGGTGTTGTGATTCCATCGGTGCCCTGGGAATTCGATTTTGAGAACCGGTTCAAAAGATAGAAAAACCCGCTCGTTCGTTCACTGAACGTACCCGTGATAAACATCGGAAAATGAATCCGGGCACACCGGGCCTCGGAATCCGGAGCCGTCAGAAACTACGTTCTTGTAAAATTCCAAAGAAAATTGAGAAAAAAATTTCCTTGAAATTTTCGGGTCTTTACACAAATAACTAAAGGGTTTTGAAACAGTAATGTGAGTTTAGGAAATCATACCCAAACAGTGCTAGAAGTAGAGTCCCAGTTCATATGAAGATTGAAGGACCACCACAGGATCATAAATTGAGTTCCATTGAAGTTGTGAGGAGTCATTACCCAAGCCTGGATGATATCTTCATCTGATTCAAACCAAATCATAAATTTCTTTTTGTATATCAAGCCAACCACCTCTCGTTCACGAAGAATCCACGATCCAAAGACAAATTGATCTAAGTCATCCACAGAGGGTCTTCTATGTTTGAACCGGGCCACCAGAGTTAGATTCAGCAAGGCTGAGGACTCCGTGAACTCAGATAAGGAATGATAAAGATTCGGCGCTCCATTGAATAAATCAGAAACCCTAGGATTAAGCAAAACTTTCGGAAAAGGGGGAAGAAACTCTAGGTTAGAGAATGGAAGAACGGACCTGGATCTCCCAAGAGATGATGACTCCCCCTCTCCCACCAGGGGAGAGGAGCTGGCGCAGCCGCCGCCATCTTCACCGGGGGAAGAGCATCGAGAGGTCGATAGCTGACACCAACCTTCTTTTCTAACCATGTTTCCTCAAAATTTTTGGTTGAATTATGGGAGAATCGGAAGATCTTGGAGTGATGTTTGAAGTAAAGGGGAAGGTGCATGGGCGGCGCACAATTTGTCAAACCGTGCAGCCAAACTGTGCATGTCTGACTTAGGAGGCAGTGGCTTCTGCACGGTTGGCGCACAGTTAAGGGAAACCATGCGATGAGGTCGTGCATGAAGGATGGCTGAGGCAAAAGCTAACGAATGGTTAGCGCTCGGTTTTTCAAACCATGCAGACTAAACGTGCGGTCACTTAAAGTTAGATCCCAAAATTGTGGATCTAACTCGTTTTTCCTTTAATTACCTTGTTTAAACCTCCTATGAGGCCCTAACTTGGGATTACTCTCCCTTGAAGGTTGGAAGACTTCTCCCAAGCATTCCAGAGGCGATCCAAAGGCTTCTATTGGTGAATTGAATCCGGATTCTTAAGGTTTGTGATCTTTCTTGATCGGTTTCTTAGATATAGTTAGATCTACTTCTCATATTCTCTCGTTTTCTTAGATCTACGAGCGTTATGGGTAGATCTAAGGGTTTGGATGCCAAATATGACAAGATTTGGTCTTGGTTGTGTTAGGATAAGAGATCTAAGGAGGGTTTTGGAGTTTGACCTGGTGTTCTTGATCGTTCATAGTCCGTGGCTTGGTTTTGCCCAATTTGTTGAGGTAGGTGGCTTCACTCTCAATTCCACTTTCTTAAAACTTGAAGGATTAGTTAAAATTGATTTAATCGCTTGGTTGATTGTGAAATTGTGGTGAAAAACATGTTATAAATCTTCTTTAGTGATGATTTATGGGTTTTGATGAAATTGTGGAAATTGAAAGAATGGTTGTGCAAAGTGTTTTGGTTTCTTGATTTTAAAATAGTGATTTTAAAATATAGTTTTTCTGGATTTGGAAAATGGTTTGCAGGAAAAAGGGATTTCAATAAAAGGGTGATGCTTTATTGAAAGGTTTTGAACACAATTGGTTCTGGGCATGGATTTCATGGGTTGTAGTGTTTGTTCATATGCATTGGGATGGATAAGGGAGATATGTTTCTCCATTAATAGGTTGGGACAGATAGGGTCGTGAAGTACCCCCGTCAAGGTAGTCCACTAAGTGACGGCTTAGTGGAAGGATAACTCACCACTCGTGAGCATAGGGAGGTACAGGTTGCATGAATGGTTGGTTGTGTGGATTGGCAGAATATAACAAATGTTCCAAATGGAAATGTGAATGGAATTGGAAATTTTTGATGATTTATATTCTTGAGAAATATAGGTTTGTGGGAAAAATGGTTTTGACATGGAACTTGTTATATTGTAAATAGTTTTGGGATTGTTTTATTTAAATTGTTTTATATAAATGTGCTAAAATGTTTTATCTTAGAGGCATGGGTTGGGAAGTCATCGGGGAAAACCTACTGAGTTTCATTACTCACCCCCTACTTTGGCACGTTGGTGCTTTTGCAGAGGTCATATACCGGGACGTTGGAAAAGGTAAAGTGTCACATGTTTATAGCACTACTTCGTGACTCTTGGGCTGGTTCGTGATGTTGGAGCTTAGAACTTGTGGAGCAAAGAGTCGGGTTGTAGTCTTGATGTCTTGTAGTTGTCTTTCCACGGTTTACTCTGGTTTGTTTTTTTACTCCATTATTGCACTTAGTTGGGTTTTTATGAAAATAATGGTTGAGTTGTTTTGGTTTTAAATCATGAATCATATAGTGGTTTCTTGGAGATGTTTATCTAGTTTGATCTGTTTGTTGGTTGTTTTCAGTTAAAGGGTAAATCGTACCCCATGTATTTTGAAACCCTTAGGCATTTATTACCAGCCTTGGGCACCTTGCAGATGTCGATTAAGGCTAAGTAATGACTCGTTACACTCTCAAGCCAATGAGAATTGGCTGGTCATTACAAATGGAATCATCTTGTTCGGTCCTTGCCTAAGAAGTAGTCCTCGATGTTCTTGGTCTTGGATTTGAAATTTCTTCTTGTCTATTCCTTGGGTGGTCATCTTAGACAAGAGTAGGATTTTTGGAACTTGAAATGTATAGTATAAAAGGACGTAGTTAACCCATTTATGCTGAACTTCATGTTACCGGGGTGTTGGGTATATAAGTGTTTTGGATACACTTCTAGAATGTTGGAAATATCATTGTCATGGGTTTAGCCAATGAGATGAGCATGACATGTATTATAGAGGAATGACTTCCCACTAGGATTTCATAAATCATTCTGAGAAATCGATTATAGTTTGATGCAAAAGCGTGATTCCTGAAAATTTTAAGCACGTTTTCAAATGAATGATTTTGAAAATATAATGGTTGATGTATCTTGAAAATAGATTCATTTTCAAAAGAAAGAAAAGATCTGTTTTAGAAATGGTTGGAAATCGATGTTGTGATAGTGGTGTAATAGAAATTTAAATGCTAAGCATTCAGTTTCCAGGAAGTGAGACTAATGGTGTGCGTTTTTTGTATAGAAAATGGAACCCATTAGGCGTCGTAGAAACCAACCCGAGGATGCTGCGGAGAATGTGGTTGCACCTGAACCATGTCTGAACCAAGATCTAGTTCAGAGTATCGTTCAAGTGTTCCAGGCTATGCACACAGGGAATCAGAGGGATGAGTCAAGGATTATAGAACACTCCATCCAGTTATAGAAGCAGAATCCACCCATATTTCGGGGTGATTCTGAACCAAAAGGGTGGATGTGTGGCTGAGTATGATGAATCGTATCTTCGATTTCATTGGCACACCAACAGAACTAAATATAAGTTGGCGACGTACATGATGGAGGATCTTGCACGAAAGTGGTGGGATCTAGTGGTGCAGGAAAAGGTGGATCAAGGCCTGGGCTGGGAGTAATTTGAGGAGTTGTTCAATAAACAAATCAATCATCACACGTTCAAGTTCCAGAGGATGACGAACCTTTCTGGCCTAAAGCAGTATAATCTATCTGTCAAGGAATATGAATCTAAATTCATGAATTTAGTCTGTTTTGCACCATAGGTTGTGGCAAGTGCTTCTTTGAAGGCACACATCTTCAAATCATGGCAAAGGCAGTAGATTCAATCAAAGATTTCAGTGATTTGTATTATGGATTATATAGAGATGGTGAACATAACAACGATTGCTGAACGTGATATCTCGGGATCGATAAGAGGAAGCATGATGATACCCATGGGAATGGGTGGGAACTTTAATGATGGAAATAAACGGATGTGGGAAACCTACTTCCAAGGTGGGAGTGCAAATCCGAACCAGACAGTGAGATCAATCAACCTTCCTCCACAACCCCAGAGCAAAGGAGGTTTCTTTCAATGTGGTTCGACTGATCAAATCAAACGAGAATGTACAACATCACTGAGAGCATTCTACAATTGCAATCAGATGGGGAATCTTTAGCGATATTTTCGCAGTGCTCCCAAGTCGGGTGTGCGTGACACTTCCCAGGAGTCGTAAGAATCTTATGCTTCAACAGGGCGAGGACATTAAAATCTTCCTCAATAGTAGAATATAGCTAGTTATGGTGATTCCAGGAGTACCATGACACCTCAGGAAGGGAAATCTCAACAAGGCTATAAGGAGAAAAGTGTACCAACAAAGAAATAGTATGGAGAAGAACAGGTGATTGTGGATGATTAGGCTGGACCATCTATGGTGAGAGGTACGATTCTTTTGAATTCTACCATCATGCATGTGTGGTTCGATACTAGTGCTTCCCATTATTTTCTTGCTTCTCAGATTGCTAATTTTGTGAAAATAAGACTTGAAATGATGCCTTCTGTGTTATAACTGCAAACTCCTCTGGGTGAAAAAGAATTTCAAGCCTTCTTGTATAGATCATATTCTATAACAGTTGATTGAGCTGAGCTGAAATGAGACTTCTCCATATTGGATATGGATTTCTATGATATAATCCTGGGTAAAGATTGGTTGACAATGTTTAAAGTTCACATCGACTATTATGGGAGAACGGTTAGTTTCATGAAGGAGGATGGAATCGACCATCTCTTCAGAGGAGAGAGGATGGTAAAGAAAGCTGCAAAGAGCTTGTTGGAACCAATGGTGGGAACAATCTCTTACCAATTGGCAGTGTTGACTTTGGCATCATTGGAAGAGATTGCGGAAAATAGTTTTCCAACTGTGGTGGATCAATTTCCTAATGTTTTTCCGGAAAACTTCTCAGGGTTACCACCCGTAAGAGAGGTGGAGTTTACTATTGATCTCCTTTCAGGGACCAGTAATATCTCACTTCCATCTTATAGGATGGTACCAACGGAGTTAAAGGAATTGAAGGTGCAATTAGAGGATCTGGAAAGCAAAGGTTTTATTCGGCCAAGCATGTATCTATGGGCAGCATCAGTTTTGTTTGTAAAGAAAACAGATGGAACTTTGAGGCTTTGTGTAAATTATAGTAATCTTAAACAGGTTACGATAAAGAATAGATATCCACTTCCATTCATTGATGACCTATTTGATCAATTGAGGGTATCATAGTGGTTCTCCAAAATTGACTAAAGGTCAGGATATAACCAGTTGTGAGTTCGGAAGTTTGATATTCTGATGACATCCTTTAGAAGCATATATGAACACTATGAATACGTAGTCATGCCTTTTGGTCTTAATAATGTACTAGCGGTCTTCATGGCTTTGATGAATCCGATATTTCAGCCATATCTAGATTCTTTTGTTGTGGTGTTTCTAGATTAGATATTGGTTTATTCAAGAACTAGGGCTGAGTATGAGCAATAATTAGCGATAGTGTTGGAAATCTTGAGGGACCATCAGTTGTATGCCAAATTATCAAATTGCGATTTTTGGATACAAGAGTTACATTTTCTAGGCCATGTCGTTTCTGAGAAATGTGTTTCAATGGATCTAGAAATGATAGAAGCCCTTCTTTCTTGGCAACCACCGAAGAATGTCTTTGAAATACAAAGTTTTCTTGGTCTAGCTTGTTATTACCGACGCTTTTTCTGTGTCTTCTTATGACTAGATTCTCCTATGTCAGCATTGAAAGTTCACCTTACATCAGCACATATCTTAATCTTTCCAGAATCAAGGCAATAATACGTGGTGTATTGTGATGCTTTGGGAATAGGGTTGGGTTGTGTTCTCATGAAAGGAGACCATGTGGTTGCTTATGGATCAAGGCAGTTGAGAGTACATGAGAAAAATTACCCAACACATGATTTGGATTTAACTACAGTTTTCCATGCCTTGAAGACTTGGTGTCATTATCTCTTTGGTGAGAAGTTCACTATGTTTACAGATCAAAAATCCTAAAACACATTTCCTCACAATGATATTTGAATTTGAGGAAGAGGAGATGGATGGAGTATCTTCAAATGTTTGAATTTTACTTAATGTATACACCGGGTAAGGGAAATTAAGTGGCTGATGCATTAAGCAGAAAGTTGTATGCTCAGTTGGAAAAATAAGCTTCAGATGAATGGCAGTTGATGTCGGTCTTAGCCGACATGCACGTGGAGTGTTAAAACTTATGTGATGTTGCTGTTTTCTTTTTAGCTACACTTTCTCCTGATTTGGTGGAGATAGTAAGGGAGGAACATGCATCAGATGTAGACTGTGTTGCAATGAGTTCAAAACTCAATGGTGGGGAGACCATTGAGGGATGAAACCTAGATGGGAGTTCAGTTTTGTGTTTTAGAGATCCGATGGTTGTACCTATAGTTCGTCAGGAACAACTCCTTAATGCTTACCACCATTCAAGATAGGATGTACATCTGGGTACACATAAGATTTATAAGGTGCTAAAGGCAAAGTTTTGGTGGAGCGGCATGAAAAGGAAAGGGGCCGAATTCGTCTCGCGGTGCTTAAATTGTCAGTAGGTTAAAGCAGAGGATCAGAGACCAGCTGGTTTGTTACAGTCTTTACCTATCCCAGTATGGAAATAGGAGCAGATAGTAATGGATTTTGTTACAGGTCTTCTATGAACGGTCCAAAAACATGATGTCATTTGGGTGATAGTGGATCATCTAACCAAGTCGGCCCATTTCATCCCAATTAATGAAACCCATACGGTGGAAGATAATTCAAAAATATATATCCAGGAAGTGGTAAAGAGACATGGTGTACCAGTGTCTATCGTCTCAGATAGAGATCCGAGGTTCACATCTTGTTTTTGGAAATCCTTTCAACAAGCCCTTGGGACTCACTAGACTATGAGCAAGGCGTATCATCTTCAGACGGATGGGAAATCCAAGAGGACGATACCGACATTGGAAGACATGTTGGGAGCTTGTGTAATGGATTTTGGTGTCTCATGGGAGGAGCATATACCCTTAGTAGAGTTATCATACAATAACTGCTATCAAGCCTCGGTAAGTATGGGTCCGTTTGAAGCATTGTATGGGTGTCCTTGTGGTTCTCCACTATGCTAGGTGGAAACTGGTGAAACTTCACTAGTCGGGCCAAGACTTGTCCAACAAAAAACGGATAAGATTCAGTTGATTAGAAAGATGATGGAGACGGATTAGAGTCATTATAAATCTTATGTGGATCATCACTGAAGACTCTTGTCGTTTTCAGTGAGTGATCACATATTTTTGAGAATCTCTCCATGGATTGGACAATGTCATTTTTGGAAGCAGGGAAAATTATCTCCTCGATATATAGGCCCTTTTGAGATACTGGAACGGGTTGGAGAGGTGGTGTATTAGTTGGCATTACCACCACGGTTCAGTGAAGTGCATAACATGTTCCATGTATCTCAGTTAAAGAAGTATCAACCCAATCCTGACCATGTGATCAGATGGAATCACATTGACCTAGAGCCGAATGCTTCATTGTTAGATATCCCGGTGTGGATTTTGGATAGGAAGGTTAAGGTCTTGCATGAAAAAATCATTGGCCTAGTGCGAGTTTTGTGGCATCATGGTCTGATTCAGGTAGAGAATTGGGAACACGAGAAAGAAATGAAGGAGCAGTGGCCAGAACACTTTCAGTCAAGAAATGATTTTCTACTTTCCAGGGACATAAATTCCAATGGTGGAAAGAATTTAGTACCCCCGGTTTCTGGTATGTAACCCTTACTTGATGCTTTTCTTTATTTAAAAAGTTTTTGGTGATGTGTGGGAGAATCAGAAGATCCTGGAGTGAAGTTTGATGCAAAGGGGAAGGCGCACGGGCGGCACACGGTTTGTCAAACTGTGCGGCCAAACCGTGCATGTCTAATTGAGGAGGCAGTGGATTCTGTAAGGTCAGTGCATGGTTAAGGGAAACCATGTGATGAGGCCATGCGTAAAGGATGGCTGAGGAAGAAGCTAACACACGGTTAGCGCAAGGTTTGTCAAACCGTGTGGTCACATAAAGTTAGATCCTAAAATTGTGGATCTAACTCGTTTTTACTTTAATTGCCTTGTTTAAGCCTTTTATGCGACCCTAACTCGGGATTAATATCCCTTGATGGTGGTTAGACTTCTCCCAAGAGTTCCGGAGGTGATCCAAAGGCTTATCTTGGCGAATCGAAGCCAGAATCTTAAGGTATGTGATCGTTCTTGATCGGTTTCTTAGATCTACTTAGATCTACTTCTCATCTTCTCTTTTTTTCTTAGATATATGCCTGTTTTGGGTATATCTAAGGGTTTGGATGCCAAATATGATGATATTTGGTCTTGGTTGTGTTAGGAGAAGATATCTGAGGAGGGTTTTTGAGTTTTGACCTGGGTTTCTTGAGCATTCTTCGTTCATGGCTTGGTTTCACCCAATTTGTTGAGGTAGGTGGATTCAATCTTTATTACTCTTTATTAGAACTTGATGAATTAGTTAAAATTGATTTAATTTCTTGTTTTTTATTGTGAAATTGTGGTGCAAAACATGTTATAAATCTTCTTTAGTGATGATTTATGGGTTTTGATGAAATTGTGGAAATTGAAAGAATGATTGTGCAAGGTGTTTTGGTTTCTTGATTTTAAAATAGTGATCTTAAAATATAGTTTTGTTGGATTGGGAAAATGTTTTCGGGGAAAAATGGGTTTCAATAAAAGGGTGATGCTTTATTGAAAGGTTTCGAACACACTTGGTTCTGGGCATGGATTTCCTGGGTTGTGGTGTGTGTTCATGTGCATTGGGATGGATAAGGGTGAGAAGTCCCCCCATCAATAGGTTGGGATGAATATGGTCGTGAATTACCCCCATCATGTTAGTCCACTAAGTGACGGCTTAGTGGAAGGATAACTCACCACTCATGAGTATAGGGATGTCTAGGTTGCATGCATGGTTGGTTGTGTGGATTGGCTAAATGGAACGAATGTGCCAAATGGAAATGTGAATGGAATTGGAAATTTTTCTTGATTTATATTCTTGAGAAAGATAGGTTTGTGGGAAAAATGGTTTTGACATGGATCTTGTTATATTTTGAACTGTTTTGGATTTTTTTTTATATAAATTGTTTTATATAAATGTGCTAACATGTTTTATCTTGGAGGCATGGGTTGGGAAGTCATTAGGGAAAACCTATAGAGTTTCATTACTCACCCCCTTCTTTGGCACGTTGGTGATTTTATAGATGTCATATACCAGGATGTTGGAAAAGGAAAAGTGTCACACGTTTATAGCACTCCTTCATAACTCATGGGCTGGTTCATGATGTTGGAGCTTGGAACTTGTGGAGCATGGATTTTGGTTGTCGTCTTAAAGTCTTGTAGTTGTCTTTCCGTTGTTTACTCTGGTTTGGTTTTATACTCTGTTGTTGCACTTATCTAGGTTTTAATTTAAATAACGGTTGAGTTGTTTTGGTTTTAAATCATGCATCATATAGCGGGTTCATGGAGATGTTTATCTAGTTTTCTCTATTTGTGGGTTGTTTTTAGTTAAAGGGTAAATCATCCCCCATGTATTTTGAAACCCTTCGACATTTGTTTCCAGCCTTGGGCACCTTTGGGATGTCACTTAAGGCCAAGTAATGACTCGTTACACTCTCAAGACAATGAGAATTGGCAGGTCATCACACAAATGATGAACAGATTTGATGCGATATTCATAGTGGGATAGATGAAAATAATTCAAATTGATGTTGATTTTTATCAAAGGATAATATCAATAAATTCATGTAAACCATAGAATTTTATTATGAAATGTGAGTGGGAGGTTGATGTGGGTAGATTAGAACTTGATTTGAGATGGATTGATGATATTGTGTCACTTTTGGCTATCTTGATTCATGTGGAACAACTATCATTATCCTCTTCTATTTCTCCGAATAACTTACCAATATCATAATGTCTATTCATAAAACTCTTTAAGACTCCATCGATAGAGAGAAATTTTCTTTTATATAAAAATAATTCTTATAGTGTAACCCGTATCAATTTCGAAATATCATTTCGAAATAGTTGAGTTGATGCAATTCTAGTGTCTTCTTAAGGTAATGTATGTTGATTGATATATTGAACTACACACAACACCCGATAAGATAGTGGTTGTTTATATGCTATTTATGATGAACCATGTGACCATGAATAATTGAATCCTAGTTTTGGGGATTGTTGACATGTTTGAAAAATTGTGATGATCGTGGTGGTTCTCTATAAATGGATTATAGTGAGGGTGTCATCATCTAAAAGTTAGAGTGTGATATTTTGAATAAAATATTAATGGGTGGATTCCTCATGCATGAGTATCATTTCATTTCTCATAGGATAAAAATTATATTGTTGTATTTATGTATAACCAACAAAAACATGTCCATAAACCTTAAATTTAATATAATCAAAGGATAAAATAACTCATGACCTTTTTTATGTCTTAAATATTAGTCAATATTTTTCTATAAAGATAATTCACAACAAAAGAACAACCTAATATGATATATATCTTGTGTTTATATAGGGATCAAAAAATAAATTGGGTAAAACAATGAATATTTTAGTGAAATAGAAATAAATAAGCTAAAATAAATGGGTGTAAAAATATAACTTAGTTACAATATACCGATTTGAAGTTGAAGAACAAAAATTACATGAATCAAAGATAAATCATTGGTTGGGATGTATGGTTAAAAACAGAGATAAATTTCATTTAGGGATAAATGTTAAAGCTTGAGGAAGTGCACATGGGATGTAGGGTTGGCACTGAAGAAGTAGGGATCACCAGAGAGAGATATCTCATTTCGTGAAAAGATCATTTTTGGATGGTGGAAGTCAGCTTTAAGGTTTTTTGGGAAATTTATATCCCAATTTTGTTTAAAAACATCTGGGATTAAGGGTATATCCCAATAGTTTGTAAAAACCATTAGGATACCTATACCTTGATAAAGCCTTTCCCAACAGTTTTATAAAATTGTTGTGAATTTTTATTCATATCTCAACGGTTTTTTCAAAAAGTTGGGAACATCCACTATATATTTTCCCAATCCAATGGTTTCAGTGAACCATTGGTATAGGTTCCTTATTACAATGATTTTTTCAAACCATTGAGATAGAGGAGTTGGTATAGGTTGGATTTCCACCAGTACATGTCATCAAAATGTAATGAAGTTCCACAGTTTTCCAAGTAGGGTATCTGCTACAATTCCAATTAACACCTCGCTCCATTCAGTTAATCTCATTCATTATATTCCTTGAAAATATTCACATTTTTTTACAAATTAACACAAGTTATTTGGTAAGTTCATGTAAGGAATAACATGTAAACATATAGAAAAGGAGGGAACACATAAATTAGTTAATAAAATAATTTAAATTCATTTTTAAATGGCATCATATAACTAGTAAAGCATAAAACATGCCCATTAGGTGATATAATAAGGGTTAAAGAAAAAGGGAACACACAATGGGTGTCCAAGTATGGGAAAGAAGCCTCCAACTAACCTAAAATGAGATAAATGTCAACCCCAACATATCCAATTCAATTTAATTCAATTAATAAATTCAAATTTGGGTCTCCACCTAAATGTTAGGTGGGAGGCATAATGAAAACATGTCAAAATAAGCACCACCCTAGACAAGAAAAGTTTTGACCACATATCATAGGTTTGTAGTTGAGTTCCTATCTAGTAACAACTCATAATTCAAGTCAAATCAGAAAAAATTAATGAACATATGAAGAAAATTAAATTAGGTTATATTAGATTGCACCTAAATTGCACATCCAATACCTAGAAGAATGAGGAAAGTAATCAAAGGAATTGATTACTAACTGACATAAATCTAATGAGACTAATTGGAAAAAATTCTACGATCTAACAAAGAAATAATGGAGAATCCTAGATTTGTATTTAAAAGGGATATTCTCGCATGGGTTTGGACCAATGAAGAAAAAATTAAAAATAGTCTTAGGTTGAAATTATATTTATGAAAGAAATTTTAATTTTCATAAAATGTCTGGTTCAAATATTTTTTCTGTATTTTTTGAAAATCTATGAACAAACCATGCACCATTTTATTTTTGGATGGGTACCCCCACAAAGTTAGTGCACATAGTATTAATAAAAATGTTCAAACCATGAAAAACTTTTTTTAAAAGTATGCATTTTTTCATGGTCATGTGCTGTAAATTACATAGTTTAACAAATTGCGTGAGATACTCATACTCTCTATCCATATATTGAATGGTTAGTAATTAACATTTGCTTATGCCACATTTTTTCTAATAAAATTTCCGTAGGACAATTCCTCACGAAATGTTGGGTCCCGATCAACAATTAATCCCTATACACCTAGAATACACCTCTAAACTTAGTGGTTATTCACATTTGGCTGAAATAAATCATTTAAACTGAAATCTGTAGGATTTTTACCTCATATGATAACATGGGTTCTTATAATATTTCACTTTCAATATTTTTTTTGATATTTCCCTCTAATGTTTAGTCAATATTCTTCTGATAAAAACATTGGCCACAAAGCATGTATGTAATCCTCCCACTCCCACATCTCGTATTGTAAATCTCCATGATTCCATTGCACCCATACTTGAGGAACTTACTAGACTCAGAGAACATTCATACTCCTATCAATGATATGAAAAGGATAATACCCAAAGGACACATCTACCTATAAGTCATCCTCATCTCAATAAAAATAATTATATGGGTCCTAATGATAATCACATAACTGAGATACATGGAAGAAGTTGGGCATGGATCAATACCTCAGAGGTAACTATAACAGATAGGCTATCATGCCGACTCTCACCGAAATCTTGAATGGCCTCACCTAACACGAGGAAAGCATACCATGTCTTATGATCCTTTTATTTCCCATCCATGGTGAGACACATAAAAAGACCCAATCCTTGACCTCGAATTCAAGATTTGGTCTATGGAAATCGGTGTAATATTTATGTTGGGATTTTGTTACATCCATATACTTTAAGATCAACATTACCTACTCAAAACCCTCATTCTTGGGATGTGGTCCTAATAATTCTTCATCACCTACCTCTAACGAGAAAAAGGGTTGTTGGAATGGACTACCATAAAAATCCAAAAGCATTACACCAATATCATCAAGTGTTAACGATTATTGTAGGTTTTCTAAAACTAGGGTATATGCCTCTTCGAAGAGCCCCCAAAATCAATGATGCATTGTCTTCGTATGTACCCAAGAAAAAGTATCCTGCAATCTAACAAGAACTCAGTCCGAGGTTGGTATACTCTACTCAGAAGCACCTATGACCCAATTACATATGCAAACATTTCTATAAATGAGATGTAAGATAGGCATCCCTATAAGAAATGATAGTGTGTGGGACACTATGAAGGTGTACTATCTCATAGATATAAAACATTTCAAGATGATCTACACTAAAGGTCTCCTTGATCAGTAGTAAATGTGAAACAATTGTGATCCTATTAATAATAACACAATAATTATCGCTACATTGAATCTACCTTAGAAAAATGATCACAAAATCCATCACGATGAAATCCCATTTCAAACAAGGAAGTGGTAACTACTTTAATTTTCTGTCATGTCAATGATGTACCTCATTTTCCATATGAATAGTAGAACAAATCATAATAAATTAATCTACCTTTCACATCATAATATGACACCTCTACTAATAGTGCAAGTTTTGGTACATCTTAGTGAGACTAGGGTTCATCTCCCAAGAGACAGAAAGACAATCCTACCTAAACTCACCATGTATGTCTAATGGAACCCATACAAAGCCCTGGATTTGAAAAAAATCATCCTCAACTATTGTCCAACCAGGAGGTGTGTCCTCACCTGCCACACTCACTCATAAGACTAGGCCCTAAGAATCCAATAGTTGCCTCTTCATCACTCTATCGAATAGGATAGAGGTCACTTATAAGGATTGAAGAATGAACTACCCTATAATATCATGTACCTCCATGTTCATCATAGAGAACAACACCATAAGCATACATTTGCTAATAAGCTTCTGAAATTCCTTTATCTATTCCCTCCTTCTCAATGAATCAGCCACTACATTTCCATTCCCATGAGTATTATCATGCTGAATGTTTAATGAATGTAGGAATTAAACAACCATACCTACATCATATTCATACCAAAATTATGAAATATGCACTTGTGGATATTGTGGTCTGTTTACACCACAATACTCTCTCAAAGAAATTAATGTCTCAAACAGCACAATAAAAGAACAACAGTAGCTAACTCTAAATCACGCATTAGGTAATTATTCCCATGTGGCCTGAGCAACTGAGACCCAAAAACCATGAATTTATCTCCCCATATAATAACTACACCTATCCTGATAACTAATATGTCAAAATACATTGTACATCTTATACCATTCTCAAGAGGAATTATAATCATCACTAAAGTCGATATCCCATTCTGCTGCTAAAATGTTGTCTCAAAGATATATGTCCATATAAACATCCAACCCTTATTTTTCATGCACATTAGTAGTGCTACTTGGCATGAGAAGTCCTGTATGAAATTATTTTAATATTCTTATATGTCCAAGAAATGTTTTATTCCAATTATGTATTTGGGATTCCCCCAGAAAACTACATTTATCACCTTATCTAGGATGAATTATACTCTATTATTTGAGATAATTTGACCCGATAAGTGAATCATATTCATCCAGAAGAGGAATTTTGTGAGATTAGTATATAACTGATGATCTCTTAGTGTATTCAATATCATCTAAATATGTTTAGTAGGGTCTTTCAAATTATAAGAATACGTGACGATATTTTCAATGAAAATCACCACAAAATGAATATAGATAAGGATGAAATACTCATTTCATAAGGACCATAAAAATAAATGGCTCATTTGTGAATCTGAATAGCATAACTAAATACTCATATAGACCACACCTTCTAAAAAATGCCTTGTAAGGTATGTATATTGGTCAAACTCTTAAATGATGATATCCTGCCCTCGAATCTGTTTTAGAAAACACATATTCTCCTCAAATCTTTGCGAAAATTTAATCAATCAATGGAAATAGATATCAGTTCATAAGTGTGAGATGGTTCTATTTCCAAAAATACATGCGTATCTTAGGGTTATAATCATCCTTTTTTGTAAAAACAATAGGTGAACCCCATGGAAATGTAATTTTTCAAATAAACCCATTTTCATCCTAATACTCTAGGTACCTATTGAGCTCATGAATCTCCATTTAAGAAATTTTGTAATGAGGAATGGATACTCTTGTAACCCCTATAACAATATTGATGGAGAACTCAAAGTCTCTCTCATGAGGAAAACCAGAAATTTCATCTAGGAAAATTCCCCTAAACCAATCAACCACTAGAGAAAAGTATACATAATTAATTCCCTTATCATCTAGATACAAACTAGTAACATGGGTTTTAAACCCTCATATACTAGGATATAGGGGTCTAGATCATCATTTCATGAAATCCCAATCACCATTATGAGAATATACAACACCCTTTGGTTATGTGAAACCCATACTCCAATGAAAGTTGTTGACATAGTCCTCATATTACACAAACTAGTTCACCCCAAGTATTCTTTAAAACCCTATAATGTTGATGAAAAAATGATCTCAGATGAAGTTACATCCACAAACTTTAAGGGGGTACTACCTTAATGTGCTTACATGCTTTTTTATATTCTTCAAAAAGAATCAAGTGTCATGATGCATTCAGAAAAAAGTATATTGATACAATGTATCTTTACAAAAAGTTAAAATATGAATCTCTATGATGCACCTTTGTTAAAAAGTTAAGATACAATATTTGATCCCAATAAGATCTAAACTATCACCATAGACCTTCAAACATCCTACACAATGGGGATTGGATTTACATAATAGATCTAGCCTAAACTGTGGCCCAATGACACAACCTCACATCTTGGAGTAGTCACATTATACATTGTCAGTGAAACTATTGTTTGTAAACCTAATCCACAATAAACACCACCTCATACTAATAAACTAGTACTACTCAAACTCCCATCCATATGGGGAGAAGAGAAACATTCCCTTGAACATGGTGTCAGATTTGACCCCTTCCGCTCACTGTTAGAGGCAGGTCCTGCAAAAAATGTTTCACATGGCCTATCCTTCAACATGATTGACATTAGGATGGGTCACAATTTGATTGTTTCCTTGTGTTTCCCCATAAACCACACTACTAAACAAACAGTGAGCTACATATACTCACATAATAGCAGGTACTAATCAAATGTAATTCTATAAAATGATTCTTCATGCTTGAATTTGTAGAACCACTAGGTCATGAGACTGTGCCTCTCTGCCTTGATCCCCTATCTTCCCTAAGGCTCCACTATATAATTATCTTCTAATTTAACATTTTTATAATAATATACAACATGAAAACAATTACTTGAGAAGAAATTTAATTTTGAGAACCATTATAAATGTTTCTCACCATCAATTCCTCATCAGCAAGGTATGTCGGTGAAGAATTCTGAAGTTATATAAACCATTCCAAATAGTTAACAATTATAATAATTCCCTTCTCAAGATGCAAGAAATTGCTAGTTCACTCTGGACTCTAAGTCTCATGGATAATTATTCATAGTATATGGTTTTCAAATTCAAAAAAAGGTCATGTAGTGAATCAACCATGTTCAGAACATTCCACTAGTTCTTTGCAACTTATTGAAGTATGTAAGTCATGAGAATCACTCTCTAGATAAGAGGTGTCCCAAGATTCTCCATGGTCAGTATCATAGTCTCAAACCACATCTCAGAACCCTCTGGGCCACCATCCTTAGAAAATGTGGGAGGATACTACTTCTGGAACACACATGTTAGCTTAGCCACAAAAAAGGAAGGATATAGTGCTCCCTAAAAAGACACTATGAATTGATAAAACCCCTTATAGAACTGTTTCTTAACAAATATGTCTGGAATTAATATTGGTTCCATAACTAGAAATAATGTATTATCCCCTTGTATCCCATAAAAAATTGCCACCGGAGAATGGTCATCACCACCATACTAGAGTACGACCATAAAGCATTTTGGTGGCATTCCCCAACAATTCCATAGAAATGAATCAGTAAATAATGATATCAAATTTCATATGAAAATGGAGTTGGACATGTTAGAAGCATCCAAAAACCGGGTCATACCACATTTCTTTATTCAAAATCCATGACTTTAAAACATGAATAATCTGGAATTCACTAGTGAAACTCTCTCTTTCCCTCTCAAAAGTTGGTACTTGTTCGAGTTCCATATTTGGAATTTAAATCAATCATATGAATTTGATATTTATTTCACATTTCATTTTAAATGGTTGAAATAAATTTTTAACTAAATTCTAAACCTTAGTGGTTCATACTCTTTATGAACCAATATACGGCGTCCACCAAATCCACACCATATCACATTCCTCTCCATGCGACTCATGGTCCAGGACTCAACATGACACAATTGGCCGTTCAAGGTATCTTTTGTTTCTTAACCCATAAAACACTACTTATTCGATGACTTGAACTCTGAGTACTAGTCATTTTTCTTAATAACATTGAATGAAGTCTATCATAATAGTAGAAAAATATTTCATGACACATATCAAAACATCATGAAAACATGATATGCATCCTAAATAGCATGAAATCTAATTTATAATAAGTTCCGAAATTGATGCATCAGATGGTATACCCTAATCTAAAAAAGTTGAAATAAAATATAACCCAAGATTATATCAATAATAACACCATAGTTCAAGTCCAAAATAAAATGAAAGAATCATATCAACTATATTTTTCAAAATCCAGAAAATGACAATTTCAATTCGAGGAAATTTGGATTTGTAATATATGCAGGTTTGCTATGCCCAAGATCATTTCACTACTAAATTCAAATTATATTGAATCCTAGTATATTGTCAACCTATAATGAACTTGAAAAAATTCTCTTATACCACATTATAATGCACCAGATCATGATGCCACTCAATAGTTCGCCAAGACCAGTCAACCACATGCCCTCAAGTGCATCTCCCCAAACACCAGAGGCTACCAACTAGTAGTGAGAGCCCAGGGTGTGTCTATTGGGAGAATATTAACTCATTGACATATTTTAAAACAGCATAAAAAAATAGTTAATATATGAATAATATAATATAATCATGTATTAGATAAATAATAGGAACATGAATAGATAATAATGTTAAAAATGGATCTCATATATAAAAGATGATGATAAATATCATCTAACTATAAAACATTCAAAGCATGTGTATACAAATTTAAAAACAAATAAAAATTAAAGAACACCAATATTTGAAAAATAACTATCTCCCAACAGCATCAAAAACCTTAGCTTTTTCCCACACTCCCTTAATTTTAAGAATGGCATAATATCAAGCATCGAACTGTGGTGCTTACCCTGATCCTTGAATGCATCCACTAAGTCTGTATGGGAAGCCAACTATGTCCCAAACAACATGTGAGATAAATTACTATGAGGCAACCAACAAAAGACATAAGATATTTACTTAATATGAATTATAATCAAAATAGTGTACAAGTAGATCAGATAAATATTATGAATATAAAAAAATCCCATGACGTATATACTATAATTCCTGTAATACTGAATAGCCTCTATTGTATCATTTAATACCATGTTTAAATATCCTGAAAATTTTCTTACATAATGTAGATTAAATTAAAAACCAAGAACATTTTGTATACACTAGATCTCAGTTATTCTATGGCCTCATCGTACAACATGTAATAACATTTCAACCATGACCGGGCCATATCACCATAAGATTAAAAACATCCATGACCAAGCCATATAACAAAAAACATCCCATTTCTTATTTACCTACCATATAATCATGTTTTATACCTCTCAAGGTTGGATCTATGGTGTATAATGTAAATTAATCCTAAATGAACCCTATGAGTATATCGATGGAAAGTCAAAAACAATAGTGGTGGAGTCCAAGGATAATCTTAGTAAAATATTTCTATTGTGAGTCCATAAATCTGGATACTATGGGAATAAATTCCCTTATAATCATAGAGAATCAAGATCAATGTGGAATATATGCACAATAGATCATCTATCATAAAATAATATCTATGGGTTAAATGACCTTGTCAACTAAATGGAGTCAAGATCCAAGGATTACCATCAAGGGAATCCATGACCATTTTAATTTCCACGTCATTCCATTCAATAAATCACATGAAATCAATTCCTTTAGTATACCCCATCAATTTACATATTCAAATAATCCATTTAATCAATTCATGTAAGGAAAAAAAATTCAACACCTATAAAAGGAGTTGACATATCTCATAATTAATAAAATCAGCTAAATTAATTTATTAACTAGCCTTGTATAACTAAGAAATCATAAAACACACCCCTTGGGTAGTTGAAGACATGTTAATGGAAAAGGCCAGACCCCATGGGTTTTTTGGAGTGGTGAAAACCTCTAACTAATCTAGGTTGAACTAATGGGAATACCAAACTTGTCCTATTCGATTTAATTCAATTAATAAATTCAAATTTGGGGTCATGCCAGAATGTCCGACTGGTGGAGAAATGGTAAATAGACTATATAAGTTCCAAAAGAAATATGAAATGTATAGGCCACCTACCATATATCTGTTGTAGAGTGCTTGTCCAATATCAACTTCATATTCAATTCATAGAAGAAATAAATGATGAATTCATGAATAAATTGGAATGGAAGAATATTATTTTTCACCTAAACGGTGCAATTGATATGAAGAAGAATTAGGAATGGAATAAAATGTCTTGAGTACTCTCCAAGGTGGATCTACTGAGATTGACGATGCTCAATTTTGTGATCCGACTACAAAATAGTGGAAAAGGAATGATTTGGATTTCAAAGGGAGATTCCCCCATAGGTTTTATCCCATGACGAGGAAAGGGAAAATAGTTTTAGGTTTAAAAAAAATGGTGGTGAAAATTTTATTTCCGAAATATCCCTTGGCCTCATAGTTTGGGAACACATTTGGCCAAATATTGCACCAAACATGTCCAATTTTTTATAGTAAGGGGCACCCCACAAGGTTAGTGCACATGGTTTGACTAACCATGAAAATATTGTGACAAAAATAATGTATAAAAAAATAAATGGAATTTACATGGACATGCACCCCAAATCCCCCAATTTAACCAATCATGTAAGCTCCTCCTTCTCTTTTCCCAATTATTGCATGGTTATTAATAATTGTGTGCCTACAACACATGATTTATGTTATCCATGTGGTAGGAATATTTCTCCCCAAATGATGGGTTATAGTGTCTGAAAAATCTATGGACTCCACCAATACTCCAGTAACCGTAGAGGGTATTCAAATTGGGATTAATTTAAACATTTAAAATGAAAATAAAATGATCCCTACCTCATATGAAAACCTGTCTTGTTACATAGATCTCTTTTTTTAACACGGGTAATTTTATAAGTGTTGTATTCCAGTCATATCACTATGAGGATTGATATATTTATCTTACTCAAAAAATACTAAAGTTATTAAAATAATATTTATCCATTTAAATAAAATCTCTTGAAATGAAAATTAATTATATGGTGAAAATGAAGAAAATTGATTCTCTTATGTAGGTTGTAGTATAAACATATGAATTGATTATGATTTCATTTGCAATAAAATTTGGAAAAATTATAATATGTTTTATCCTTTAACGTTATTAAATATTTCATAAATATTTTAATTATATACTAACTCTCTTATAAGGTCCATCATTTTTTGGTGGTGTAAGAACATAAAAAACATTGCGTCATGGTGTGGCAGTTCACATATTTCATGATTAACATTTTTGTTTTTTCTTAATGAAAAGGGGATGGTGGTTAATTATAATAACATTACTGTAATAAAAAATACGTATAATAATTATACTTATTTTTTGTGGAATAAATATAGATAAAATTAATTTTATGAATTAGAAAAGAACATAATGAAATTGGAAAAAGATAGAGTTGTTAGTAACTTATGCCTAAATTATTGGATTCCCACCATTGTGAAGGGGACTAAATTTTTTGGTTGATATCGTTTGAATAATAGAAACTCATTATGGTTTATAGAAGTGTTGATATAATTATAGGATTAATTAATCGGGTTGTGGTGTGAGGGTATGTGAGGATAAGGGATCCCTTATTATAAGTGAAAAAGAATTGTATTTCTGTAAATTCAAAAATGTTATCAATAATGGGAAGTAACTCTTATGGGATATTGAGCCCGAATTGAAAAATAATGGACATAATAACTTATATGTTTGGTAAATTCCTCAAAACATATCCTACACATGTTTTTCATATTTTGGGGTCTTTTACTCCTTTAATTTAACAATAAAAATCAATGATTTTCAGGTGAAATCTAATTTTTCAATGTAGAATCTTATGCTTCATTCTTGAAAATGAAGTGTCACTAATTAAATAATTTGGCACTATTATCCCCAATTTTATAGTAATTTTATTCACTTTAATTTATAATATTATCATAATTAATTTTAAAAACTAAATGTGTAATGATTTAAAAACAATTACCGTAGAAAAATAAAACTGGACCTCTAAAATATAAATGATGATTTTGTAAAAAAACATTTTTAAAACAATATTTCCAGTTATAAAATAAATATATGGATTAATAATAATGCTTTGTTAATTTATATTTCATACTTATATAATAATAATTTCATAAAAGTCATGTTATTGGTAAAAACTATATTTGACACTATCTATCTAAAAATCAATATTTTTAGGAAAATCACAAATATTCATCTTATGACAATATTGAATTGTTACAAAAAAGATGTTATTTTTCAAAATATTATATTTTAATATTCATAATTAGACTTTTGAATTGAAATATATAAATAAAAACCAATTTTAATTAAAAAATGTTATTTTTTATCTTCTAGTGTTTTTATCATATTTCACATATATTTAGAAATAATTTAATATTTATATATTAGTTTATAAATTTAAATCTCCCCAATTATGATAATTATTTATTTAAGATCGATTTAATTCATTATGATAAAACCCAATACCCCATTTTTAAATGTTTTTTCAAAATGAAACTATTTTAAAATTTTAACCCTAGAGAATAATAATATACTATTATTTTAAATGATTATTATCCTTTTAATTACTATTGATTTATTATTCATGTATTTTTAATATGTTCTAGTAAATTTTAGTTTGTGTATTTTTAGTATGTTTTTGATTATGCTACATACTATTTAATATATTATTAATTTAATGGATTTAAAAAACTCGAGTCATTCTTGATAGAGAATGATGTGGTGTGATTATCACCCAACATCTTCATTTTGAATTATTTTTATGAAGGTAAATATATTTGGTTCCTGAAACAAGATAATACAACATTTCATGGTCAAAATCTATATTTTTGCCTAACATATTCTATATCTTCATGTCCTCTTTTTCCACCTTTTTAATCACCACATCGATGGACTATTAAGCTATTTTTTTGGAAAAGATATTATTTATCAACATCCCATTTGATTATAAGGTCCATATTTTGTAAATCCTTCAGTATTGGTTCTCTGTCAATCCTCACCATCGATAATGTATCATGATATATACTAAATAAATAATAATCCATATTGTTTAACTTACATGGTTGGTTATATAATGTGAACTCATAGTACTAGATCAACTCCAATGATATTATTTGGATATTAAAAACTCTATTAATATCCATTTTTTTAATTTAATGTGATTGTATTTATTAGAAAGAATTCATGGAGACTACTGTAAGATGTTGAGGTTGTTGTTATAATCTTTAAAATTTTTATGAGAAGGGATGAAACTATCTATGTTGTTTTCCAATGTTTTTTTGGAAATCAAGTATTAGTTATGATGTATATAATTATGGGGTTAAATAGGTAGGTATTTTCCACATGAGTAATTTTTACTCTATATGAGTTAGTTCAACTCCAGTATGAAGAAAAATCAAAGGGTTGAGAACTATATTATATTAATTAATGTCCATATAATAGTTAACTAATTCTTATATAGATTCATAAATCCAATTAAATATTAATTAGTAAAAAAATTAAGTGATTTTTTGTATCATCCTTGGATTTTAATAGAATACTATTTTTGATAGTGAAAAAAACACAAGACACCATGATTTAATAAACCATGAAATATTATTATTTAATGAATATTATAACATAGTTGTTTATTTGGTTGGTATGAAGAGGATTAGTGCAATTATAAATATATTTTTAGATACAACACAATTTAAATTTATTAACTAGTTCTTTGGAAACAATTCCTCAATTTATAATAATGACATTTTATTCATAAAAATTATGATTTCATCGAAAATTTATTTTTTTGGGTAAAATATTATAATTATTTTCTAGAATTTATTTAAATTTTAACTTTGAATAATAGTATGTTTTTTAAAAATCTGTAATTAAAACTCTTTTATGGTAATATTTTGATAATTTTTTGAGTAGATCGATTTTTCATTAAGTAATTAAAAATAAATATTTTTTAAAACTAATATTTTTTTATTAGAAAATAAAACAATGCATTAAATTTAACCATAGTGTAACATATTTTTAAAATAATTATTTATAATATAAGTAATTATGAATAAATCATCTTTATAGCAGATTTTGGTATAATTTAATTTTTGTACTTAAAAACTATTTTTTCTAGAAATCATTTTTCTTTTAGTATTATGAATTTATATTTAAATTTATTTTATACACTAGATTAATTGAATATTGAAAAATGGATCACATATTTGGAATAAATATATTCGATTTTTTTGAAATAATTCCCTTTTTTTTGAATATTAACGGTTGTTAATATTTTTCACTTTAGTAAGGATACAACTAGTAATTAAGACTAAAAATAACATGATATGAACTAAATATAACCCTAGTTCGTGACTTATATATATTGAATGATTGCGGCTATACCATACTCATTTAATATTCTATGTTATACAAATTGTTCACAATTTTTCTCTGAAAATGACTTTTATATTATTTAAGGTAAATAAAAACCAAAAAACTCCACACTAATGAATTTAAATTTCTCTTATATGTGCATGTTAGGATTAAAATAATTTTTCGATGAATATTAAGGGTTATTTTTTAATAATTAATATATTTTTATTATGTTAATTTATATATAATTTCTAGTGACTGTATATTCCCCTTAAACACTTTTACAACCCAAATGTAGTTCATACCCAAATGGTAGAAAAATAATTTAAATGATTTTTAAAACCAAAAATGTAATTTTTTGGGATGAAATATTTTGTCACATTTATTTAAATTTTAATAATATTATTCAATTTATTTTTAAAGGAATATATTCTAATTAAATTTCTCTCTCTTTTTTCACAGTAAACATTTTTAAATAGTTCTTAAAATGAAATTAATAGAATATTCTATTAGATATATATTATTAGATATTTTAAAAGTCATTAAAATATTATTTTAGGAATATTTAATTGTTTATAATTGAAAATATCAACTATGGTCAATTTATGGGTCACATCTCCTTTGGTAGTGACTTTCTAGACCACAAAAGAGTAACAAATTATAATATATCAGATATCATAAAAAGGTTTAATGGGAAGTTAAATGAATGAGGAAAGGGTGAATGAATAACCTAAGCATGTCCAAATTTTACTTAATTAGATTATTTAGACTCATCGTCATCCTATATTTAAATTATAATTTTTTTTCACTTGATCATGAAAATAAGTTTACATTAATTTAATTATTTATGTAATTCTATGAGTTTTCCCACTGATTTATAAAAGGTAACATCCTCTAATTTATTCCAAACACCATTTTATTACTTTATGTGAGAATATAAATTAATATATACCCTATCAGGATCCCTACCCATGTTATAGTTTTTTTATTATCATAATAATAATGACCTTAGAGATATTTATGTGTAATGAAAAAAGGCTATTTGAAGAAGATGTATAGATTTTAATATAATGTTTTGGATTAATTTATTCAACAACCAAATTTAAATCCTACAAAACAATGATGAAATTTTAACATCATCATATTACATATAATTAGATGTTATTATATTTATTTAATTTCTAATATCAAACTCAACGACTATAGAATAATAAATGAAACTATCATTAATGTGTACAGAGGAATACCACCTTGCAAACCAAGGTAATTCATTTTCTATAACAACCTCTCATTTTTTTTATTAAAAATTTATTTAATTTATATATAATATACTGGTGAAATTTTTATAATTCATTGATGAAATGATATCATCTACTTTCCTATATTTCCATCAATTGAAAACTGATAACATTGTTTATGTGTATTCTTGGACTACCATCTCCATGAAGTGATGATATATGTTATTCGTCAGATCATCACATGACTAGGATATATAAAATTATTTAAATATATAACAATATATTTATGATAAAATAATTATTATAAAAATATAAAATAATAATTACATTTTATTCATGTTTATAAAAAAAATGAAAACATTACTTATGTGTTCGTATGACATACTGTTACCATGAATTGAACATAATATATTTTTTCTTTACCATATTTAATGGTTGGTTTTAAAATTACACTAAATTTATAAAAATGGTAAATATATTAGTAATTTTGTTCTGTATAAAATAGAAAAATACCCATTTTCAGCAGGGTGAAAATACAGTAGTCATTTTGAAACTATGAACCAAATATATTAACAACACAAACTATGGATATATCCAATTATATAAATTAATATTTAATTTAAATAAATGAAAAAAGGGTTTAATGAAAAATTAATTAATATAGTAAAAGACCTTATATTGGTAAATAAATTATATATTTCTATTATATATAAGTTAAATGGAAAACATGGATAGTATGTACTAGAGGTATGAGATTTCAAATTGATTTCATGTTATTGAGTCATGTATTAATTTTATATTCCTAACACCTTTTATATGGTATATACAAATCAAATTTAGATGTTATATAAATAATACTTATTGCATCATGGTATTTCAAAATTAAATTCAAACTGTTTAGTCATATGGGATTTGACATTAATGTAACAAAATTGGTAAGAGTTTCTTAACTAAATTTCCATTCATTGGGTTATAACTTCTCTCAATTGAATTTTATTTGACATGATTATGTGTGAATTGATCTAAAAGTTGTTTATGTTGTATTTAAAAATATAAAATTTAGATTCTAATATGTTCACATAATCACTTCATGGATTAATTATCACTTCCAATTTTATGATCTATAGAACGGTTTTCTTTGTCTCAATCACATTTTCATGAGATAGGTTTCATGTTGTGCACTGTGATTTCATTAAAAGTGGTAATAAATACCACATGAATGAATTTGGAAATATTAATTCATTAAAATACATGGATATAAAACTTATATAACAATATTCCATTAAATTAGATATAATTAATATGTTACTAATGCAGTAATGGATTTATGTTACAATCTTTATTCCTTTCATTAATTTTATGTTCATAGATACTTTCAGGAAATAAGATTATATTAATTTCTTAAACAAAATAAATTTTCTTATCCCATGGTCATTAATATATTTACCATATATATTTTCCTTTTCCTATATAATAGATTAATGAAACCACATTAATGATTATTTTTAAGGGATAGAGATATTGTTTCCTGCAATTCATCCTCAATACTTTTCTTCAACATCAATGTTTTCTATTTTTCTTAAAAAAATTATATTCTTAACATAAATTATATTCTAATGTGACTTTTCAGGATTGTTGAACTACTCATAGATGGTTTTAGATGAAATTTTTCTAACATTTTCTGTATGTTTCACTTTTGACTGTCATTAAAATTGTGTGAAAGGAATTTTTATTTTTTGCATTTATGTATTGATTAGATTTTAATAGATTAAAAAAAGATATATTAAAATAAGTTTAATTTTTAATTCTCTATGTTTTATTTCAAACAAGTGTACTTTAAATTTTTTATCATTTTTTACATGTGATTTTCAATATGGAAAGGGAATTTTAAAAAAGATTTGTTTAGTGATGTTTTAATGGTTTTTTAAATCAAATCATGATAGAAACCCTTATTTTTAACTATGGTCGTCACACAATATTTTTATCTATACTATCCCAATTCCATACCATGAGGAATTATAACTACTTATAAGATATTTTCATGAACATGTCACTTTTCCATTGGAAAATCATGTTGTGGATGAGTTTTGGTTATTGTTATGTCGAGAACTAAAGATTATAATTGTTTTTCCACTATGTAATACATGGATATATGTTTTATGAGTGGTTACATTATAAAAAAAGGATGGTTGGTTCCATTATAAACCACATATCAGTGTTTATGTTATAATCCCTAGATTAGTGAGATTATATATCACTGCAATGTATTGGGAAAAAAGATAAATTTAAATGGTTATCGGTTTCTCATAAGTGATTGTCGGAATTTAAAAAATTGATTAATATATAAAGAATAGTGATTGTATGTGTGATATGATAATGATGTTCCAATATACGAAGACATTTTCCCTATTATTTCTATGTGATTTTGTGGTTCCCTTAATAAACATTTATATCACAAGGATTAATATTATATATTCTTATGATTTTCCTGTCAATTATTCTTTATGCCAGGTCACCTGATTGATAATCTAGGTTATTAAGGGTATTAATTAAATGTCTTCGTATATTGGAACATCATTATCATATCACACATACAATCACTATTCTTTATATATTAATCAATTTGTTAAATTCCGACAATCACTTATGAGAAACTGATTTCTTTATGCCAGGTCACCTGATTGATAATCTAGGTTATTAAGGGTATTAATTAAATAATTATTTCATCATGTAATTTGATTATATTATAACCAACTTATGGTTATTTTATTCTTACTGATGAAATTTAATTGTTGGTGCTTATGTATACCCCCAAGGGGAATTTTAGATCGTAATTATTATGTTTATTTTTTAATCATTTTTAATAATGATTTTGGATGGTTTTCTTATATAATGGTTTCATGTTTGATGAATTTTATCGGAGTTTTAAAGACTTATTACAGAATTTGAAATATGGGTATAGTGGAAAAAAATTTCACATAAATACATGTTTATTTTTATAAAAGAGTTTTTATTATTTATCTAAAACTCTAAACCTAAATGTTTTTTTGGGAATATAAGTAATCCAATGTTTATTTTAATTTTTTATATTTTATAAGGATTTAATTAGATCAAATTTATTGATATAAACGTAGGAAATATATTTATTATTTTTTTCACAAGATATGGGAGTGCATGGATGGGGCTATTATATATTTCTATATCATAAGGGGATTTTACCTAACATAAGAGCCATTGGGATTCTATTAGAGTTATATAATTTTATATAATATCAGACTTGGTAAAATATATAACATCAAAATTTTCCATTAGGTGACTCATACAAATGAAATTATTAATCAAACATATCTTATAGATTCTAAAATAGTTATGAAAATTTTTATTGGCAACTATTGAAGTATCAAGAAACATACGCTTCTACATTCAAATTATCTTTTTACCATTTATGATTTTTTTGTTCTACACGTTCTACATGATTCTGAAGTATCCTTAACAAACTAATAGTTACTTTAATTTTTTATTCATTAAGTTAATGTGCCAAAATCTATCTTCCAATACTCCTCCAATTTCTTCTCAAAATAAAATTCTTTATTTTACAAAACATCAGTAGATTTCTACACATTTAAAATTTCATTAACATCTAAAAATTTGAAAATTATATTTCATGTATTTCTTCCAATTTTCAGTATCCATCATCAATGAGTGTTGTTTTTGTATTGTCAAATGATTATGTTATTCCACTACATATCACTGTGTACACAATGAGGGGATTTTGAAATTATTAATTTAATGTTCAGAATGACTCTTACTTGACATGATCCTTACCATGTTTTATAAATATTTTTCACATAATGGATCTTATATATTGTTTACTTTGTGAATATCTAACAACATTAAACATGAAATTTCTTCATTCTTCCCTAGATATCTTCACATCTTCCAAAAAACATCAAATTACATTTTAATAACTTTATATAAACCACAATAATCACTAGAATAATTTCAATTATTTATAATGTTTATAAATATAAATAAGATTAGATCATTAGGAAAGATATGAATTTTCCAACATCAACACTTCAATATGAATTATCCATGTATATTTGTTTAAAAATTATAAGTCGTCAAAAATGATAAAAACCTCGAAAAAATATCACCTATATTTCTATATTCATCCTAGATTTATAAAATACATTATTCTTCATAACCCATGTAACATCTTATTAACAACATAAATAATATACTAAAAAGAAATATCAATGTATAATAATTATTATATCCAACATAAGTTTTTAGAATGAATATTATTCATGAAATATCATTATTGGTACATACTAAATGATTCATTAAGTATTCTATATATCTGAAAGGATAACCTTGAATATAATAGGTCAATCCATTATTGATATTTTTATAATATAGTGTCTCACATCCAACATCTATGTTGATTCATCAATCCTCATTCATTGTTTATATCTCAGAATATATTTGACCCATTATTTGGACCAAAATAATGTAAATTTATGAACCCTTATTATATTATAGTATAAATTATAATCTTTATAAGATTCTCTTATAAATAAATGTTAACATATTTCTTTTTTTCAATCAATAAAACATACCACAAAGTGGGTTAAAAAATGTCCCCTTTGGATTTTCAATCAATACTAATATTGAAAATGCATGACTATATAAAATTTATTAACCTTAATCTCTCATCCTGATGGAATTTTATTAAAATTAATCTTTATAGAGTATGTTATTATTTTACATTAAAAAACTAAACCATCTGATATCCCATTCAATGAGTGAATGAGTAATTATTACTATTGAAAAAGAGAGAATAATCTAGAAAACAATATTCAAAAAAATTAAAAATATGATGCAAAAACATAATTCCATTTTAAGGGATATTAAAATATTTTCATTATGAAAAAAAACTATTCAATATAATTTTAGTATTACGTTGTTTTTAAATAACATAATATTAGATACCATAAATGTCTTGAAACACTATGCATTAAAGAACATATAATATTATAATTTTACCATGAAAATTAAAAGCAAGTGATTCAGTTTATTTATATGAATAATATTCACTAAATTATGAAATATTTATTTAAAATTTATCTATGAAATTAATGTTTATTGATAAATTTTTAGGGTAATGAAAATTTTTAGAGTTATTTAATTTTAATATTTGAAAATATAATTTGTTAAAAATGAATTTATATGATTTTGGTGAGATAATTTTATAACTAATTTCAAAAGAAAATTATAAATTGTAAATATTAAAATGTTACCATTTTTGAATCATCATATTAATATTATTTTAGTGGGAAATATTACGATTTTCTAAAAGATTCACTATTTCATTAAATAATGAAAATTAATGATTTTATGATAAACTATAATTTATTTTCAAGTAAATACAAATTAAAATTATTTAAATTGGTATAAAAATTTAATTACTTAACTTTTATTAAAAATAAACCTTCCAATTTTAATTAAATTGAAATTATACTTAATTTTGGTATGATAATATTATAACACAAAATTTTCATTAATCTAGAAAACTGTTTTAGTTATGCATGACAAATTTATTTTAAAAATTAATTTATACCACTTTTTGTAATTGAATTTAATAAATGGAATATATTTTGGAATTCATTATTTTAGAGTTATCTCAGGATTAATTTCATTTATTTATCATTATAAAAAAAAATTTGTGGGAAAGTATAAAGAATACAGTTTTATGGTATCATGTATGATGTCATCAAGACATAAATATGATATATTAAATTAGGAATATTTTGGAATGAATAATAAATAATTATATAATCAAAATATAATATATAAATAATTGAATAAATATAAATTGGAATTTTTTTCATGATAAATATGAAAATCATTTCAGTATCAATGTAGTGCCTACGCAGAATTGAAAAAGTATGAAATTATATTTTAAAAGAAAATATTTGGAAGTATAAAGGATTTTCTAAACATGGTTAATATATATTAATTATTATGTTTGATTAATGTGGATAAATGTTAATTTTTTGTTTCTATAATAGGTGTGTTAACAATTTTTTTTTGAAAGTCTTAGAGAAGGATAAAAAATTTTAAAAAACATAATGAATATAAGTTTTTTGATACAGATGAATTTAGATATGAATTATGAATAAATCTGTAAGAAAGAATAATGATTAGTATGTTTTATTATTTAAATAATTTATTTTTAATTTTTATAATTAACATTATATTCAAAAACAATTTGTGATGGTACACCATATATATAAAAAATGATATTGAATGTTATTATAAATAACTATATTTTGATAAAAAATTGTGTTCCATGAAATCGGTTGATAGATTAAACAAAAATGTCACATATTAAATATTCATTTCTTTATTCCATTAATATCTTAATTTCATTAATTTCAAAAAATTAGTATAGTTTTGTGAATTGATATAATTATATATTATGTTTAATTAGTAATTATAAAAATATTTACAATTAATAAAAATATTATAATTATAAACTTTAGTGGTATACAATAAATAATATCTACCATTTTCAACTTATCTCTCAAATAAAATTTTATAGTATCTTTCTTTTTCTTAATAAGGAAAAAACTGATATCATGTTAATTATCAATAGTATTAACATTATATTAAATTTAGTGGTATGGGCTATAAAATCCTTTAAAATAGTCTAAATTTTAGTGGATGATAGTATTTTTATTCATCCTCATCATATATTCATTATATGTAAACTTTCATCACTATTTCTATGAAAATTTATTTATATTAATTTTGTTATATTATTAAATCCATCTATTCCCCTCCATTATGTTATAAAGTGTACCTTCTATCATATATTCCTCACAACATTTGAGAACTAAAATTAAAAAAATAAAAATCCAAAACCCTTCTAAAAATTACTATCCCTGACCTATATGAAGTAGTTTAATCAAAATACTATTGTATATCATGTAAAATATAAGCCATATGTTACTTTATAAGGTAAAGGATTAACTCTTAACTGTTTAGTTTATTTTTAAATATTTTTATAAATCATTATAATATTCTAAAACCATGATTATAAAATAACTTAAGCATAAAAAATACCCTAATGAAATATTCTTTCTACGTTATATCACCTTTTTATTCCATTCTCCATCAATTGGGGAATGAAAACATCATTCCTGCAGACTTGATGACAACCCACTATATGAGGTGAAGTGTAAAATTTTACACAACTACACTCATGGATTTATAAAAATATGGATTTAATATCAGTATATGTAAAATTAATTCCCTTCTTATAATTTTTTTTAAATATATTATATCAATTATTTTCTTAGCATGCCATATGTTGGAAAATGGTAATGTCGTTCAAGTGTATATCTGTATTACCACCTCTATAAAGTGATAGGACCCATTTTTCATGTAAACCTCCAATGGATTGTTATAAATCTATAATTAAAATATATAATTCGTATTTATTTATGATTGTTTTCCTTGAGATTATGGAACAATAGCCCCATTGATCAGGGTTAACCAACCAATGCCATTTTTTGATTATGAACTAAACCACCTAAAAACACCCAATGTTAACAAAAACAGTTATGATTTTAGATATATCAATGAAATAAATGGAATAAATTTATTAATTAGGAACTTGGATAAGGTTCACAAACAATTAAATAATAAATATTAGTTTATTATATAGGAGTTAATTTAAATACCTTGGTAGTCTAAATGTGAGGTAATAACATAATTTCAATTTATTGGGTTATATTTATACTTAATTGACAATATTATAACCATATTATGTGATAAATTTCCTATTATTATTTTATTTTATATTCCCACAAATTTATAATGATTTTAAATTTTTTACACACAATCACATCATCAAAATATATTATCTTTGACAACACAATCACTGTATGTATTATAAGTCTCAATAATATTTCACTATGACATATCTTGAATTATGAACAAATTAACATTTAAAACGTTTATATACATCATATTGTGATATAATATACAGAATTAATATTTTATAATTATATTTAAATTTCCATTGAAGTTATATCTTTCAATATATATGTATTCATTTTTTACAAGAGATTCAAGGGTATTCATGTTACCAATTTAGATTCATAGAGACATAATTCATGTTATCGTTACTAGTTTATTTTATATAGTGAAACTAACTCCACAAGAATATTTTATGACATATTAATTAATTTAAAAAATTCTTTTAACATAATCATGTTTTTTCCTTCATTCAATGTATTTTTATTGATTTTTATTTCATTTTGAAAGGTTTATTCATCTCAAACTTCTTTTTTCGAGATTTGTTTTGATTGATGATCCTATATTAATTTATATGGTTTATACAATGTAACATGAAATTTAAAATTATGAATCTTATTATACTCTAGGTATTATATGTTCCTTATTTTATTAATTCATTCATATTGTTTTTTTGTTTTAAATATCCATATTACGGATTTCATATAAATGATATTTTATTGTTTTTAAGACTTTCAAACAAACTCTTCCTCCGTATTCAATCTCTGCTTTCAAGAATTTACTTTTAATAATGTAAATTATTTCTATAATATATTATCCATGAACAATTAATTTCATTTAAATTGGTTTAAAAGTAAATATCTTACCTTTTTAAAGTATGTTACTTTTTTCTATTTTACAAATTCTGGTATATAATATTTATTTTTAATATTTCATTTAGGACTATATTTTCCCACCATTGAGAATTTACATTAAATTAATGTTGCCTTTATATCATTAACAGGTTATTTTTAATAAATACAGTTTTTCGTATTTTTATGAATTATAATGATCTATTTTCAAATGAAATGTGTATTTTTTAATGTTCATTATGAAATGTTTTTAAGGTATTTAAATCTATTTCATCATAATTTAAATATTTCATTCCTTCATTAGGAATACAATACTCCGATAACATTAATATTTTTTCTCATGATGGATTATGATGATTTTATAAATATTTTATTATGGAACTTGTCACATTGCTATTGGTAAATATAGATATAATGAAAAGAAATCTATTGTTATAATATTCAGGATAAAAATTCATTATTCTTTGTGTAATATACATGAATGATACTTGGAAATTATTTATTATTAAGTGTGAACCTAATAAATCATATATCATGGGTAGATTTATATAGATTTTTTTATTGGTGATCCCAATATATCTCTCTAATGCATTAGTAAATGTTATGTTGCATTAATGGTAAGAAACACTAAATTTATCGAGGAGGATTCTACTTGGGATTTATCTAGTCTCTTGTTATTTCATTCATGAGTGAAAAAGTATGATAAAGAAATCATTAAATGAGATGGAAACATTTTTTATATACTTTTTATGAGTATTTAATGGTTCTGTTATTCATGATTAACATCACATGTCTAATGATTTTTCTACTCTTAACTCTATACATTGATAGGATTTATGTCAAAATATCTATTTTATGATAATGATTTTGATGGGTATGAATTATATTATGTTTTGATCATGTACATTAATTAAGCCAACATACGAATATGTTCATCTTATTTTAATTGATTACATTCAATAATAAATTCTTATTTTTAAACTTAATGAATATTTGAGCTCACCATTCATAATTTTCCATATGGCCAAAGCCTTAAACATAACATAATCTTGAGAAAAGTCAATAATTTGACTTTAATTCATATCAAGGATCTTTTAAGGATTATAGACTTATAGAATTAGGTTATGACTCATAAATTACAACATAAATATTAGTATGGTCACACTTCTAATCGCTATCCTTTTTTTATAGACTAGAAACATTCAAAAAGAAACATGGTTTTGTTTCATGTTTAAACATTATAACTTTTCTGTGATCCCATCCTTTACACTATTCCAAATTAAATTCTTTAAAAACCATTAAAAATATGTGATTAGAATAAAATTATCAATAAGGGATACACATATAAGGAAAACTATTAGCCTTGAAAATACATCTAAACCATGAATTCCTTATCATAATGCAATACATTTCACCTTTATGAAGTAGTAAATACTCTTCATTGAATATAAGCCCATTGATTAACCTTTTTGTAATCAAAGAATTACAATAAAACCCATAGAAAGAAACATATGATATATGATGGAAACAGGGGACCTAATCATATATAAAAGGAAATACCATGCAGTCAACATCCATACATGTCACTCTTACAAATATAATATTCATAAGGCTGACTTCTATACCCAATGCATTAAAGGTTGTATCATAACCACCTGTCTTCATTGAATATAATCCCATTGACTAACCTTTTTGTAATAAGTGATTTATTTTTCCATATAAAATCAATATGTCTTATATAGGAATCTAGATATCAAATAATGGTTATAGTGACGGAGAAGTCGTTGTCGCCACAAATGTTAAAAAAATTATTTTTTTAATTTTTTAAAGAAATTATATAGCTTCATATAAAATATCTTTTTGAAAAATTATGAATGAAATTAAAAGTAAAATGGGTTTATTATACACCATATAAATATAGGATGTGCATTTCATCAAAATATGCCTCAATTAAAGGAGATTGAGATGAAGTCTTCAACTGTGAGCCTGACTCATTGGGTACAATATTTGTATTCTTGTTCTTGGGTTGATCACCTTTGAAAAACACTATAACACCTCTAAGGTGTGTTTTATGCCTAATATAAGGATTCAAGAAGGTGGTTAGGGATTCTAGGAAGGGTCTTGGAAAGATCATGGATGAATAAAAATGATTTGGAAGTGCGAGTAATAAAGGGTCGTGTGTGCCTTTTAATTAGAGATGGGAGGGGTACCCTTGGAATTATTAAATTTATTAAGTTAATATAAATAAACTTTTTATTCCAAAAGGACCAATAATAGTTTATTGATAATATAATATGAGGATGTTTCGAAATACTCTCATAAAATAATTTTTACACTTGTATTTATTTTATAATAAACCTTATCTTTTCAATTTAGACTTAATTATTCTCTTCTAGTTTTAATTATGGTAACAATATTTTAAATATTAAGAGGCTATAAATTTTAATTATATGGTTCCATTTTCCCATAAAGGGATACCTTATGAACCTTAAGATCATATCATAGTACCTTTGTAGTTTGTAAATATATTTATTATATTTAAATAATTTAATAGTGTATAATTTTTATAAAATATCAATCATGTCACTTTTGACACTATTAATTTCATTGAATTTAAATAGAATCAAAATAGTGAGATAACTTCAATAAAAATTTCATGGACTTATGATAAGTCATATTCATAATGAAAATTCATGGATGACAAAAATTATGTGAAAATGTTTTTTTTAATATTTATAATTTCACTTATTCGATTCTCTCATTAATAAAGCAATCACTATATCATCATTATGTCATAATTAAATTTATTTATTTAATTTCCAAAAATTATAAATAAAATAAAATGATATAGGTAATATCTTTATATTTATTTTTATAATTTATAGTTGAATATATCTCTTATGTAATTCCATATTAATTTTTTTAATAATTACAGACGTGTTTATGATATTTTTTACTTTACTTTAAATTATCCATTATGAACATCTTAACCACAATCAAGTGGCTTCCAAAGGGTGATAGAATAGCCCAAGGAATTTATGTGTTGTTTATAACTCACCTAATATGTTTATGATATGTTTGAGGGTAGTTTTATATTATTTTAATATTATTTCTACCCTTAATTATTCTATTTTCCTTTAACCGAGGAATATAAAAATTATTTCTAAAGAAACTATTCATAATGTCCAAAAATAAAATGGATGTGTTTACATAATTTGGATCTTATTATTCCAAATATGGAATCCATATTTTCAAATTCAAAATACATAATTGGGATAAATTAATCAATGTTTAATCCTATTGACAGAATTAAAAAACCTATTTTAATGTAAAATGTTCAAAAGTTTACATATTTTTTATATTCATTATCATTTTGAAATTGATTCAAATGAAAAAAATTTCATTAACTGATAAAAACTTCATAATATTATACCTTAAAATCATGTAAAATTATAATTTATGAATATAATTAAAATAGATGAAAATTCAGTTTTGAATTAAAATGCAGTATTTTTTCACTATTCAATAAAAAATGAATTCTATCATAAAAATACCAAAACTTCAACAAAATTGAATTTTTATGTCCTTAATCTAAATAAGAAGTTTAGTTTTTTTAAATAGAATATATAATAATGAAAATAAAATATTTAAAATGGGTTCTACATCAAAAGGCGGTAAATTTACCTTTTAAAAATATTAGAGTGTTTTATGATTCAATTTGGATTTATTCTCATTTTCATCCACAATATTTTATTATAAAAAATAAAAACATTTAATAATCATTTGTATACATTATATAAGTAGTTATGTACATTCCCACAAAAAATGTATATTCGTTGTCTACCATTTAAAATAATATTATTTATAATGTATAGTTTTTCTGTATATCTCAGTCTCGTGTGCAACATATTGGTTCACAGAAACCCATTATTTCATGTCAGGTATGATTTCTGAAAAAGAATCTCTGTTAATGTAAAATTAATATCTAATTAATAAATATTAATACATATGATAAATTATTATTCTATAATTACCTAGTATGTGACTATAAGAACCCGATTCTTATTTTAGAGGTACATGCTTCTTCTTTTCCTTTTCCTCAAGTGTTTTTGAGAAAATATTGAAAATGGGGAAAAATCCTGAATTTTCGAAACTACACGCCGTGTACTTTTGGTCGTGTTGGGATGAGTACACGGGGCGTGTAGCCTTGTCGGCGACGAGGGTTGTAGGAACCGACTATACGCTGTGTAGTGGTACCTTAAACGCCATGTAGTAAGTCGGAAGGCTTGAGTTGCCTCCAGCTGGGCGACAGTACACGCTGTGTACATGTGAGTACATGTCGTGTACTCATGTCGACAGATGAATAGTGTGGCGGTGCCGCCAAATGAACAGTTAAATGAAAGAAGTACACGCCATGTACTCAGAAGTACACACCGTGTACTTTGTTTTTTCAGCTTAAAACAGGCAGTAGCCTCCTCATTTGGCAAAGGAGGCGTTTGAGCCATTTTGGAGCCAAAGGAGGAGGCCGAATCTTTGAAGATCCACCGGGCGTTTGTCTGGAATCTGTTTCGGCTTCGGACGATTTCGTTGAAACCGCACGGGTAAGCCCTATCCTCTCCTAGTACCGTTCTTACCAATTCTTATCCTAACGTATGTTATTTACATTTGAATGGGTTTTTTTCTTCATCAGATCTACACCGTTTTTGGGCATTTCTAGAGTCGTCATTTGGGTACAACGTTCGTTGGCGAATAAGGTTGGTGGATTTGTGTTTATTTTCCAACTTTTGTGCATTTTTGTGCATTTTTGTGCGTTTTGTGCCACGACCCCATGTTGGGGTGTTGTGTGGCTGATTCTATTACTATATTTAATGCTTAGATTTGATTAGGTATTTAATTTTGATAATAAAATGCTGGTTGGGATCATTGCTTGGATCCGGAACCACCCTGGGGGTGGGTTCCTCTATTTATCCATTTGGCCAGGATACCCGGGGGTATGCATTCAAAGTAGTAATTGTAGAATTTCCTTGAGAGAAATTTCTTGTTACTGCTTGTTACAGTTGGGCATGGCCCAGTTACCTATTTAGCCTGAGTGCGTTTTTGTATTTAGCCTGAGGGCGTTGTTGTGATTAGCCTGAGGGCACTGCACTATTTGGCCCGAGGGCTGTAGTTATTTCGCCTGAGCGAAACCGTTTGTGCCTGAGGGCTTGACTTCTGCGCCTGAGGGAGACACTTCCTATGCCTGAGGGAAATTTCTGTTACGCCTGAGGGCTATACCTATGGGTTGGATTCTGCTTACCCGAGGGTAAGGTTTTGCTTGTCTGAGGACGTGGACTTCTTGTTTAGAAATTCACTGTGGCGATTTCTAGTATATAATGAATTAAATGAATAATAAAATGGAAATTTAATTGTTATGTTAGTTACTTGTCAGTACTCCTTACTTTATTGCATTTTATTATTGCACACTGTTGTTTCATGCTTACACGTAGTTGGGCACGAGCCTTTGGTGGGTACCTACTGAGATATATTTCTCACACCCTGTTTGGGTCATGCTTTTCGACCCAAACAGATTACGTTACTGCAGGTGTAGATAGGGGCAAGAGTCCCTATACAGGTACTAGACTATTGCTATGGAGTAGGAGGGCATGGGACCGAGCCTGGGCTCGCGATGCTGCTGCCAGCTGTTTTGGTTACTTTGTTGTACAATGTGTCTTGTTGTACTGTATTGATGTATAACATGTTCTGGCTGTATTATTAGAACTTGAAACATGTAGCATCATCACTTATATACTGTTGGTTATATCCACTGTTGTAGTTAATTCAGTTGTGTATGTTTACTGCTTCTGCTGTCGTTGTATGTTTTATTTTTTATTCCGCTGCGCTACACTTTGACAAATGAGGGCATAGTTTCCCCACTATCAGACCTGGGCCTTCGCTGCTAGTCGGCAACCTCTAGCGTTTGGGGAAATGCACTTGAGGTCACATGGAGAACCAGGCTCGGGGCACCCGTTACGTGGCACCCGGGTCCGGGACGTTACAAAGTGGTATCATAGGAGTTTCTTTTCTTTGAATTACTATTTGGGGCCATAGTGAGGGATAGGACGGAATGATAGTTGGTAATAAGCTATGCCCGGGCGTAGCTAACCCGTGTATAGGGAAAAGCCAGTCTACCTCTTATTTTTCAATTTTGTTGATTTTGCAATTTTACGGTTGATATGTTTTCACTGTTGGGAGACGCACTTGGGTTGTGCTGTTTATATTTTATCTATGGAATCTATTTAGTTGCAACCCGATGAGATGAGGGTATGGCATCTCATGCATCATATACGACATTCTAGAAATCACATTCCATGTATAGTTTCCATGCCATATAGGTGCATTAGGATTTGCATGTTGTTGTGATAGTTGATGTGCTAATAAAGCATGCTGTTGTGAGAGCTGCTTGATAAATACCTGCCTTGTGATATGGTGTTTGTGTTTGAGCCTGTTTATAGAATGGGTTCCAAACTTTGGTTTTTGGGGATTATGGCCCCCCATTGACCAGAATTTGGTGGATCATTGACTGTTGTTTTGGTTATAACACAGATAAGCTGTCAAAACTTAATTCGTGGGGAGTATGGGCCCTCACGAATTGGAATTTGACACTTAGGTGTTGGTTTTTAGTATTTTCTGGGTTCCGGGGAAGTTTCTGAGATATACTGTCCGGAAAACTCAGAATACACGCCGTGTAGGACTCATACACGCCGTGTGTGTTCTTCTGTTCGGGAAGAAAAATGACCTTTTTGAGTACACGCCGTGTACCCCAAGTACACACCGTGTAGTTTCTTCCCGTGTCACAAACTGTGTGGGTGGCCACACGGGGTAGGGAAGTGCTTGGGCAAAACACGTCGTGTAGTTTCTGTGCACGCCGTGCAGTGTGACCCGGAGTTCGGCCGTGTAACTAATAACACGAGTCGGTGAACTCCTTGACAGAACACGCCCTGTCAATAATAGACACGCCACGTAGTGTGACCTGGGGACTCGACCGTGTAGCTAACAACACGGGCCGGTGTCACCTCTCCCTAGACACGTTGTGTACCTGTAAGACACGCCGTGTAGTCTTGTCCGAGGATAGACCATGTGGTGTTAGCCATGTGGCTAGGAAACGAGATGGTGTACATGCCGTGTGCGGTTGTAACACACCGTGTGGTGTAAAGCTGAGTAGTCGGCCGTGTCACAGACGACACGGGTAGTTGGAAAATAACACCGTACACGCCGTGTGGATATTGTACACGCCGTGTAGTTTTGTTAGACGGAAGCCGTGTGGTTTAGCCATGTAGAAGGACCCGGGAAGGGGAAAGGAAGTCAAGTACACGCCGTGTAGTCAGTGAACACGCCGTTTAGTCTTGTTTTGAAAATTTTGAATGCTTTCTTCCTCTTGTTTCCTTGTGGTTTATTCGCTTTTCGGTCATAATAATATTGATTATGAGGCGTGCTTTTGACCTTGTAGTGTCATGCCGCCTAGACGAACACGAGTTGTTTTCCAGGAGAGCGGCGACGATTATACTCCGGAGATGGTGGGCCAGGAAATCCAGTTGATCCACCAGCAGAGCCAGATGCAGCGCCAGCTATTATACCAGACACAGGCGCAGATGCGCAGTTCCGTGAAGTCTTATTGTGGTACATGCAGACCTTTCAGGGATCACCGCAGGCTGCCACATCTATGGCCGAGTTGATGCGTATCTTTCAGCAGCAGCATCCGCCTACGTTTTCCGGGGATGGCGGACCACAGGCTGCAGAGTCTTGGCTAGGATCGATGAAGACTATTTTTGAGCACCTTGAGACGCCTCCATGGCGGAGGGTCAAGCTCGCGACTTACATGCTGCGTGATTCTGCCAAGAAGTGGTGGGATGTTACCACCCAGACAGAGCATCACAGGGACATGGCGTGGGAAGATTTTTAGGCAGTATTCTATGACTTCTTCTTTCCCGAGATGCTGAGGGCAGATAGAGCTTGAGAGTTCATTAATCTGCAGTAGGGCGTTATGTCGGTGATGGACTATTCTGATCGTTTTATAGAGCTTCAGCGTTTGCACCCGTGCTGGTGGGTGATGAGACGTTGAGAGCCATACGTTTTGAGGATGGTCTTTGGTTTGACATCCGAGCACTGGTGAATGTTTTTGGGTTGCATATTGTACACACAATTGTGAACCAGGCGCTGATTACAGAGAGGAACCTATGGTAATCTAGTGGTGTGGACCAGTGCGGTTCAGCACCAGTTACTGGTATTATTTCTTCTGGAAAGAGGATGAGACAGATGGACTTATCTCAAGGCGACAGTACTATCCAGAAAGCTTCTTAAGGTGGACCGGTCAGGTGCTACCAGTGTGGAAAAGAGGGGTACAAGGGACCTCAGTGTCCATGAGACCCAGTGGAGTGTCGAGCTTGCGGCAAGATGGGTCCTCTACATCGCTTTCGCAGGGCTTTTTTACCAGTGGATAGTGAGAGGGGTTCAGTGAAGACACGACATGCGGGAGCAGGACTAGTGGATTCTTACCAGTCGGGGAACTGGAATACGTCATGGCGTGTAGGCAGAGACGGTGGTCTTGGCCATGGTAGCCAGATACCAGGATCACAAAGGCAGCAGGGCGGGACAGCTCAAGGTACCCAGGCTGTGTTGTAGGGCCGCGACACTGGGCAAGCATATGCAGTGCAACAGACCCAGCAGGAGCCGTATCCCAGACCTTCGATAGTCAGAGGTACTATTCTAGTAGCTTTTGTCTTGTCTTCAGTACTTTTTGATATGGGTTCTACGCATAGTTTCATATCTGTACTCGTTGTAGAGAGCCTTGGGCTCGGTGTTTCTTCTTCTTCTGATATCATGACTCTAGAAACTCCGTTGGGGACTAGGAAGACTGATGTGCGTCAGTGTAAGGAGTTCCCCCTTGAGGTTGGAGGGTGTCACTTCCTTTGGGACCTTTAGGTATTTGAGATGAAAAGCTATGACATCATACTCGAGATGGACTGGTTGGTTCCCTTCCGAGCCTTTATAGACTTCTATCGTCGTAGGGTGCGTTTCACGTCACCAGAGGGTGAAGAGTTTCTATACAAGGGCGAATGGGATGTTTAGGCGAGTCGAGCTGGACCAGAGCATCATGGGTGAGGTGGAGTCATAGCCCAGATTGTGAGCTTATATCTGGATAATTAGGGGACTTGTCAGATGGATTTCTCTCCAGTTGTTGATCGTTTCAGGGAAGTCTTCCCGGACGACATTTCAGGTCTACCTCCGGAGCGTGAGGTGTATTTCTCTATTGAGATAGTGCCAGGAGCAGCACCGGTGTCCATTCCTCCTTATAGGATAGCCACGCCTGAGTTTCAGGAGCTCAAGAGGCAGTTAGATGAGCTACACGAGAAGGGTTTTATCCGACCCAGTACTTCTCCTTGGGGTTCTCCGGTCCTTTTTGCGAAGAAGGAAGACTGTATCCTCAGACTTTTCATGGATTATTAGAAGATGAACTAGCTGACAATTAAGAACTGATATCCCTTGCTGAGGATAGATGATCTCTTTGATCATCTTCGTGGAGCACGAGTGTTCTCAAAGATTGAATTGAGATCCAGATATCATTAGCTGCGCGTTAGATCATCAGATATACCTCTCATAGCTTTCAGGAGTAGGTATGGTCTATATGAGTATACGGTTATGCCGTTCGGACTCACGAATGCGCCAGCAGTTTTCATGGCTCTGATGAATCGTGTGTTTCATCCGTATCTTGATTCATTTGTGGTAGTATTCATGGATGACATCTTGGTGTACTCTCACACTCGACACGACCATGCCACCCATCTTGAGATCGTATTGAGTACACTAAGAGAGCATTGGCTATATGCTAAGCTCTCGAAGTGCCACTTTTGGAAGGTCCAGATTCACTTCCTGGGTCACATTATCTCAGAGGCAGGAGTTGCAGTAGACCTAGAGAAGGTGAGAGAAGTAGTTTCCTAGGATCAACCTAAGAACATGTTAGAGATACAGAGTTTCTTAGGGATGGCTGGTTACTATAGATGCATCATACATGACTTCTCCCGCTTAGCAGCACCGTTTAAAGGTCTGACTAAGAAGGGTGTGAAGTTCGTTTGGTCAGGAGCTTGTGAGACAGCTTTTCAGGACCTGAAGGGAAGGTTGACATCAGCACCGATCCTGATACTCCCAGAGCAGGGGAAGAGCTATACAGTTTACTATGATGCATCAGGGATTGGGGTGGGAGCCATTTTGATGCATGGCGACCGAGTTAGTGCGTACGGGTGTCTGCAGTTGCGGCCAAATGAGAGGAATTACCCGACGCATGATCTTGAGTTGGCTGCAGTTGTTCATGCCTTGCGCTGTTGGAGACATTATCTGTTGGGAGAGCATTTTGTGGTTTTCACCAACCACAGAAGTCTCAAGTTTATCTTTACTCAGCGTGACCTGAATCTCAGGTAGAGAAGGTGGGTCGAGTACCTACAGTCCTTCAATTTTGAGCTTGCCTATACACCTGGAAAAGGTAATGCAGTAGCCAATGCACTGAGCAGGAAGACTCAGATACAGGCAGTGCAGGATGCCAGTGGTGAGTGGAAGCTTAAGGCTTTGTTCTCTGAGATGAATCTGGAGGTGCACGACAGTCAGGGGAAGGCTTATCTTTCTACTTTGGCTATGACATCTACCCTTCTGGAAAGAGTGAGGATGAGAAAGCTATCTGATTCAGAAGGCCAAGTCCTACGGGAGTCAGTGGAAGGTGAGGACCCTCCTCCCGGTTGGACGATATGCGATGACGAGGTTTTGTGTTTCCATGGACATGTATGGGTTCTAGGGTATATAAGCGAGGAGCTGATACGGGAGTTTCATTCTTCAGTTTTGGAAGTTCATCCCAGGGTTACCAAGATGTACTGAGACTTGAGACGTCAGTACTGGTGGCCGGGTATGAAGATAGAGATAGCTGGTTTTGTTACGAGATGTTCCACCTGTCAGTAGGTGAAGGCAGAGCATCAGGGACCAGCTGGACTGTTATAGGAGTTGCCCATTCTAGGGTGGAAATGGGATGATGTCGCGATGGATTTCGTGACAGGATTGTCAAGGTCACCTCGAGGTAATGAAATTGTGTGGGTTGTTGTGGAAAAACTCACGAAGGTATCTCACTTTTTTCCGATCAAGGATACCTTCGGTGTGGACGAGCTCAGAAGGTTGTATATCCGAGAGATCGTACGTCTTCATGGGATCCCTCATTCTATCGTTTCAGAAAGGGAAGCCCGATTTACGTCTCGTTTCTGGTAGAGTTTTCAGAGGGCCCTGGGTACACAGGTGCTTCTGAGCACAACGTACCACCCTCAGACAGATGTCCAGTCAGAGCAGACAATATAGGTGCTAGAGGAAATGCTGCACGCATGTGTCCTAGACATTGGGGGCTCGTGGTAGAAGCATATACCCTTAGTCGAGTTTTCCTATAAAAATAGTTTTCACGAAACTATTGAGATGGCACCATATTAGGTTTTATATAGTAGGCCATGACGATCACCTTTGTGCTGGTTAAAGGCAGCTGAGGCATCTTTACTAGGGCCAGAGCTCGTGCAGGATACATTTGAGCAGGTCCAGTTGATTCGGAAGCGGATGGCTACCACACAGTCTCGTTAGAAGTCTTATGCCTATTACCGCAGACAACCTTTGGAGTTTGTGGTCAGGGATTAGGTTTTCTTACGTGTTTCGTCGAGGCTGTGACAAAAACGGATCAGGAGATAGGGTAAGCTTTTACCGAGGTATGTGGGACCATTTGAGATTCTGGAGAGAGTAGGGCTGGTTGCCTATTGGTTGTAGTTACCGTAGTGGTACCGAGCCATGCACGACGTCTTCCACGTGTCTCAGTTGTGTCGCTACCATTCAGACCCGTCTCACACATTTCAGCCTGAGGAGGTTGAGCTTCAACATGATGCGTCCTTTGAGGAGCATCCGATCCGTATCATTGACAGGAGCATGAAGGTTCTCCAAGGCTGGTCAGTTCCTCTCGTACGGGTGCTATGGTAGCATGGCCGAGTGCAGGACGAGACCTGGGAGCGGGAGGCCGACATACGTGTTCAGTGGCCAGAGCTATTCTGAGATTTATCTTCACCACCCTTGTAAGGGCAATTCGGGGACGAATTGCTATAAGGGGGGATGTTTTTAAGAACCCATTTCTTATTTTAGAGGTACAGTCTTCTTCTTTTCCATTTCCTTAGTGTTTTTGAGAAAATATGGAAAATGGGGGAAAATCCTGAATTTTCAAAACTACACGCCGTGTACTTTGTCCACACACCGTGCACTTTTGGTAGTGTTGGGATGAGTACACGGGGCGTGTAAGCTTTTCGACGACGAGGGGTGTAGGAACCGACTACACACCGTGTAGTGGTACCTTACATGCCTTGTAGTCAGTCGGCAGGCTTGAATAGTAATGCGGAGGAGTCGCCGCCAGCTGGGTGACAGTACATGCCGTGTACTTGGGAGTACAAGCCGTGTACTCATGTCGACAGATGAACAGTGTGGCAGTGCCACCAAATGAACAGTTAAATGAAAGAAGTACACGCCATGTACTCATAAGTACACGCCGTGTACTTTGTTTTTTCGGCTTAAAACAGGCAGTAGCCTCCTCATTTGGAAGAGGAGGCGTTTGAGCCATTTTGGAGCCAAAGGAGGAGGCCCGATCTTTGAAGATCGATAGGGCGTTCTTCTAGAATCTGTTTCGGCTTCGGACGATTTCGTTGGAACCGCACGAGTATGCCCTCTCTTCTCTTGGTACTGTTCTTACCAATTATTCTCCTAACGTAAGTCATTTACGTTTGAATGGGTTTTTTTCTTCATCAGATCTACGCCGTTTTTGGTCATTTCTGTAGTCGGCGTTTAGGTATAACGTTCGTTCGCGAATAAGGTAGGTTGATTTGTGTTTATTTTCCAACTGTCGTGCATTTTCGTGCGTTTTCGTGCATTTTCGTGCGTTTTTGGGCCACGAACCCATGTTGGGGTGTCGTGTGGCTGAGGACGTTGCTATATTTAATGCCTAGAATTGATTAGGTATTTAATTGTGATAATAAAATGTTGGTTGGGATCATTTCTTGGATCCGGAACCACCCCGGGGTGGGTTCCTCTGTTTAGCCGTTTGGCTAGGATACCCGAGGGTATACCTTCAAAGTAGTAATTGTATAATTGCCTTGAGAAGAATTTCTTATTACTCCTTGTGACTGTTGGGAATGGCCTGATTACCTATTTAGCCTGAGGGTGTTTTTGTATTTACCCTGAAGGCGTTGTTGTGATTAGCCTGAGGGCACTGCACTATTTGGCCCGAGGGCTGTAGTTATTTCACCTGAGGGCAACCTTTCGTGTCTGAGGGCTTGACTTCTATGCCTGTGGGTGACACTTCCTACGCCTGAGGGAAATTTCTATTACGCTTGAGGGATATACCTGCATGTTGGATTCTTCTTACCTGAGGGTAAGGTTTTGCTTGTCTGAGGATGTGGATTTCTTGTTTAGAAATGCAGTATGGTGATTTCTAGTATATAATGAATTAAATGAATAATAAAATGAAAATTTAATTGTTAAGTTAGTTACTTTTTAGTAGTGTTTACTTTATTACATTTTACTATTGAACACTGTTGTTTTATGCTTACACGCAGTTGGGAACGAGCCTTTGGTGGGTGCCTACTGAGATATATTTCTCACACCCTGTTTGGGTCATGATTTTCGGCCCAAACAGATTACGTTACTGCAGGTGTAGATAGGGGAAAGAGTCTCTATAGAAGTACTTGACTATTGCTGTGGAGTAGGAGGGCATGGGACTTAGCCTGGGCTCGCGATGCCACTGCCAGCTATTTTTCTTGTTTTGTTGTACTCCGTGTCTTATTGTACTGTATTGATGTATAACATGTTCTGGCTGTTTTCATTGAACTTGAAACATGTAGCATCATCAATTATATACTGTTGGTTATATCCACTGTTGTAGTTATTTTAGTTGTGTACGTTTACTGCTTCCGCTGTCGTTGTATGTTTTATTTTGTATTCCGCTGCGCTACACTTTGACAAATGAGGATATAGTTTCCCCACTATCAGACCTGGGCCCTCGCTGCTAGTCGGCAGCCTCTGGTGTTTGGGGAAATGCTCTTGAGGTCACTTCGATAAATGGCCTCGGGGCACCCGTTGCATGGCACCCTAGTCTGGGATGTTACAGTGACATCCTTCCTGCCTTTTCGAAATCACATCCTCACAATTTTAAATTTTTCCTCAGTAACTAAGTTTTCAATTTTCATTACGTACTTAATTGAAATCCCACATCAGAAAAAGAGTTAATAAAATTTTAAATTTAAAATAAATAGAATGAAATAAAAAGGTCATATGAGATTACACATACTAGGATTCCAAATAAAAAAACTAGATATAGAAGAAAAAACTAACCATCATTTACAATGGAGAGTGATAGAAAACATGATCAGGAAAAAATTAACCATTAGAAATGTAAAAACATATGATGGGTAAAACGGGCATCTATATCATGGTAGGAAAAGTAGACAAATTTTTTTTTAATATCCCTTTCATATTGTGGTGGAATTCATTTACTACCTAGAATAAGATTATAATGAAATTTACATACCAGAAAAGTAGTGTTTCTTAGACTAATCGAATTCTACAACTAACACATCTTTTTCTATAAATTATGAGTATTCAGGTTGAATTTCTCACAACATAATCACAAGAATAAACATATAGAGAATCACATAATCCATATATGATTAAATATATATTCATCCTATCTTGAATCATTAACCAAAAACCAACAGGTTGTATACAAATATTATATAATTTCCTATATATAAAAATGTTCAAAATAATAAAGACTACTTTTAATCTCCAAAATTCAACTACAATACCCAAATTTCCACATAAACCATTCAAAAATAACTATCCTTAAAATTACATAAAATAATTTAAACAAAGATTGAACTCCAAAATTCTGAAGGAATTGATCACATAGTATTCCTTGATAACTTTTATCATTTATCTACAAATAGCACCAACCACTCTTAATATATTATACCGAAAAAGTAATTAACCAAATAAAATATTCTAATAGATAGGTTAATCATTTACATAGATAACCCAAATTTATATAAGACCACAATAATAATCATAGATTCTTCCAAAATATAAATAGACCATTACTAATCAATTAAAATCCCATATTATTCTATTTACCTTAATCATATAAAGTTTCCAAAAAAGTGAATGTCTTCCAAAATTACATTTACACTTAATTCCCAAATAAATTTCCAATTCTATGGATATCAATTTAAGAAAATGTAAATTCACAAAGACATATTTTTCTTATTCTGTAAACCTGTATAATTGAATTGCAAATCCATACTAATTAAGGATACCATATAGGAAAGTGGTAGGTGATAAAGCCTTATTGCACTTTAGTTGTGCATTCTATTTCCACGGTCTTATCCGATTCAATGGGTTGTCATCCTTCCTATGGTTTGTCCATTTAAAAAAATTATATAATTTTATAACTATCCTAAAATGAGAAAATATCCAAAAAAATTACCATATAATGTTTTTTACTCAATTTTTATCTCTTCCCTTTAATTTTGAAACCCAAAATGTAATCACCCATATTCACCTCAAAATCCAAGATCTAATAAACCCTAAAGGTTATTCATTCCTTTTTAATTATGTCCTCCCATGAAAATATAATTCTTACATAAATAAAATTTTCACATGAAAAGATATATGGTTACACATACTAGAAAAAGTCTTCCAATGTAATCCAATCATCAATAGAGCATTAATAATTTTAAACATTTCATTATTCATAGGTCTAACATTTCTCTCAAATCCATTATATATAGACATCTTAATACATTAGAATTTTTCATGTTCCCTTATCCACATTTATTATTCTTATTCCACAATAATTATTTCAAACTAACAATAACCTGAATCATGTCATAAGACTCAATAATTTGAAAACATGAGACAAGAAAATAATCCATAACATTCATATGTCATTTTAAGTTTCCTCATCTTAAATTGGAATGGAATTAGGTATTTATAAACATATATTAGAATAGTCCTTCTCATATGTCTCCCAAACCTTATCCTAAATAAATCTATTTTTATAATGAACATCTGCCCAAAATTTAAAACATTAAATTGATAACTTGGAAAGAACATATTATCCTTTCTTGGAGTCAACTGAACACTTCCTTTTTTCTAGGTAGGTTATTTCTTTATGAACATTATTACCACATCTATATTACCTTTCTAACCATTTAAATCAGTTTCTTAGGTGTTTATTTCCACATCCCTGACACTTATGAAGATTAATATGCTTATATTTATGGTTATTATTGTTACCCCCCCAAGCTTCCACAGTACTCTTCTCTTTGAATAATACAATAGCGTGTGTCGTATGCAACTTCGAGTTCTTACACACCACAACAAATCAAACTAGCCATTATGAATAGTAATACCCACTTTTTAAAATTTTATAGTTTTTATAATTCAAAATGGAATTCATTTTTGGATTCGTAATATCGACGTTAGTTTAGGGAGATTTTTTGGTATTTTTTTGAGAATTTTCAATTTTGGATCAATAGTGAAAACACTGAGTTATAGTTTAAAATAGAATCTTTATTTAAATATTTATTTATTTTATTTAAATTTATTTTAGGTTAAAATAGATACATAATACTTATATATGTTCAATGTAATTCAATGGAGTTAGTTTATAATAATTTTAGATATATAAAAATTTTATTGAACTTTTTACCGTCTTTTACCCACCTCCTAGGTGCATTTTCAAATTTACATAAAATTAATTTTACCACTTCTGTGAGTTTAATTTCAGAAATAAGAGATAAATGTTTGAAATCAATAAGTAAAATGTTCTTCAACAAGAAGAAAATAATTTTTGGTGAACAGTAACTTTTAACTTTTATTTACCACGGTTAAAAGTAAATATGGTAATTAAGGGTAAAATGATATTATTATTATCCTATCACATGTTCTAAATATATTTTATATGTGAAATTCGACCAAAAAAACCTTAGGAATAAAATATTAACCTCTTTGGTAAACTTGGATTAGATTAGGACTTCTATTATTATTTAATTCAAAGAAGAGTTAAAAGAGTTAAAATCAATGTTTAATAACTAAATTTTTTTAATATATGATTACACATAAGACAAATTAGACTATAAATATTCATTATAATGCTAAATATATTTCCTAAATAATGTAATTTTATTTATATTTTTTATACATTATATAATTTAATTTATTTATGACACAATGATGATACTGTAATTACCTAATTAATGAAATATTAAAATAATTGATATTATAAATATCCAATTAAATGTAATTTGAGACTTTTTATTAATTAAAATAATTTTATAGGTTAATATAACAAATTTGGGGTGGTTATATGATTTTTTTTTCTAAGTAATAATGCTATTATGAATTTATAAAAAAGAAAATACCAAATAGTGTCAAAAATGACATAAATGAGTTTTTAAAACAATTATTATATTATTAATTTATATTCTATTCCTAAAAATCTAATGATCTTCCAAAAGACTTATATAATGATAGGTGTATCATTAATGAACAACTTGGGGGTCTCTTATAAGTATATAGTATGTTTATTAACCATATAATATAAAAATACAAAGAGACATGGTAAATGTCAAACTATTTAACTAAGAGTTAAATCTAAATGAAATGGTTAATATAGTGATTAAAACCTATCTAAAACCAATTGGTTTATAGTTTTCCAACCAATCCCCACCTTAGTCATTAAATAATCCATTTTTCAGAAATTAGTAACCGAAATTATTTTATTATAAAATAATATTTCTAGCTTTTCCTAAGGTGCCCCTCACCCCTCTTATAAAAGGGAACTCCCACTTCTCTCTAATTCACACCTTAAAAGCCATTTTCCTCGGCCAAACCCTGCCCAAACACCCTAGAAACTGTCCTCCATTCATCCTAGAGGCCTTAATTTTTTCAGAAAGACAACCTAAGGATCTCTTTTGATCAAATCCAAAGGAAGAACCCGAAGAAGAGGTAAATATTTCATTACCTCTTTCAAGTTCCATTATTCTTCCACTTCACCTTTCTTGGTTGTTTCCATTATAAAATAATAAATCCAGTATATTATATATAATTTTATGTCATTATAAATATGGTACATCCAAATTCATTATTCTATCCATCCTTTGAATGACATGTCACCATACGTGCGTACGTATGGCTTACCGTCTTCACGTCGTGGTGTAATTGTTATTCAATACATTATTATTTGGATGGGTATAATAATGATGTGTAATTGATTTAAATAATAAATATAACATGATAATTATTCTATATATATGATACACGATCCAATTATATATTATTTTAATATCAAAAGAATGATATTGTCAATCGTGCGTATGTACGGATTACTGTCTCCACAAACGCGATGAGATTCATTCCCCTTCATATCCATTCCAGACTAATTTTCATTTGATGATTAAAAATAATTTTTAAAGGCTTGATATAATTCTGGATATGAGTATGATACATCCCATCCATAACAAATATGACTCACATAACAAATAATATAAAGGAAAATGAATCTGTTAGCACCCAAAACAACAATAATACTAAGATATTATTAACAAAGCAATGTTAAGAGATCATATATGATATCATATTAATGTATATGATTCTTGAATAATTTAATAACTTTTATTTAACCATATTACAGGAGTTTAACCTACCCTCGACCAAGGAAATGTACAAGGTAAAGGTTAATTTTACAATCAATTCATTATCCAAGGTTGTTTATATGTAATTATGTACTGGGACCTCTTTATCATCCCCATTCATTTTTCTTTAAAATGTATTTAGAAACATTATATATATTTTATAGACTATGTGTTAAATTAATTTATACCCTTTTTTTACTTTTATAAGATGTTTATAAAGGAATCTTTATGTTGTTTTCCTAAAAAGGTACTTTTCGACCTTTTCGACAAAATTAAGGTAAGAATGTTTTTAACTTATACGGTGGGTGCGACTATTTTCCACCATTATAACAACATCTAATATTCCATTAAAATATTATAATAATATTTTTAAAATAAATTTCTTCTTTATAATTATGTGACTCATAAATTATTTCAAAATAGAAAGAGATATTTCTTTAAAAAAGGTTTTGATTTCTTCTATGTCAACATCCTTTATTGGATTTTGAGTTTATATGAAGTTGATTTAGTATGATACCAAAAATACATATTGTATTGAAGGTTTTGTGATATGTTTGACTATAAATGTGTTATTTTTACACTATTCATGGTAATGGATAAAGTATTGACATTTCTTATGGTATTTTTAATACGAATGTTTATGTTATGTTTAAACCTTTTTATATGAGGAATGCATTGGACTTATTAAGTAATGGGTGGAGACTGCTATAGCTACTCGATGCATCGATAGGTCTAATAAGACAAACTAGTGTCTTGGAAAAAAGTCTTGAAAAAAATATAATTTTTAGTCTTGGAACAAGTCATTGACTATGTGGTTATGAAAGTTTGGAATTATGTAATCCATCATTATGAAAGTGGCTATTGATATTGTATGTGATTATTCAACTAGTAGAATGTCCATATTAGTAAATAAATGGAATTATTTTGATTTATATTTTCCATAATATGATGAAGTTTATGTTGAATAGGCCTTTGTTTTATTATTATACATTGACTTAAATGTTTAGGCTTATTTATGCAAGTTTCCACTATATTGTTATCCTTACTGAGAATCTGAGCTCAACCCTTTCTATGTTTTATTTTTCCTAGGATTCAAAGAAATATATTATGAATGACCCATAGGGATATTATATGGGATATTAGTGTTGTATATGGAAACAATGTTGTTGTACATTTCCATTTTATAAGGTAATGTAAACCTTATGAATGTATCCAGTACTTCCAAGGCTACTAAACTAATCGGTATTTTGAGACTTGATCTTTTGTGATCATGCCAATGTTATGTAATAATTCACCGACTCTAGTATTATAGGTTCGGGGTGTTATTGTTGGTATCAAAGGAAGTTTATTAAAAACCATGAAATCTAGATTTAGATAATCTCTGATTAGAGCACATTTCCCTAAGATAGACTTTGAGGATTAATTTAGAATAACTTCCTAGAATTTTGGTATTGTAGAGATTATGAGATTTTTCCAAGAAATACATCCCTCTCTTGATACGAGAAGGTAGAGGCAGCTCTGGCACAAATATACCTAGGTGTAAAACCTGAAAACACCACTTTGAGCTAGACTCGAATGGGAACTAGTGCACGACAACAGGCCTTGCTGCACTCTTGGTTACAACACTCCTGAAGGATATTCTTAGGATAATTATCATTTTATTTACAAACCATTATAAAGGGTTTATGAGTATATATCTCCTCAAAGAAAATGATTTTATTATTATGGATTATATCCATAAACTGTTTATTTATGGTAAGTGTTTTACAAGTTTGGAATTATGTATTCCGATTCATAAACTAATGTAGTTTATACATTTGTTTTGAAATGGCACCAAGTGGAAGGAATGTAAACCGTATCAATGCACACACTCCATATAAGGATTTCCCACCTACTCAAGATAATTATAATGGATCGGGTTATGCATATGGTGCTGATTAGCTAATCACCATACTGGGACAACTCACTCAGGTTATGAATAATAACCATACCCAAATGAATCACCCTAATCCACAGCGTGGAGGACCAATATTAGATCTCTTCAAGAGGAAAAAAACACCAACATTATATGTGGTTAAAAATACATTAGTAGTTGAGCAATGGATAAATTCCATAGAGAAAATATTCTATGCCTTGGGAAGTAGCGAAAGGGAAAAAGTTGTCATGGAAGTGTACTGCCTCACTGAAGATGCTGATCCATGGTGGTCATTGATTTAAAACAAAAACGGAGAAGACGAAGTATCAAATATGGAATCGAGGGAGTTTAATGAAATTTTCTTAGAAAAATACTCTTCTAATGACCATCGAGTAGATATGGAAGGACAATTTCTAAGTCTAAAGAAAAAGGAGGATGAGAATGTTTCCAAGTATGAAGCTAACTTTACAAGGTTAGTGGGGAATTCTACAGATTATATATGGATCCCAAGAAGTAATATTGACCGTTTCTTTGATGGGTTAAAACCATTTCTCTGTTGAGCATTTTTATCACAATCCTTCTCATCACACAAAGATATTTTCTCGTGTGCTATCAAGATAGAAATGGAATTTTCTAAGTCTTATGACTTTAAAGAAAAGCAAGAGATAAAGATATCTTCTAAACAATGTGGGAAATGAAATAATGAAACATGGAAGAAGGAAAGAATTGAATTTTCACCCTGTGATAATTGTGGAATGGAGCACCCTAGTTCCTGTCTAAAAGGAAAAGGAGTATGCTACAAATGTGGACAGAAATTCCATCTTACTGGTGATTGTAAGGAAAAAAAGACACTACCAATGTTCAATTCTACAATTGTGGGGATATGGGACATTATGCAAATAAATGTCCTAAGCATTAGGGAAACATACCTCAAAAAAGTCTAAAGGGTCAAGGCCAAGCTTATGCGATCACTACTGCTAAGGTTTAAGCCTCGAAAGACGTGGTGGCAGGAAATTTAATGGTTTTCTCTAGTTTAGCCAATTCACTATTTGATTCTAGATCATTGCATTGTTTCATATCTTCCTAGTTTTATAAGAAAATTAGATATTTCCAATTTGATTTAACAAGGGAGTTTTCAGTCAAAACTCCTAAGGGAAATATCATTGCTACAATGTTTTGTGAATCAGTTCCCATTAGGGAATACAAATGTTCTTTATCTATAGATCTGATCGTCATACCAAAGAAGGAATTTGACATAATCCTCGGTATGGATTGGCTTTCGGACTGTGATGAAAAATTTTTTTATAAAAAGAAGGAGGTTACTATTTTTGATTACGATGATAAAGAACACCTTATCTTTAGAGAAGAATCTTCACCACATAATTATTATTTAGATCCACCCCCTATAGCTCAACTAAATTTAATTATTGGGGAGGAAGAGAATGAAATAACTATGGGTGAGGAGAATAATGTTCAAATAGGGGATGCACCTATTGTGCAAGAGTATGTTGATGTATTTCCAGAGGATTTACCTGGACATCCTCCAGAATGAGAAATTGAGTTTTCCATTGATATAATTCATGGTTCAGGGCTCATATCGAAGAACCATTATAGAATGGTCACTATGGAATTAGTGTAACTAAAGAAACAACTGAAGTAATTGAGTAATAAGGGATTTATTCACCCCAGTGTTTCACCATGTGGAGCCCCTGTCCTTTTTGTTAAGAAGAACAATAGTTCCATGATGTTGTGCATTGACTACAGGGAGATCAATGCTATAACAACAAAGAACAAGTATCTCATACCTCGCATTGATGATTTATTCAACTAACTTCATGGAGCTCAATAATTTTCAAAGATTGACCTTCGATCTAGATATCATCAGTTTTGTGTGAAGAACGAAGACATTCCGAACATTGAATTTTGAAACAGTTATAGGCATTACAAGTTTACAATAATGCCTCTTGGATTGACTAATGCACCCTTTGTCTTCATTGATCTAATGAATATAGTTTTCAAGCAATATCATGATGAATATTTAGTGGTATTTATTGATGATATGTTGGAATACTCCAAATCTACTAAGATCATGAAAATCACTTGCGCATTATCTTGAAGACTCTGAGAATACATGAATTATATGGGATATTTAGCAAATGTGAATTCTGGAATCAGGAGATTTCTTTTCTTGGCCATATTGTCTTCAAGGATTAAATCTATGTTTCTCCTTCTAAGACCAAGGCAATCCAAGAATGGCCAGCACCGACGAGAATAACTGAGGTACGTAGTTTTATTGGTTTTGCAGGATATTATCAATGTTTCATCCAGAATTTTTCCTGGTTGGCTAACCCATTAAAAAATATCACATGAAAAGGTGTTAAATTTTTTTGGACAAAAGAGTGTGAAGAATGTTTTGAAGAATTTAAGAGAAGATTAGTCAATGCTCCTATCTTGAATCTACTATCGGGGAATGATGGGTTTGTTATTTATAGTGATGCTTCAAAAAAGGACATGGTTGTGTCTTTATATAGAATGATCGAGTTATTTCCTATGCATCATGACATCTAAAAATTCATGAGAAAAAATATCCTACTCATGATCTTATGTTAGCTGCTGTAATCTTTGCTTTGAAGATATGAGAAAATTATCTCTATGGGGAAAGATGTGATATATATACTGATCACAAGAGTTTGAAGTATATTTTCTCACATAAAGAACTCTACATGAGGAAAAGACGATGGATTGAACTACTCAAGGATTATGATTTCATGATACAATACCACCTGGGGAAGGAAAATAAGGTGGAAGATGCTTTGAGCAGAAAATATCATGGAGTTTTGAATAAGATGATAGTTGAACAGGATCCTATTCTCATGGATCTAGTAAAGATGGATATGGGAATAACCATGGATGGTGGATCATCAATAATTTTTCAAATGGTTTCCAAACCATCTATATTAGAAAGGATAAAAATTTCTCAAGATGATGATGAGGAGTTTCAAAATAAGATTAAAGCTATGAATGATGGGAGATTGAGTGACTTTGTGTATGAAGATGGAATTTTAAAATGTGGGAAGAGACTTTGTGTTCCCAATATACCTGATCTAAAAAGAGAATTGCTGGATGATTCTCATAGCTCCAATTTCTCTATAAACCCCAGGAGACCCAAAAAGGATAGAGATTTGAAGGAAAATTTTTGGTGGGAGAACATGATGAGAGAGATTTCTGATTTTGTTTCAAGATGTATGGTTTTTCTACAAGTGAAAGCTGGAAGGAAAATCCTGGAAGAGTATTGAAACCTCTTACTATACATGAGTGGAAATGGGATAATATTACGATGGACATTTCCATGGGACTACCAAAGACTCCTAGAAGGAATGATGCAATATATATCATTTTTGATCGTCTTACTATGTCAGTACATTTTCTTGTTATAAGAGAAGATTTAAAACTTGAAATATATGCAAGACAATAAATTAATGAAGATGTAAGACTTCATGGAGTACCACTATCGATTGTTTCTGATCGTGATCCCTATTTTACATCATGATTTGGGAAAAGTCTTCAGAAATTCCTGGATACTGAACTTCGTTGGAACACTGCCTACCACCCCCAAACTGCTGGAAAATCAGAACAGACTATTCAAACCTTAGAAGACATGTTGAGATCATGATCACTTGACTTTCAAGGAATGTTGGATCAATATTTACCTCTGGTAGAATTTTCTTATAACAATATCTTTTATTCAAGTATTTAGATGACACCATTTGAAGCACTATATGGAAAGAGATGGCACACACCAACTTGTTGGGATGATGTTGGTTAAAGAAAACTCATAGACCCATAACTTATGGAGGAAATGATAGAAAAGTTGAAGGTAATCCAAAACCACATCAAAGCAGCTCCAAAGTAGGCAGAAGAGATACGCCGATAACCAAAGGAAGGATTTTGAATTTCAAGTTGGAGACCATGTTTTATTTATAGTATCACCATGGAAGGGTATTATAAGTTTCGGTAAGAAGTGAAAATTATGTCCTAGGTATATCAGACCTTTCGAAATTCTAGTACGAATTGGGCATGTAGCTTACCGATAGGCAATGCCGCCAAGTCTGTCCAAAGTTCACGATGTGTTCCACGTATCACTATTTAGAAAATACATGCTTGAACCAACGTATGTACTCTCTTATGAGGAATTAGAACTGGAACCCGATCAGTCTTATTGCAAAGAGACTTTCAAGATTCTTGATACAAGAGAACAAGTGCTGAGAAATCAGACGACTCGTCTTGTAAACGTTCTATGGAGAAACCATAAGATGGAAGAGGCAACTTCGGAACCTGAGGAACTTATTATGAAGAACCACTCGAGTCTTTTTATGCAGTAATACTCTAGAAATTTTGATAATGAAATTATTTGAAGGAGGGTATAATGTAACACCCCAAGCTTCCACGGTATGTTTCTCTTTGAATAATACAATAGCATGTGTTGTACGGAACTTTGAGTTCTAACACACCACAACCAATCAAACTAGCCGTTTTGAATTTTAATACTAAATTTTTGAAATTTTATAAATTTTATATTTCAAAATTGAATTCATTTTTGGATTCGTAATATCGACATTAGCTTAGGGTGACTTTTTGGTATTTTTCTAAAAACATTCAAATTTTGATGAACAATGAAAAACACTGTGTTATAGTTTAAAACCGAATTCTTATTTAAATAATTATTTATTTTATTTAAATTTATTTTAGGTAAAAATAGATACATAATACCTATATACGTTCAATGTAGTTCAGTGGATTCATTTTATAATAATTATATATATATATATATATATAAATTTTATTGAAATTTTTACCGTCTTTTACCCACCTCCTAGGAGAATTTGAAAATTTACATAAAACATAATTTTACCAATTTTTTGAGTTGAATTTAAAATATCCAAGAGAAACGGTTGATATAAATAGGTAAAATGTGCTCCAATAAGATGAAAATAATTTATGGGGAATATTAACTTTTTACTTTTATTCACAACAGTTAAAAGTAAATAGGGTAATTAAGGTTAAAAATGATATTAATATTACCCTAACACATGTCCTAATTTTATTGGATAAGTGTAATTAGACAAAAAAACCTTAGTAATTAAATATGAACCTATTTGGTCCACTTGAATTTGATTAGGACATTTATTAGTATTTAATATAAAGAAGAGTTAAAAGAGTTAAAATCAAAGATTTATAAATAAAACATTTTTAATATAGGGTTACACATAAGATAAATCCGACTATAAATATTCATTATAAATATAAAAATATTTCCTAAATAGTGGAATTTGATTTATATTTTTTAGATGTTAAGTAATTTAATTTATTTATGACACAATGATGATGTAGTAATTACCTAATTAATGAAATATTAAAATAATTGAAATTATAAATATCCAAATAAATGTAATTTGAGACTTTTGAGGAATTAAACTAATTTTCTAGGTTAATATGACATATTAGGCTTGGTTAGATCATTTTTTTCGAAGTAATAATGTTGTTTTAATTTTCAAAATACAAAATACCAAATAATGTAAAAATTGACATAAAAGAGTTTTTATAACAAATATTATATTATTAATTAATATTCTATTCTTAAAAAAATAAGGTTTGGCAAAAAGACTTATATAATGATAGGTGTATCATTAATGAACCACTTGGGGTTCTCTTTGAAGTATATAGTACGTTTATTAACCATATAATTAAAATACAAAGAGACATGTAAAATGTCAAACTATTTAACAAAGAGTTAAATCTAAATAATAAGGTTAATATAGTGACCCATACCTGTCTAAAACCTATTGGTTGAGTGGTTTTAGACCCATCCCCACCTTATAATTTACATAATCCATTTTTGAGCCATTAGACACCGAAAATAATTTTATTATAAAATAATATTTTTAGCTTTTCCGAAGGAGCCCCTCACCCCTCTTTTAAAAGGGCACTCCCCCTTCTCTGTAATTCACACCTTCATATCCATTTGGAATGACAAAACCCTACCCAAATACCCTCTCAGCTGTCCTCCCTTTATCCTAGAGGCATTCTGTTAGTCAGAAAGCCAACTTATAGAGTCCTTTTGTTCAAATCAAAATGAAGAACTCGGAGAAGAGGTAAATATTTCATCTCCTCTTTCAAGTTCCTTTCTTCTTCCACATCCCCTTTCATTTTTGTTTCCATTATAAAATAATAACTCTAGTATATTATATATATTGTGATGTTATTATAAATATGGTAAAACCAAATTCATTATTCTCTCTGTCCTTTTAATGAAATGTCACCATACGAGCGCACGTACGGCTTACCGTCTCCACGTCATGGTGTAATTGTTATTAAATACATAATTATTTGGATGGGTATAATAATGATGTGTAATTAATGTAAATAATAAATATAACATGATAATGATTCTGTATAAATGATATTCCATCCAATTATATATTATTTTAATATCAAAATAATGATATCTTCGCTCGTGCGTACGTATGGATTATGATATCATATTAATGTACATGGTTCTTGTGTAATTTAATAACAATTATTTCAGCATTATATAGGAGTTTAACCTACACTCGACAAGGGAAATGCACATGGTAAGGGTTAATTTTACAATATCTTCATTATCTGAGGTTGTTTATATGTAATTATCTACTGGGACCTCTTTATCATCCTCATCTATGTTTCATAAAAATGTATTTCAAAACATTCTTAATATTTTATATACTATGAATTAATGTAATTTATACCATTTTTTGACATTTATATGATGTTTATAGAGGAATATTTCCATAGTTTTCCAAACAAGGTACTTTTTGACCTTTTTGAAAAATTTAAGGCAAGAATGTTTTTTAACTTATATGGTGGTTGCAGCTATTTCTGCCTTTATAACATCATCGAAGATTACCTTAGAAGCTTATAAGAATATTTTTAAAACAAATGTCTTCTTTATTATTATGTGACTCTTTAATGATTTAAAAATAGAAAGAGATATTTCTCTAAAAAAGGTTTTGATTTCATCTATGTCGACATCCTTTGATGGATTTTAAGTTTATATGATGTTGATTTATTATGATATAAAAAAATCCATATTCTATTGAAGGTTTTATATTATTTTTGTCTATAGATGTGTTATTTTTACACTATTAATGGTTATGGATAAGGTATTTACATTTTGTATGCTAGTTTTAAAATGAATGTTTATGTTATGTTTAAACCTTTTTATATGAGGAATGCATTGGACTTAATAAGTGAGGGGTGGAGCCCGCCTTAGCTCCTCGATGCATCGGTAGGTCTCATGAGACAAACTAGTGTCTTGGAACAAGTCCTTGACAAAATACTATATGAGGTCTTGGCACAATGCCCTGAATTTGTGGTAATGAAAGTCTGTCATTATGCATTTCATCATTATGAAAGTGGCTATTGATATTGAATGTGATTATTTGACTAGTATAATACCCATGTGAGTAAATAAGTGGAATTGTTTTGATTTATATTTTCCATATTATGATGAGGTTTATGTTGAAAAGGCCTTTGTTTTAGTATTATACATTTCCTTAAATGTTAATGCTTATTTATCAAAGTTTCTGGTATATTGTTATGCTTACTGTGCATTAGAGCTCACCCCTTTCTATGTTTTATTTTTCCCAAGATGTGAAGAAGTATATTATAACTGACCTATAGGGATAGTCTATAGGATCTCAGTGTTTTCTATGGAAACAATGTTGTTGTAGTTTTCCATTTTATGATGTAATGTAAATCTTATGAATGTATCTACTACTTGCAAGGCTAATAAACTAATCGGTCTTTCGAGACTTCATCTGCTGTGATCATGCCAATGTTATTTAATAATGCAACTAATTTGGGCTTCTAGGTCAGGGTGTTACAATTATAACATGAAATTAAACATGGATACATTTTTCTCATATATGATTCATTATAAAAATCATGATAGTTCATGTGGTTAACCATTACTCCCAGTAGGTTGTTTAGAATATCCAAGAGAGTTATCATTGCAACTCTTAATTCAATTGGATTATTATTCATAGAACCACCTCATTTTCCATCACATTCATTATAACTTTGGTTCCTACTGGATCCAACTATTTACTAAAACCAAAATGGTTAGTGTGAGTATATCAATAAAATCATCATAGGAGGAAGATAAAAACTAAGATATACTTATTCCTGTTATCAAATAGTTATTCAATTTATCTAAAATAACTATGACTCTTTCTATTATGATATCCATTTTAGATTTACTTAACATTTATCTTATGATTAAATGTCAACCTAAACTATAAAGCTATTTAAACCGACTTATGATGCTAATAATAAGGCCCAAACCATACACATTAATTAATCATGAGATATTTCAATTATATGACTTTAATTTACATCAAGGATATTTTTAGTTTTACAGTTTTAGGTCATAACACATACATAACAACTTAAATAATACAATATAAAAACTTTTAATCACTATCCATTTTTTTCATAAAAAAAATACATTTAAAAAGAAACATGGTTTCATTTCATGTTTAAACATCAAAAAATTTCAGTGATCCCATCATTAATTTTATTTATTTTTAAATCCTCTAAAAAAACATTACAAACATGGGATCAGAATGAAAATCTCAGCAAGGGATACACAAAGAAGGAAAACTATTAGCCTTTCGAAAACATGTAATCCACAAATAAATTATCTTAAAGTAGTAATTTTCCCCTTTTGGAAGTAGTTAATACTCTTCATTGAATATAATCTCATTTCTTAACATTTTTGTAACCAAAATATTATAATAAAACCCATAGAAAAAAACATATAACATATAAAGGAAACATGGGACATAATCTTGCTCAAATTGAATAACCATGTGACTGAATTTTATATAATTAACTCTTACAAATGGAATAACCTTACGACATACTACCATACACAATGATTTTGAGGTTATTACGTAACCACCCATCCTTGGTTAATCACAGAACCACATAACTTTGGTGTATCATGGAACCACCTATATTTATTTTTTCACATAACCACCTATCAAATTTCTGAGTACCATTATATAATTGTATCACAAAAAATATTGTAATTATCAACATTTCACTCAAAAAATTTTATTTTCAATCACCAAAAGTCATTTCAAGATATTGAAATAGTCAATCCATTTTAAAAAACATTTTTAATACCAAAATACACAAAAGGGAAGATATGATTTCAATTTTCCTTTTGAATATGTCAAAGACTATATATGAAGCCAAATATAAAATATTGTTTACGGTGGAATAGAATTCATTATCACCACATATGTTAAAAATATTCCTTCTGTCGTTTTGTAAAGAAATTAAAAATACTCTTATAAAAATTTTCATTTTGAAAATATTTGAATGAAATTAATATTAAAAGGTGATTATTATTAATCTCATAAATTTAGGAGGGTCATATTATCAATTTATCCTTATTGAAATCAGATTGAGATGAAGTCCCTTAACTTGTGTCTGTCTCATCATGTACTATATTCATATTTCACTTCTTCGGTTGGTCACTAGTAAAGAACCCCATAACACATATAGGGAGGATTTTCTGACTAAAATAAATCATCCAGAATGTGGATAGGGATTATAGGAAGGGTTTTGGGGGGAGATTTTATGAAAAAACTTCTTTTGAAGTGTGAGTAAAATAGATGAATGTGTGCCTTTTTTAAGGGGAGTAGAGTGGTACCTTTATAATTATTAAAAGTATTAAATTAATATAAATTAAATTTTGATTCTTGATGGTCTGAAACTCAATTATGTTGAATACATGTTGTGAATAGTTATAAATCATCTCATTCAATAATTTTTAGACTTGCAATTGTTTTATTTTAAACCTTTTCTTTTTGGTTTACCCTTAATTATTCTATTTTAATTTTAATTATGGTTACAAAATTTTAAATATTAAGTGGATATAAATTATACTTATACAGGATCAATTTCCCTTAAATTAATACTTTATGAATTTTTAGCCCTTATCATAGTAACTTTGTAATTTTTAAATATTTTTTTGATCTTTACATAATTTAATAAAATATTATTGTAATAAAATATCAGTAGTGTTAATTTTGAAACTATTCATTTAATTCAATTTATATAAAATCAAAGAAGAGAGATAACTTCCAACAAAGGCATTTATTGTAAATATAATGTATCAAATTGAACTATAAAATTCGTTCATGTCATATGATATGTCAAAAAATATTTATTTCAACATTTTCAATATCACTTAATTGATTCTCTCATTAATAAAGTAATCACTAAATCGTCATTATGTCATAATTAAATTTAATTATATAATGTCTAAAAAATTATAAATAATATACCATGATGTATATAATATTTTTAAATTTATAATCAATATTAATTGTCTATGATACCATTTATATAACCCCATGTTATATTTTTTTAGTAATAAGAGACATGTTTATGATATTTCACCATTATATTAATTTAAATGTTATAAATTCCTTAATCACACCCAAGTTGATTTCAAAAGCCAAAAGTTTGGCCTAATGATTTTAATATTTGTACATAACTCATCCAATAATATTATGACAAGTGTTATTGAAATTTTATATTATTATAATGTTATTGTTACCTTTAATTACCATATATACCTTTAACTGTGGAAATTAAAAATAATTACTCATGTTACAATTTGTAATGTCAAAAATTAAAAGGGACCGATGTATATAATTTTTAAAATATGATTCGAAATATTTAATCCATTTTTCTAAATTAAAAACATATAATTGGAAGAAATTAATTAAAAACTAATTCCGTTGATGGAATAAGAAAACATGGTTTTTAATTAAAATGTTTAAAAGATCACATAGTTTTTATATTCATTTTCTCTTGAAATTGATTCCAATGACCCATGTCAAATTAAATGATAAAAAACCATCTTATTATACATTAAATCCATGTAAAAGGATAATCTAAAAATATAATTTAAATAGAAAAAAAGATAGTGTTGAATTAAAATGGCGTATTTTTTACAATTAATTAAAAAATGAATTTTAATAGAAAAATACCAATAATTCAACCAAAATAAAATTTTATGTGCTGATTCTTGAGAAAAAGGTTATTTTCTCAAATAGAACATATAAAAGTGGAAAAAATATATTTAAAAAGGGTTCACCATCAAATTTCAGCAAAACACCCTTTAAAAATACTAATGCATTTTATGCTTAAAATTGGATTTATTCTCATTTTAATCCTAAAGAATTTATTAGATGAAATTAATAACATTTAATTAAAGTTTTCAATAATAATATAGGATGTTATTCTCATTCCCTCTAAAAAATGGCTAGGCACTAACTAAAATTTAAAATAATAATGCTAATACTATATTATTTTTCAGAATATATCAGTCTTCTGTGAAACATAAGATTTCAGAGAAACCCATTATTGTGTGTTGGTTAAGATATTGGAAAAACCACCCCTTTTAATTTAAAATTTATACCTAATTCCAAAATATTAATAAATATGAAATAGTCTTATTCTATAATTGCATGGGATGTTACAGTTTCCATATCCCCATATTGTAAAGAATGAAGTTGATTGAATTATGTATAGATTAGTTTCATTTATGATCAATTTTATGGGATATGTTGATGAAATATTGTGAATTAAGTAATAATTGGTATATTTTGAAAATTGATATCTTTAGGAATTTGATATTTTTATTAATTAATTTTATCTAATATTATAAAACTATAATACTAAATAGTTTTTGGGTACATAAGTGATGCAATACTTCTATCCGATGTTGCCTATTTTGAATAGTTAAAATTGGGAAATATTTAATTGTATCAATGCCAATAATGTAAATATTAGTTTTTTATCACTGGATATAGGTTTTTAGGTTCGGGGATTCTATAGATGGTAATAGATTAGGGTTTATAAAACAATTTAGATTATTATTTTTTCATGTGAATTTATCTTACATGTTATTGATTCCATCATGGGGTTGTAAATAAAAGTTTTATCATAATTTCAATGGAATAAATACAAAATATTTGAGGTTTTATGTAATATTATTTTAATTTCATGAACGAAATTTTGTGAGATATTTTAATCAGTTTTGGGGGAAGTAACTCAGTGGTGAATCATGAGATTTCACGTTAGGTAATACTTGATAAGAATTAAATTAAAATTTATATTTGTAAGCTATGAGTTATGGGGAATTTTTTTTGTTAATGGAGACATTAATTTTGAGGTTATTAAGATTATTAGGGATATATATTTACTTATTAATGAAATTATCTGTGATGATCATTTTGTGTTATTATATTATTATGGTAAATAATGAATTAATTATTCATATAAAGTTTTATTAATTTTGTGTTATCTGATACCTAATACAAACCATATTGTTTTTTGTCAATGTTTAAAAATTCGAAGAATAATTTTTTTACATTTTTTTATCATATGATATGTTAGATGTTGGTTTTATTTGTGTAGTTATGAAAAAATAATCTTTAATATTAATTACAAGGAATAAGAGGTGTGATAAAGGTGGAATTGACCAAAGTAAAATCAGAGGATTTAATATTTCTTATGAAATGGATGAAAATAAAGTATGTTTAATTTATTATGTTCTAAGTATAGTTACTAAATGAATTCCCTAGATCCTGGAAAAGTATATTGGAATTAAATTTTTATCCTTTTACTATTATTTATGAATAATTTTTGATATTTTTTACATGTCATTGGTAACTGTTTTGTGTTGATTTCCATTATCATGATCAATGTTCTATGTCACTCTCCATCATTATTTATAAGTTAATTTTTTCATCCACGTATATATTTTCACATCCCACTAATGTTACAAAATTTGGAAGTATAATTGTGTTTTATTCCAAATAGACATCATTTTTACATTTTCCTCTTAACAAAAATATATTTTATATCCCTTTTTATGATGTGGGAATTCCTCAATGTTATTTTTTAAATATAATAATTTTATTCCATTATTGGTCAAATGTTTTATCTTCCACTCATTATCAATGATATTTAATGAATTTTTTAAATCTCTATTATCATTAATGAGAAAAATTTGTGAGGATATAATTTATTTGAGGTGTTAGAATGTTATTCCCTAAAATTTTAAAATAATATTATATTTGGTATCATATATAACACACAACACGGGGTATTAAATTCCATGGAATATTGCTATTTAAATATGATAGTTATAATGTTGACATCTAATTGGTTTTTAAGAATAGCTATACTCACTTTATGAAATACATATATTAAAAGGTCATACAAAATAAAAATTTATTGGTTAATTCTTATGAAATATGGACCCATTTGTCAATGAATATATTTTAATCTACAGAAATAAATTTTCATACTTTTTATATTTCCTTTTAAAAGAGATTATTATAATTTATTTATTAAAATTATAAAAGTTACATTTTAAAAATTATATAATTTTTTATGTAGTCATATTTGAATTATCTAATAGATAAATATTTTAATTAATTTGAAATGAATGATTTTTCATTGAATAACAAAAAAAATAAAATGTTATAGAAAATTATCATTTCTTATAAAATACTTACAATGTCCCATTTGAATTTTAATAGGATTTAAAATTTCATTCGTTTATTTAGATAATATTTAATCCATGTAGTTTTACATAAATTAATACTATGCGTCATTTTGTAATAGAATAAAAATTATATATAAACATTTAGCTTTTGGAAAATTCATTTTAATCGCATTTTATGGTTTTATTTTTAAATGTAAATTTTCAAATTTATAGGAAAATAATTTTATGAATTTTAATTCTATTTGGACTCATTATTTCATATTTGTGTGATATTTTATTTTTGGTTTTTTATAAGGAAGTTAATTTTTTATTTCAAAAATAATTCCATATGTATAGATTATATTTTATTTCAAAATAAACAAAAAAATATATTTTTATTTCCGGTGCCGCACTTACACAACACTAAAACTATAATACTTGGTTCCCTAAACATAATATTTTAGAAGGAAGATGTATTTCCTCAAATTGGTTAAGGAATATGAAGTATTATTTATTAAAAAGTTCAATAGATAATAATTTTGGAGTTATATAATATGTAAAATATCTAAATTCTTATTTAATGATTGTGTAAGGGAACAAAATTTCCAAATAACATATTAAATATGTTATAATGATATGGATGAGTTTTTAAACCCAACAAGTCCTGCCAGAATAAAAACATCTAAAAATTAATTATAATTAAAATAAAAAAGTAGACATGTGATGCTTATAGTTAAACAAAGGTAGTTTCCCTCATCCAAGAAACAACATAATTACATATCACAACACGACATATCATTTTTACAATCATAGTCATCACTAGTTACCCACTCAGATTGAGAATTTCCAAAAATAAAGATCTTAATGATCAAATTATTCCTTCATTCCATCATAGAGGTTTATATAGTGGTCATGGTCCTTGGAAGGTTAGCGTGGTCGTTTTTTGACCTTCTCTTGGTTGGAACTGGAGTGAAACCCTTTCTATCGGTCACCTAGTTCATTACCTATACAAAACCATATTTGAATTTGTTATAAATATTTTTCAAAACTATAAGGGGAGTGATATCAATCACCAATTCATCATCAAATATGTTACTCCACATATCATATATTTTTGAAGAAAGAAAAATGTTCCAAATATCCAACTAAAATGAGGAGTAGATTGATTGAGATCATTATCCTACTGGTTTCCAAAAGAATCCATTTTATTACCCTCACTTTGGGTTTAGGAATATTAGACTACATGTCGGAAAAACTCACTATCTATAACCAACCCAAATTCATGTTTTTGCTCATATTAGACATATATTAGAGGATAACCATGAATATGTGTATCTAACAATTAATATGCAACATTAATATATAACAACTCCTATGAATGTTTTTTCTCACTCCTAAAGAGTATAAATTAGCTTTAAATAAATCCTTAGAACCAATAAAAGCATGACTATTCTGATAATCATCATCCAATGTGTCAGCATCAACAATAAAAATTCGAAATATCTTCTCATTATAATCACTATTTGGGGGATACCTAGAAGGACTATTAACATTTTTTCCTGATTATGTTATCTCTTACAAATATAGTCAAGATGAACAATGTTAAGGCCAGTTGTGCGGGTTATCGACCTCCTACAATAATTCCTAGAATGAAAAATTTACATTATAGAAAAATTGTATGGAGATTTTAATAAAAAAATATGAATTTTCAAATAATTATTTTGTGTGGATAACAACATATTCCTAGTTATAATTATACTCAAATAAACATCAACTTGGATAGAGGGAAACTTGGAAAAACTATCATGGTCCGTATTTCTATCCAATTTAATTCGAAGTCCAATTGATGAAGCTAAATAAAAAAATGGTGGTAATTGATCTTATTAATACCATAAAATCACACCCATACATGACCAACAAATTTTATAATGTCAAAGGTATTAATGTTATAATTTATTTCCAAAATCTATAGATACCTTGGTTTAAAAAAATCAAATGAAAACCGAAACCCTCTTCATCAACTCTGAATTGGGAAATTATAGTTGAAAGAGTCCGTGCCCCACTGGAATACTTTTCTAGTTTGAGAATTCCCAAATCAAAGATAGTATACTTTCCCTATCACCCAATTTCCATGGTTTGTACAATTTAGATAGTACCAAATGTCAAATAATGTAGTGATGAAAAATAGAAATTCAATCCAAAACATCATCCCGCCTTATGATAACACGAGTCATGTCATCCACTTTAAAAAATAGACCTGAGTTGTGGTCATGAGTGGAAGGGAGAATACTTCCATTCAGATCTGATGGATTTCAATGAAATGAGGGTGTCAATTTTAAAATAGAAACAATAGGGAACCAAGACATCAAGTAGGAAGGGGCATCTAGACTTCATCCTTGCCCATATAGAAACTAATTTTTTGTGTCTCTCTAGTAACTTTCCCTCCCACAGATGCATCCGGTCATCGAGTTGCTAGTGGGGGATGTATATCAGGGATCAGGTAGAACCTGAGAAAATAAGGAATCTCCATAGAGAGGGAAAACCCTAAAATCCTTCTTCATTAGGATTTCCCTCGTGACCACGTTCCACCTCTCTTTTAGTCCTAGATGATTTTATAATTAAAATAAGAAATAATATGTTTGATTTAAAAAATTATACTACTTTTTAGAATCATTTATTTTTACTAATTTAAATTATTATAATTTCATAAACCATTTATGTTATGATGAAACATAATTTACGAAAACAGAAGAAATATTTTGAAAATAATTTTAAAAATATTAGAAATAATTATAATTTGTTGAATTATTATGTCTCATTTTTTATATATATTCATTACATATTAGTGATGGTTTAAATTTAATTATTTTAATTCTATTACAATATTTATTCCATTAATTCCAATTTATGTCAATTGTCTTGAAAATTATGTTAATGGTATTTTGTGACATATATTAATTAATTAAAATAATTATCATTGGATAAAATAATTTTATATGGACTAGAATATCAACCATTGTATACTTATGTATCAACATTCCTTTTATAGTAACCATATTGAACCTTAAAAAGAAAAAAACATAGAAATGATTCAAATTTTCAATAGTGTCAAATAGGGGTTAAAAACATTGAGACATGGGTTAATTTATCACCTTAAATTGTCAAAAATTTATTCAATATGAGAATATTTACTCATCCCCATCCTATAATAAATATATATATATTTCTTCTTCCACTTTTCTATGAAAATTAATTTATGTAAAATTAATAATTTAAGTAATTCTAAGGGTGCCCCACCCCTCCCTTCTAAAAGGGAACCTGTACTCATCCTTCCTCGAAATATGTTTTTCTCTCAAACTCATTAAATCAGTGTTAAAATACCTTCTCAACAGTCAAATCCATGAAATACAGGCTTCAGTTATATGGTAGTCATATTTCACTATAAAGCCTTGAAATATAATAATGTGTCTTATTAGAGCATGGAAATGTGAAAATGTGTGATTATAGGGCCCGATGATCGAATAATAAATTTTATAAAAATATTAAATATATTCCATATCACATTCATAGAGTTTTAAAAAAATAATAGAAAATCTTATACCCATAGACAAAAACAATAAATTTGAGTCCATGGTTTAATCCTGGGTGTGAAGTATATCATAGGTTGTAACTAAAGTTGGTCAACACCAAGCATTCATATAATTCATCCATTGACAAGTCCACTAAGTGGTTTAATTAATTAATTAATATAATTAATTCACTTAATACCCATTATATAATTTCATCATTAAATATTATATCATAGAGATTATCCAAGTTTATCCACTTATCACTTGGAGCATAGGCAAGAGAATTAAAGCGTTATTCATTGGAATATTGGAATCATACATTGAACAATGACTAGATCAAGGTGGATTGATATACACTGATAGAATATAATTTTACCCATTTATCGTGAATGTATTTTTTACCAATGATCAATCCATTTTTGTGGAAGGACTAATAAATTTTAGTTTCCACGCAGTTCATTATGTTTTTAAAGTATGAATTGGACATGCTTATAGTTTTTGGTGATTTCATGACACATACATGATCCAGTTATTGGAATACATTATTTTAATTAATTTATTATATCTTATAGCATGATCTCACCCTCTATTCCCCACTTTGAAAATGATGGTTTATAATACATGGCCATGGATGTTTACCACCCTTATTATAGTTATTTTTCACAATTATTATATGATTTTTTCACCATAGGCCTTTTGGGTCAGGGTTAGACTTTCTTGGTGCAAGATCAAGGATGACCAAACACCTCAATTTGTTGATGTTGTTTGAAAAAATATCAAGATAGGTATTTTATGATTTAGCAGGTTTTAAGGGATGTAGTTGATAATTATTGTATATATCTGATTCAGGGAAGTGCAGCAGTGACCGAAGGAACGATGCCTACATGTGGGCCTCATGCGAACATTTAAAATCCTTTTTTAATACATTAGAGTATGTGAAACAATGGTCAGAGGTCTTCACCAATGATTTAGGGTAGTCAAATGGAGAAAATAAATGTAAAAATGGTGGATCTATGATCCATGAATAAAATTTGTCTTTATTTGAAAATCCCAACTACACTACATGTACTTGGATGAACACATGTTGTGTGGTACCCATGATGCGTCAAATAGGACATCTGGGTGGATATAAGTATCACATGCCATGTGGGACATCCACACACCCTATGACCTAGTTCTGGAGGTGTGGAATGTATTTCAAGAGGAAATGGGAATTAGCACATCATGACAGATTGACATATCTAGGTACATGTTCATGTGCCGATTCCTGGGAATGAACAGGTTGAAGTCCAAGAACACATACATGACCATGTACACGGGTATAGATAGGACTAAACAGGGCGACCTTGTGTGGCTAAGAGAAATCTTGTATTAACCATACATAAAATTTATGTTGACATGGACACTAATATATGTCCATTTGATACATAACTAGGTAGTGAGTTGGGAACACACACTATGCAAATAACACCCCAAGCTTCTTTGGAACGTTTCTCTTGGAATAATGCAATAGCATGCGATGTACACAACATCGAGTTCAAGCACACCATGACCTATCAAACGAGCCGTTTAAAAATAGGTTATGAATATTATTAACAAAATTTTGAATTTTATATATATCCCATATAATTTTAACATCCATATTTTTTGTTTCTATGAAATAATTTGTGGAAAAATTCAATATTTCAATAAAAGAAGTATTTTCAACAAAATACAGTTTTTCCACCTTTTAATGGAGAACCCTTTTTAATATAATATTTGACACTTTATATTTTTAATTTTATGAAATTAAATTATTCTTTAGAAGTGTAAAATGAAAATTTAGTTTGGATAAATTTTTTGTACTTTTCTGATAAATTTCATATTTTGATGAATTGTGAAAAATACTGAATTTTAATTAAAACAACTTTTTAATAAAAATAATTTAAAGTGTTAAATTATATATTTGAGTGGTTTTAAATTATCCATAGATTATATTTTTATCATTTAATATAATTTAGGTCATTTTATGTAATTTCAAATTTAAATTGATATATAAACATGTTTCAATCTTTTGACAGTTATTACAAATTAAAAACCCGCTTTTTGGTTTTGACGACGAGTACTAATTTCAAATTATTTTCTACAACCTCAGTGTTTTGAATTTGGAAAAACTTATTACATATTTGAATTCAGGAGGTACAAACTATGTAAATTTGTAACTTTTATTTGTATACATTATGAATAATTTCGTCGGTTAATATTTTTTTTACTATGGTTAATGGGTAAATCTTGTAAATAAAGGTAAAAATAAAATTATAATAATATTAAATTATCCTAGAACATGTTAAAACCCTATTAAACGATACATGACCATACAAGGGAATTCTTGGGTCAATTTTGGGACCCCATGGAGCCACTTGTGTAGTAATAATGACATTTTATATTAATTAATTCATAGTAAAGACAAAACTTACAAAAACTGTATCTTTTAGTAAAACAATTTTATATAGGGTTAAATAATTGATATATTCGACTATAAATATTAATTTTAAAGATAATAATATTCCATATGTCATGATATTTTATTAATAAATTTTTAACTTAATATAAATATATTTATTTATGACACAATAATGATGCAGTATTTTCTTTAATAAAGGAATAATCAAATAAATGATATTATAAATATTCAAATAAATATAATTTGAATGTTTTTATTCCATAAAAGAATTTTATAGGTGAATATTACATGTTATTATTGATTCAATGTATTTTTTTTAATAGTCAAGTTTTTATGACTTTTGCAAAAACCAAATACGAAATACTGTCAAAATTGACAAAAATGAATTTTTAAAACAAATACTATATTATTAAATGATATATTAGTCCTAAAAATATAGTGTTTGTCCAAAAGACTTATATAATATTACATGTGTCATTAATGAACCACTTGGTTTTTTTTTTAATTTTATAGTAAGTTTATTAACCATTTATTATAATAATACAAGAAGACATTGTAAAAGTTAATCTATTTATCTAAGTGTTAAAAATAAAAGAAAAGGTTAATATGGTAACCTAAACATGTGTAAAACCAATTTTTTGAGAGGCTTGCAACCCATCCCCACCATATCCTAGAAATAAATGATTTTGGAGCCATTATAAACTAAATATGATTCTATAATAAAATAATATTTCAAGGTTTTCTAAAAGTGACCCCCACATCTCTTATAAAAGGGAATGCCCACTTATCTTAATTTTAGATATCCAAATTCATTTGGATCAGACAACTGCTACCAAAATATCCTCCCAAAAATCCTTTATTCGACCTAGTGGTTTTAATTTGATCATAAATCCTACCTAATGATCCATTTTGATCAACTCGAAAGGAAACACCCGAAGAAGAGGTAAACATTTCACCACCCTCTTTCAAAGTTCTTTTCTTCTTCCACTTACTCTTTCTTTGCTGTTTACATTCCTAAATAATAACTCTAGTTACTTATATATACATTGATGTTATTATATTTATGTTATAACCATATTTATTATTTTATCCATCCTATAAATGACAAAGTCACCATAAGTGCGTACGTATGGCTTACCGTCTCCACGTCGTGGTGTTGTTTGTTATTCAACACTTCATTATTTGGATGGGTATAATAATGAGTAAAATTGATTTAAATAAAAAATGAAAAATTTAATTATTCAATATATATGATATACCATCCAATTACATATTATTTGAATATCAAAAACCTGATATTGTCGCTCATGCGTACGTACAGATTACTGTCTCCACGAACGCGATGAGATTCATTCCCCATCGTAACCACTCTAGAATAATTTTCATTTTATGATAATGTTAAAAATATAATATCATTATATATATGAATCTAATAAATCATATCGATAAAAAAAATGACTTATATAACAAAACATATAAAGAAAAATGAATCAGTTAACACCCGAAAGGATGATACAACTGAAATATCATTAACAAAGAAATATTAGAAGATCATATATGTTATCATATTTTTGCATGTGGTTTAATAACAATGATTTAACTATTATAATTATGTTAATATAAAATAGACCAAGTAAAATTAAAATGTAAGGGTTAATTTCACAATCTCATTATTATTAGTGATAGTTTTTATGTTAGTATCTACTTGAACCTCTTTATCATCCACATCCGTGTCTCTTAAAAATGTATTGGAAAAGATTTTTACTATTTACTAAACTATGGGATAAATTCATTTATACCATTATTTTAATTTTTATAAAATTATGTGAACGAAATCTTTCTATCGTTTTCCAAACAAGGTACTTTATGACCTTTTCGAGAAATTAAGGTAAGAATGTTTTTTAACTTATACGGCGGGTGTGGTTATTCTCTGCCATGATAACACCGTTGAAGATTATCTTACAAGATTACAAGAATATTTTCAAAATAAATGTTTTCTTTTCTATTTACATGGCTTTTAAATTATTTCAAAATAGAAAGATATATTCTTCTAAAATAATTTTTATTTCATCTATGTCAACATCCTTTAATGGATTTTATATTTTTTTGAAGTTAATTTATTATGATAAAACCCATACATATTGTACTGAAGGTTTTTTTATATGTTTGACTAAGGATGTGTTATATTTAAATCCATTCATGGTTTATGGTAAATTTATTAACATTTTTTATGCTAGTTTTAATACGAATGTCTATGTTATGTTTCAACCTTTTCATATGAGGAATGCATTGGACTAAGTATGTGACGGGTAGAGCCCGAAATATCTCGTCGATGAATTGGTAGGACTTATGAGACAAACTAGTGTCTTGGGATAAGGCCTTGATAAAATATTATTTGTAGTCTAGGCATGAGGCCTTGACTATGTGGTTATGATGTCCGACATTCTCCATTCCATCATTATGAAATTGGCTAATGATATTGCATGTGATTATTAGACTTGTAGAATATCTATGTGAATAAGTAAATGGAATTATTTGATCTATCATGGAAATATTATGCGGAATTTTATTTTTAAAAGGCTTATGTTTTAGTCTTATATAGTTTATTAAAATGTTTATGCATATTTATGAATGTTTACGCTATATTGTTATCCTTACTGAGCATCTGAGCTCACCCCTTTCTATGTTTTATTTTTTCCAGGATGCGAAATAGTATATTATGAATGACCTACAGGGATAGTCTATGGGATATGAATGTGTTCAATGGAGACAATGAGGTTGATGTTTTCTATTTTTTAATGTAATGTAAATTTTATGAATGTGTCTAGAACTTACAAGGCTACTAAACTGATTAGTCTTTTGGGACATGATTCTTTGTATCATTCAATGTTATGTAATAATGCACTGACTCTGGGTAACTATGGTTGGGGTGTTATAGTTGGTATCAGAGTAAGTTTAGTAAAAACATGGAAACTATATTTAGATAAAATCTAATTAGAGCACATTACCCTAAGATAGACTTTGAGGATTATAATAGAAGAACAACCTAGAATTTTGGTAATTTAGAGATTTTGTGTATTTTCCAAGCAATGAATCCATGGCTGGATATGAGCAGGTAGATGTGGCTATAGTATAGTTGTACCTAGGAATGAAAACTCTGACATGGAGTTTTGGGCTGGACCTGGGGTATCCTGGTACACGACAACAGGCCTTGCTGCACTCTTAGTTACGACACTCATGGGGGAAATTCTTAATATAATTCACACTTTATTTACAAACCATTATTAAGAATTTAGGAGTATATTTTTTATCAAAGAAATCATATTCATGATTATGGATTGTATCCATAAACCATTCAATTTCTGTTAGGTGTTTTACAAATTTGGAATTATTTATTGAAAATCATAATCTAATCTAGTGTATGCCATTGTTTAGAAATGGTTCCTCGTGGAAGGAATGGAAACCATATCAACGCACGTAATCCTTGTAGAGATTTCCATCCTATTCAAGATAATTATAATAGAGTTGGTGATGAAACTGGTTCTGATCAGATTATCACCATACTGGGAAAACTCACTTAGGTTATGAATAGTAACATTTCCCATATGGAGTACCCTGATCCACAATGAGGAGTATCAATGTTAGACCACTTCATGAGAAAAAACCCACCAACATTAAATGGAAGTACAAATCAATTGGTAGCTGGGTAATAGATAAGTTCCTTAGAAAAAATATTTCTTTCATTGGGGAGTAGTGAGAGGGAAAAAGTTTTCATGGAAGTTTATCGCCTCATTTGAGCTTCAGATCAATGGTGGTTATTAATCCCAAACAGAAAGGAAGATGAATAAGTATAAAATATGGAATTGAGGGAGTTTAATGATATTTTCATAGAAAAATACTATCCTTGTGACCATCAAGGGGATATGGATGGAAAATTTCTGAGTCTGAGGAATAAGGAAGATGAGAATGTTGCAAAATATGAGGAAAACTTTACAAGGATAGAAAGGCTTGCAGTAGATTATACAGGTCACCCAATTATTAAGATTGGTCGATTCTTTGATGGTTTAAAACCATTTCTTAGTTGAGAATTTCTCTCACAATATTTCTTGATGTACAAATATATAGTCTTGTGTACTATCAAGATAGAAAAGTAATTCTCTATGTCATATGACATTAAATTAATGCAAGATAAGAAAAGAACGGTAGAGAAGACATATAGAGGGAATAATTGAAATAAGGATTTTCCCTTATGTGATAATTTTGGGAAGACCCACCCAGGTACGTGCCTAAAAATAATGGGAGTCTATAAAATTTGTGGTGAAAAAGGCCACCAAGCTCGTGATTACAAGGGAAAGAAAGAGGCTATCAATGTTGAATGCTACAATTATAGAGAAATAGGGAATTATGAAAATGAATGTTCTAAGCATCAGGGATACTTAACTTAGAAAAGGCAAAGGGAGAAAGGCCAAGCATAGGTTGTAACTATAGTTGAAGTGGAAGAATTAATTTAGTTGTGTTTTTAGATTCAAAAAGTATATTATGTTTATAAGAAGAATGTGATATATATAACGATTGTATTTTAGTACTTGTCGTTTTAATTATGATTTTAATATTATTAAGGTATTCATATATTCAATATGTGATAATATGATAAACATTAAGTTGTTTGGGGAATCTAATGTTAAAATTGATTTTGGAATTTAGAGACCTTTTAGAGAGAGTTTGAACAGAAGTATTTTGGATAACTATAATGGTTGGAATTGATTAATTTTATCATTGGATAGTATTTTTTACAGTTAAAACATTTCTCATGAATATTTTTGGAATATTATAATACTATAGTTTTAGAAAAAGGAAATCTTTCAAGTCGGTCGATAACATGTCGCGTTGGAAAAATCTGCAGGAATCCAACCCACATCCAAAGTGCGAAAAGGGTTTATCTCCTACCACTAGCCTAAAGGAAGTCCTTAGATATTACAAAATATTTTTCTTCATTTAAATTGTGTATGTTAATATTTAGAACCCTATACGATTAGGATAATCAGAATATTTTTGACTTCTATTATGTTTTGGTGTCAAAGATGAGTTTATGGTAGAAAATAGTTAAAGGATGTAACTATACTATTCAAATTATTTTTTTTCTTATTCTATGATGAAATTAATTGTTAATATTTAGGGAAAGGATATTAAAACCAAATATATGTTATCCTATCGCTTATGTTTTGATGAACTGAAGATATTTTAAATCATAATAGATTTATGGCTTGGTGGCCCTCAATTTTCCATTAACATTTTGTGATTGATGACCTCAATCACTCCCTATAAATATTTATGTTTTCCTCTAATTATAATTTCCACCAATGTTCTACCATTTTAAATCCTAATTTTGTGGTGACTTTTACATTTCCCTTCCCCTCTTATTAATAAAAAATTTCATTAACCCTATTTTCGATGTGGGTTTTCACAAAGGTATTTTTTTTAACATTTTATTTTAGAAGAACAATTTAAAACTGAGAGGAATAAAATTATTTAAGGAGGGTTGAATGTAACACCCCAAGCTTCTATGGTACATTTCTCTTCGAATGATACATTAGCGTGCGATGTACACAACATCGAGTTCAAGTGCACCACGACATATCAAACTAGCAGTTTAAGAAGAGGTTATGAATAAAATTAACCAAATTTTGAATTTTATATGTATAAAATATAATTTTAACATCCATATTTTATGTTTCTAAGACATAATATGGGGAAAAATTCATATTTTCAATAAAAGAAGTATTTTTTAGAAAAATACAGTTTTCAGCCATTTAATGGAGAACCCTTTTTCAATCAAATATTTGACAGTTATATATTCAATTTTATAAAATTAAATTCTTATTATGAAGTGGGATATAAAAATATAGTCTTGATAAATTTTTAGTACTTTTTCTGATAACTTTAATATTTTCATGAATAGTGAAAAATACTGAATTTTAATTAAAAAAAACTTTTTAAATTGAAATAATTTAATGTGTTAAATTATAAATTTGAGTGGTTTTAAAGTATAATTAGATTGTATTTTTATCGTTTAATATAATTTTGGTTATTTTTTGTAATTTCACTTTAAAATTGTATATAAACACGTGTCAATCTTTTGATAGTTATTACTTTTTAAAAACCTGTTTTTTGGTTTTGACAATGGGAATTAATTTTAAATTTATTTCAGCAACCTCTATAATTTGAATGTACAAAAAATGGATTCCATATTTGGAATCAGGAGGTCCAAATTTTATAAATAGGTAACATTTATTTATAGACTTTATGAATAATTAATTCGGTAATTATTTTACATACCAGGGTTAAAAGGTAAATTCGGTAAATAAGGGTAAACAACAATATTATAATAATATTCAATTACCCTATAATGTGTCCATACCCTATTTACTGATACATTTCTGATCATAGACATCCTTGGGTCTATTTTGGGACCCCATGGAGCCACATGGGAGTAATAATTGCATTTTATATTAATTAATTCATAGTTAATACAAAACTTACAAAAGCATGTATCATTTAGTAAAAAAAATATATATGGGGTTATATAATTTATATATTAGACTATAAATTTTAGTTTTAAATTTAAAAATATTCACCACATCATGATATTTTATTTATAATTTTTAGGCATAATATAAATATATCAATTTATGACACAATAATGATGCAATATTTTTCTTATTAATGAAAGGATCAAATAAATGATATTATAATTATTAAAAAAAATATAAGTTCAATGTTTTGATGGCATACACAAATTTTATAGGTGAATATGACATGTGAGTATTGATTCAATGAATTTTTTTTCGAATTAATCAAATTGTTTTTGACTTCCACAAAAACCAAATACTAAATAATTTCAAAATTGACATAAATGAGTTTTTAAAGAAAATACTATATTATTAAATGATATAATAGTGCTAAAAATCAAGGTTTCGACCAAAAATATTTATATAACAATAGATATTCCATTAATGAACCACTTGGGGTTCTTTTTTCATTTTATAGTACGTTTATTAACCATTTATTATAATAATACAAGAAGACATGGTAAAGGTTTAACTATTTAACTAAGGGTTAAAACTAAAAGATGATGTTAATATGTTGACCTAAACCTGTCTAAAAACAATTTATTTGGAGGATTTTTACTGATACCCACCTTATCCTCAAAATAAATCATTTTGGATCCTTTATTAACCGACTATGATTTTATAATAAAATAACATTTCATGGTTTTCCTAAAGTTACACTCAACTCTCTTATAAAATGGAACTTCCCCTTGTATTAATTTGACATCTCCCAATCCATTTGGATCAGCCAAACTATTACCAAATATCCTACAAACTATCCTCACTTCTACCTAGTTTCCTTACTTTGACCATAAAGACAACCTAAGGATCCCTTTTGATCAACTCAAAAGGAAACACCCGAAGAAGAGGTTATAATTTCACCACCCTCTTTCAAAGTTCTTTTCTTCATACACTTCCCCTTTCTTTGATTTTTCTATACCGAAATAATAACTGTAGTACCTTATACATACTTAGATTTTATTATAAGTATGGTACAACCATATTCATTATTTTATCCATCCTATTAATGACAAAGTCACCGTACGTGCGTGCATACAGATTACTGTCTCCACGTCATGGTGTAGTTTGTATTCAACACTTAATTATATGGATGGGTATAACAATGAGTATAATTGATGTAAATAATAAATATAAAAAGTTTATGATTCTTAATATTTTATATTCCATCCCATTACATATGATTTTAATATCAAAAAATGATATTGTCGCTCGTGCGTACATACAGATTGTCGTCTCCACAAACACAATGAGATTCATTCCCCATCGTAACCATTAAAGAATAATTTAAATTTTATGATAATTTTTAAGAACATAATATCATTCTATATATTAATAAAATACATTCTATCTATAAAAACATGACTTCAATATCAAAACATATAAAAGAAAATGAATTAGTCAACACCCAATATGATGATACAACTGAAATATCATTAAAAAAGCAATATTAGAAGATCATATATTATATAATATTTATTTAGGTGATTTAATAACAATGATTTAACTATTATACAAGAGGTTAACATACCCCTGACCAAGTAAAATTACACGGTAAGGGTTAATTTTGACAATCTCTTTATTATCTGATGTTGTTTTTACTTATGTATCTTTAGGGACCTCTCTATCATCCTCATCCGTGTTTTTTTTAAAATGTAATTCAAAAAATTTTAAATTTTTACTAGACAATAATTTAATGTCATTTATACCATTTTTTGAGTTTTTATAAATTGTATTTAATGTAATATTTCCATCATTTTTCAAACAAGGTACATTATGACCTTTTCGAGAAATTAAGATATGAATGTTTTTTTAACTTATACGGCGGGTGTAGTTATTATCCACCATTATAACACCATTGATGGTTCCCTTAAAATCTTATAAAATTATTTTCAAAATAAAATTTTTATTTTATAATTACATGAATTTTAAATGATTTCAACATAGAAATAGATATTCCTCTCAAATAATTTTGTTTTCATCTATGTCAAAATCCTTTAATGAATTTTATTCTTGTTTGAAGTTGATTTGTTTAGATAAAAATATTTCATATTGTGTTGAAGGTTCTGTGATATGTTTGACTATAGATGTGCTAATTTTATACCATTCCTGGTTAATGGATAATGTATTAACATTTTTTATGCTAGTTTTAATATGAATGTTGATGTTTTGTTTCAACCCTTTCATATGAGGAATACATTGGACTTAGTAAGTGACGGGTGGAGACCACTATAGCTCATCAATTCACCACCTGGTCTCATGAGACAAACTAGTGTCTTGGAATAAGGCCTTGAAAAAAATCTTATTTGAAGTCTTTGCAGGAGTCCTTGACTATGTGGTTATGATGTCCAACATCAGGAATTGCATCATTATGAAATTGGCTATTTATATTGCATGTGGTTATTCAACTTGTAGAATATACAAGTGAATAAGTAAATGACATTATTTGATCTATAATTTCCATATTATGCTGAAGTTTATGTTTAAAAGGATTATGGTTTAGTCTTATACATTTCATTAAAATGTTTATGCTTATTTATGAATGTTTCTGCTATATTGTTATCCTTACTGAGCATCTGAGCTTACTCCTTTCTATGTTTTATTTTTCCTTGGATGCGAAGAAGTATATTATGAATGAACTATAGGGATATTCTATGAGATATTAATGTGGTCCAAGGAGAAAATATTGTTATTGTTTTTCATGTTTTAATGTAATGTAAAACTTATGAATGTATCTAGTACGTCCAAGGCTACGAAAATGGTCGGCCTTTCGGGACATGATTCCTTGTATCATGCCAATTTTATGTAATAATAAACTGACTCTAGGTAACTAGGGTCAGGAAGGTACAATGAAGACCACCAAACATGCTATTTAATTCCAATGATATCATCTTTCTCATTTATATTCTTTAGTTTTATTGATACTTTTTCCCACGGGTAGCCTAGATGGTCTGTTTTTACACATTGAACATGATTCTGTTTATCATAGTGTATTTTGAGGTATAATTTGATTTTTTTCAAGTGTGAAGACTATTTTGGTGACATTAGAGGATGGAAGTTATTTGGAAGGATCATTAGAGAGAGTTAGGGTTTGGAAACGCCCCTTTGGTACCTTCGTATGGGTCACCATACTCCCCACATTGGTTTAAGTGGTACCCCCTAATAGAATAGGGTGTGGGTCCTCTATATACTAATTGGAACCCCTTGAATGACTATGGTTTGGGTCTTCTACCCATTGGGTGGAAATAAGGGATGGAATAAGGCGTAGGTCCTCTGCCGACAATGTGGAACACCCTTGACGGACTAGGGAGTGTGTCTTAGACCTACTCAGTGGAGCACTCTGATGGAATCTTACCAGAATCCTTTACCAATTTAGTAAAATCCATTATCACAATAGATTGTGTTCCATATATTTATATATTATGTAGATCGTCCTTATCATGTAGATTTTTAGTACTCTACTAAGATAATGTTCCCCCTTAGCTTTGAATCATATTGTCGATGTGTGGGTTCTTTATACAGTTACTCATTCGGATAGACACATGAGTAGTTGGGCATTAAATATGGACTTCTTAGTGTTGTTCAAAATATATTAATCTTGTTATGAGGTGGGGTAGAGATAGGTGATTTATCTCGCATCATGGTTTCATATATGAGAATATATATATGTGTGTGTTGTTGGGTTTTTTTCCTTATTACTTTGGGTTAGGCTGACCACTTCTATCGTTACTTCTATATCTCCCTCATTAGTTTTTGGTGCATCCTACTTGATATTTATATACTCATACCAACATGGGTTTTCCCCACATGTATCATGTCATATGAATATGAGATATTTATTATTAATTATTTTAATTAAGGATAGGGATACTCCTTTGTATAGAACACATATGATGGTTGGGGATTGGACATCAAGGGTTGGGTTCTGTCAACGATTTTATTTACCAATTCTTATCCAGTGGGGATATCATTTTTGAATGAGTGTTTATTTTTTCCTTTCCATATTATTTTATTCTATAAAAATATTTTACAATCCATAGAGGTTATCAAATACATATTCTTAACTCTATTTGTTTCGTCCTTTTATTTTTATTCCTCTTCACTTCATAACGAAGAAGGTTTGGTGCATATGTACTTGTACATTAAGAAAAGTCCTCCCATATTAGTAATTTGTTATCAATTATTTTCACTAGACCTAGGCTTTCAAAGGTGGTATTGTTGTTTTGGAGGAATAATCTTCTAATATCCAGGTGGTTCCCTATGGGTTGGGTCATTACAGATTGGTACCAATGGTTGTTTGACCTTGGGACGTTTTTTAAGTTGCATCCCCATATGTGGTTTGTATGGGATCTTATGGAAACCATGTCTAAGTGTCTTTATTATTGTTTTCAAGGAAAGGAATCATCTATTGGTGTTGTGACCAACATATCTAGTTAGTAGGATTATGATTATTTATGTTTCCACTAGGAATAACAAGACATTGGTTGTATGGAACATTGGAACATGAATCACACATTATTGATTTATATACATACCTTATTGAGTAAACTCCCTATATATATGCTCCTATGACTGTGGTATGTCTTGATTATATTCATGATGACTACACAAACAAAACTATCCATATTACCAATTCAGGATTTTGAAAATGATATAATGAGTGATGAAGCCTCAGTCTAAGGTCCACCTCATTCGATATTTCCCCCAGGCTGGTGGGTATCATTACCCCACCTGTCAACCATAATATTATACTATAAGAGTAGGATGAGGATTAATGCAATATTGGTTCACTAAAAGAGTTATATTGTCATTGGGAATTTTAGTTCCATTGTGTGTTAGATCCTTAGGTAGTGGAGGATTTCCTTGATTAATTTGTCCATGTTTTTATTCATGTGAAAACAATGAAAAATTAAATAATTGTGCTAGAAATTATAATTTGACACGGAGTAGGTTGGTGATACTAGAATAAATACTCATAAAATGATGATGATTCAAGAATCTCCTGATCTGAAATCAAGAAACTATCTTTTGAGAATTAATTCCCTTCTTTCTGGTGATCTATTCAGATTCATGAGCTTTTGGAGACATAATAAGAATTTATGATAGTAGCTGAGTATTTAGGGAGGATCCCTGGCCTTAAATAGAACTCCCTTTACATTATTATAGATATTTAAATACAGTCAATGATGTTTGACTTGGTTCTCTGTGGATACATCCTTGTTAGTGTTGTACCTTGGTAAATTATCTTATATAAGGGAGTTCTAGAAAGAGCAGTGGGAAAAGTGAAATTAATATATGAGAGATTCCAGATAGATGGTTATGGTATTGTGTGTTATGGGGATGAGTCTTCTATGACCACTAGTAGGTTTTGGTAGGTAGGGTCATGACGTTTGAGACCATCTTGTGATCAGACTCAGGCACATTGTCATGTGGGGTAGGGGACACGTAAAGTATTAGGGTATCCGAGAGAGGGGATATGATATGAATTTGTGGGTAAAGGTTTCGTGGAAGCGATTTCCTAACCTAACATGCTTTGGAGGGAAGGCATGTAGCAGATCAACCCCCATGTAAGAGACAAAATTGTGAGTGTGGATCTCATAAGTGTTGCCAGGGAGGCCCCCCAGGAGGCAGAACTAGAAGGGGAGTATATGAGGATCCAAATGAATGATATTATAGTTGTGGTATACAGTATGGGATACTTCCAACACCAACACCCCAAGGTAGCCCTTTTCATGCCCATGGTACCAACGATCCGGGCCATAGGCAATGGTAGTCCATAGAGGCACATGACCCAGTGGATCATGAGATAATTAGAGATACGATTTTAATTTATTTTACAATATTTTAGTAATTAATGACACATATATGAGTCATTAAGTCACCTCCATACTCCTATTGTGACAATTTAGCACAGTAGCATTGACATATGGTTCTTAAAGGGAATGATTATTCAATTTCTCTTATATCCTATATGTGATAGCTATCTATTAGTAGGGATATATTATCATGGGAAAAATGGGAATCATGTTTAAAACATATGATTTCATCTTGGGAGAAGACTGGTTTTCCAAGGTCTGATCCTAGATTGACTTTCACCAGAAATGAGTCAAATAAGTTATGATAGATGGTACACGACTCATAATTATTGATGGGAGATATATCATGATGGAGATAGTGGGTCTTATTATTAAGAAGATACAACCCATCAACCATCAATGTGTGAGTTCTTTTTTTTCTGACGTGATATTTTTAGGCATATAGGCTTATTTAGTCATGAATAATTTTATGTATGTCTTCCCTGAGGATGTTTTGGAACTACTTATGAGGTGGGAGGTTGATTGTTACATCATCATTCACCCCATAAATACTTCGATATTTTTGACATGATATCTAATGGGAACTAGAATTCTTTAGGAGGTGAGAATGCAGTATGAGTAACGCTGAGAGAAGGGTTTCATAAGACCTAGTGTGGCACCGAGGGAAGCTCTGGTTTTGTATTTGAAAATAGTGGGTGGTAGTTTGTGGGATTTAATTGATTATAATAACCTAAAACAGAATAATTTAATGATAAAGTTCCCTTTTATGAGGGTTTTCATCCTATAAAACCCATATATTTTTATGAGATTTTTTCTACGTAATTTGATTCCATTGATGTCATAGTTTACATGCAACACCAACTTATATTGTGTTACACATAACACTGAGCTTTTATAAAACAATTTTTTATAATTACAATTATTAAAAGAAGAGAATTATACCCTATACCTTAGAGTGAAAGGTACGAGCATGATTAACTGAATTATGTAATTATGGTTTACCCATGTATATATTATTACTTTAATAATTAATTATAAATGGATTTAAAACCCTTTTTAAAATAAAAGTAAATGTTTTTCTGAATAATAATTCAAATGTGTAGAAGCGTTTTTTAATAATAATTAAAAAATAATCATATCTTATTATATTAATGAAATATATATATATAATATATTCAATCTAATTTTTAATATTCATCATATGTGTTTTATATAAATTATATTAGGACAAATCCAATTTTTCCTATAATAGAAGTATTTTTCTAAAAAATTTGTTTTACCAAATTTTGATGGAATATTTGTTATAAATCATGTTTTTTTTACAGTTTTATGACTTATTTTTGACAATATAAACTTATTATATGAAATAGGGATATGAAAATTTACATTTGGTGAACTTTTGGTATTTTTCGATGATGTTTCATGTTTTGATGAGTATTGAAAAATATTGTATTTTAATTAGAATAATATTTTTTAAAAAACTTTTTTATATAATTAAATTATGTTTTGGGTAGGTTTAAATTTATAAATATTAAAATTTTACATCAATAAATACAATGTAGGTCATTGGTGTGAATTTTACATTGAAATTTGATATAAAAACCTTTCAATCTTTTGGACCTTTTCACATTAAAATAATGTTTACTCCCATCATCATCATGGTTAATTTTAAATTAATATTATCCCATTTTGTGTATTGAATTTTTTAAAATGTATTCCATATTTGGAATTTGGAATTATAAATTTAATAAATACATCCCTTCTATTTTTTTACATTATATATAGTAACATTGGTAATTTTTGTTACTATGGTGAAGGGTAAAATTGGGGAATTTTGGTTAATAATAAGGGGATAAGGATTATAGAATGAACCTAAATCTTAACCTAATGTTATTGAATGAAGTAAATTCTAAATTTAACACTCAAGGATCTAAATTGAATAATTTAATTTACACGTTCCATTAAAAATACATAAATATTATTAAAATCAAAGAGAGTGAAAGAATTTCACTCTTATTTTTAAGAAGTACATTATTTTCAATATGGGGATAAATATAAGAAATTTTTTACTATATATATTATTATTTATTATTAATTCCTTATCTATATCAATTAATTTTTAAAATATTTAGTGATGAAATAATTATCATAAATAATTACACAATAATGATGCAGTAATTATTCAATTAATGTAATACAAAATTATGTTCTATTATAAATATAAATAAATATAATATCAATAAAATAAGTTGATAAATGAAATTTCTAGGTGATTTGGATATATTGGGGGTTTATTAAATGAATTGGTTTGAATTTATCTTGTCGTGTTGAGTTTTTAACGTAAATTTAATGAATTGTGTAAAAGTTCACCCTAATAATATTTTATGAAATTAATATGTTATTAAATTAAAAATTAATAATAAAAAATCCAAAATAAGAACAATTGGGATAAATAATGATAAAAATGTCATAAATTGAAAATTTATTTTTCAATTTACACCTTATATGTATATATATACACTTTTTAATATTGAAAATGTTGTCACAATAGATAAATATAAAATAGGTTAACTAAGGGTTAATAAAACAATAAGGTTTAAAATTACAAAATAACATTTTTAAAAATTTATTTAATGATGGTTTTAATATCCTATACCACAATATGTTATAATAACATTCCATTTTGAGGTATTTGGAATGTGATTTAAATTATTTTAATTTAATGATTTTGAGAAATTCAAAAATTACTCCTCGCCTTCATTATAAAATGACACCACCTTCCTGATATTATTTCACCACATTGAGTCTTGTAGGTCAAATAAACTTAGAAAAATATCATATAAACTTCCCTATACACATTCTAGAGGTTCAGGTATTCCTAGAAGGAAATGTTTAGAGTCCTTTAGAGGAGATATAAATGAGTCGTTTCAAAGAAGAGGCAATCACTCAAACATATCATTGTTTTATTATTATATTTATTAATAATATAAATATATTACATATATAAGGAAATAATAACCTAATAAGCCTCAATATAATAAAAATTTATTATGATTTTGAAAGCACCACTATACATCCTCTTTCCCATCTAGAAAGAAACAAATATAACCCTCCTACGTATGTACGACATACAATATCCACGTAGTGATGCAATTAATTTTCATCGCCACATTTTATAAGTGTTAATTATAATGGGTTTAATTTATATATAAATAATTTATGAAATTAATATAATTTTTTAATGATAATTTCATATCTAACTTTTCAGCACCTAATATTTTGGGAGATGATAACGTTGCTCCTGCATACGTATGTCCTCCCATCTCCACGATGCAATGTGAATAGTTTCTCATCTATTTTTCAAATAGATAGTAATAATGATTAATTTAATTAATATAAATTATATATATATCATTAAAATTATTTTTTAAATATAAAATATCATATACTAATCCTTTTTTAATATCAAAATAAAATGAAAATAACATTCATGCATATTTATGACCTACCATCACCATGAAAGGTGTTTTTTGTTTTCAATCTATAACATTTATGAATCACAATGAATACATATATATTGAATTTATATATATATATATAATATTTATATCAAATTTATTATTCTCGATAGGATTAAATCATGATCTATATAAGAGGACCAAAGATAATAAGTCAAAATATGAACAAAAAACAAAGCTGTTATCCCGAAAAACATAACATTAACAAGGAATTGTTAATAATAGTGTATTATAATGTAATACATAAATAATATATCTATATTTATATATATCAATATGGTTTGTATTATATTTATAATAATATTATATTTATTATACATGATCTTTGAACATATACGAAGAAGTCATGACTAAAGGTAATGGGTTTTTTCTAACAATTATTTCACCAGAACACATTTATTATACACTGATTTTTTATTTTGTGAGTTTTATATAATTCCCAAGAATGTATTTTATTTTTATTATTATGATAAATATTATTTAATTTTTCATTTCTATATATTTTTTTTCTTCATGGCGCATTTGATTCTACTGATTATAATGTGATAAGTTATTATCTCACAATTTAATTAGTAATAAAGAATTTCTTGTTTTAAATCACCATTGTAGAATATTTATTTTCAACATACAAAATTATTTTAAATAACTTAAAATGTTTTCATTATTCTGAAATAAATATTTCAATTTTATCTTTACCCCTGTTTTAGTTTTTATGAAATGGGGTGAAAATAATATTTAATTCATTTTCTAAACAAGGGACCTTCTAAAAATAACATAAAAATTATATGAAAGGACTATTTTTTAACATATACATCATCAATGGAGTATTCCTCCATTTTTAGTTCATAATTATTTGGATCTTCCTTTACAAGCATATAAGGTTATTTCGATGAAAATGTTGTATTTTAAAATTGTGTGGGATTTTAAGAAATGAAATCATTTTCAATGTATAAGTGATATTTTCCTTAACCTTTATTCTTATATGACATCAAAATATAATTCTCTATTTAAAATATTATTATTTGTTGTTATATTTAATTTAATGGGTATTTTTAAGGATACCAGCCCTATTATTCATATGATTGATTTATGGTTATGAGGGAATGAAATTTATAAAACCCATTTCATTTCTATGGGTTATGTTATGATGGAATTATGTTTAGCAAACCCACATAACTCGATGTGTTATTATACGATGAATGATTTATGTTATCATGGAACACAAATGTATGGTTTTCATTATTTGATGGGTGGGACCTATTTCTTCATCAAATTAATTAGGTAATGATAAATATTATGTGACCTCAAAGGGTACACATAAGGTAATCCTAATCCTGTAATAAGTGGGGATAATTGAAGTCATCCTAATCCCATAAAAAGAGGGAAAAAGGGAGGTCATCCTAAATGAAAAATTGGAATCTACACATGAGGTCATCCAAAGCCCGAAGTCAATACATTGTTGACTTTTTCTATCCAAATTCATGTGTATTATTGACATTTGAAATTCTAAACTTATGTGGACACCACAATTTCATTGTCTTATTCCATTTTTCTACTTTAATGGATCATTTTCTTTGATTTTATAATGATTCTTGTCTTATGATATTCTATTATTTACTCCATGAAACTTTTATATGATCTTTGATATGCCAAGTATGATCTGAAATTATTATTCTAATATTTTAATAACCATATTTTCATGTTATGATTAATTATGTTTCATGTTTACCCTTAATAATTATCTAATATCACCCATTATTATATTTACATTCCTCAGTTTATAATTACAACTTCTAATTAGAAGTACTAAAGGGGAATATCTGTATGGTTGATGTTGGAGATCATTCAGAAAAATAGAATAATTTGTACCAATTTACCTAAGGCTATAATATTTTATGATCCTTGAGCATGTGTTTTTTAATGTAATGAATATTAATCTCAAATTATGTAATACCCATATTTTAAAATCATGTGATGTTATAGTTGGAAATCAAGAAATTGTTTAGTAAACATTTAAAAAGTAAGATGAGAAAACCATATTATTGTCTCTAAGGATAATTCTATGTTTAGGGTACAATTATTGTGTTTTCATAATGATCTTGAGTTACCAATGATTAAACCAAACATATCATATATAGAAGGAACATTTCATTGATTATGAGTTTTTCACAGTATTATTAGTGTTTCAAAAACTATTCTTCTTGGTTTTTAGTAATTGGTTTGAACTTGAAGGAACCACATTAATTTTGAATGTGATGAGAAATACAATGATTTTCCTCAGGAAAATACAATTTTATTGGTTTTGGAAGGAAAAATTAAATCATAATACTCACACAATCTATCAATAATACATTAAATCCAAATGAGAATAAGAGAGAACAACTTTCTATTGAGTCCGTTATGATGAAAATCCCACCTCCTCTTAGTGGAACATCTTGTCAACTTGTTTCTAAAAAATGGTTTTATACCATCAAAATTATATTTCTATCCTTCAGTGATTAGAATATAATAATTACATTTTGGTTATTTATCACATGGAAGGTAAAGATGATCAGTGGTGGTGTCTTATTATGATCATGAGGGAACAAATAGAAATTGAATCTATGTAATGGTAATAGTTTTAAGGGATATTTTTCAAAAATTAATTTACTAGTATTATATGGAAAATATGTAAATTTAATTCCATGATCATAAGAAAAAGGATGATGAATCTATTTTCACTTACGAATATAATTTTACAGTAATTTGAAGGTACACTTTAGGGTTAATCGTCAACCCTGAAAGAAAAATTTATCGATTCATTGGTGGCCAAAAACAACATTTCCTAAAGGCCTTGGATATAAGAGACATTAGTAGCAATGAAAAATTCATTTCACATGATTCTATGTTTGAAGTAGAAATTGGATATTCACATTAATCATCTGGTTTTTATAAGAATATTAATATCATATATCATGAAAACATAAATAGTTGATGGAAATTTTAGGTATCTACATGCTAGAAATATGGGAAGAAGAACTCTGGTGAATTCCTGAAATGGACAAGAGGGTGTTACGTGTGTGGACAAAAATGTAACATTTCATATGACTGCCCATGTGATCGGAATATGGTATATAATGATGTGAATAATGATAAATATCCACAAAATACACCTCCTACAATTCAGTTTTTCATTCATAAGGAGTATAGTCATTATGCTAACATGTGACCCAATCCAAGGACTAATCTAGGTGAAAAGACATAAAAACCTCCAAGGAAAAATGATGAAGAAAAATCTTATTCTATCAGAATGGATGATGTGAAACTTCTTAAACAAATTTTTTTTCCTTCTCTCCTTATTTTTGAATTTCATATTTTATTTTGTATGAATAAACCCTATGAAAATATTATCGACCATCCCATAGTGATGTTTCGTGTGATTATGTAAATGGATTCCATACTAATGAAATAACATATTTTGTTGGTTCAAGGATGAACCCAATATTTTCATGAATTTTTAAAAGGAAAATAGCTTATATAAGGAATTAATAATCACGTTTTCATTCAATATGGTTCTACAAAATACATGATGATTTCATTCACATGTATAGTATGTGTCAAAAAATAGAAACATTATGATATATGGTGGATAAATGATAAAATATTTTTAGGAAATTTAGTGACCTTAATTATGATGGTTTGGACTTTAAACATTCAAAAGGGATAAAAGGTTAACCAATTATAGAATGGTTTATCATAAAAAACAAATGATGTTTTAGAGGTTAAATACATATCTATCCAAATGAAGATGTATGAATATTGGAAAACATGTGTAAACCATTTTATTTTAATGTTAATATGCACAAAATAACATATCATTATATGCATCTTGGGACCTTCAAATGCTTCAATAATGACCAATTGAGCTTAATTTCATGAAATAAGAGATGAAGTGGAAATTGATCATTGCATAATGAATGGATAAGATGTTATTATTAAATTCAATTAAATCATGTAATTATTTCTTATCATGATAATTTTTCATCCCTAGGGAAAGGATCTTGAAGCAAAAAATTTTATTTTAGTATATTTTTTCTAATGAATCAAAGGGCCCCATAGATCGTCATACATTTATGGTTTTGTGATTGTTAACATTCTCATGAAAATATTATCTATCAATATTCATGAGAATGCGATAGTTATATTTCTCTTCAATGTCCATGATTTCTCTTTCCGCCTAAAATACCCTATGTGGAATCATGGTTATTAGTTACATTGTGTAACCAATACGTTTCCAACATTCCCTTTTTTAATGAATGTTTTAGTATTAATTTTTATGATGTGGGATTGTATGAATAAAAATTTAATGTGTTAAACCTATTATAACCAAGATGAATTTTTAGGGAGAAATTCATTTTAAGGTGGGTAGAATTTAAAATTACATGCTTTTTATGGGATATATTTTTCAAATAACTTTATTTCTATGATATCAAGTGTTACATGACACACTAACTTAGCTTGTTTGCCATACAACACTGAGTTTCTATGAAACATATTTTCATTATTGTTATTTTTTAAATAATAAATAAATAACCTATCCATTGGAATGATGGGTATGAATAAGATTAACTAAATTATGAAATTATGGTTGACAGATATTTAAAAAATTATTTTACTAATTAATCATAAATAAATGTAAAAATAATTTTATAATAAAGGGAAATGTTTTTTGGAAAAAAAATTTAAATATGAACAAGTATGTTTTACACCACAAATAAAGAAATAAATAATGTTGGATTATATTTATTATATATATAATATATATTCAATATAATTTATAGCATTAATCTTATAAGTTTTCTATACATGATATTAAAAAAACAAATTTTACACATAATAGAAGTAATTTTCAAAGGTAGTTTTTCCACCTTTTGATATAATAATTTTTAAAAATATATTTTAGACACATTTATGAATTCAAATTGACCAAATAAACTTATTTTTTGAAATCTGGATATAAAATTTTGCATTTCATGAACTTTTGGTATTTTTTTGAGATTTTTAAGGTTTTTATGAATAGTGAAAATATTATTTTCATTAAAAAATAATTACTTCATCTAACTTATTCGTTTAGTAAAATATTTATTTATGTTGTTTTAAAGTATAGTTAAATATATTTACCATAAATTAATCAAATGTAGGTCATTGGAACCAATTTGACAGTCAAATTGGACGTAAAAACAATTCAATATTTTGTTTCTTTCCAAATTAAGAATTTGTTTACGCCTTCCATCAACATGATATATTTTAAATTAATTTTATCCAACTACGTGTTCTGAATTTTGAAAGAAGGATTCCAAATTTGGAATCAAATGGTCCATAATTATTAATTAAGTAATTTTTTTGACAATATGAAAAGTAACATTTGTTATTTTTGTCATCACAATAATTGTTAAAATGGGGTAATTCATTTTAAAAATAATGTGATATGATTATAAAATTCCCCTAAAACTTGACCAAATATTATTCAAAGAATTTAATACGACATTTTACCCATACGGTTCTAAATTTAATTATTTAATGAACCATTTTCCGTGAAAAATTCTTGGATATTTTAAGAATAAAATAGAGTGAAAAAATGTCAAACTCTTAATTTTAATAAGTATAATATTATTAATTTGGGTGTAAATAGAATATATTCTTGCCTATATATTATATTATATAATATAAATGTTTTATGTATTCCAGGGAAATTTGATTTTAATTAATAGTAAAGAAATAATTATCATAAATAATTACATAATAATGATGTAGTAATTATTCCAAAAATGAAAAACCAATTATGTGGTAATACAAATATTAAAATAAATATAATATCAATTGCTTATAGTTATAAAAGGATTTTTCTAGTTTAATATGACAAATTATGGGTGTATTAAATTAATTTTAGCTAAGTTATCTTAATGAATTGATTTTCATAAATTCAATGTAATTAATAGTGTCAAAATTGACACAAGTGGTATTTTAAGAAAATAATATTTTATTAAACAATTTTAAAAAATATAAATCAAATAAGAAATAAAATAAATATATTAAGTTCTAAAATTTCATAAATTTAACATTTATGGTTCAATTGAAGTCACATAAGTAAAAAATTCCACCTTTTAATATCGAAAAAGTTGTTACTGAAGATAAAATTAAAATAAGTTAACAAAGGGTTATTAAAAAATATAAGGTTTAAAATTAGAAAAAAAATATAAAATATATCATTATGTTATTTACACCATATACCACGTTATCGTCTTATTGAATTCATTTTTTCTCCATTTGGATTCATATTAAAATTATATAAATTTAATGTTTTTAGGAAATTCCTAAACCATCCCTCACCGTCATTATTAAAGGAAACCTCATCCCTCATCTAATTTCACTACATTGATCCCTCTAGATAGACCGAACACTACCAAATCCAATTATACACTTCCATAGGAAAGTTATCAAGGTTCTGGTCTTCCTAAAATACTAACTCTAGAGACCTTTAGAGGAAATCTAAAGTAGTTGTTTCAAATAAGAGGTAATCCCTCTTACTAATCACTCTTCTTTACTACTTTTCTGTACCTACTTCAAATCTATGATTTATTTCATAAAATATTAATTTTATCAACCTAAATAATATGAAATGATATTATCATTATGATAACATCATAATTAATTCCCTTTCCTATTGAAAAATAAAAGAATGTATCACTCGTGCGTACGTACGACTTACCGTCTCCACGTAGCGATCCAATTCATTTTCCATCACACCATTTTATGATTGAAAATTATCATTGTTTTATTATTCATATATGTTATTTATAAAATAAATATACCTTTTTAATGATAATATCACTTCTTCCATTTTACCACCTTATCTTTTTGGAAATGATAACATCGCTCGTGAGTACATATGGTTTACCATCTAAACGACACGATGTGAATCATTTCTCATATATATTTAAAATGGATGGTAATATGGATCAATTTAAGGAGTATATATATTTTATATAAAATATAAAGCATTGTAAAATTATAATATGTCATATAATATTTTTTCTTTTAATATGGTTGGGAAATAAAAACAACATTCACGCGTACGTACGACCAACCGTCTCCATGAATGGTGTACTTTATTTTCAATCACTATTTTTTTTGAATAACCATGAATAAATGTATACTGAATATATATATATATATATATGAGATATATATCGAAGTTATAATTATGTATATGATTAAATGTTGATCAATTTTTGTGGACCGAGGATAACAAGTCAATAATGAATGAAAAACGACGTAGTTATTATCCAAAACAAAACATTAACAAGTAATTGTTAATAAAAGAGTAATATAATGTCATAATTAAATAATATATGGAATTATATATACGAATATGGTATTTTCTAAAATTTATAATAATATTATAATTATTATTTAGGTGTTGTGAATGTATATGATGGAATTCAATACATACGATAGGGTATTTTTTGTCTCACTTTTATTTGGGTGGGGCACATGCTTTATACCCTAAATGATTTTGTTGGGTGGCTTATATACTAACCATTAATGCCTTTTATGAGTATTATTCTCAAAATTATTGTAATCTCATATCCATATTATTTTTCTTTTTTCATTTTGAATATGATTCTACTTATTATAAATTAATATGTGATTATATAAAAATATCACAAATAATCAGGATTGTTTTGTATTAATTCACCATTGGGGAAAATTTATCTTGGAAATTAAATTTTTCCAAAAAAAAATTGAAAAATTATTTTACTATTCTAATATGAATATTTAATGTTATTTTTATCCATGTTTTACTTTTCACTTAATGGTTTGAAGATATATTTTTATTCATTTTCAAATCAAGGAACTTGATGAATTAACTGATAAAAATATACAGAATTAATTTTTTTTAAACATAAATGTCATGAATAGAATATTTTACTATCATGATCCATTAATTATTTCAAGATTCCTCTATAATTATATAGGGTTATTTTCAAATAAAATATTTTCTTTTTAAATTACATTTTATTTTATGAAACAAAATCAATGAAGACAGGATATTTTCCTCAAGAATTATTTTATACTTTTATCTCAAGAATATTTCCCACAATTGATATCATTTTTCAATATTACTTATGCTTTCATATGGATATTTTGTAATGATACTATCCATATTATTTATATCATGGATATATGGCTATAATGGGAATTTATTTTTGAAGCCCATCTCATTTCCATGGGTTCTGTAATGATAAAATGATGTTTATGAAATAAATTTCATTTAATGGGTTATAATATGTTGAATTATTTATTTTCTTTTGGAAATATATGTCTGGTTTTCATTATTTTAATGGTGAGACCTATATCTCCCAATAATGTGGCAGTTAATTAGTACTGTTATATAAGATCAAAGGGTACATGTGAGGTCTTGCAAAGCCCATAATAATAGGGTACACATGAGGTCATCCTAATTCTGTAATAAGAGGGTAGATAAGTGGTATTCATTTGGACAAAACATTAATGTATTGTGGAGTTAATCCCATGATTGATGTAGGTACATGATCGGTTAACCCAAACCTAACATATCATTACTATCATTGTGTGTATTGTTGACATAAGATACTCTCATCATATGTGAATTCCAAAATTACCCAATATAACAAAACTTTTATAATTTAATAGCACATGTGCCTTGATTTTATTATGATTCATGTATCATGATATCCAAATATTTCATCCATGGCTCATGTATAAAATCATTAATATGTAGGGTATGATATTCAGATTTTATTCACATGTTTTCATTCCATTATAATAATGTTATGATTGCATATCATCCATGATTACCCTTAATGATAATACAATATCTCCCTTTATTATGTTACTGTTATTCATGTTATAAATAAAGGTTTTAATTATGATTACTAAAAGGGAAGATATTTGTTGGAGATATTGATGTTTTTTCACAAAATTAGAAGAATTTGTTCCATGTTTCCAAAAGAACTAATCTATTATTTTCCTCCGAAATGTGTTTTTGTAATGTAATGAATATTCATTTATTAAGATGTAATATCCATGTTCGAAAATAATAGTTCAATATAAAAAATATCTGATTAGTTTCATGGATTGCTATGGTTTTCACAGATCTATCTGTGGCCAGGCTTCACTAAGTTGATAGTTCGTGAGGCTGATATTCCAATTCTTGAATTCTAATTTTTATATGGATACTATGAGATACTGGTGATGAATTTCAGTGGTATGAATAGAACCAAATTTTCTATGGATTTGATTAACTATTTATTCTATCTGTACATGCCCCAATATATATTTTTTTCTTTATTTATGAAATACTCGTATATTAAACATTAGAGGAGGATTATTCTATGCAATTTAGGTAGGTCCTATACTTCTTTTTGGTGAAAAATATTTAGGGTAAGCTCTTAAAGTGGTAGTTTTGGATCTATGAGATTTACAATATGGGGAATTTCATTTCTGCGAATGGATTAGTTGTAGACTCGATGTAGATTTATGTTGTTCTTTTTTGGGATCCACCTTAAGGAACATTATGGGTATGGATTATTCATAGACAAGAAGGTCAATGCAGGGGGTTCATGGAATAATTCTATAGGATCGTATCCCCTTTGATGAACCTGATATTGAAAGGATAACCATTTACCTTGACTGAGTAGTGTCATAGACCTATTAATTTGTTGAGGTTGAGGATGACTAGCCCCCTATTTTGAGACTAACAGATGAAGGAATGATGTACATAGTGTATTGAGATTCCTATAGAGTTTTTCACTTCTATGTCCTAATTAAGTGGTTAGTAGTTGGAATATACCTAGTTTTTTTTGAGAAAAAGAACCTTCTTTTAGTGTTAATGTTGTTACTTTACTTTTTTAGATTAGACCCTAAGCCATGCCATGGCTTGGTTTGGTTGTTTTTGGGAAAGTTGTGGAAAAAATAGGCTGAAATATTATTGTAGTCCAGGAACACATCATTTAATTGTCCTAAAATTTGTGTATCCGTTCAGGATTATGAAAATAAAATTGGGAAGTACATACCTTGTACTTGTCCTACACATCGTGCAATTGCCCAGAGAGGTTTTTTTTATAAAAGAGGCAGAAACCTCATTTTTGAGAGAAAATCTCTTTTCCTCTCATTTGGGAACCCCAAATCCCTCTAAATTATTTTTCAATACGTAGAATTCAACAAGACTCAGATTCAAGCATCATCTATCACATTGGAACCACATTTTTATGTATTAGATTCCATTCAAGTCATTATTGATTCTTTGAAACAAGGACTACACTATTTGGATTTCCGTTCATATGCCCTAATATCTTACCCTTAATTTGTTATTAAGATTTTTTCCAAAACAAGATTAATAAAGACTTGATACAAGACAACCTATCTACTACCAAGGCGAGGAAGGTGGAATATACTTTATTTCTATTTTCATTGTGTTTTTCGAGTGTTCGTCTCCTAAGATGTTCATCGGTACTTCCAGCACGACATCATTACTGAGCGATTTGATCTTCCATAGGCATAGTCGGACCTAGTGAGGATGCCCGTAGGTTTCTCTTAGGTGTGTTGGCACCCCTTATATGATTCAAGGTCACCCAATGGGTGTACCTTAAGGAAATAAATTGTTTATTCAAGTTTAAACTACCCAAGGGGTGTGTTCTTGTGCTTACCTAGATAGAGAAGGCCTGTTAATGACTTGATAGCTTGAATATCCAGTTTAGGAGATGTACTTACTCATTTTTTAATGAATGTAATGTTATGACTTGTCTATTTTGATAGTTTGGCATGTTATATAGATAATATGGGTGGTTATACCTATATAAAATTATAATGGCATGTTAAATGGTTTATATGGGAGGTTTGTCCCATATGATTGTTTTGATAAATGGTATTCATGATTGGGTGTACTCATGGATTGTGCAGGTTGGTGTGAGAGGGTATACTCACATGTAATTTTTGTTTAATTAAAATGATTGAATTCTTTATTTAATGGTAGATAGACTCCATGGACTGCTCTTCAGGGATCTATATTGTGGTAGTGGAATCCTTGGGTTGACTCTACCCCTTGGGTATTGATTTTCTGGGATACCATGGGCCTTTCTACCCCATGGATTCGACATGAATTTGAGAACGTAGAACATTCAATTTCTATTCTCCTAGTACTCCAACCAGTGCCCAATCGAGTTTCCACCAGGGTCTCCTATGGCACTCGATGGGATGCCTTGGACAAAGATCCTGGTATCTAGCCCTATATGGTCTAGAATTATTATATGGATGCCTTGGTACATGAAACCTTAGATCTGGCCCTTGTGGTCTACACTTCACTATACTATTTGGTAATGGTATTTTTGACTTAACTGTACATCATGGTCATGGGAATTTTCTTTACATCACTATACGACATGGTCATGGGACACATGACTTCTCAATATAGTGTAGCTGTGGATTATAGGATATAGATGGATGTACTATGTTGTCGTGTTACATTATTGTTTACTTGGTTATAGCTTCTATGTTAGGAGATGAATCTCTTTTGCGGGCAGCCATGAGGTCTCTTTGGTTATACATACTATAGTATACTAATGCCATGGGAATACGCACTTACATACTTGTTGTCTAAACTATCTTGAACTTTTTTAGAATTGTTGTTAGAACTGTATAGACAAGGGTGATTTCTTACTAGGATTTTTATCTCCCACCCTATTTGAGAAACCTCTGGGACCCACACAGATTATATGGTTGCAAGTGATAATAAGGGAAAGTTCCCTAGTATAGGTTGTTGATAGTTGTTTTAGAGGAGGGGTGTATAGGACCAAGCCGAGGCTTGTGATGCTGGGATACCTTTTTGGACTTTTGTTGATTTTTTGAATAATTATATTTTGTTACCATGTACTAATTCATCCGATTTCTATATTATTGTATCATCTGCATCATTTTTTATATGAGACACTTTTTGTTATTGATATGTATTTTTATCATGAAAAAATTTCAGTTGAATGTTGTTTATTTCACATATGATATTTATTGTATGTTTTGACATCTACTATGATACTATGGTAATGAGGGCATAGTCTCCCCATAGACTCACCTTGGCCTTCACTGCTAGTCGACAACCTTTGGAGTTTTTGTAGATGTGCTTGAGGCCTTGTGGAAAACCTGGTTAAGTGAACCATTGGGTGGAATTCGAGCTCAAGAAGTTACCTAGTGGTATTAGAGGATTTTTTTTCTTATTTGATTTACTCTTTGGAGACATTAGAGTGGTATAGTAAAAAGGGGGTTTGGTTAAAGAATTGTGCCCGAGAGTAGCTACCCCATGTATAGAAAAAACCAAATGTCCACAAATTGTTTATTAATTTTCTAGATTATTAATCTTATAGTTGATTCACTTTCATATTCGTGTGACACACTTGATTTAAGATATTACTATTAATGAAATTGTAGGTTCTATTTTAGTTGAAACCTGATGATATGATAGTGTGTCATCTCATGCATCATATAGACACTTGTTAGAATTTCATGCAATGAATTATTTCATTCCATCTTGGATGCATTAGATATTTCATGATTTTGAAATAGTTGATGTGATAGTTGTGTCTCTTATAATCTTAGTTGGGTGTAGTAGATAATGGTGTGACTCCATCATTAAATCCATAAGGAGTACAAGCCCTTATGAATTGGGAAATTATGCACCAATGGAATGTAAATTTTATATAAACTTGTTAAATGTATGGTTTGAATGAGAACCCTATTTTGGGATCATGAGGTGTTATACACCCTCATAGATTCAGAATTGGTATCCCATGGTGCAATTTCCTGGGTAACTGAATTGTAATTTGAAAGGAAAATAGATACTTGACCTATAGACAATTTTTGAGTTGGTTTGTGGCATAGTGTTTAGTGGTTCATTGGCTATTATTTGTACTGTCCTGGATCTAAGATATTATTGTGGGTATGAAATTGTTTGTAGGAGGGTTTTGACCTATCCTATTCTTTGATATTTGTGCTTTTATGTTGTTCTTTCCTAAGGCATGCATTCACATTTTATAGAAATTTCAACCCGATGACCTCCAGTGGAATGCCGTGAGGGAGATGATGACCATACTTTGGAGATGGTGGGCCATGAGCTACCAGTTGATCCTCCTATAGTGATAGATGTTAATATTGAGGTTGTTCATGACAAAGGTGCTAAGGCATTCTTCCTTGAGGGTTTCTTTTTAATTATGAAGACGATCCAGGGAGCACTGCAACAAGCCTTGACTATGGATGAGCTGACACGAGTGTTCTAGTAGCATAATCTTATTATGTTTTTAGGGGATGGTTAACCATAGGCTATAGAGCTATGGATAGAGACCATGTTATCAATTTTTGAGCATATAGAGATGCCTCCATAGAGGAGGGTCAACCTTGTGACGTACATGCTACATGGGGAGGCAAAGCATGGTGCATTGTTTTGAACGAGGATAATGGGATGTAGAATATGGGTTGGGATGAATTCCAAACCCGGTTCTTTGACTAATTTTACCCCTGACTATATGAGAAGAGTGGGCTACTGAGTTTATGCATCTGGAACATGGAATGATGATGTTTATGGAATACTAGGCATGCTTTTCATATCAGAAATAACATGCACTGATGTATCTTACTAATGAGATGTTGAGAGCAATACACTTCAAGGAAGGTCTCACACATACTATTGAATCTCTGGTCAATGTGTCTAGTTTTCCATATATCACTAATATAGTGAATCAAGTTCTGATTACATAGTATAACCTAAGGGAATATGGGGTACAAGAAAGGGGAGTTTTGTTTCTCATCCCATTGGATCTACGTATTAAGGTAGAAAGAATATTTTTGAGGCTTCCTGCGACATGAGTGCTAGTCAGGATATGGGTGTAGGTAGCTTGCTGTATTTCCATTAGTGTGGTAGGTGATGCCAAATGATAAATCAGTGAAAACATGACCTATTTGAGTGTACAGATTGTTATAGTATGGGGAACATGAAGTGGTTTTGCAAGACATTCCCTCCAACTGTGAGTGGTAGGAGGTTAGATCTGACGTCGGGTTTAAGATCTGGTTCTTCAGCTTTGCTTCAGGCTGGGAGATGGAGTAGTGCTGGCCGGTCAGGCTAGGGTGGTGTTCATCATGGCTGTGGTATCCAGACATCCGATTCTCAAAGACAGCAGGGTGGATCATCTCAGGGTATCCACGAAGGTTCATAGGGCCATGGTACATTCTAGACATATGTCGTTTAACATTCCCAAAAGGAGGAGGACCCAGAACCATGTATGATGAGAGGTAGGATCATAGTTGCTTCTATTATTGAATATTCGCTTTTCGGTACAGGTTCCCCTCACTGTTTTATCTCTTCATGAGCAGTTAAATGCCTGGGGATTTTTGTTTTTCTTTCTGGGGGTTTTTGATGCTAGACACGCTATTTGTAGTTAGAATGGGTGATGTGTATCAGTTTATGGAGTGTCCCCTTGATGTCATAGGGTGTCACTTCATCTGGAATATTATATCCTCAAGATGAAAGGGTTTGTTTTCATTCTTAGGATAGACTATACAATAGCTTATCGAGCATACATTGACCTCTATTGCTTGAGGGTGACTATCACATCACCATAGGTTGCAGTTTTTATTCAAAAATTCGAATGGGATGTCTAAGAATGTAGAGTTGAACCCGAGCATTGTGGGTTGGGAAGGATGACTACCAGATTTCTAGTTTGTTTCTAGTTGATCAGGGAGTGAGTCAGTAGTTCATTACTCTAGTGGTTGAGTACTTGAAGGATGAATAACCTGATGGATTTTTTTGTTTACCTCCAGGGAGAGAGGCGACGTTCTCCAAATATCTAGTTATATGTGTTTTTCTGGTATCAATTTCTCCTTACAGGATGGCTATGATGGAGTTGCAGGAGCACAAGAGGATGCTAAAGGATTTAGAGGTGAATGGGTTTATCAGAACCAGTACATCTTCACGGGGTTCCCTTCTACATTTTGAGAAAAGGGAAGAAAAAACTCTTAATCTATGCATGGACTATCAGAAGCTGAACTAGATGATGGTATAAAATAGATATCATTTTCCATGAATAGATGAACTGTTTGATCATTTTCGAGGATCTCGAGTGTTCTCAAAGATCAACTTGAAGCCATTTATTTCCAGTTTCATGTTCTACTTATTGAAAAAACTAATATAACCTTTCGTAGATGGTATTGGTTATATATTTATTTGGTTATGCAATTCAGTCTCATAAATGAAATTGAAATTTTCATGGCCCTCATGAACCGAGTGTTCCATCATTACAGGGATTTTGTTTCCTTATTTTAGTGGATGGTATCTTGTTGTATTCTCACAATTGAAACAACCATGACAACCATATTTATATTTTTTTGAATAAACTATGAGAGCATCATTTATATCCTAATCTCACAAAGTTCCACTTTTGGATGGATCTGATTCACTTCACGAGTCACATCATCTTGGAGATAGAAGTGTCTGTGGCCCTAGAGAAGGTGTGAGAACTAGTTTCCTAGGAACATCCCAAGAATATTTTTGACAGACATAGTTTTTGGGGGCTTACCGGCTACTACAAGTGTTTTATACAGGACTACTCATTATTAGAAACACCATTAATAGGATAGACTAAGAAGGGTGTGAAGTTTTTGTGGTGATAATCTTGTGAGACAAACTTTCAGGAGTTGATAGTGATGCTGACATCAGCACCTGTCATCATACTGAGCGAGTTGGGAAAGATCTACGTGGTGTACTATGATGCTTCAAGTATTGGGTTGGGGGAAATGATCATATAGAGAGATTGAGTCATGGTGTACGGGTCTCAGCAGCTGAGGCCTCACAAGAGGAATTACCCTATGCACGATCTTTAGTTAGCTGATGTTGTTTACATGTTGTGATATTTCATGAACTATTTAGTGGGAGAGCATTTTGTGGTGTACATGGACCAGAAAATCCTCATGTATAACTTTATGAAGTGTCATCTAAATTTGAGGAAGTGATGGTGGGTAGAGTACCTATAGTCCTATGACTTTGATCATGCATATACGCCTGGTAAGGGAAAGGCAGTGGCTGATGCACTAGGAAGGAGGACTCAGATACAAGCAGTGTAGTATTCTAGTAGTGAGTGAAAGATTATGGAATTTTTTTCTAAGATGTATTTGGAGGTGTACGATATATTGGGTTAGAATTTTCTTTCATCCTTAGCTAATACCTCTATTGTAGAGACCCGAAGCTTGACGTACATTGACATTACATTACATTTGCGGAATACTTAGTACATAACAAAAACACACACACAAGGATCGTAATAGTTTAGTGTCTTTGGAAACTAGGAATATAATATTCTAATCCTGGTGAAAGATCTTCAACATCTCCCATAAAGATCTTCTTTTTTTTAATACCTAAACCTTTCTTTATATCCTGGGGAAAAGTAAACATAAAAGGGTGAGCTCAAATGCTCAGTAAGGGTAAACAAAATAAATATCAATCACATCATATACATAAGCACATTACTTTTGGAAATCTTAACCTCTAAAAGAGATCATAATTTCATAACCTGGGATAACTCATGGCAGTGAAATGTAATCAAAATAATCATAACTTAAAACATTAAACTTTGTGGCATACACACATTATCATAAAGAATCATTTCTTGTTAGTCAAGACTCATTGCCAAGACTATCATAGTGGACAAAGTCCCTTTCTGAACCGAGTTACCCTCGTTTCAGTCCTGTTTCACTGAACCGGTATAACCTACCATTCCAGCCATGTCTATCTCATGAGATATAAAATATTTACCCAATGCATTGGAGGGAGATATAGGTCCCACCCATCTCATAATGATACGATTCTTATGTGTGCCACAAAATCATAAATCATACATCATTGCATAACCCATGTAAAACAAATTTGAATCTTAAACATCATGACATCATAAAATAATTCATACAAGATAAAGGAATTAATAAAAATAATTTCATCACAACATAATCAAATCAATGTAATAATAGGGATAAAAACAGAACCCTATATTATCTTATATGGAAAATAATTTTGATAAAACACTTGAACTCCATTCTTGAGGAAAATATCCTTTCTACTTCAAAACCATTTTTCCTTTCTTAACATGTCATACAATTTTGAACTAAAAGAAGTTGATTCAAAATAAACTTGAAAACTTGTAAATGAAGTTTCTTGGAAATAATGTTTTAAAAATCCATTCATGCCGTATAAGTTAAAAAAACATTCTTCTCATACTTTTGTCGGAAAAGTCAAAAAGTACCTTGTACGAAAAATGAAAAAAGATTCCTTTCATATTTTTTCTAAAAACTCACCTAAGGGTAAAATTGGATTTAAAAAATTTTAGGTGGATGGAAATAATATTACATATTGAGAAAGCATGGATGTGGATGATAAAATACACCCCAGTAAATTTCAATGTATAAACAATCTCGGATAAAAATGAGATTGTGACATTTCCCTTACTTTAGGTCTGATTTGCTTCGTAAGTGTCCGAACCTCCTGTATAATGATTTAAATAATGTCATTGACTTATTACAGAATCATATTCATTATTATTATATCATATATGGTTCAGTTATATCTTTATATTACCCGTTCTTTTGTAAATTCATGTTAAAGTAGCGTTTTGGGTAAAATCATCTCATTTGTCGTTCGTGTTTTAACTTGTAATTATTCATATGATTACGTAGATAATGATTACTTAATTCCAGAATATAAAACATGATTTATATATAATATATATTCAGAATATATATATATATAATATATCAGTAAATTGAAAGAAATACACCATTCATGGAGACGGTAGACCGTTCGTACGCATGAACGTTGTTTTCGTTTCCTTATTGAGTTGAATGGAATTTAGTAGATGACATACATATATATACACATAAATCCAGTAGCTTTATAATGTCATATATTTCATTATTATTGCTTATATATACTTTATAATAATTCTTAAATGGTTAACATGGAGAATGAATCTCATCGCGTCGTGGAGACGGTAGTCCGTACGTACGCACGAGCGATGATATCATTTCCATAATTATTGAATTGAATTGGAGTGGATGATACAATATATCAGAATCATTATTATGTTATATTAACTATATATAGTTATTCTTTACACCATAATACCCATCCATGTAAGGTGTTGGTGGAAAAGCAGATCACACCATGGCGTGGAGACGGTATTCCGTACGTACGCACGCACGGTGATTTCGTTTTCCGTAGGATGGATAGATGGTGAAATAGGGTTGTTTCATAGTTATAATAACAAATTAGTATATTAGTGATACTTATGTTATTACTTCATGATGAAACAACCTTAGAAGAAAGAAGTGGAAGAAGAAATAAAGGTGAAAGAATTGGTAACAGAAATTACCTCTTTTTTGAAGTGCTTCTTTGATACCTCCTTTTAGGGCACTAAAATGGGTCTTTGAAGAAGACCCGAACCTATAGGATGTTTCTAGGGAAGTGTAGAAGATAATTTGTCAGGGTTTGGACGATCTTGAAGGCTCAATGTTGTGTGAGGAAGAGAGGGAGGAGGTGCCCTTTTATAAGGGAGGAGAGGGGCACCTTTGGAATAACTAAAAATATTATTTTATTATAAAGTCAAGTTCGGTTTTAAATAGCTCCAAATTGATTTATTTAGAAGATAAGGTGGGGAGGGGTCGCAATAATCTCATCAAATAGAATTTAGACAAGTTTAGGTTCCTATTTTAACCTTACCATCTAGATTTAACATTAAGTTAAATAATTTTACTTTTACCGTGTCTTCTTGTGTTCTTACACTATATGGTTAATAAACATTCTATAAGAAGCCAAACGAACCCCAAGTTTTTTATTATTAATATATATAACCTTATCTAAGTCATTTGGCAGAACCTTAGATTTTTAGGAATAAAATAACAATTAATAATATAATATTTTTTTTAAAAACTATTTTATGTCAATTTTGACACTATTAGTAATTGATTTTTGTGAAAATCATAACAGAATGATAAGTTCGAAAAAAATTTAACTAAATCAATAATAACATGTCATATTAACCTATAAAATTAGTGTAATTAATAAAAAGTATTAAATTATATTTATTTGGGTATTTATAACATCAATTATGTCAATATTTCATTAATAAGATAATTACTGCATCATCGTTGTGTCATAAATAAATTAATGTATGTAATGTCTAAAAATTACAAATAAAATACCATTATGTAGGAAATCTTTTTATCTTTCTAATTAATATTTATAGTTGAATTTATCGTATGTATAACCCCATATTAAAAATGTTTTAGTAAATATACTTTGATTTTTACTCTTTTAACCCTTCTTTAAATAAATTAATAATAAATGCCCTAATCTAATCCAAGTGGGCCTAAATGGTCATATTTTATTCCTAAGTTTGTTTTTGGTCGAATTACACTTTTCCAATAGAATTATGACATGTGTTAGGGTAATAATAATATCATTTCTACCCTTAATTACCCTATTTACTTTTAACCGTGGTAAAAAAAGTAAAAAGTTACTATTCGCCAAAAAAATTATTTTCATCTCATTGAGCCACATTTTACTTACTGAAATCAACCGTGTCTCTCAGATTTATTAAATTCCACTCACAGAAGCGATAAAATTAAGTTATATGAACAATTCAGTTTTTTTAACTACCACTTAGTGGTTTCACTATTCATCAAAAATCGAAAGTTTTCAGAAAAATACCAAAAATTAGGCCTAAGATATATTTGATTTTATGAATTCAAAAATGATGTCTATTTTACCAAATTCAAAACATATCAGTTGCATTAACTAATTTAAAAATTAATTCCCGTCGTCAAAACAAATAGCATGTTTTTAAGAGATAATAACTATCAAAAGATTGAAACTTGTTTATAACTGGTTTAAATGTGAATTTACATCCAATGACCATCACTGTATTAAATTGTAAAAATATATTCTAAATATACTTTAAAACCAATCAAATTAATAATTTATCACTATTAATTATTTTGATTGAAAAAGTTGTTTTTAATTAAAATTTAGTAATTTTCACTATTCATCAGAATATGAAAGTTATCCGAAAAGTACCAAAATTTCACCCTAAGCTAATTTCGATATTATGAATTCAAAAATGAATTCCATTTTGAAAAATAAAATTACAAAATTTCAAAAAGTGGTTATTACTATTCATAACGGCTAGTTTTAATAATATTTTAATAGTATATTGTTGTTTAGTGAAACTCGTTATTGCGTACTACACACGCTATCGAGGAAAGTCGCGATTGCGTGTAATGAAAGGAAAATCAAGGATGCATGTTGTGCAAGCTCCTTTTGGTGTATAACACAAGAAATTAGTGAAATTAAAAAGAATATTTTTTATAAAATCTTGGGGTGTTACATTCTACCCCCCTTAAAATGAATTTCACCCTCGAAATTCGTCGAGGTTATAAATGGTTTACTATTCGAAAGTTTCTTTAATAGAAACCCACATCGTAAAAAGGAATACCAAAACCAATTTTTAAAAACAAAAGTATGAAACTTAACGATTACCCAAATAAACTAATCACTGGGTTTCCACATAGGTGAAAATATGGATATGGAAGAAAAATCTAACCATCATGTTCTGATGGAGAGTGGTAGAGAACATGGCTATGGAAAATCTAGCAATAACAAAGCCATAAATTTGTGACGATCTAAGGTACCATCTGATTCATCAAATATAAGAGCAGTAAGACAACATTTTGGGTTTTCAAGATCATTTTCCTAAAGTTGATGAAATCGGAATTAGAAGAAATACTTTCGTGATTTTGGTATAGTCTCACCTTTTGTCCTTCTTTGGACAATTTCCACTTCATCTCTTAAAGAAATGAAGTTGAATTTGTCATTCGTGATGTGTTAGCAGATCATGTGATAGAATGATGGGTCATTCCATCTCTTTCAAACAAAAGTTTAGCAAAAGTTATAAGTCCATCTTATGGTTAATCATATATGGTTCCAAAAATGAACTTATACTTCATATATCATACCGCTTAATAAAAAAAACTAGTTTCTACTAAATAGGTACTTGTTGTAGGCCAGTGGTAGGCGATAAAGGCCAGTCGCACTTCGGTTGTGGGTTCGATTCCCACAGCCTTGTCCGACGCGATGGGCTGTCGCCCGTCCTGCAGGTTGTCCTTTTTCTAAAACTATAACATCCCATCAATAATATCGAGAAAACTTCTATCCTTAAACAATATTAACATATAATCCATTCCAATATTTAGGCTTATCCATAATACTGAAGTCCACTCTCATAACATAGTGAAAACGATTACCAGATATTTAACACCATCGTCGACCCCCATATATCATAAGATATGTTTTGTTGGTCAAATTACAAACATGTGAATACCTTAATCATGTATTCTCTTGAAGAATGAATACCCATTGAACCTTAGTGAAAACATGAATGCAGTCAAAAGTTAACTCTTTCCACATACCAAAATCCAAAAAATCTATATACTCAAACCATGATATAACATTCTCCTTATATCATTCATGAGCTCATGAATACATTTAATTTTTTCCTTATCCCTTCATTATGCGCATATCATCTACATTCCAAAAATATCTGAATAACCTTTCATGTATACTGGTAACATTAATCATACACTTTCAAAACTCAAGGAAAGACAACAGTGTAACAATCCTTAGATGTCTCTTTATTCCATAGTACCATGAGATTACTTATACAACATTACACATGATAAACATGTAATCATTCCACTACATTCTTAAACCATTGACCGAGCTTCAACAATTCTTTCATCTCGCATATCATTTGTAGTCTCTTCATCATCATCCACATTAATACTACCCATACGACCATACTGATTCTCTTCATGAGACTTTCCCTTAGGGAATTGGTTTGCATAATGCCCATATATTCCACATTTAAAACATTTAACCATTGTTGATGTCGTAGCAATACCATTATCCTCATCCCTGGTGTTAACTGAACCTTTTCTTTTTCACTTACTGGCTTTGTGTCCTTCTTTTCCACACCCAAATAATCTTCCAGTTCCTTTGAAACATTCTCCTTGATGCCTCTTCCCACATGATTTACATAGGGGAAATTGAACTTTCTTTCCTTTATGATCATCATGAAACTCCATCTTTCTCTTATTAGCTGAGACAGGAAACTTACCAAATTTTACTTTATTGATCATATTATGAGATTTCTGATTCGGCATAATAATGATTATTGGACTTCCAAATCCCATTTAATTTGGTTGCTCATGAAGAATATCATTCCATTGTCCATCATATCCTCCAATATCGTGAATCATCTTGTTTCCAGCCATTTTCTAAATCCCAAAAAGAATAGTGTGAGAGGCAAAAATAATGCTTGGGAAAACAACATAGTAAAGGGGGAGTACGTTCAATATCTAACATCTTAGGTTTAATTCTAAGATCGTTAGCGCAATTCTAGGACTATAACCTATACTTATACTTATCCTTATGGACATCCCTAGACGTACTTTAGAAATATCTCTAGGGATCACACTAACGTTTTCGCATCCTAGTTTCTAAAGGTTGACTAAACCTTTCCTCTGATACCAACTGTAGAGACCCAAAGCTTGACGTACATTGACATTACATTACATTTTCGGAATACTTAGTACATAACAAAAACACACACACAAGGATCGTAATAGTTTAGTGTCTTTGGAAATTGGGAATATAATCTTCTAATCCTGGTGAAAGATCTTCAACATCTCCCATAAAGATCTTCTTTTTTTATACCTAAACCTTTCTTTATATCCTAGGGAAAAGTAAACATAAAAGGGTGAGATCAAATTCTCAGTAAGGGTAAATAAAAGAAATATCAATCACATCATATACATAAGCACTTAATTTTTGGAAATCTTAACTTGTAAAAGAGATCATAATTTCAGAACCTGGGATAACTCATGGCAGTGAAATGAAATCACAATAATCATAACTTAAAACATTAAACTTTGTGTCATACACACATAATCATAAAGAATCATTTCTTGTTAGTCAAGACTCATTGCCAAGACTATCTTAGTGGACAAAGTCCCTTTCTGAACCAAGTCACCCTCGTTTCAGTCCTATTTCACTGAACCGGTATAACCTACCATTCTATCCATGTATATCTCATGAGATATAAAATATTTACCCAATGCATTGGAGTTAGATATAGGTCCCACCCATCTCATAATGATACCATTCTTATGTGTGCCACAAAATCATAAATCATACATCATTGCATAACCCATGTAATACAAATGGGAATCTTAAACATCATGACATCATAAAACAATTCATATAAGATAAAGGAATTAATAAAAATAATTTCATCACAACATAATCAAATCAATGTAATAATAGGGATAAAAACATAACCCTATATTATCTTATATGGAAAATAATTTTGATAAAACACTTGAACTCCATTCTTGAGGAAAATATCCTTTCTACTTCAAAACCATTTTTCCATTCTTAACATGTCATAAAATTTTAAACTAAAAGAAGTTGATTGAAAATAAACTTGAAAACTTGTAAATTAAGCTTCTTGGAAATAATATTTTAAAAATCCATTCATGCCGTATAGGTTAAAAAAACATTCTTCTCATACTTTTGTCGGAAAAGTCAAAATGTACCTCGTACAAAAAATGACAAAAGATTCCTTTCATATCATTTACTAAAAACTCACCGAAGGGTAAAATTGGATTTCAAAAATTGTAGGTGGATGGAAATAATATTAAATATTGAGGAAACTTGGATGTGGATGATAAAATACACCCCAGTAAATTTCAATGTATAAACAATCTCGGATAAAAATGAGATTGTGACATTTCCCTTACCTTAGGTCTGATTTGCTTCGTAAGTGTCCGAAACTCCTGTATAATGATTTAAATAATGTCATTGACTTATTAGAGAATCATATTCATTGTTATTATATCATATATGGTTCACTTATATCTTTATATTACCCGTTCTTTTGTAAATTCATGTTAAAGTAGCGTTTTGGGTAAAATCATCTCATTTGTCGTTCGTGTTTTAACTTGTAATTATTAATATGATTACTTAGATAATGATTACTTAATTCCAGAATATAAAACATGATTTATATCTAATATATATTCAGAATATATATATATATATATATAATAGATCAGTAAATGGAAAGAAATACACCATTCATGGAGACGGTAGACCGTTCGTACGCATCAACGCTGTTTTCGTTTCATTATTGAGTTGAATGGAATTAAGTAGATGACATACATATATAAACACATAAATCCAGTAGCTTTATAATGTCATATATTTCATTATTATTGCTTATATATACTTTATAATCATTCTTAAATGGTTAACATGGAGAATGAATCTCATCGCGTCGTGGAGATGGTAGTCCGTACGTACGCACGAGGGATGATATCATTTCCATAATTATTTAATTGAGTTGGAGTGGATGATAAAATATATCAGAATCATTATTATGTTATACTAACTATATATAGTTATTCTTTACACCATAATACCCATCCATGTAAGGTGTTGGTGGAAAAGCAGATCACACCACGGCGTGGAGACGGTATTCCGTACGTACGCACGCGCGGTGATTTCATTTTCCGTAGGATGGATAGATGGTGAAATAGGGTTGTTTCATAGTTATAATAACAAACCAGTATATGAGTGATACTGATTTTATTACTTTATAACGAAACAACCTTAGAAGAAGAAGTGGAAGAAGAAATAACGGTGAAAGAATTGGTAACGGAAATTACCTCTTTTTGGAAGTGCTTCTTTGAGACCTCCTTTTAGGGCACTAGAATGGGTCTTTGAAGAAGACCAGAATCTCTAGGATGTTTCTAGGGAAGTGGAGAAGAGAATTTGGCAGGGTTTGTCCGAGCTTGAAGGCTCAAAGTTGTGTGAGGAAGAGAGGGAGGAGGTTCCCTTTTATAAGGGAGGAGAGGGGCACCTTTGGAATAACTAAAAATATTATTTTATTATAAAGCCAAGTTCGGTTTTCAATAGCTCCAAATTGATTTATTTCTAGGATAAGGTGGGGATGGGTCGAAATCCTCTCATCCAATAGAATTTAGACAAGTTTAGGTTCCTATTTTAACCTTATCATCTAGATTTAACATTAAGTTAAATAATTTTACTTTTACCGTGTCTTCTTGTGTTCTTACACTATAAGGTTAATAAACTTACTATAAGAACCCAAACGAACCCCAAGTTGTTTATTATTAATATATATAACCTTATCTAAGTCATTTGGCCGAACCTTAGATTTTTAAGAATAAAATAACAATTAATAATATAATATTTTTTTTAAAAACTATTTTATGTCAATTTTGACACTATTTAGTAATTGATTTTTGTGAAAATCATAACAGAATGATAAGTTCGAAAAAAAGTTAATTAAATCAATACTAACATGTCATATTAACCTATAAAATTATTGTAATTCATAAAAAGTCTTAAATTATATTTATTTGTGTATTTATAACATCAATTATGTCAATATTTCATTAATAAGATAATTACTGCATCATCGTTGTGTCATAAATAAATTAAATTATTTAATGTCTAAAAATTACAAATAATATGCCATTATGTAGGAAATCTTTTTATCTTTCAAATGAATATGTATAGTCGAATTTATCTTATGTATAACCCCATATTAAAAATGTTTTAGTAAATATACTTTGATTTTAACTCTTTTAGCCCTTCTTTAAATAAATTAATAATAAATGTCCTAATCTAATCCAAGTGGGCCTAAATGGTCATATTTTATTCCTAAGTTTGTTTTTGGTCGAATTACACTTGTCCAATTGAATTAGGACATGTGTTAGGGTAATAATAATATCATTTCTACCCTTAATTACCCTATTTACTTTTAACCGTGGTAAAAAAAAGTAAAAAGTTACTATTCACCAAAAAAATTATTTTCATCTCATTGAACCACATTTTACTTACTGACATCAACCGTGTCTCTCGGATTTTTGAAATTCCACTCACAGAAGCGGTAAAATTATGTTTTATGAAAAATTCAGTTTTTTTAACTACCACTTAGTGGTTTCACTATTCATTAAAAATCGAAAGTTTTCAGAAAAATACCAAAATTTAGGCCTAAGCTATATTTGATATTATGAACTCAAAAATGAAGTCTATTTTACAAAATTCAAAACATATCAGTTGCATTAACTAATTTAAAAATTAATTCCCGTCGTCAAAACAAATAGCGTGTTTTTAAGAGATAATAACTATCAAAAGATTGAAACTTGTTTATAACTGGTTTAAATGTGAAATTACATCCAATGACCATCATTGTATTAAATTGTAAAAATATATTCTAAATATACTTTAAAACCAATAAAATTAATAATTTATCACTATTAATTATTTTGATTGAAAAAGTTGTTTTTAATTAAAATTTAGTAATTTTCACTATTCATCAGAATATGAAAGTTATCCGAAAAGTACCAAAATTTCACCCTAAGCTAATTTCGAAATTATGATTCCAAAAATGAATTCCATTTTGAAAAATAAAATTACAAAATTTCAAAAAGTGGTTATCACTATTCATAACGGCTAGTTTTAATAATATTTTAATAGCATATTGTTGTTTAGTGAAACTCGTTGTTGCGTACTACACACGCTATCGAGGAAGGTCGTGATTGCGTGTAATGAAAGGCAAATCAAGGATGCGTGTTGTGCAAGATCCTTTTGGTGTACAACACAATACATTAGTCAAATTAAAAAGAATATTTTTCATAAAATCTTGGGGTGTTACATCTATCCTACTGGACAATGTTAGGATGAGACACCTATCAGATTTTGAAGGCTTAGTTCTAAAGGAAGGAGTGGTAGGTGAGGACCCTTCTCCTGGTTGGATGGTATGTGATGATTAGATTATATGTATCCATGGATGTGTTTTGGTTCCAATAGGTTTATATAAGGAGCTGATGTGGGAGTCTCATGCTTCATCTTGGACAGTACATCAAGTGGTTACCAATATGTACCATGAATTGCAATGATGGTACTGTGGGCCAGGAATGAAGCGTGAAGTTGCTATTTTTTTAGTGGGTGTTTTGCATATCAGTAGGTGAAGGTGGAAAATAATGGACCAACTAGGATTTTATAGTTGTTTCCTATCTCAAAGAGGAAATGAGATGATGTTGTGATAGATTTATTGACCTTATTACTGAGGTCACCTTGAGGTAATAATGCTATGTGGGTTGTCATTGGCAGGCTTATGAAGGTCAAACATATAATTCTGATCAAGGAGACCTTTAGTTTTTATGTTCTAGGAATGTTGTATATCTGATAGGTGGTATGACTTCATGGGGTCCCACACACTATCGTTTCAGATTGGGATGACCTCTTTAAATCTCGTTTCCTGTAGATTTTTCAGAGGGAGTTGGGTACACAGGTGCTTCTAATCATGAAATAACACCATCAGTCTAATTTTCAGTTAGAGTGTAAAAAACAAGTTCTAGAGGACACACTGTGAAAATGCATCCTAGATTTTTAGAGCTCTTGGGAGATGCACATTACCCAGGTTATGTTTTCCTATAATAATAGTTATTAAGTGATTCTATGATCCTAGGATTTTATTGACGTACAGATCATTATTTATTAGGTTAATGTTGTTATATTCCATTTAGGATGAGACACTAAGTCGGGCCATTGGATAGCTAGGTTTTTTTTGGGAAGGAAGGGGAAAACCTAGTTGAAATCTGGCAGTAGGTGAGGCGTTTTTCGTGTACATGTCCAACACACCGTGTACTTATAGTACACACTGTGTACTGGCCCATCATGAGGTGTAGCCTATCTGGTTTAGAAAAATAAAATTGGGAAGTACATTTGGTGTACTTGGTCTAAATTTCATATAAATTCCCAATGGTTTTTTTATAAATGTGACATTACCCTTATTTTTTATGGATAATACTTTTTTCCTCTCGTTTTGGAACCCAAAACCCCACTAAATTAATTTTTCATACCTAGAGACCATATGCACTCTGATTTATGCTCTCTTTGTCATGTTGGAACTGAATCTGTAAGTACTTGATTTAAATTTATTTGTTCTTGATTCTTCATATCAATGACTGTGCTATTTGGATTTAGGCTCCTATAACCAAATATACTATTCTTCATCCAGTATTCTGATTTCTTCCAAACCAAGACGAATCAGAACATGATACTGGATGATATGTTTACTAACAAGACATGGTAGGTAGACTATACTTTCATTCATCTTTTCTTATATTTTTTTGGGTATTCGGCGGATAAGTCTTCTATCAGACTATCCGGCGCGACCTCGTTTTTGAGTAAGTAACTTGTCGTAGGCTTATTCGGACTGAGTGAGGATGCCCATAGGTTTCGTTTAGGTGTGTTGGCCATCGATACTTGATTTAAGGTCACCCAATGGGTGAATATTTTGGAAATAACTTTCATTTCCTAGTTTAATCCACCCAAGGGCTGTGTTATTGTGCTTAATTAGTTAGAGGAATCCCATTAATGCCTTAATAGCTTGAACAACCATTTTAGGAGATGTGCTGCATCCTTAATTAATTAATATCATGTTATGTCTTGTCTATTTGGATAGTCTAGCATGTTATATAGATAATATGAGTGGGTATAAATATATAAAGTGATAATGGCATGTTAAATGGTTTATATGGGAGGGTATTCCAATATTCTTGTTTTGATAAATGGTTTCCATGAGTGGGTATAATCATGGCTTGTTCATGTTTGTGTGAGTGGGTATGATCACATGAAATGTTTGTTCAATTTAAATTCAAAAATATTTGAATGAATTATTGATCGATGCCATCATATTCTCTCTGTGGATGTGTAAAGCAGTTATAGATTCTTTGGGTTGACTCTTCCAATTGGGTCTTGATTGTAGTGGGATTCCTTTGGCCTTGCTACCCTGTGGATCCGTCTTGCTTGGGAACACGTATGAATTTCTATTTCTATGCTTGTAGGACCACATCCAGGGCCCAACCGAGTTTCCACTAGGGAAACCCATGGGACTCGATGTGTACCATGGACAATCTCTTTGGATCGGACCCTTCATGTTCTAGAACTATTTTATGAATGCCTTTCAACATGACACATTTGATCTGTCCCTTATAGTCTACATTTCACTATATGGTGTAGCTGTGGGATTTTTCACATTACTATATGGCATGGTCATGGGATTTTTTCTAACATCACTATAATGCGTGGTTGTGGGACACTTTAGTTCTCTATACAGTGTGGTTATGGGTTACATGATACGTATGGATGTATGGCGTGGCCATGTGACTTGTTTGTTTACTTGGTTATAACTACCTAGTTTAGAGATAACTCAATATTCAAGGTATACTTTAGGGATGTTTGGGTTTACTTACTGCATTAGACTTATGACATGTGCACAAACACTTACATACTAGTTTTTTACACTTTCTATCACTTTTTTAGAATTTTTGTTAGAATAGTATAGACTTGGGAGCTTTCCTACTGAGATGTTTATCTCACAAAATATTTGTGACACCTCAGGGACCCAAATATATTATATGGCTATAGGAGATGATAGGGAAAAGTGCCCTGGCACAAGTTGTTGACTGTATCTTTAAAGTAAGGGATCATAGGACCAAGCCGACGCTTGCAATGCTAGGATACCTTTTTGGTCTTTTTTTCTTTTTAGAATACTTGTATTGTATTATCATGTACTACTTTGGATGATTTCTAGATACTTGTATCATATGTATCATTTTGTTTGTGATACACTTATGGTTATTTATATGTATTATTATCTTGACATACTTTCTGTTGACTGATGTTTATTTCTCTTTTTCTATTTAATGAATGTTTTGAATTCCACTATGATACTCTGGTTATGAGGGCATAGTCACCCAACTGACTCACCTAGGCCATTACTTCTAGTCAGAAGCCTCCAGATTTTAGGGAGATGCTCTTAAGGCCATGTGACCAACCATGTTTGGGGAACCATTGTGTTACACATAACACTAAGCTTCTATAAACATATTTTTATTAATACAATTATTTAATCATGAAAATTATACCATAGATATTAGAATGGAATGTATGAACATGATAAACTGAATTATGTAATTATTCTTTACGCATGTATATATAATTATTTGACCAATTAATTATAAATTAATGTAAACCTATTTCTAAAATAAAAGTAAATTTTTTTTTCTGAATAACTATTTAAATGTGTGGAAGTGTGTTTTAATACCAATTAAAAATAATCTTGTCGTATTATATTAATGAAATATATATATATATATAATAAATTGAATCTAATTTTTAATATTCATAATATGTGTTTTCTAAATATTATATTAGGATAGATCATATTTTGTGCACAAAAGAAGTATTTTTCTAAAAACAATTACCACATTTTGATGAAATATTTGTTATAAATGTTTTTTACACTTTTATAAAATATTTTTGAAAAAATAAACATATTATTTTAAATAGGGATATAAAAGATTACTTTGGTTGATATTTTGGTATTTTTTTAAGAAGTTTCATGTTTTGATGAGTAGTGAAAAATATTGTATTTTAATTAGAAACATATTATTTTGAAATAACTTATTTATAAAATTATATTATATTTTGGAAAGGTTTTACCATATAAATAATAAAATTTGAAATCATTAATGATAATGTAGGGAAATTGAGTCAATTTTACATTGATATTGGATATAAAAACATTTCAATATTTTGGACCTTTTCACTTAAAAACCATGATTACTTCCTTCATCAACGAGGTTAATTTTAAATTAATATTATCCAATTATGTGTTTTTATTTTTATAAAACATATTCCATATTTGGAATTTGAAATTCCAAATTTAATAAATATATCCCTTTTATTTTTTTATATTATGAATAGCAACATTGGCAATTTTTGTTACCATGCTAAAAGGTTAAAATTGGGGAATTTGGGTTAAAAATAAAGGGAAAAGGATTATAAAATGAACCTAAATCAAAGCCTAATGTTATTGATTGATGTTAATTCTACATTTACAACATAAGGTTCAAAATTGGTTAATTTAATTTACACATTCAATTAAAAATACTTCGAGATTTTCAAAACAATAGATACTCACATAATTTCAAACTCCTACTTTTTAGATGTACAATAATTTCAATATGGGGATAAATATAAGAAAAATTTTACAATATATATTATTATTAAATATTATTGTCTTATCTATATTTATTATTTTTATAAATATTTAGTGATGATATAATTATCATATATAATTACACAATGATGATGTAGTAATTATTTAGGTAATGTAATACCCAATTGTTTCCTATTATAAATATAAATATATAAATAAATATAATATTAATTAATTAAGGAAATAAATGAATTTTCTAGGTTATTTAGACATATAAGGGGTTTATTAAATCAATTGGTTGGAATTTATCTTATGGTGCTGATTTTTTAATGTTTAATTAATGAATAGTGTAAAAATTCACCCTAATGATATTTTACGAAAATAATATGTTATTAAATTGATTATAAATATTAAAAATCATAAATAAGGACAAATGGGGTGAATAATGGTTAAAAATGTCATAAATTGACAATTTATTATTCAATTGACACCATATAAGTATATATCTACACCTTTTTATATTGAAAATATTGTGTGTATACTTAAATATAAAATAGGTTAACTAAGGGTTAAAAAACTATAAGGATTAAAATAACAAAAAAATTATTTAAAATATATTTTAATAGTTTTTTACTATCCTATACCAAATTATTTTAGAATAAAATTCCATTTTGAGGTATTAGGATTGATATTTAAGTTCTTTTAATTTAATGTTTTTGAGAAATTCCCAAATTACTCCTCACCATTATTATGAAAGGACACCTCCTTCTTCATATTATTTAATCACATTGAGCCTTATCGGTACAAAAACTCTAAAAATTTATCATATACACTTCCCTAGACACACTCAAGAGGTTATGATCTTCCTAGAAGGCAATATTTGGAGTACTTTAGAGGAGATATAAATGAGTCGTTTCGAAGAAGAGGTAATCGCTCTAACAGATCATTGTTTTCTTATTCACTTTATAAACATTCTAAATCTATATATATTATATAAAATAATAATCTAATCATCCTCAATGTAATAAATTTTTATTATGATTTTGAACACAACATAATACATCCCATTTCACATCAAAAAATAAATGAAAGTATCCCTCCTATGTAAGTACGACTTACCGTCTTCATGTAGTGATCAAATTAATTTTCATCATAATATGTTATAAGTGAGAACTATGATGGTTTTAATTTTTAAATGTATAATTTAAGAAATTAATATACTTCTATAATGATAATATCATATCTAACTTTTTACCAACTAATCTTTTGGGAAATGATATCATTTCTTGTGCCTACGTATGTCCTCCCTTCTCCATGATGTGATGTGAATAGTTTCTCATCTATCATTCACATGGATTGTAATAATAATTAATTTAATAAATATGAATTATATATATATCATAAAAATTATTTTTGAATGATAATATATCATATACTATTCAATTAGTTAATATGAAAAGAAAATGAAAATTGTATTCATGCATATTTGTGACCTACAATAACCATGAAAAGTGTATTTTGTTTCCTATATCTAACATTTATGAATCACCCTGAATACATATATACTGAATATATATATATTTATATATAATATTTATATAAAATTTATATTTCTATAGATGATTAAATCATGATCTATATAAGAGGTCCAAGGAAATTAAGTCAAACCATGAATAAAAAACAAAGCGGTTATTCTCGGAAACATAACATTAACATAGAATTGTTAATAATAGTGTATTATAATGTAATAAATAAATAATATATAGAATTATATATATCAATACAGTTCTTTATTAGATTTATAATAATAATATATTTATTATACATGAATTTTGAACATATAGGATGTTGTCGGCGCTTAAGGTAATGGGTTTTTTCTCACATTTACTTCATTGGAAAAAATCCGTATACACTAATTATTTCTTTTTTGAGTTTTATATAATTACCATGAATGTATTTTATTTTTATAATTCTGAATATTATTGAATTTTTCATATCCGTATAATTTTCTTTCTACAGGGGGCATATGATTTTGCTGATTATAATGTGATAAGTTATTTACTTACAATCTAATCAATAACAAAGAATAACTTGTTTTAAATCACCATTGTCGAATATTTATTTTTATCGTCCAATTATTTTAAAGAAAAATTAAACTGTTTTCATTATTATAAAATGAATATTTAAATTTTATCTTTACCCATGTTTTAGTTTTTCTGAAATGTTGTGAAAATAATATTTTTTTTTAAGCAAGGAACCTTGTGACATTACTGTCAAAATTATATGGAAGGACGGTTTTTTAACAAATACATCATGAATGGAATATTCCTCCATTTTTATTCCATAATTATTTGGATCTTCTTTTACAAGAATAAAATGTTATTTTCGAAGAAAATGTTGTATTTCAAAATTGTGTGACATTTTAAGAAATGAAAACATTTTCAAGGTATATGTGATATTTTCTTTAAAATATATTCTTATATGATATCTAATAAAAATTTCCATTGAAAATATTATTTATTAACATTAATTATAATTTAATGTTTATTTGTTTAATGATACAAACCGTATTATTCAAATGATTGATTTATAGTTATAATAGAATGAAATTTATGAAACCCATTTCATTTAGATGGGTTATGTTATGATGGAATTATGTTTAAGAATACCATCTAACTCAATGAGTTCTAATAAATTGAATGATTTATGTTATCATAGAACACATATATATGATTTCCATTATGTGATGGGTGGGACCTATATCATCATCAAAATCATTGGGTAATGGTCAATATTATGTGAGCTCAAAGTGTACACATAAGGTAATCCTAATCCTAAAAAAATAGGGTATATAGGAATACCTACTAATCCCATTACAAGAGGGTACATGGGATGTCATACTAAATGTAAATCTGGAAGGTTCACATGAGGTCATCCCAATCCCAAAATAGGTAAATAGTGGATTTTCCCAATCCAAATTCATTTGGATTATTGACGTTAGAAATTTTAAACTGATGTGGATACCAAAATTATAGTGTCTTATTCCATTTTTATACATTAATGGATCGTGTTGTTTGATTTTATAATGATTCAAGTCTTATGATCTTCCATTCATTACTCCATGAAACTTGTATATGATATTTTATATGCAAGGTATGATCTAAAATTGTTATTCTAATGTTTTAATACCCATATGTTCGTGTTAGGATTATTTATCTTCTATGTTTACCCATACTAATCATATGATCGCACCTATTCTTATGTTTCCATTACTCAGTTTACAATGAAAGCTTCAAATTAGGAGTATTAAAGGGGAATATTTGTGTGGTTGATGTTAGAGATCATTCACAAAAATAGATGAATTAGTTCCAATTTTCCAAACGCAGTAATATTTTATGATCCATGATCATGTGTTTTTTTAATGTAATGAATATTAATATAAATATATGTAAAACCCATATATGAAAATAATGTGACATTAGAGTTGGAATCATAGAAAATTTTTAATAAAAATTTAAAAACTAGTATGAGAAAACCTTAGTGTGGTCCCAAAAGATAATTCCATGTATAGGTTACAATCCCTGAGTTTTCATAATGATCATGATTTGCCAAGGATTAAACCAAATATATCATTGATTGAAGGTAAATTACATTTTTTATGATGTTTTAATACTATTATTATTGTTTGTAAAACTACTCTTCATTGTTTTAAGTCAATGGTTGGAACCTGAAGGAACACATTAATTCTGAATTTGATGGGAAATAAAATGATTTTGCTTATGGAATTTACAATTTTATGGGTTTTAGAATGACAAATCAAATCACAATAATCACACAAGCTATGGATAATACATGAAATCCAAATGAGAAAAGGAGGGAACAACTTTCTTTTGAGTCCATTATGAGGAAAATCCCACCTTCTATTAGTAGAATTTTTGGAAAACTTATTACTGAACAATAGTTCGGTACCATCAAAATAATATTTCGATCCTTCAGTGTTTAGAATACGAAAAATACTTTTTGATTTTTATCACATTGAAGGAGAAATTGATAAGTGGCGGTGTCTTATTAAGAACCCGAGGGAACAAAAATAAAGTGAATCTATGTAATTGCAACAGTTTTAGGGGATATTCTTCATTATGTAATTTACTAGTATTATATGAAAAATATGTAAATGGAATTCCATAAGCATAAGTAAAAGGATGATAAATAAATTTTAAATTATTAATCTAATTTTATAATATTTTCAAGGTTTTCATTAGGGTTAATCATAAACCTTGAAAAAAAAAAGTGATCGATTCATTGGTGTCCTAATACAATGTTTCCTAAAGGTCTTGGATATAAGATACATTAATTGCTATGAAAAAATCATTTCACATGACTAAAAGGTATAAATATAAAATAGGTATTCACAACACTCTATGGTTTTTATGAGAATATTAATATCATGTATCATGAAAACTTAAATGGTGGACTGAAATTTTAGGTATCTCTAAGGCAGAAATATGGGATGAAGAACTCAGGTGAATTCTTTAAATGGACAAGAGGGTGTTACATCGGTGGAAAGAAAGGTAATATTTCATATGAAATCCCATGTGATGGGAATATGGAATATAACAATGTGAATAATGACCAAAATCCCCAAAATACACCACCCACAATTCAGTGTTTTAATTATAATTATTATACTCATTATGCTAACATGTGATCCAATCAAAGGACTAATATAGTTAACAATACATAAAAACCTCCAAGGAAAAAGGAGTAAGGAAAATATTATTCATTTAGAATAGATGTTTTGAAACCTGTTAATCTAGATTTTTTTCCTTCTCACATTATTTTTGAATTTCATGATTGATTTTGTATGAATAAACCCTATGAAAATATTATTGTTTATCACTTAGTTATGTTTCATGTGATTATGTAAATGTATTAAATAGTAATGAAATAACATATTTTGTTAGTTCAAGGATCAACCCAATTGCCTGATGAATTTTTAAAAGGGAAATATCTTATATATGGAATGAATAAGCATGTTTTTTTCAATATGGAATTACAAAATTCAGAATGAATCCATTCACATATATGCTATGATTCAAAAAACATATACATTATGATATATGGTTGTTAAATGATAAACTATTTTGTGGAAATTTAGTGATGCTAATTCTAATGGTTTGGACTTTCATCTTTCATAAGGGTTATTAGGTTAAACAATTATGGAATGGTTTATCGTAAACATCAAATGAGGTTTTAGTTGTTAAAGTATTATCTATCCATATGAGGATTTATACATATTAAAAAAAATGTGTTAAAATTTTTATTTTAATGTTAATATAGACAGAATAAAATATCAGTCTATGGATCTTATGATCTCCAAATGCTTCAAGAATGAAAAATTGACCTTAATTTCTTGAAATAAGCGATGGAGTGGAAACTGATCATTGTACAATGAATTAGTGAGTTGTGCTTATTGAATGTAATGATATCATGTAATTATTTATTATAATGAAAATTATTCAACTCTATGGAAAGGATCCTGAAACAAAAAATATTATCATAGTACCTTCTTTTCCTATGAATCATAGGGTCCCATAGATCATCAAAAATTTATGGTTTTGTTATTGTTATCTTTCTCCTAACCATGTTCTCTATAACTTTTCCTGAGAAATTGATAGTTATATTTCTCTTCCATGTCATTGATTTCACTTTCAACCTAAAATATCCTATATGGAATCCAAGTTATGAGTTACTTTGTGTAATAATTATGTTTCTAACATTCTCTTATTAAAGGATGTTTTAGTATTCATTTTTATGATGTGGGTTTGTATGAATGAAAATTTAAAGTGTTAAACCTATTAAATCCCAGTTGAATTTTGAGGGAGAAATTAATTTTAAGGGGGTAGAATTAAAAAATCCATACTTTTTATTGGATATATTTTTCAAATAATATCATTTATATGATATCTTTTGTTACATGTAACCCTGACTTAGCATGTGTTCCATACAACAATGAGTTTCAATGAAACATATTTTCATTATAGTAATTTTTGAAATAAAAGAACTATAACGTATCAATTAAAATGATTGTTATGAATAAAATTAACTAAATTATGAAATTATGGCTGAAACGTGTTTGTAAAATTATGTTACGAATTAATTATAAATAAATGTAAAACCACTTTTATAATGAACTAAAATGTTTTTCAGAAAACCTATTTAAATGTGAACAAGTATGTTTTACACCAATAAATAAAAAATAACTCATGTTGGATTATATAAATTATATATACAATTAATATTCAATATAACTTATATCATTAATCTTATGTGTTTTCTAGACATGATATTAGAAAAAAATTAACTTTACACATAAAAAAAGTAATTTTAAAATGTAGTATATCTACCTTTTAATGGAAGCATTGTTAAAAATATAATTTTCACACATTTATGAATTCAAATTTTCCAAATAAAATTATTTTCTAGAATTTGGATATAAAAATTTACATTGTGTAAAATTTTGGTATTTTTGTGTGAAGTTTCATGTTTTTATGAATAGTGAAAATATTAGTTTTCTTTATAACCTAATTATTTCTTCTTACTTATTTATATAGTTAAAATTTGATTTAAATGGTTTTAAAGTATATGTAATTAAATTTATCATACATTAATCCAATTTAGGTCATCGGAACCAATTTGACATTCAAATTGGGAAAAAACATTTCAACCGTTTGTTACTTTTCACTTTAAAATTTTGTTTACTCATTTCGTTGAGATGATAAATTTGAAATTAATTTTTTCCAATTATGTGTTCTAAATTAAAAAAAAGGATTCCAAATTTTGAATAAAAAGGTTCATAATTATGAAATAAACATGTTTTATTTTTTGATAATATGAATAGTAACAGTTGTTATTTTTGTAACCACAATAATGGTTAAAATGGGGTAATTTAGTATAAAAATAATGTGACAAGACTATAAAATGCCCCTAAAACCTGACCAAATTTTATTGGAAAAATGTAACACTACATTGAAAACATATATTTATAAATTTAATTATTTAATGGACACTTTTCCATGAAAAAGACTTGTTTTAAAAAAAAAACATAGAGACCAAATGTCAAACTCTTAATTTTAATAAGTAAAATATTTTTAATATGGGGGTAAATTGAATATATTCTCTACTGTATATATTATTATTAAATATAAATTTTTTATATATTCCAGGGAAATTTATTTTGTGTTTATAATAATCAAATAATTATCATTAATAATTACATAATAATAATGTATTAATTATTTAATATATGAAAAACCAATTGAGTGATATTAAAAATATTTAGATAAATTTAATATGAATTGATTAACGTTGTACATGATTTTTCTAGGTTAATAAAACATATTATGGTTGTATTAAATTAAATTTAACTAAGTTATGTTGTCGTATTGATTTTCCTAAATTGAATATAATTAATAGTGTCAAAATTGACAATAGATATATTTTTTGAAAATAATATTTTGTTAAACTATTTTAAAAAATATAAAAAAATAAGAACAAAATAGATATATTATGTTGTAAAATTTCATAAATTTAACATTGATGGTTGAATTTTATCCCCATTAGTAAAAAAATTAGTCATTTTAATAATGAAAATGTTCTTACTGTAGATAAAATTTAAACAACTTAACTAACAGTTAATAAAAAATAGAAGGATTAAAATTTAAAATAAATAGTCGAAAATATATATTTTATGGTATTAACACCATATACCACGTTATTTTATAGTAAAATTACATTTTTTGGCATTTGGATTCACATTAATATAATATTAATATAATATTTTTAATAACATTTTTAATGTACCCCTCACCTTCATTTAAAAAGTACACATCCTCCCTCATCTAATTTCACCACATTGAGCCTTCTGGATCAACCAAACACTGAAAAACCTTATTATCCACATCTATAGTCACATAATTGAGGTTATGGTATTCACAAAAGACTAACTCCAGATACCTTTAGAGGAGATCTAAATGGGCTGTTTCAAAGAAGAGGTAATCCCTATTACCGATGACGCTTTTTACTACTTTTCTATACCTACTTTAAATATTTGATTTACAACATAAAATAATAAATTTATCATCTTAAATATTATTAAATGATATTATCATTATTATCACATCATAATTAATTACATTTCCTATTAATCAAGAAAAGAATATATCACTTGTGCCTACGTATGGCTTACCGTCTGCACGTAGCAATCCAATTTATTTTCCATCACCACATTTTTTGAGTGAAAATTTGGGTGGTTTTATTATTTATATATGATATTTTTGAAATAATTATACATTTTTAATTTTAATATCATATATTACATTTTACCACCTAATCTATTGAGAAATGATAACGTTGCTCATGGGTAGATATGGCTTACCATCTCGTCAACACGATATGACTAGATTCTAAAATATATTTCACATGGACTTTAATATAGATGAATTTAATGAGTATATATGGTTTATATAACATATAAATTATTTGAAAATTAAAATATATCACATAATTTAATTTTTTTTTAATATTGGAGGAAAATAAAAACAACTTTCACACGTACGTACAACCAACCGTCTCAAAGAATAGTGTAATTTATTTTCAATCTCTAATTTTTTTGAGTAAACATGATTAAATGTATAATGAGTATATATTTATATATATGAAATATATATAATAGTTATAATTATATATATGATGAAATCATGTTATATATATGAGGACCAAGGATATGAAGTCAATAATGATCGAAAAAAGTAGTTATTACCCAAAACATAACATTAACAACGAATTATTAATAAGAGAGTAATATAATGTAATAAGTAAATTATATATATCGTATTATATCTAATAATATTTAATTTTAGGAAATTTATAATAAACTTATATTTATTATTTAGGTGTTATGTATGTATATGATGGAATTCCAGACATTTGATAAGGGATTTTTTGTCTCCCATTTATTTTTGTGGGACACAAGCCTTATACCCAACATGTTTCTTTTGTGTGGTGTATATAATACCCATTAATGTATTTTATGATTACTATTCTCAATATTATTGTATTCTCTTATCCATATTATTTTATTTCTTTCAAGTTGCATATGAATCTACTAATTATAAATTGATAAGTGATTATATAAAAATATCATAAATAATCGGGATTCTTTTGTTTTAATTCACCATTGTGGAATATTTATCGTGAAAAACGACTATTTAAAAAAATGTTTTGAAAAAATATTTTATTATTCACATATAAATATTTAATGTTATTTTTATCCATGTTTTACTTTTCACTTAATTGTTTGAAAATAATATATTATCTCATTTTCAAATCATGGACGTTTGTGAATTTACCAACAAAAATATACAGAAGGAATTTTGTTAAACTTAAGTGGAATGAATGGATTGTTACACTTTCATGATCCCTTAATGTTTTCAAGCTTCTATTACAATTCTATATGGTTATCTTAAAATAATTTTTTTTTTAAAATTACATTTAATTTTGTGAAAAAAATCATTGAATACATATATTTTCCTCCATAATTATTTTCACATTTTATCTCACTATTATTTCCCACATTTGATATCATTGGATGATATTACTTATGGTTTAAATGGATATTTATAAATGACGTTATCCATATTTTTTATGTTGTTGATTTATTGTTATTATGAAATTATATTTAGGAAACCCATCTCATTTCGATGGGTTCTGTTATGATAAAATGATGTTTATGAAACCAATTTCATTTAATGTGTTCTGATATATTGAATGATTTATTTTCTCTTGGAACACATATGTATGGTTTTCATTATGTTATGGATGGGACCTATATCTCCCTCTAATTTGGTAGTGAATTAGTAATGTTCTATAAGATCAAAGGGTACATGGGAGGTCTTGGTAACCCATTATAATAGGTTACACAGGAAGTCATCCTAAGCCCACGATAAGGGGGGTACATAGGAGGTATTATTTGGATCAAAACATGAAGTTATAGTGGATTTAATCCCATGATTGATGTAGAAACACGGTTGATTAACCCAAACCTAACATACAATTATTATCTTTGTGTGTATGATTGACATATGATATTCTAAATATATGTGTATTCCATAATTTACCTATACTATGATATTTTTTATGATTAATGGAATATTTTCAATGATTTTATTACGATTCATGTCCCATGATATCCCATTATTTCTTCAATTACTAATGTATAGGATATTTAATATGTTAGGTATGATCTTCCAATTTTATACTCATGTTTTCATTCCATTATGACCATGTTATGATTACTTATCATCGATGATTACCCTTACTGAGAATCCAATATCATCGACTATTATGTTACCATTAGTCAAGTTATAAATAATGTTTTTAATTATGAGAACTAAAGGGGTTGATATTTATTGGATATATTGATGATTTTTCCAAAAAAAATTAGAATAATGTGTTCCATGATTCCCAATGAACTAAACTATTATTTTCCTCTGGAATTTGTTTTTGCAATATATTGAATTTTCCTCTATAAAGATGTAATATCCTTGTTTGAAAATCCTTGTTTACTATACAAAATATATGATCAGTTTTATGGACAAATATGGTTATCAATGATCAATCTATGGTAAGGCTTCAACTAGTTGAGTGTTCTTGAGGCTAATATTCAGAATCTTGAATTCTAATTCTTCTATGGATACCGTGAGATACTGGGGTGAATTTTAGTGTGATGAATGGTAACACATTGTGCTTGGATTTTAAAAACTAGTTATTATATCTATACATGCCACAATATATTGTTTTCTTATTCATGACATACTCTTACATTTATCATTAGAGGAGGAGTATGCAGAGCAATTTAGGTAGGTCCTATACTTGTTTTAGAGAAGAATGTTTAGGGTAAGCTATCAAAGTGGTAGTTTTGGATCCATGAGATTCACATTATGGGGAATTTCATTTCTGAGAATGGATTAGTTATGTACATGATGAAGATTGATGCTATTCTTTTTTGGGATCCACATTAAGGCACATTAGAGGTATGATTTTTCATGGACAAGAGGGTCAATACAGGGGGAACATGGTCTAATTCAATAGGATTTTATCCCATTTGACAACCCAGACGTGGAAAGAGAAGCTGTTTAACTCAACTGAGTAGTGTCAATGAGCTATTGAGTAGTTGAGATTGAGGCAGACTAGACCCCCCCCTATTTTGAGACTAAAGATGGAAGGCATGATGTACAAAGTTTATTGAGATTCCTATAGAGTTATGACCTACTATGTCCTAATTAAGTGGTTGTTAGTTGTAAGATCCTAGGTTTTTCAGGAGGTATAGATCTTTATTTTTTTGTTAATTTTCTTACTTTCCATTTTTGATTAGTCTTTAAGCCATTCCATGGCTTAGTTGGTTTGTTTTTGGGAAAGAAGTGGAAAAATAGGTTGAAATCTTATTGTAGGCCAAGTACACATCATGTACCTAGCCTACACAATGTGTTGACTTTCTAGTTTAGAAAAATAAAATTGGGAAGTACAGAATGTATACATGGCCTACACATCGTGTACTTTCCCAGTGAGGTTTTTTTATAAAAGAGGCAGTAAACTCATTTTTGACTTACAACTCTATTTCCTCTCGATTTGGAACGGAAAGTCCATCTAAATTAGCTTTTCATATATTGATGTCATCTGGAATCTGATTCCTACGTCATCGGTCACGTTGGAACCACATCTATAAGTACTCAATTTTATTTTAGTCATTCTTGATTCTTCGAAACAATGAATTCACTCTTTGGATTTAGGTTCATATGCCCAAATATCTGGTTATTCATCCATTCTTTAGATTTCTTCCAATATAGGATGAATAAGGACTTGATACTGGTTGAGCTATCTAATACTTAGGTGAGCTACCAGTTATATAAGTTCTTTCAGCATTTATTGTGTTTTTCGAGCGTTTGGCTAATATGTCTTCTGTCAGACTTCTAGGAAGACCTCTTTTTTGAGCTATTTTCTTGACCTAGGCTTAGTCGGGCCTAGTGAGGATGCACATAGGTTCTTCGTAGGTGTGTTGGCACCCCTTACATGATTCTGGGTCACCGAAGGTGTTCTCCTTAAGAAAATAACTTGCTTACTCTAGTTTCAATCACCCATGGGGTGTGTTCTTATGCTTACCTAGTAAGAGGAAGCTCGTTAATGCTTTGATAGCTAGAATAGTCTATTTAGGATATTTAATACCTCCTTGATTAATGAATATCATGTTATGAATTGTCTATTTTTATATTTTCGCATGTTATATGGATAATATGGTTGGGTATACCTATATAAAATGATAATGGCATGTTATATTGTTTATATGTGAGGGTAGGCCCATATGCTTGTCTTTATAAATGGTTTGAATGAGTGGGTATACTCATGGATCGTGAAGGATGGTGTGAGTGGGTATACTCACATGAAATGTTTGTTTAATTAGAGTGCTTGAATGCTTTAACTAATGGTTGATCAATACCATGGACTTCTCATCAAGGATTTGTAATGTGGTAGTGGACCCATTGGGTTGACGATTCCCCTTGGGCATTGATTTTGTGGGATACCTTGGGCCTTGATACCCCAAGGATCTGACAGGAATGGGCTTATGTAGAACATGATATTACCATTCTCCTAGTACCCCAACCAGTCCCCAACCGAGTTTCCACCAGGGTCACCAAACAGACATGATGGGATGCCTTGGAAAAGATCCTTGGATATGCCCCTCCATGGTCTAGAATTATTATATGGATGCCTTGGTACATGACACCTAGGATCTAACCCTTGTGGTCTATACTTCACTATAAGGTTTGGTCTTGGGATTTTTTATTCACTATAGGGCATAGTCCTTGGATATTTTTTACATCACTATACAGCATGGTCGTAGGACACATGACATCTCTATACAATGTAGTTGTGGGTTACACGATACAGATGAATTCACAACAGTGCCGTGTGGCTTGATTTTTTATTGGTAATAAGTTCTTTATTATGAGATGACTCTCTTTTACGAGTTTCCTTGAGGTCTGTTTGGTTTTACCTACTACTGTAGACTAACACCATTGGCATACACACTTACATATGGGTTGTCTACACATGCTAGAACTTTTTTAGAATTGCTGTTAGAGCTGTATAGACTTGGGTGATTTCCTAATAGGATGTTTATCTCACACCCCATTTGGGACACCTCAGGGACCCACATAGTATATATTGTGGTAGGTTTGATAGGGGAAACCTCCTTGGTATAGTTTGTTGATAGTTGCTTCGGGGAAGAGGAACATAGGACCAAGATGATGCTTGCGATGCTGGGATACATTTTTGGTATTTCGTTATTTTTGGAATACTTGTATTTTATTTCCAGGTACTAAATTGGATGATTTCTGTAAACATGTATCATCTACATCATTTTTAATAAGAGACACTTCTAGTTATTGATATGCATTATTTTATTGACATACATTCAGTTTAATGTTGTTTATTTCTCTTTTGTTATTTATTTTATGTTTCGACTTCTGCTGTGATACTCGGGTAATGAGGGCATAGTTTCCCCACTGACTCACCTAGGCCCTCACTACTAGTCGCCAGCCTTTGGAATTTTTGTATATGCACTTGAGGCCACATGGAAAACTAGTTTTGGGGAACCATTGGGTGGAATTTGGGTTCAAGACGTTACAAAGTGGTATTAGAGTAGTTTTATCTAGTTTGAATTACTGTTTGGAGACATTAGAGATGTATAGAAAGAAAAGGGGGTTTGGTAGTTAATTATGCCTAGGAGTAGCTACCTCGTGTATTGGGAAAATCCCAATCCACCCAAATTGATTTCTGATTTTCTATACTTTTACTATTATAGTTGATTCAATTTCATAATTTGGTGACACACTTGATTTCTGCTATTACGATTGATGAAATTGTGGGTTCAATTTTAGTTTCAACTCGATGATTAGATGTTCAGCAATATAATGAATCATATAGACGCCTATTATAATTGCATTCCATGCATTATTCCATTCAATCTTGGATGCATTAGAAACTTCGTGATGTTGTAATAGTTGATGTGATATTTGTAATTACTGTTGTGTTAGTTGGGTGTAGTAGATAATGGCATGAATCCATCTTTAAATCCATAATAAGTACATGCCCTTATGAATTGGGTAATGATGCACCAATGGAATGAAAATGTTAAATGAACTTTTTACAGGTATGGTTTGAATGAGAACCAAGTTTTGGGACCATGAGGTGTTATGGGACCTCATGGATTTAAAATTGGTATCCTGTGGTGGAATTTCCTAGTAAATGAATTGGAACTTGAATGGAAAATAGAGATTTGACCCAGACCAAACATTTGAGTTGGAAGGAGACATGGTTTCTAGTGGTTCATTGGTTGTTCTTTGTATAGTCATAGATTTATGATCTGGTTGTGGGTTTGACTTGGTCGATGGGCCACAATCTACCGATTGATACTTCTATATTGCCAACTGCTACACCTAAGGTTTTTCTAGACACAGGTGTTGAGCCATTCTTCTTTGAGGGTTTTTTTGATATATGAAGACGATCCAGGGAGCACCGCAAAAAGCCTTGATAATGGATGAGCTATCATGGGTGTTCTAGTATTAGAATACTCCTGCATTTTCATCGCATGGTGAACCATAGGCTATAGATTTATGGCTAGAGACCACCTTAGTGATTTTTGAGCATATGGATATGCCTCCAGAGAGGAGGGTCAAGTTAGAGACTTACATGCTATGTGGAGTGGAAAAAATGGTGTGTTGTTTTGAACCAGTATTATGGGCTGCATAATATGGGTTGGGATGAATTCCAAACGTGGTTCTATGTCTACGTTTACCCCCGACTCTATGAGAAGAGCGGGCTACCGATTTTATGCGTCCAGAGCAGGGCACAATGACATTTATGGAATAATATTCATGATTTATAGAGTTGAATCAATTTTCACTGATGTATCTTACTAATGAGATTTCTAGAGATAAACACTTTGAGGATGGTCTTAAACATGCTATTAAATCTCAGGTCAATGAGTTTAGACTGCCTTCTATCACATATATTATGAACTAAGCACTAATTTCATAGCATAACCTGAGGGATACTGGGGGTATAGAACATGGGAGTGTTGTTTCTCTCCCAAGTGGATCTACAAATTAAGGTCGGAAGCCTCATTTTGAGGCTTCCTCTGACATGAGTTCTAGTCAGGTTGTGGGTGTAGGCATCTTAATGTTTTTCTATCAGTGAGGTAGGTGATTCCAAATGAAAAATTAGTGCTACCGTGCCCTAGTTGAGTCTTGATCTTGCTACAATATGGGGTAAATGAAGTGGTTTTGCAAGGCCTTCCCTCAAACAATGAGTGGTAGGGGGTCAGCACCGAAGTTAGGTTCAAGAGAAGGTTCTTCAGCTTCACGTCAGGCTGGGTGATGGAATAGTGCAGGCTGGTCAGGCTAGGGCAGTGGTGGTTGTGGCCATGGTAGCTAGACGTGATGTTCTCAATGACATCTTGGTGTATCTACTGAGGGTATCAAGGTAGGTTCATAGAGCCATGGTACATGCTAGACATATGCAGTGAAACAAGCCCAAAAGGATCAGGACCCTGAAACGTGAATGTTGAGATGTACGATCTTAGTAGCTTCTACAATTTCATTTTCTTTTTTCGATACAGGTGCCTCTAACAGTTTTGTTTCATCATGAATTTTTAAAAGCCTCGGGCATGTGGTTTTGTTTTCTGAGGGTTTTTCGATGCTAGACACACCATTTAGAGTTAGAATGGGTGATTTGTTCCAGTGTATGGAGTGTCCCCTTGAGGTCATAGGGTGTTCCTTCATCTGGAATATTAGGTCCTAGAGATGACAGGGTTTGACACCATTCAAGGGATTATCTGGATTGTAGCATATCAAGTGTACGTTGACTGCTATTTCCTAAGGTTGACTATCACATCACGAGAGGGTGTAGTTTTTATTAACAATGTGAATGGGATGACCACAAAAGTAGAGATTGACCCAAGAATCATGGGGTGTGTAGGATGACATCCCATATTTAAAGATTGTTTCTAGATGATTATGTAATGAGTTATAAGGACTTTACTCTAGTGGTTGAGGTCATCAGGGATGGAATTCCTGATGGATTTTCTGGTTCACCTACTGAGATAGAGGTGGAGTTTTTAATTGAGCTAGTTCGTAGAGCTACATTGGTATCCATTCCTCATTACATGAAGGCTATGATGGAGTTACAAGAGCTCAAAAGCCAGCTAGAGGATTCAGAGGAAAAGGGGTTTATTAGACCCAATACTTCTCTATGGGGTTTCCTTAGTTCTTTTTGCGAAAAAATGAAGACTAGACTCTTATTCTATTCTTGTATTATTGGAAACTGAACTAGTTAATGGTTAAAAACTGATATCCATTTCCATGGATAAATGAACTGTTTGATCAGCTTTGTGGAGATTGAGTGTTCTTGAAGATTGACATGAGGTCAGTTATTACCACGTTTGTGTTCGACCTATAGAGATACATCGTACAACCATTTATAGAAGGTATGGGTTTTATGAGAATCTGGTTATGCTATCCAGTCTCAGAAATGGGACATCAGTTTTCATGGATCTCATGAACCGAGTGTTGAATCATTACGTGGATTCTTTTTTGGTCATTTTAGTGGATTGTATCTAGTTGTATTCTCACAAATGACACAACCCTAAAAACCATATTGAGATCATTTTGAATACACTGATAGAGAATTAGTAATATTATTATCTCACAAAGGTACACTTTTGGATGGATCTGATTCACTTCATAGGTCACATCATCTAAGAGATAGAAGTGTCTATGTCCCCATAGAATGTGTGAGCTATAGTTTCCTGGGAACAAACCAATAATTTTTTTGACACACAATGATTTTTAGGGCTTACCGACTACTAAATGAATTTCATACATGAATACTCATTCTAAGAAACACCATTTATAGGATTGACTAAGAAGGGTGTGATTTGTTTGTTGTCAAAATCTTGTAAGACATCCCTTCAGGAGCTAATAGTAATGTTGACATTAGCACTAGTCCTAATACTGCCCGAATAGGGAATGATCTACATGGTGTATTCTGACACATCAAGTATTGTGCTGGGGGAAATGCTAACATAGGGTGAAGGAGTCAAGGTGTATGGTTCTCTAACAGCCGAGGCCTCACGAGAGGAATTACCCTACACACCATCACGAGTTAGCGGATTTTGTTCACACGTTGCGCTATTAGAGGATCTATTTACTGGGAGAGCATTTTTGTGGTGTACATGGAGCAAAAAAGGATCAATTATATCATTATCTAGTGTGATATAAATTTGAGGAAGTGGAGGTGGGTGGGATACCTACAGTCTATAGAATTTGATCATGCTTACATTCCTGGTTAGGGAAAGGCAGTGGCTGACGTGATGAGCAGGATGACTCAGATACATGCAGTCTAGTAGTCCCGTAACGATTAGATGATTATGGAATTGAATCCAAAATATATTTGGATGTGTATGATAGACTGGGTCATAATTTTATTTCATCATTATCTATTACCTCTATCCTACAGGACAACATTAGGATGAGGAAGCTATCCGATTTTAAAGGCTTAGTTCTACAGGATGGTGTGGCAGGTGAGGACCCTCTTCTAGGTTGGACAGTAGGTAATGATGAGATTCTATGTATCCATGGACGTGTTTGGGTTCCAATGGGTATATGTTAGGAGATGATGTGGGGTCCTCATGCTTCATCTTGGGAAGTTCATCCTGGGGTTACCAAGAAGTACCATGACTTGAAGTGATTGTACTGTTGGTCTGGAATGAAGTGGAAAATAGATGGTGTTTTTACTTGGCGTTCCTCCTATCAGTAGGTGAATGCATAAAATCAATTACCAACTAGGCTTTTACACATAGTGGAAATAGGATGATGTCACAATAGATTTCGTGTCCTTTTTAATGAGTTTGCCTCGAGGTAATGTTGTTGTGTGGGTTTTCATTGACAATCATGTGATGTTTATGCATTTAAGGCCACTCGAGGAGAGATTCAGTATTCAAAATCTTGGAATGTTTTAATTCTGAGAGGTGGTATGAATTCATGGGGTCCCACACACTATCATATGAGATTGGGATTCCAACTTTACATCTCATTTCTACTAGAGTTTTCCGAGGGATTTGGGTATACATGTGATTCTGATCATGGCATTCCACCTTAGACTGATGGCCAGCTTGAGTGTACGAAACCAGTGCTAGAGGACATGTTGTGAGCCTGAATTCTAGATTTAGAGAGCTCTGGGAGAGGCACATTCCCCTGGTTGAGTTTTCCTTAAATAATTGTTATTAGGAGATGTTACAGAAGACAACTTATGCAGATTTATATGGTAGTCCATGTTGTTCACCCTTATGATGGTTTGAGGTAGGGGAGGTAGCATATCTAGGACCACGTCTCATCCTGCAGACTTCTGATCATGTCTAGTTGATTTATAAGTAGATGGATACAACCTAGTATCCTAATAAATCATATTCCTATCGCTGAAAATGACCTCTAGTGTTTATGATTGGGGATCGGGGTTTTGTACATGTTTCACTAAGGACGGGACACATGAATATCAAGAGATAGGGTAATCTTTCACAAAGATATGTCGGCCATCTGAGATTCTGGAGAAATTCAGGCCGGTTTCCTATCAATTTTAGTAACCAAAGATGTAATGATCCATGCACAATGTCATCCATGTATCTCGGCTACACCGATATCACTTAGACCTGCCTAATATTTTTCAGCTGGAGGAGGTTTAGAATCCTGCTAATGCATCCATTTAGGTGCATATTATTCATATAGTGGACATGAGTACAAAGGTTATCTATGTCCGATTAGTTCCTCTTATACAAGTGCTATGGTAGCATGACCTTTTAAAGGATAGGACTTGAGAGATGGAGACCGAGGTATGTGCTCAGTGGAAAGAGTTTTTCTAAGATGAATCCTGACCACCATTCAGAGAGAAATTCAGGGATGGATTTATATATGGTGGAAAAGTTGTAAGAACCAAGGTTTTTCTTGAGGTACAAATCTTTATTCTTTATGTTAATGTTGTCACTTTCCTTTTTGGAATAGAACCTAAGTCTGGCCATTGTCCAGTTGGGTTGATTTTGGTTAAGAAGGGGAAAGATAGGCTGAAATCGGGCTTCATCCCATCTGTACATTGTGTACTTGTCCAACATGCCGTGTACTTCTAGTACACAACATGTACGGGACCTTCACGGTGTGTAACCTATCGGGTTTAGGAAAATAAAATTGGGAAGAACATGTTCTGTACTTTCCCTACACGTCATATACACTAAAAATGGGTTTTTTTATTAAAGTGGTAGTAGCTAAATTTTTAAGGATAATTCTTTTTCCTCATGTTTTGGAAAACAAAACCCCCGCTAAACTTGTTTTTCATATCTAGAAACCACATGGACTCCAATTTATGTTTCGTATGTCATGTTGGAATCACAACGGCGAGTACACAGTTCCAATATCGATGTTCGTGATTCTTCAAAACAATGACATCACTATTTCGATTTAGGTTAATATGCCCTAATATACCATTCTTCATCCTTTCATTAAATTTCCTCTAAATTAAAAGAAATAATAACTTGATACTTGATGAGCTATCTAATACCGAGGCAAGGTAGGTGGTCTATTCCATCATTTGGATTTTCTTATATTTCTTGGGTGTTCATCCAATATGTCATCTATCATAATCTGGCACGACCTCAGTTTTGAGGGACTAACTTTACCTAGGATTATTCAGAACGAGTGAGGATTCTCGTAGGTTCTATTTAGGTGCGTTGGCACCCGTTACATGATTCAAGTCACCCATGGGGTGAAACTTATAGAAATAACTTTTTCTGCCTGTTTAAACCACACAAGGGGGTGTTCTTGTGTATACCTTGTTAGAGTAATATCATTAATTCCTTAATAGCTTTAATAGCTATTTTAGGAGATGTACTGCTTCATTGATTAATGAATATCATGTTATTCCTTTTCAATTTTGATATTCGAGCTTGTTATATGGATAATATGGTTGGGTATACATATATAAAATGATAATGACAAGCTAAATGGTTTATATGGGATGGTAGGACAATATTCATGTTTTTATAAATGGTTTCCATGAGTGGGTATACTCGTGGCTTATGAAGGTTGGTGTGAGTGGGTATACTCACATGGAATGTTTGTTCAATTTGAATGCTTAAATGTTTGAATTAATGATTGAGAAATACCATTGACTGCACTACATTGATGTGGAAGGTGGTTGTAGATTCCTTAGGTTGAATCTTCAAATTGGGTCTTGATTGTCATGGGATGCCTCAGGACTTGCTACCTAGTAGATCCATCTTTCTTGGGATCACGTACGACTAGCTATTTCAATGCTCATAGGACCCCATCTAGTGCCTAACTATGTTTCCCACAAGGCCACCCATGGGACTCAATGGGATTCCATGGATAATATCTGTGGATCTATCCCTTCATGGTCTAGAATTATTATATGTATGTCTCGTTACAAGGAACCTTGGATCTGACCCCTATAGACTACACATCACTATATGAAATAGCCGTGGGATTTTGGACTTCACTATATTTCATGGCCATTGGATTTTTTCTAAATTCACTATACAACATGGTTGTGTGACACTTTACTTCTCTATATAGTGTGGTTGTGGGTTATAGAATATAGATGGATATACAACGTGGCCATGTGAGTTGTTTGATTACTTGGCTATAACTACCTTGTTAGGAGCTGACTCACTTTTGAAGGTAGCCTTGAGGGATGTTTGGATTTACATACTGTCGTAGACTTATGACATGGGAATAAACACATACTTATTGATTTTTTACACTTTATAGTACTTTTGTAGAATTTATTTTTGAACTATATATACATGGGTGGTTTCCTACTGGGATGTTTATCTCACACCCTGTTTGGGCCACCTCGGGGTCCCAAACAGATTATATGGTTCCAGGTGATTATATGTGAAAGTTCCCTCATACTAGTTTCTGATTATTTCTTCAGAGTATGGGATTATAGGACCAAGATAAGGCTTACGATGCTGGGATACCTTTTTGGCCTTTTCTTCTTTTTTGAATACATGTATTGTATTACCATTTACTGCATTGGATGCTTTCAAGATACTTGCATCATCTGCATTATTTTGTATATGAGACACTTTTGGTTATTTATATGTATTCTTGTCTTGACATACTTTCAGTTAACTAATGTTTATTTAACTTTGGGTATTTATTGAATGTTTTTAATTCCGATGTGATACTCAGGTAATGAGGGCATAGTCTCCCCACTGACTCACCTAGGCCATCACTGCTAGTCGGCAGCCTCTAGAGTTTGGGGAGATGCACCTATGTCCATGTGTCCAACCAAGTATAGAGCACCATTGGGTGGTATCTAGGCCCGAGATGTTACATTAGTAATAAAATAAGGTTTCAGATATTTGACACCAAATGAGAATAACTACATGAATTAGGAACTTGGGATGGCGACAGTAGTCTTGTTTATATGCACGAGGAGGAACTATATTTTGGGAGAGTTCTTTATTATTCACTCAGACCACCAGATTCATAGTTATATATTCATGTAGGGAGTTATAAACATAAGGTATAGGAGATCTTAAGAGGTCCTATTGGAATATTAAATAGATATTTCAATTTCTCGATTGAAGTGAATCATGGTGAGTGATGGTCTCAATAGGTTACGCCATTCTCATTTTTTTGGAGGAGCTGTCTAAGCAGTATCCATCCTTGCATCTGACATTAGTTGTAGAGAGGGGTGAAGCGTATCTATAGTCAATATTTTGGAATCATCTACTTGTCCAACATGTGAGGGAGCCTCGGTTGGGTGACATCAATTATGAGGTCCTACATGACTACATATCCATCGAATATTCACCATATTGGTTCTATGAAAGAGGGTATCTTGTTTTCCTTTTATTGGTATTGATGGTGGTTTCATTCATTTTGTGAGAGGAGGTGATGAGGGTGTTACAATCGTTTTATTTGGAAATAATTCTTAGTGTATGGAATATGAATAATGACCATTCACGAATATTTTGTTTGTCTTTAATGAGGTGTAGTGTTGCCGAGTTTGTCTCTTGGTCTCTCATATGTCAATAGGTGAAGGTTTTGGGCCATGTTTTTGAAGGTTTATTATAGGCCCATGATATCCTAGGAAAGAAACGGTATGAAATATCCATGGACATTATGATAGGTCCGCCACATAAAAAGAGAGGCCACATTTCCATATGGGTTACTGTTTACTGACTTACTTTGTCAAAGAACTTACTTTCTATCGAGGATAAAATCTTTGTGAATATTTTAGTGTATTTGTGTGTGATGTGTATCATCCACATTCACGGGGTTCCCTCAATGATATTATCCATCCATGATGCTTATTTTATGTCATGATTAAGGAGAGGACTGTAGGAGAAATTGAGGACCCATTTGAGGATGAGTAAAAGTTTTCACCCATATATAGATAGTTAGAAAAAGAAAACAATCTAACTGTCATGGAATATGCTAGGGACATGATTGTTAAAAATTTTAAAGAGATATAAAAATTACTATCAATTGGTAGAGTTTACATATAATAATATCTATCAATCTACTACCGACATGTGACCATTTGAGGACATATATGGGAGATCTAACATGTCACCCTTATGTTGGAATGAGATGGATGAGAAATATATTATTGGTCAAGAGATAGTGCATGAGTTGATGAAGATGGTCTATGTGATCTATGACCATTTTAGGACCATACAAATCAGTTATAAATCTTATAAATATCAACATCATACTCCCATGGAGTTTGAGTTGGGAGACTATGTTTTCCTGATAGTCTCCCTATGAAACAGATTAAAGATATTCAATAAAAAATCAAAGAAATCGATGATGTTTATTGGGATTCTCACTTTCCCATATATGTTAGGAGATGCTAAAAAACACCTATACTTACTCCCATAGTGGGAGTAGGTGAATTTCTCCTTAAATATGTCATAGATGTGGAGATATGTGCATGATAAACACACATTATTGATTGGAGTGAGTTGGAATCAAGGATAGAGCCACCATTGTGAAGTTCCTGATATAGATTGAGGAACAGTAGGAGAGTATCCTGCATGGTAGGACCCTTTCCTTTGTTTGTGTGTTGTGGATGGATGAGATCTTAGAGGAGAGATCCTAGGAGTGGGGGAGCATGATGTGCGCATATTATCCCCTCCATTTTTTAGTGTTTTCTAATTGAGGATAAAAATGCATTGAAGGGAAAAATAATGCAATGATTCTTTTTCCCATATATGTAATTGAAATATATTATTTAACATTTTTGGATCTAGATGATCCAAAGGCGTTGATTCTGAGGGCCTATAAGCCCAGAATTAATTTTATAAATATACTAAACATATTCCATATCACATGTATATTTTTTTTATAAATCGTTGATTATCTCATGAATAGATCATTATACTAGATATATAAATCCATTCAGGGATATGTATCACGGGTTTTGTAGTAGGCATAAAAAAGTTGGTTGGCTACAAATATTTGTATAATATAGTTTTTTGTGAGTACATTATGTGTATTAATTAATTAAATTATTTTATTAATTTATTTAATTCCCATTAACTAATTTACCATTTAAATATATTATTATGGAAATTCTCTAGGGTCACCCACATAACCTTGGTTGATTTGAGAGGAGATTTGAATTGTTCTTCTTGGTGAATTTTAATATGATAATAAAGATGAAAAAATCAAGTTGAATTTATAGAACATGATTATAATAGATCATTACCCATGTTGTTGAATGATTTATTCACCAATGATCAATCCATAATAAATGTAGGAATTTTTTATTACGGTTTATTACCACTTGAACAAATTATTAACGCATTAATTAGATCTTATATTATTCTATTAGTGATTTCATTCCTCTCACATGATTCAGTTTTCAAAATAAATTCTTTTAATCAAATAATTATAACATAATATGACCCTATATTTATAGATTTGAAATAATTTTGAAATAATGAATGGTCGAAGATTCTTATAACCCTTTTATGGTTCTTTTCACCCATTTTTATTCGTGTTCTTCACTATAAACCTATGGGGTCATATATCAACATTTTGTTCATCTAGATTGAGCATGATCAAACCCTAGAATTCATGGATGTTTTGACAAAAATTATGGGGTTGGAGAATTTTTGATGGACCAAGTTCCATTATGGTATGTAATAGATTATTCCCTTAGATCTGGAAAATCAGATTTATTGATAATGATTGGAAGAATGGTGAGAAAGATTGGAATTCATGTGAATGGGTAAAATCCATTTTATGGCCACTTGAGTCTAGGAAACTATGGACAGAGGTGACTAAAAATCATTTTGGGTGGTCAAATGGAAAAATTCAAGAATTAAATCATAGATCTATGATCCATGGTGAAGATCTAACATTCAATAAAAATCCCTACTAAATGGGGTGTACTATGATGAACACACACTGGGTGGTACCCAATAAGTAGCAGTGAGTGTTTCTGGGTGGAGATACATTTCCAAAAAGGGGTGGTACCCCACAAAACTCTATGACCCGATGCAAGATGCCCAGTGTGTACTTCAGGAGTATGTGGGCATGGGCACAAAAACACACATTCCAAACCAAGTACTTGGGCATGTCTCGGTACAAGAGCCCAAACCAAAAAATGGCCATGCAGACTGAAAGGGCTGGTTACATTATTATGTGCTGGTACCTAGGCACATATATGTACACAACTAGGTACATGAAATTGACTAATATAAACATGCCTTGTTGAGAACACATGGACTGGCCCTAAGTAGTCGAGACACATTGTGTGGTCCTTGTACACAGTGTGTATGGTGTCATGCCCACTGATCATTTTCCAAAGGAGACATGGCAATGGGACAACCTGAGGTTACATGATGTGTGTACCCCCCATAAGCACTATTTACTTCCATTTTAAATTTCATTCTCTCATATAAAATTCATTTTGACATATATTTTTGATATTGTGCATCCTATGTTGATATTTGTTTCACATGGGATGTTATAGTGGACTTCGTAGTAGATTATGTGATATGATAATAGATGTTCTTAGCCCAGATCTTCTATAGGTTATTCTCCACAATGTCTATCATCATGAAGGATCATTAGAGAGAGTGAAGGGTTGGAAATCAACTATTTTACTAGGGTCTGGCCACCATATTCTTTAGAATAGTTTGAGTGTCACACCCCTAATGGACTAGGTCTTGGGTCCTTTACCTACTTAGTGGAACCCCCTAACAGACTAGGTTATGATTCCTCTACCTACTCAGTGGAAACCCCAGATGGATTAGGGAATGAGACCTCTACCTACTATGTGTAATTCCCTTGAATGACTAATGTGCATGTCCTCTACATAATGAGAAGATTAGAGTATGTCATGGTCCCCTACCTATTGAGTGGAACCCCCCCCCCCCCAATGCACTAGGGAATGAGTCCTCAATATATCTAGTGAGCGGATCTCCATTTTCCTACATTGTACTAATTCTTTATTCTGGAGATTGTGCACACAAGACCTTTAATCACAATGGAATATTGTGAATCCAGCATGCAATTTCTCATTTAGATAGACATAAAAGATATTGAGCATCATAGATGAAATTATTTGAGATATTTGAAGAATCATCATCATGTACTAGGCTCTTAGATAGTGATCACCTTTATCTACCATGTGGGTTTATTATTTAAGAATATATATATATATATATATATAATGTTGATGGGTTTTTTTCTATATTTATTTAGGATGAGAACTCTAATTTTGTAATTTATTTTATATCTATAACTTTTTATTCAGGGTGTCATACTTGGGTTTGTAAATACTCAACCCATTCATTGGGGTTTCCCACATGCATCATGTATTATAAAAATGATAGACATATATGTGCTAATTTTAGAGGATCATTGGGATACTCGTGTTTATAGACAATATATGGTGGTCAGGGCCAAGATATTTTGAGTTGCGATCTCCTATCTATTTTATTTTCCATTTTTTAAAGGATGGGATACCCTCTATGGTTGGTGTGTATTTTTTCTTTTTTTTACTATATAAATATCTTTTTTATTATATAAAGTCCATTAAATGAATGATTTTTTACTTTATATTTTTCAATATTTTTTTATTATTCATCTTCACTTTTTCATGGATAATATTGGGAGTGTGGATACAAGTACTTTAGTAAATTTAATCCCAATTTAGTCATTCCATACTAGAATGTATCACTCACCCCTAGCCTATAAGGGTTTTCGTGGGGTTGTGACTAACCTATAATTCAATATACATGTTGTCCCTACTGTATTGGGTCACAAAATATGTCTCAATAAGTGATCATCCCCAAAGGCATAATGTGTAGGCCAATAAGAGTTTTTGAAGAAGATATATAAAATATAATTGAACATTTTAAAATATCATTTTATTATATACCATTAAAATATTCATCAAAAATATTGACAAAATAATATCAATATGTCCATAATACTAAAAATTTATTATGACTATTTCAGGATCATTATTTTTAATCTTTTTCATCAAATGTGGATCAAAATCATCATTTTCCCATACGTGTGGACTACCCCTCTATGATGAAATGTGTTTTGTCTTCCATAACAACCACTCATGATTATTTATAATTGTTTCGACCAAGGATGGGAGGACTGACGCACCTGACGGTCGATATTATAGAGGGCAGAGTTCTACTCAATCGCTCAGGTCAGGTATATCGGTCTTCATTTCGAAATTCCCAACGGTTCCATATCTAACGATACGTGGACCTTCTTTCCAAAGGTAGATGTTCACCGGGTAATTTGGCCAGCTGCACTTAAGAACTCACATTGGTTGAAAGGATGGGAAGTTGGGCTCATCACACCCATTTTGGGGTAATTATTGCCTCTTCTAGGACTCTATTATAGATTTAATATGTATTCTTATGTTCACAAATATTTGGTTTATACCCAAGCATAGTATCCATAGATTACTCCATGTTGGTAATGGTTAGCTGAACGCAGGGATTCAGAATCATTTAGGCCTGAGGTTTACCATCCCTCATTGGATTAATGACTCTTAGGAGTTTGTTCTCTTTGAGACGATACTAGTTAAAAGCCTCATAACTGGGCACTCTAGAGTTTATTTTCATCCAGGGGGGACATATATTGAAATGATCGTTTGGGTCGAACCCGTGATACGGGCTTCCTATGTGACCTCGTGAGAGGAATCAGAATTCACATAGTTTGGTTCCACTTAACAGGACACATCATCTTTTATGGTCTTGCGATAAGGACAAAACCATATAGTTTAACGTCATGTGGCAAGGACCTCAGGGTGAGAGATGCCCAATCAAATTTGGTGCGGGACTTATGTCGAAGCGGCCTAGAAGACCCCAGGGAAGCGATTTCCTAGGCCCAAATACGGTCTTGCTGGGGTCATGAGGACATGGTCTGAAAGTGATGGATGTGTATCAAACATAGATATCAGGCTTTCACCTCGGGTAGGTTTTCTACGTATCCTGGTTGGTCGGGGATCAAAGTCCCCATAGTTCTGGGAGATTAGGGCTTACACATGAGAGTTGCCTGTTGTTGGGATTGAACCTTGGAGAGGCATCCTACATACCCAGTTTAGGAGACAAGGATCAAAACCCATGTAGTTCGTTTTGAGGGGCATGATTGGGACTTACACATAGATAGTGGCCCGAATTGGGATTGAACCTTGGGGAGGCTTCCTACATACCACGCATAGGAGACATGGATCAAAACATGCATAGTTCTTTTTGAGGGGAATGATTGGGACTTACACATAGTTAGTGGCCTGAATTGGGATTCAACCTTGGGGAGGCCTCCTACGTACCCTGATTAAGAGATAGGGATGAAAACCTACATAGTTCGTTCAACTGCCGCCATCGTCTGGATGATGTGACCCTAAAAAATCTCTAATCACACATGATTCATGCTCGGTGTGAGAAACAAGAGAATGTGACAGACTTGGAAAGCCTCGCACATTCTTCCTACTGAGGGAAGGGGAGGAAGACGGCGAGCAGAGGAGAAGGCTGGGACCATTGGACTCTCCTAATCCCTAATGTTGGAGGATGGTAGGAGTCGTACAGCAGAGCAATGAACCTTCCATGATGAGACGTGAAGGGCCATTGGCTTCGGGCGAGGACGGTGTGGGGCCTAATCCATGAGGGATGCCCAGAATTTTATATGAGGTTTAGGTGTGCTATAGTTTAAAGTCATATAGATTGGATGATGACATCACAGTTTAATGTCGTGTTTCAGTGACTATTTCCATATAGTTTAACGTCATATGGATAGGACGAGGGCCATACAGTTTAACGTCATGTGGTCAGGACGACTAGGTAGGAGATACCTAGAAATGGTTTGTGTGGGACTTATGCAAGGGCGGCCCTTTCTGGATGAACCTAGTTGAAGGAGTTAGGTAATGGGGTTATAGGAGAGTCATGAGGAGTAGCTCGACTAATGGAATGTATAAGATGGATGTTGCGGCAGCATAAGGGTGAAATATAAAATATTTTTGTCCCACCCCAAAAGTCTACGGTGCGACTCTCCATTTTTCATGGGGGTCTGTGAAGGAAGCGAAGGGACTGTATGGGGCATGACATGTAGGCACTGGCCGTAGAGGAGATGGTTTCAGAGGAGCTGGCCACGTAGGGTGTCCGTAGATGAGAAGGCCGCGGAGGAGGCGGGCCACATAGAAGTTGGAAGCCTAGGATGTACACGAAGGAAATAGACGCTAAGGGATAGCCACGGAGGAGCTTGCTGCATATGGTTGGTGGTTTGGTATCTCTTATATGCGGAAGACTCCATCCGTGGATGATATGGGGTCTGCAGATGGTTGCGGAACATTACCACTGGGAGCGATTTCTCCAGCGTCTCCCCACGGGTTTTCACCCTTCCTTTCATCCCAGCATTTTTGGTGCCCCTCAGTGACTATTTATAGAGTCACGAAGAGGCTGTATTGGTGGGAACATGGCACTTTTTGGAGAAGCCCATGAAGGAATCCCCACCCATGGATGACTCGGTCAACGATGTATTTTTTGAACCGAGATTCGTGGGATTTCTCCCTGGTCGCATACCTCTTCTCTTCTGTTCCGCGAACGATGAGGTTTGCAACCACATACGGCTTCTACCTCCATTTTGCAAGTGATGAGGTTTGTGGCTGCATACTGCATCTACCTCCGTTTCTTGTGCAATGCGGTGCATGAGATTGCTATTTTCTGAACCGGCCACGTACTATTGCTGGGAGCTGGTACGCGGACCGATTCGCTCTTTTCCCAAGTCTTGGGGTAATTGTATTTCCCCCTTGAGGAATTTTGAGGACCATATAATAATGACAGGTTTAATATAAAAATAAATATGACATTACATACATACTTTTCATTATGGAAATAGAATTTACCATCTACTTAAATACCCGTACATCTGTTGTAAAAATGTAACATTGTTCATACATACTTATGGATTACCATCTTCCCAAAGGGATCATATCTATTTTTCATAATATAATATCATGGATGTTTCAAAACATTTTTTAAATTGTTAATAATTATAGTTATTTCATTATTATTAATCTTGATATTATGTAACAATTAACCCTTTGAACTTGGTCATCCAAACAATTTCGTTATGTAATTATGTAGATAACTTCTTCAAAACACCATACATAAACTTAAATAAATATTTCATTAAATATTTCATTAAATAAATTAAATAAATCCATTCATTTTAATGTAATAAACATGGAATATTTTCTTATATATTTAAATAATTAATATAATATTATTATACAGGAGCTTAAAGACATTTATAAAGTGTATAAACAATATGTAATAGGAATTTTAAATCATTTTCCACTTATTGGGTTATACTTATAAATCATTTATTTTACTATTCCAATATTATGTGTGGAATGACCTGTGATTTTATAATGTTTTATTTCTCCATGTTTTGAATTTTTTGAAAATTAATACTCATTTTCACTTCATTAATTAATTCTAATACACAATATATGATCACTTATAGGATGATTTATATCAATATTCTTTCATTAAGTAATTTTAGGAATTATTCTCATACATCATTTTATATGGTATATATACAAATTATTGTGATGTTATATAATGAATGAATCATTACTAATGAATGTAAAATATTATTTATCTTCCATATTTAATGAGATAATGATTCAAATGTCATAACTATTCCATGGGTTTCCAGGGTTTTAATTTCACAACATTATGACATAATTCATGTTCTTAATTTTTTATATGGTGTAATTACTACCAAATTAATTTTATATAACGTTCAATCTAGTTAATATTACCTGTATTGTAGATTCATAGTAAGTTCATTCATTTTATATCTTTTTTATTCAAGCATTTACCATTTCACAAGGGTTTCACATCTCAAACATCCATCACTCGGACATGTTTCAATTTATGAAGATATAATCATTTATATGGTGTGTAAACAATATTTTGAAACATAATAACATGAATATATTTTGGTAACTTTTACCTTCCTTTTTTTCCATTTTCTCTTCATTGATCTCTTTTTTCCATCCTTCAGGTTTGATTTATCGGCATCTGTTAGGATGAAAAAAATGGGATACCTCTCACCCCATTTATCAAAAGAGTATTTCTTTATTTCCTTTCAATTAACGAGGCTCGACCCTCAACTTTTTAAAAAATTATCTAAAATGGGGTTTTAAATTCATTAAACATTTTCTTTTAAAGAATTATTTTAATGTTTTTAAGTAATAGTATAAACTATTTCATTCAAATTCCATATAATATATATAATAATAATTATTATCATAAAATAAATTATTTTCTGATATTTTAAATTTTTTAAAATTGAAATTTCTCAGTGTTGTGTTCATTGGTCTCATTTGACTATGATTTAAATTTTTTGAAAAGTTATTTTTTTAAATCATTTATAAAATGAACATATTTTCCCTATTTCATGACCATTAATTTATTTTTTCCATGATTTATATGTTTCCATGATTATTTTTAATGAAATTACATTCCTAATATTCTAGATATTTATATAAAATATTATCCAATGAAAAGGTTATTTTCAACAAGTTTCTAATAAATTATTTAAATTATTTTAAATATATTTTGTTTTATTTCTACTTCCATTACTGATTACACTACTTAAATGGGAATATGATGTTATTATACTATCAATATTATTTCTCTGGGTGGAATAATTTTATTTTCTAAAAGTTATTTTTATGAAACCTAATCCATTTCCCTGTGTAAATAATTATATAAATAAATAAAATAAGTTCTTAAAATATTTATGATGAAAATGAAACATTCAATGTAATATATTCATGTAAAGTGCATGGATATTATTGATGATGATAGGTTATCAAGACACATGATATATAATGGGTGAGTTTGACATGGATTTTATGTCTCATGAGCCCTATATAACTCCCCAATGAATTGTATAATGTTCCTTTAAAATAATGGAATGACAGATGGATTTAAACATAGTGGATTATTATAACAATTTAATTGGGATGTTTTTATTTTGAAAACATGTGAAAAGTTTTATGAAGATAATGATTCAAGATACTAACATATTTTCTAAATTATTTCTCTTATTTTTAATGGTCTCTCTGATCAGTATTTGAATAATATGGCACATGATTATTGATTCTAAAGACTATTTTCATACATAAACTATTATAAAATATCCCATGTTTAATGATGAAGGTTTTCATGGATATGAATTATATTATGTTGTGATCACGATATTTTTTATCTCATCATACCCTTATTCACATATTATACTCATTGATTAAATTAAATTGTTAATGCTACTATTTACCCTTATTGAGTTTTTGAGCCGCTTCATATATTTTCCATTTCATAATGTTTTGAAGAATGATGATAAATGAATATGACAATTAGTGTTTCATTTTTAAATAATTTCATAGGAGATACTAAATAAATATTTTTAAATATGAAATTATTTGTAATTTAGGGTAAATTTTCACTTGATGATAAGTGCATTGTTATATAAGAGGTTTTATATAGACTCTAAAAATATATACCTAACTGGTCCATGGGATTATAAGTGGTTAAATATTTCTTTTTTATGTTGCATGTCTGGATGACTAAAATTGTGTCATGTATATCAGTATAAATGCTAGTAACGACAATATTATGCTTTTAGTACAATACACTAGAATGTGGGATCAAAGTTTTTATAATAGTATCATGAAATTTTGGTAACAGGAATTCTTATAGTTATCTTAACATAGATTTTGAAAACATATAAAAATAGATAATTGGTTTAGCATTAGAAATAATCCCTTGATGTTATCATTAATTCATTCTATAGTTAGATCAAACATCTTACAAAAAACATGATTATTCATTCTAATAAAATGAGTTTTACAGAATTTTCAAACACAACATTTCAATGAAATATTCTAAGAAGATTACATAATGATATATTTTTATAAAATATATGATATTGATAATAACTCAAAACATCTCCCCATAAATGGATACACCTCTAATTTATCTTATAATTGTTGATAACATCTGCCCATGGAGATTTAATTAAATGAGTATCATTGATTAGTATCAACTCTATTACTTTTTTCTCTCTCTAAAATTAAAATAGGACCCTATTTATTCCCATAAATGTTGAGTTTCTTAATCATGAATAGGGTATTAAAAGTGATTCATGAATAATGTGGAGAAGAAAAATTAATCCCATTGTCGAAAAAAACAGGTTTTTGATTGAAACATTGCAAAAGATTGAAATGATTTAACCTATTAATTCAATGTAAAATTAATGATAATGACATAAATTATATTAAATGGTAAAAATATATTCTATATCTAATTTATAACCATTCAATATTATAATTTATCTATATAAATTATCTTGATAAAAAAAGTTGTTTTTATTTAAAATTTAGCGTATTTTTACTATTCATCAAAATAAGAAACACATCAGAAATATATCAAAAATTTCTTTCAAGTAAATTTTTATATCACTATTCAAAAAAAGAATTCTATTTTATAAAATTGAACTTATAAACATATCAAAAAATATATTTAAAGTTAGTGTACCATCAAAAGGTGGAAAACCTATATTTTTTTTAAAATACTTATTTTAGCCGAAAATTTTTATTTTGTTCTCATACCATGTTCTATAAAATGTGTAAGATTTATTATAATGTCATAAAATTAAAAATTTAGTCACTGCTATTCATAATGGCTAGTGTATAATAATATTATTACAATATATTCGTGTTTAGTGAAACTCAGTATTGCGTACAACACACACAATTGAGTAAGGTTGCTCATGCATGCAACACAAGCCTAGAATAGGTTTTGCGTATAATACAAGCTAATACGGTGTTGCGTATAGAAAAAGATAATTTTGGTGTAGCGTACAACACAAGATATCAATGAAAATAAAAAAATATTTTTAACAAAATCTCGGGGTGTTACATTCTACCCCCCTTAAAATGAATTTTTCCCTCGAAATTCATCGGGTTTATAAATTGTTTACTACTTGAAATTTTCTTTAATATAACCCCACATCATAAAAAGGAATACCAAAATGTAACTTTAAAAACTAAACTATTAAACCTAATGGATACTGAAATTAACTAATCATTGGTTTCCACATAGGATAACATAAGTGAAAATATGGATATGGAAGAGAAATCTAACCATCATGTTCTGATGGAGAGTGGTAGAGAACATGGCTATGAAAAATCCAACAATCACAAATCCATAAATTTTTTATGATCTAAGGTACCATCTAATTCATCAGATATGAGGGAAATAGGACAAAATTTTTTGTTTTCAAGATCTTTTCCCTAATATTGAAGAATATTTTAATTAAAAGAAATACTTACTTGATTTTGGTATAATCTCACTGTTGTTCATGCCTTGAACAATTTCCAATTCATCTCTTAAAGAAATGGAGTTGAATTTTTCTTCCGTGAAGTGTTAGCGGATCAAGCGATAGAATGATAGGTCATTCCATCTGTCTCAAACATAAGGTTAGCAATAGTTATATACATAAGTCCATATTTGGTGAGATTAATCGTATATGGTTCCAAAAATGGACTTATACTTCATCTATCATACAACTTAATAAAATAAATCTAATTTCAAAAAACTAGGGACTTCTTGTAGGATAGTGGTAGGTGATAAAGGCATGTCGTACATCGGTTGTGGGTTTGATTCCCGCAACCTTGTCTGATGCGACGGGTTGTTGCTCGTCGTACGGGTTGTCCTTTTTCTAAAACTATACTATTATAACATTCCAGAAATAATGTCGAAAAAAGGTTCTATCCTTAAACAATATTTTCTTATGTCAAACTTAAACCATTCCAATTTTTAGGCTTATCCAAAATACTTCTCTCCAATCTCATAGTATAATGGAAAATATTACTAGAGAGGTCATCTAACAAGCATGTAAATACCATCACTTATCCCCCATATATCATAAAATCTATATGTTGGTCGCATTAAAGATATGTGAATACCATAATTATATATTCTCTCGAAACATGAATAACCATATAATCTTTTTGAAAACATGGAAGCTATTAAAAGGTAACTCTTTCCAGATACCAAAATCCCAAAATTTCTATATTCTCAAAACATTATATCACATTGTCCTTATATCATTAACGAGCTCCTTAATACTATCAAACATCTCATTATCTCATTATCCCATCATTATGCACATATCATATACTTTACAAAAATATCTGAATAACCATTCATGGTTACTATTACCTTTCAACATATACTTTCAAATACATTAGGGAAAAAAATAGTGTAACAATCCTTAGATGTTTCTTTATTTTGCAGTACCATTAAATTAACTAGACAACATAACTCTTGATAAACATACAATTATTCCACTACCTTCTTAAACCATTTACCGAGCTTCATCATTTTGCTCCACAACACTTCTTTCATCTCATATATCATTTTTAGTCTCTTCATCATCATCAACATAAATACAATTCATTCGACCATGCTGATTATCTTCATGAGATTTCCCTAAGGGAATTGGTTTTCATAATGCCCGTAAATTCCAAATTTAAAACATTTAACCATTGTTGATGTCATAGAAATACCATTACCCTTGTCCATGGAGTTAACTGAACCTTTTCCTTTGCAATTAATGGCTTTGGGTCCTCCTTTTCCACAATGAAAACATCTTCCAGTTCCTTTGAATCATTCTCCTTGATGCCTCTTCCCACATGATTTTCGTGGGAGAAATTGAACTTTCATTCCTCTATGATGATCAAGAAACTCCATCTTTCTCTTATTAGCTGAGTCAGGAAACTTACCAAAGTTGAGATTATTGATCATATTATGAGATTGCTGATTATGCATAATAATGATGTTTGGACTTCCAAATCCGGTTACATTTGGTTGATCATGAAGAATATCATTCCATTATCCTCATATCCTCTATTATCGTGAATCTTCCAGTTTCCAGCCATTTTCTAAAACCTGAAATGAATAGTGTGAGAGTAAAAAATCATACTAGGAAAATAACATAATTAATGGGGAGTACCTTAAATATATAACATATTAGGATTAATTCTATGATCATTACTGTAATTCTAGGACTATAACCTATACTTATACTTAACCTTTGGTACATCCCTAGACATACCTTAGATATATCTCTAGGGATCTCTCTTATGTTTTCGCATCCTAGTTTCCAAAGGTTAACTAATCCTTTCCTATGATACCAACTGTAGAGACCCAATGCCTGACATACATGAACATTACATTACTTTTGAGAAATACTTAATACATAAAAAAACACCCAATGACTGTATTAGTTTAGTTTCTTTGGAAACATGGAACATAATCTTCTAATCATGGTGAAAGTTCTCCAACATCTCCCATAAAGATCTTCCCCTTTTGTTTTCTTATCTAAAATCTTTCCTTAAATCCTGGGAAAAAGAAGACATATAAAGGGTGAGCTCAGATTCTCAGTAAGGGTAAGCATGGAGAAAATAAAAAAAATCGTATACATTTTAACTTAAAAAAATGAACATAATGTTTAGACCTCAAAATCTTGAGTTGTGAAATAAATCATGGAAGTATGTAAGGAATAGATAATAAAGGAACACTAATCCTGATAAAATAACATGGGAAAAAATAGGTAATTTTGGAATCCATTAAGCATGTGATATGATTTCCATAGTATCCAAGGCATTGCTGGCAAGACTATCATAGAGGACAAAGTCCAATACAGAACTGGGTTTACTTACCGTTCCAGCCCAGTATTACTGAACTAGATTCAATTGCAGTTACAACCATATCTATCTCATGAGATATAAATAATTACCCAATTAATTGGAGGGAGATATAGGTCCCACTCATCTCATATTGAAATCATTCTTACGTGTCCCACAACACAATCATAAATCCTGCATCATAACCCAAAGAATAAAATGGGTTTCATAAACATCATCCCATCTTAACATAATACATATAAAACAAATGGATACATTTCATCATAAGAAAAATCAAACCATGAAAATAATAGAGACATTATACTTTAAACATAATCATACTAAATAATGTTATCTTATATGGGAAATAGTTTTGAATAAACACTTGAAATGTATCCTTGAGGAGAATATCATTTCTTTGTCAAAATCATTTTTTATTTCAAAATTCCATGCGATTTTAAAAGAAAAGAATTTTGTTTAAAATAATCATGAAATCTAATATAGGAAGCTTCATGTAAATAAGGCATTATGAAACCGTAAAAAATCCATTCACGCCGTATAAGTTAAAAAACATTTTCTCGTACTTTTTCCGGAAAATTCAAAAAGTACCTTATATGGTAAACAAAGGAAAGATTCCTTCAATACAATGAGGTAAAAGTCAAAAATGGGTAAAAATGACACTAAAAATAAATGGAATAATTGTAAAAATTTAATGAAAACATTTTTAGAAAACATGTTCATGAATGATAAACATAACCCCAGTAAATACTTCCGAATAAACAATCTCGGATAAGAATGTGGATGGAATAATTATCCCCTACCTTATGTCCAATTTCATCCATATGTTTATGAGACTCTTGTATATTGTGTTTAAAGATATTATTAACTTTTAACAGAACCATAATAATATTTATGAAATCATATATGATTCACTTATGACTTTATATTACCCGTGCATTTGACAATTCCACGTTAAAGTAGTGGTTTGGGTAAAATCGTATCATTTATCGTATGTGTTTGGACTTGTTGTTCGTGAAATTATTATTAATTATATAATGATATACATACATCATGAATGTAAAAAATTAATTATATATCATATATATTCAGGATATATATGTATACAATAGATAGATAAATGAAATGGAATACACCGTTAATGGAGACGGTAGACCGTACGTACACATGAACGCTGTTTTCAATTATTTATTGAATTGAATGGAAGTAAGTAGAGTAAATATATATATAAATCCAGTTGAATTATTATGTCATAAATTTCATCATTATATATATACTTTATAATCATTATGGAATGGTTAACATGGAGAATGAATCTCATCGCGTTGTGGAGATGGTAATCCGTACGTACGCATGAGTGACGATATCGTTCCTATAACTATTGAATGGTATTGGAGTGGATTATATAATATCTCATAATTATTATCATGTTATAATAATCATATATAATTATTATTTATACCATTATAACCATCCAAGAAAGGTGGTGGTGGAAAAACAGATTACACCACGGCGTGGAGACGGTATTCCGTACGTACGCACGCGCGGTGATTTTATTTTCGGTAGGATGGATAGAAGTTGAAATAGGGTTGGTTCATATTTATAATAACATATAAGTATATGAGTTTTACTTATTTCATTACATTATTATGAAAAAACAAAAGAAGAGGAAGTAGAAGAAGAAATGAATTTGAAATAATCGGTAAAGGATATTACCTCTTCTTTGTTGTGCCTCTTCTAAACATCCTCTTAGGGCACTAAAGTTGGTCTTTGAAGAATACCAGGACCTCTAGTATGTTTATAGGGAAGTGGAAAAGAGAAGCTTTGAGGGTTTTTCTGTGATTTAAGGCTAAAAGTGGTCTGAGCAGGAGAGGGAGGACATGCCCTTTTATAAGAGAAGAGAGGGGCCTTTTTGGAAACCTCTAAAATATTCATTTATAATAAACTCAAAAACCACTTAAAACCCACCTAAAATGACTCAAATCCGAATATAAAATGATATAGGGTTGTAATATAATCAACAAATAATATTTAGACATGTTGGTAATTTACATTAAACCTTATCAACTTGATTTATCCTTATTTAATCTATTTAATTTTATTTGTTGTAATAATATTCTAAATTTTAAATTGTTATAAATAATTACATATGGGTTTTGAATTGTCTGTAATTGGTACATTTTTGAAATTTTAGACCATATAAATTTCATTTTATAAATTTTAAATATTTTTGTGATTTTTAAACAATTTTATAATATGTTATTTTTATAAAATAACAATAGTGTCAATTTTGACACTATTCATTTATTTGAATTTAAATAAAATCCAAACAAAATATATTTTCCAAAAAAACTATTTAATATATTCATAACAAGTCATATGAATATATAAAATTCATGGAGCACATTAATTTATTCATATATTATTTATTTTAATATTTTTAAAACCATTTATTTGGTATTTCTCTTAATAAAATAATTACTACAACATTTTTGTATAATTTTTTAATATACATATTTTTGCATAAAAATTAAAACACAAATCCTATGATGAAAATAAATTTATTTCCTTTCATAATAATATTTTTACTCTAATTTTTCATCTTAAAATCACAACATTTAAATTGTTATATTTATTAAATTATGAAGGTGACATCTTTGACATCATTTAAAATAAAATAATATAAATGTCATAATCTGTTTTATATGGCTCCAAATGGTCCAAAAATCTCCCCTTGGATTATTAGGGTATATATATACTCTAAAAATAAGTTTTGGTCAAGATTATGGTTCTTTTGATAGGTATATGTATTTTAATAAAAACTAAATTATTGATTTTTCACTAAATAAATAATTTCTACATCATTAATTTATAAGATATTAAGGTAATTAAATATTTCTTAAAAATTAAAAATAAATTACCATGATAAATAAAAACATTTTATCTTTATAATGAGTATTTAAAATCTAATTTATATTCTTTATTACCATATATTAAAAATTATATAATTATTAAAGTTTGAGAGAGACATATTTCACTTTCCTTTAAATAAAATAAATAAAAGGACTTAATCAAATACAAGTGGGTTCCATTAGATTCCATTTAGAACCAAGTATGAATTAGTGAAAAATATTATCATCCAATTATATTAAGACAAGTTTTAGGTAAATTTTATAATATTATATTTACCCTTAATTACCCGATTTACCTTTAACTATGGTATATAGAATTTACCGTAGTTACTATTCATAATTCTTAAAAATAAAAAGTAGATTATTAACATAATTTAGACCTACTGATTCGAAATATTGAATCCATTTTTCCAAATTCAAAACACATAATTTTTGGTATTTAATTTAAAATTATTCCCGTTGTTGAAAAAAACGTGTTTTTGTTTTAAACATTGCAAAAAATGAAATGATTTAACCTATGAATTCAATGTAAAATTAATGCTAATGAAATAAATTATATTAAATGGTAAAAATATATTCTATTTATACTTTAAAACCATTAAATATTATAATTTAACCATATAAATTATCTTGATGAATTTTTTTTATTTAAAATTTAGCGTATTTTTACTATTCATCAAAATAAGAAACTTATCAGAAAAATATCAAAAATTTATTTAAAGTAAATTTTGAAATACTGATTCTAAAAAAGAAATTTTATTTTGTAAAACTGAACTTACGATCATTTCAAAAACTATATTTAAAGTGGGTGCACCATCAAAAGGCGGCAAAACTTCAATTTTTGAAAAATACCTATTTTAGCTGAAATGATTATTTTGTTCTCATACCGTGTTCTATAAAATGTGTAAGATGAATTATAATGTAATAAAATGAAAATTTTAGTTAATACTATTCATTAGGTCTGGTTCATAGTAATATTATAACAACATATCATTGTTTAGTAAAACTCAGTATTGCGTACACCGCACGCTATTGAGGAAGATCTCTCTTGCGTGCAACACAAGCCAAGAATTGTGTTTGCGTATAATACAAGATAATATGGTGTTGCATATAGAATAAGTTATTTTTGGTGTAGCGTACAATATAATACATAAATGAAATTAAATGAATATTTTTCATAAAATCTCAGGGTGTTACATATGGTTTCTCTAAAGTAATGTTCATTTTGAGAATATTTTTTAAAAAATATAATTTTCTGGTGTTGGTATTTAATGTGAAATAAGAAAATGTGATGTTACCTTTAAATGATGTCTACATAAAAAGAATATTTTGGAGGGTACATAAAACATTTATTATCATAATTTATGTAAGGGAATGTAAACCAGTTATATGATTTTTTAAAATTTCATAAAAATATTGGATTAAATACATTGAAAGAATATAGGGGAAAATATAGAAAAAGAAAGAGAACACATAACAAAAAAATAGAGACAGTTGTTTGGAAGATCCTGTACATTTATTTTAAACTACATTATTTAAATCCAATTCATTAATAAATATAATAATAAATATTTTCAAAATATTTAATGTGAATTATTTAGATCACATAAGCTAAAATGTAATTTCATTCCAAAATAAAAAGGCATAACATTATAAGGAAGGGTAAATATCACATAGAAGAAAAATAATTCTTAAATAGAATAATAATTTTTTTTTCAAATGTAATAATTTTATGGGTATAAAATTCACCATGTACGGATATTTCAATCAAAATTTTAATTTTAGTATGAGATAATTAGAATTTAAAATAAAAAAATTCAGGAAATAAGAAACCAACCATCGACGTCGGAAGTTCAAGATTAAATATTATAACAGAAAAAAAGGAAGTTGAACCTTAAAAAATATCTTTTGATTTCAACAAAAACTTGAATTTGAAACACATTTAATGATAAAAATAGGTGGATTATTAAAAAATTATATTTCATGAAAAATATGATAAATATATATCCAATGAAAATACATAAAACACTATAAGGAAACATGTGGCGTATCAAAATAATATCTCAATTAATGAAAATTGAGATGTTGAACTATATTTGAAATATAAACATTAGATTAAAAATATCAAGAGAGGGTTACCATGAAATCGATATTGAAATTACATGAAACTATTGAAAATAATAATACTTTTATTAAATAGTGTAGTGAATACACAATATAAAATAAATTATTGTGAGAAATATCACACATGTCTCTTAAAATTATAAATATAGAAAAATAATCCATATCATAGATCCATGTTCAATCTATATATGAAAAAACTGTCCTTAATAATAAATTACTTTTCATAAAAACGTATTAATAATATATTTCATCTGTTATTTATTTTCTATGTTTTACATATTATTATTATTTTCCAGTAATTATTTAATTTTCAAATATATCGGCTACCAGGGTGGTTCCGTAACATTCTCAATAAAAATCTCCTTAGATTTACCATGGTCAATTTTATTGTAAAATAGTTTCATAACATCCATTGATAAAACATTGTATTTATTATATTATTATGTTATAAAGAAATTATACATTTTCTTTGCTTTTAAAATAATGATCTCAAATTAATAAATGATCCTCCATATGTTAAATTATGGAAATCAAGTCTACAATGAAATTTTATTGTTAATATAGCCTATAGAATTTAAAATTTTACCTTTTTATAATATTAAATGTTTCAAAAGTATCATTTTCATACATTAAAATACTTTTTACATTTATCTATGTATAAAGGTAAATGAAAATAAAATATGATGTTACATGGAGGTGGTAGTCCATAACTAAATGGAAAACACCATCACATTCAATTAATTGATAAGGTGCTTAAAAATAAAATTATTATCAATTAATGATGTTTATATTATAAGATTATTTAATTTTTTCACCAAATATATATTTTAGACAAACTGTTCAATGTGGTTGTGAAAAATAAAACTCGACATTCTTAGAGGTGGTAGTATGCACAAACACCTGATGACATCTTCAATTTATAATGATTTTTGAGTAAGGTAGTAGAGATATTTTTCATTAGTATCATCATGTTAATAATTATAATATTAATTTTTTAATCATATTTTTATGTATATAAAATATTGGGGGGATGGGTACGTGTGAAAAGGAACTAAGAGAGCTCGATTTGGAATACATCCACTCCCTCTTGATGTTCTCCTTTAAGTTGCACATTAAGAATCCTTAGAGTGGTCATTTTTAATGTAAAAAAACGACTAGGATGTCTGGATAAGGTTAGGGAGGGAAAAATTTATAATGTTTCAAGAGATAATTAATTCGAATAGATAAGTAAAATTTGTGTAACTGATACATTTTTTATGTTAACAAAAGGAATTATTTCTAAAAATCCCTTAAATTTTCAATAATGGAATGAAGATATTAACTGCAGAGTGGGTAAAAAATGTAAAATAGTTGTCCAGTAAATGAGTTAAGGATGATCATCTGTTAAAAGTTATTTATTTTATTTTTTAAAGTTTTTTTAGTCTTTTGCTATTAGGTTTTTAACTTCAACGAATTCAACTTTTAAGATGTAATAAAATTTTAATATATATATATATATATATATAATTAATATTAATACCTATTTCAAAATTTTAGTTTTATTTAACTAAATCTAAATTATATATAAAATAACACAGTTTATAAATAATATAAAATTATATTTATTGTTAAAACAATTAATATATAAAAGAATATTTTGTAGAAAGATGTTATTTTTATCATTATGTATTATTGATCATATATAACATTAATTAATTAATAAAATAGTGATTAAATATTTTAATAAACTTCTAAAAAACATATAAAAATCAAAATATACCAATCTAATTAATTAGTTAAAAATTTAATAATATTAATTTTTTTAAATAATGCTTTCACTATGATCATTGTCATTAACTTTAATCTGAGTAATCATTTTTTTCCTAAAAAAATTAAAAATTAGATAATTTTAACATATTGGAATAAAATATTAAAAATATATTTTCTATAATTTATTTTTATAACTAATGAAAACTGTTTTTTCTATTAAAAATAAAAAACAGTTTTAGAGTAAAATATTGATTATGATTTTAAAACAAAAAACATGGGTTTTATAAATTAAACAAAGATTTTTTAAATTATTTATTTTTCAGTATAAATATATAATTTGATATTATGAAAATTCAAATACTTTAAATTTTTTCTTGTATTTTGATAATTTCATAAAAGTGATGGTATTGTAAAAATTAGTATTTTTTCAGTACTGACCACAAAATTCAATTATTTTTAAAAATACCTAACCTTATTCCATAAATAACATTGAAATACCTATTAAAAAAATAATTTAATTTTAACAATATAAAATTCAATTTATTATGAATTTACATTTTAATTTAAAATATAATATATATATTTTTTGAAAATACCCTTTTTAAAAATTAAGGGTTATAAATCATATTTTGTATGAATTTATTATTGATATATATTTTTTATTTATAATAGGTTCTATAATATTTTATTTTGATATTAATATCCATCTAATATGGATTGACACATTTTAGGTTGGTGTTGTGTGTTAAACGAACAATTAAACCTAGAAATAAATTATGGATGAAAATATTCCATTATACCCAAGTGTTACATTATCCCCAAATAAATGAATTCTGACATGAAAATGTTTTTTATATCCTAATACTTAAAATATATATGATTTTATAAAATATTATAAGAACCCAAGTTATATTTTATAGAGAGATATGAAATCTTCAATATTATTAAACATATCTTTTCTTTAGAATGGGGAACATGTCCCTATTCAATATATAAATGAATATTACATAATAATATTATATTTGACATACATAGTCAACCATTAATTGGATAAATATAATTGTTTGATATGAATAATGATTTTATTATTCTGATAAAAACAATACCATTAGTTTGATTGAAAATATATTTTTTAAAATCACATAAAATTCGTCTAACAGAACCATTAATAAGTCACAGGGATGACCAATCCCATTGAAATAAAAGAGATTCATACAACTTTGATTTAATAAATATTGAAAAAATATAATTAATATAGAATTTAGTATATAATGTTTGGTGAAAACATACATTATTAAAGAAATCAATAAATCTGGAGTGAAAACACCTAACAAAACATAATTACCACTATACACTTAAACATTAATCATTTCAATGGATTTTAATCTTTCATATGGAATCAGTGGTTGTTGGTGTCATTTTTCGTCTGTATCCCTTAGACTAGTTTATTTGTTTTTGTTGGGAAAAAATTCTAAATATAAGACCTCAAATTTCTAAATCGTAATTTTAAATAAAATAACTATCACCACTATGTTAATTAAAGGATTCTATTTTCCATCGAGGATTATTACTTGATGACCTCCTTTAATATATATAAAACATTTTCTCATTACATTGTGAATTTCTCTGGGGTTTCTATTATCTTATTTTTTAGATGATTATAATAGAATACTCATTCCTTTATCATCTTCATCACCATCAAATAAATGAGACTCTATCATTCTCTTAATTTTTGTTTTTACAGCCTCAATAAATACCACATTATTAATTATAATTATCAATATCTAGTTTTGAATAATCACCTAATTTATCCCTCGAAAACTTCTCCCATTTTGTTTATTATTAGTATAATCTCCACATTCTCCATGAAATTAGTTTTTAACTTGGTTCCATTGGGATTCATCCATTTACCTAAAATAAAGGGTTTAATGTGAGTGATGAATAAAACTATTGTATGTGAATAAAAAAATGTTATTATAAAAACACATCATTTAAATTTATTAATATTCAACATTATCACATTTTATTTTTTTTTCAAAAAGTATCACTCTTATTTCAATTTAGTTTTCTTTATTTTGTGTTATCTTATAGTCCTTGACCTCCTAACATAATAAATTCATCATAATGGATCATAATAATAATTTTATTAACCTACATATATCACATATGAATGTCTATTATTGGGTACAGTAATAAGACCACTCATCTTGCACTAAGTGATGTTCAATTTAATTCTCAACGAGCCATTTTTACGGTGAGTAACACTTAAACAGTCTATTTCACAACCTCATCCAAAGGACAAAATCCATATTGGTATCATTTGTTTTAATAAATAACACAAATCTTTTTCTTATTTTTCATGATATTATCCATTACAAGGAATTATTAATTCTGAAAAAATACATATGATTTTTAACAAATTTCTCTTATCCATGTTTCCATGAATAATGAAAAACATCATAAAAATAGAGATACATATATAGGTTATATACAATAGTGATTCAAGATGAAAAAATCATTACCGTACATCATTATTATACTTTTTTCATTACATCTCAAAAAATAATGTATTTATCGCTTAATCAAATGGTTTAGTGTGTGAGAGGTATAACTACATAAGATTTTTTAAAAAAAAATTAGAATATTTTTTGATAATTGATTAACAATGAAATACTTGAAGTCTTTTAATAAGTAATAATTATAATTTTAACATGTGTAATGAAAAAATAAGAATTGGGTAAACTGAAATTAATTTTAATGAAATAAAGAAGGTAAAACATGATAGTGAGAGGACACATATATATTATTTATTGTAACAAGATATCATAATGATAATGATCATAAACATGTTAAAAAGGAATTTAAATATGGTATCACAAGATAATATATCCTATATATTTTAATGTAATATAAAACATGATGTCATTACCATAAGTCAAGGTTTCATACAATGGCTAACATAGAAGATAGTGTCCCCTATTGAACTGTGTTCACTCAAAACTCCATTAATTATAGTGGATATAGTCCCATAGTTGATTGAGTTTACACCCCATTAAATTCTATATTATCCAATGAGATGTAAAGTTATAACCATTACATTGGGTGGTTTTACTATAATAATTAACCAAGTCAAATAATGAAAATGAAAACATATAGATGTATACCTTTGAAACATGGGGATATATAACCATACATAAAGCATAAGCATTATAAAACCCATGAGGAGAAATTGGGTTTCATTATATTTACTAAAATCATGATATAGGTCTATATTATATATATTGTAGAGAGAATAATTAATAGAATCGTTTTAGATGTCCATAACTGATTAATGAGGCATTGTTCTCAAGTATTTAATTATTATGTACAAAAGCTCATTTCAAGGATTAGATATGTAACAATAAAAATAATCCTATTTGGTGACACATAATGATATTAGTAAATTATCATTTAAATAAAAAAGATCCTATTATTTATAATAAAATAATTAACATGAATTTTAATAAAAGAATATTGAGGGATTTTACAAAATATTTATAGTGAAAAATAGTTGACAATTGTGGTATTTTACAAGAAATAAGAAAATTGGTCATTTCGTTAAATCATCTTTACATAAAATATATAATTTTGAAGAATAATGAAAAATCATATAATTATTAATAAATGAAGTTAATGAAAAATATGTAAATATATAAGGATCATAATTAAATAATATGGAGGAAATAAATGAGAGTAAGTCAATGAAAACATGGAGAAAAAAAATAGAACACTTAACCCAAAAATAATGAGGTTGGTTTAGAAGATCATTTTCAATGCTATATATTACCTTATTTGAAAAAATAATAATATGAGAATGATAATAATAATTTACTTACAAAGGTTTTAGGAGAAATATTATAATTACATGAGCTAAAACATTTTTGGGTTCCCATATAGGAAGGGATAACATTTATAGATAATATAATATATACTTGGAACACGAATCATCATTAATAAGATTCAGAATTATTCTTACAAATGTAACAATTTTTTAAAATATGAAATTACCCCTAGATGATGATTTTAATTAAATGTTTCATTTTCCAATGAGGGAAATAGAATATATGACATAAAATATTAGTGTGGGATAATGAATGTATAGGATCACATAAATAGAAAAACCATGGAATGAGAAATTGAGAATGAATTGTAAATTACTTTAATTTTAAGGGAATTATGAATAAATTTAATCTAATATAAAATTTTACACAAAAAACAAGAAATTGATGAATATGGATCTAATCCCCTTGATTTAGAATTTTGATGTGTAAACTCTTATAGTAATGGTAATTCAAGAATCAAAAGATAATCATAGTATTGTTATGAAATAATCATTTGAATATAAGGAAATAAATGATATTAGTTATAGTTGATGTAAATTGGGTAGTGAATACAACAATTAAATGAAATATTGGTTAATACAATCAAACATGAGTAATAGAATTGGAATAATAGAAAATAACCCCTAAGGTTTTTCTAGATTAATTTATGTGTGTGACTAACATCTTATATAATCAAATAATGTTTCTAAAAAACTTGTTAGAATATTCTTTAAAAATATTTTATATTATAAATTTTATTCATTAGTATTATATATTCATTTCTTTAATTATATTCTCTTATATTTGTTACTAAGGATGGATTATAAAATTTCTCTAAAACATTCTCAGTATTTTCACTATGGTCAAATGCATTCTAAAATAGATTCAAAATTTCAATAATTACATATTATTATCATTTTTATTATTTGAATACCATAAATTTTTTATAGTTTCATATTTTCCCCAAATAGTATCAAATTTAAAAAGGTGACATAAAATGATCAATTAAGCTTGTTAATTTTACTATGACAGTTTATTCATAAAATCACATGTTTAATGTCCAATATTGTATTATAAAAAATAAATATTTTCATAAATAAAAATTTATTCATGAAATACCTTTTCAAAAACATACATGTTAATTTTAAATGGAAAAAATATTACATTCCTTAAAGTTGATATTCTATATGTACACAGATGAATATTTTATTTTCCATACAATGGGAGGGGTTATAATAGTGATGGAAATATCATTTCATAATCAATATTATGAAATATTTATTATATTTTTCATTAAATTAATCATTTTGACCATACATTTAAACTAGTTGTACCATCACGTTACATTAATTTAGGTACTAATTAACACATATTTTGACTATTTGTTTGGTAAGGTGTGTCATCCCTTTTTTGCATGAGGGAATTTGTTTGGGAAAATGGCATAATGATTCGGGATTTATGTTTATTTTAAATTAATGGATTCCATGTATAAATATTTAGTTGGGGGCTTCCTTGTATTGTATGGGTAGTGACATTGAGTGTTATAACAGCATTGTGTACCATCCTGATATATGGATGGTGGTAGGATAAACTAGGGAGACATAAAAGTTGTTTTTTATATATTTTATAAATCATGGCATATATATGATGTGGAGGTACACCATCACCACATATCAAGGGTTGGGAAATTTTAGTGATACTTATTTTTAAGTAACTACTGAAATGTGGAGCTATGTCTTCACTCTGGAATTTCACTAGGTAATGTAGATATGGGTGATATCTGAACTATGGATTTAGGAGGAATGTCGACTAGGGGTGGTTGTGTGAGATGGTATGTGAGTATGATATACTCCATAATACCAAATGTAGGATCAAATATGTAAACATGAGATGCTAAAATACAATAGGGGGTTGGGTGAATTGTACTTTTAAAAATTCCTTTGGAACTTTTAAAGATAGTTATGTTTAACAAGGTTAAAGAAGATAATTCATAAAACCTATAATTTCTAAAAACTTACTTGATTCAGGTAAAGTGATTCCAGAAATAAAACATAAAAAAAGTTTAGAACAACTATGATTCTACCTTAAAGCATATAGAATATAACTATATCAGACTACAAGTATGAGGAAGTATAAGAATGTTATACTTTCCTCAACAATATAAATGTCGTAGAAAACATGTAACAAAACAAGTAACATGTAGTAAGTCTTTTAACCCAAAGTTAAGTGTATCCAACAACCTTGGATAAAGGTCCCTTGATTTATACATTCAAGAAAGTCTATCTTACCCACACCAGGTTAAGACCTCGATACGATGATCAGAGTCTTTCTGGCTATCCCCGCAAGCCCTCAACTATCATTTAGTGGACACCTCTGTCTTCATATCCCCAGAAGCCCTTGATTGTACACAGCAAAAATCAGAGTCTCACGATGCAAGTCTACATGAAGAAAAGTTTGAACAAGATTTTCAAACTTTCTTCATGAAGGTTGAGAGTTTATAAGAGCCTCTCTCTCTAGAAATCACTTCAAAAGCATGTAATCACAGTTGTCAAAGATTGATATCATGTGTTCAGAACTCTTTCAAATTAGCTCCTATTTATAGGAACAACTCAAACGGTCGGCTCCCTCCTCCAACGGTCATATTCCTCCTTGAATTTCGGAGGGATCTATACATGTTTTAGTCAAACAACGATTAGTGAGTAACTAAAAGCACGACTTCATTTTATTATTAAACAAGTGTAAGCATAACATAAATTTGGTATTCGGAATGTAAGTAAATGAAAGTTTGGATTCTAACCAAAAATTGAATTCAGAGTCTATAGTACAAAGATTTTCGGATTCTATTTTCTAGGAATTCAGAACCTGAATTCTATATAATTATGGAGTCTGAATTTCAAGGAAATTCGGAATCTGGATTCAGAAAAATTCGGAACCAGAACATACAACATTTGAAGTTAGAGTTCGTGAGAATTTGGAATCAGAACTCATAGGAGTTTGGAGTCTGAATTCAGAGAACTCGGAGTCAGAACTCAGAGAACTTCATATACCGAATTTGTATTCATAATTCAGAGTGAGAACTCAGAAGAGTTCATAACTAGACTTCGTATTCAGAATTCGGAGTCAGAACTCAGAAGAGTTCGTAACCAGAATTCTGAGAATTCGGATCCTAAAACAGAATTCTTCATATATAGGTAATTATAGGATTCTATGATTTTGGTTTCAATGCATGTTTTAAACATAGAAAATTTATGATATGAACAATAAAATACTGGTGAGGGTAAATTTCCTTGGGTAAGGAAATTTTCCTTAAGGAAGTAAAACAAGGGGTAAAAAGAGATTTGCCTTAAGATAAGGTGTTTGTGATTTTCAAAACGAGAAGAAATTGTGAAGTCATAAAGAAAACCTTATTAACATAACAATCTCCCCCAATTATGAAAAATGGGAAAGTCATATGGAAAACCTTATTGACTCAACAATATCCCTCTTTATATAAATCAAAAACATCCTTACGAAAAATAAAATAAGGACTTAGAAAAACATTACTTGACATAGAAAATAAAGCTTTTCTCTTTTTTCACACTAGAAAATATGAATACGACTAACTCTCCCTTAGGATTTGGAACTCAAAGGATTGTATTCTAGATTTCTAGAATGGAATTTTAATTATCTTGGGTATGGGAATCTTCATAATGAGAAACTCCCCCTTAGATAAACTCCCACTCACTTGGGGATATTTATTTCTTAGGAATATTTCTTCTATACTTAAAGGTCTTTTTCCTTCTCCCCTTTAGAATTATTTTTCCTTCTCCCCCTTTGTGATTTTCAAAAAGAGTATGAGGGAATGGAAAATAATATGGTACCTGAAATATTAGTATATAAATCCAAACAAAAAAGGAAACCATAATTCCAATATGATTGAAAGAATTAGTATAAGGAAAATGACAGATACAACAAAAGATTGGATTTGTGTCTATTTTTCTTCTTTTTCCTTAGGCATCATATTCTTGAATATAGCCTTCATATTTTTGATTTCCTTATGATCTTCCTCAACTTTCATCTCTAGAGATTTGACCCTCTATTCCTATGATATATGAACTTCTGATTGAGCCTTCAGCAACTCCTCTTGCTTCACAAACTTCACTTCCAACTCAATCCAAAGATCTCTTTCCCTCTTCAAGCTTTGAGCTACAGAGTTCAACTTCCCATTAAAGTCCTTCACCTCTTGAAATCATGTATTTTGTTCTAGACATATCTTTTACATAAACCAATTTGTAAGATCCCTTATTTTGACATCTTCTGTATCAAAATATTCTTTGACATCTTCTTGAAACTGGTCAGGATCACTCATTTCTTGAATTGACCTCTTTGACCAGCTGGCTATCTTCTTACATGACATTATGTGAGATTTGTAGCCTATGAGGAGTGTTTTGAAATATGATTCTATCTTGACACATTTTTCCATAACCATGGACACCGAATCCAATTTCGGATTCGAAGAATATTGAAGCATCTGGCTTCAGGAATCTATGCTTGAAAAAGATGAAATAGACCCTACAAGATTCTTTAATGATTTTTCAACAAAATCATGACCAAGTGAAGATGATTCAGAATCTGAGACATTACTTGGTGATCCTTGTTTTTCAAGCACAACACGATTCCTTTTTGAAGTTCCACCAACTAGCTTCTTCTTCACTACAGATTTTATAAGAGCATCAACAATAACTTGTCTACCCTTATCAATTTTCAAAATATCTTCCTCACCAGGAGATTCATTCTCAATGTCAGACAGCTGCACAACTCTATCTTCATCTACATCTTCCTTCTGATTTCTAGCCTCAACATCCTCAGGATGAATGAAATAATGATATAAACTTCCTTCTTTAGAAATTTTATCAACTTATTCTTCACCTTTCTCTTAACCCTTCTTTCCATACTTCTCTTCATATTTCTCTAAAGTGACAAGCCTGAAAGATCCTCCTTGAGATGTCTGGAGAGACAAATTTTCAGATGGGGTTCCCTTGTCTTGATAATCTTTGACTTTCTTTAAAAGATCATCTGTTTTACCACTTTATTCTTATTCTTCTTATTATTTCACCTCTTCCACTTCTTCCACTTCTTCCACTTCTTCAAAAAGTTTTTCTTTAGCGTTTTCCGGAGTGAAGATTTTATTCCCTGGAGTCTTAGGTAATGGCTCCGTCAAGAATGATTATGGCACAAGAATATTCTCGGATGCAATTTCAGTATCCCTTAGAAGGGATTGACAAATTTTAGCCTCTAACATATTCTTCTTTTTCTTTTTCTCTTTTTCTTTCCTCTCAAGCTCTTCAGCAGTTGATTATTTCAAGGCATTAGCCTCAGAATCATCCAAACCAAACTCTGGCTCCCCTGATTTTCAATTATTCATTTCCTCCATCCATTTTTCTACAACCTCATCTGGTTAATCTTTGTGCTTCTTTGGTTAAGGAGGTACGGATTGGACTTCCATAGACTTAGGAGTTTGGTCTTATACTACCAATTCCATCAACTTTCATTTATTTCCATCCTTTTTTGATGGTTCAACTTTTTCAACATTTTCCGGAATGACCTCTATGTCTTCAACTAGTAGATCATAAGATTCTCCTGACTCCTTAGAAAATCCCATATTCATTCTTTTCAAAGTTTCATCACTTATATGCATATCATTACAATTCCTTGTCTTGGAACTGTAGGGTATCTTGAATGATTCTAGACATCGAACTATCAGCTTGGAAAGTAAGGCAGGATACATAATAATCTGAGCTCTCAAATTCCCATTTTTATATTTTATTTTGTAATGAGAATGTGCCTCATAAGATTTATTTTCCTTATATTTTCCAAGATATCTAAGATATAAATTTCACTCTTCTTTAAGGTGTACTTATCACCTTTTGTCAGTATGAAAAATCCTTGAACCCATAACTACAGAATCCGATTGTTGACAGATAAGTGAGAAATTTTTCGGTCTTTACATCTGATAGCCTAAGACATCTCAAAGCTTTCACCTTAATAAAACATCCTTGAACCTCTGGTAGTTTGTGAGAGAAAAATTCGGAATCCCCTTCATATGATAAGTCCACCAAGCTAGGAGCCTTGGTGTATGAGAGTTTATAAGTTTTTCCATAAATCTTGAAGAATAATTTTTCCCTGTCATCTTCCTTCAAGAAAGAAACTAACTCATATAATTCTATCAAAAATTCTGGATAAATCAAGTCTTGATTTCTTGGCTTTGCTATCCCACACTCTCCCATCCATTAAGCTTGATATTCTTAGAAATAATAGAATTGTATTTGAAGTTGTTAGGATAGACCATCCTTTCCATGTACACTTTCCAACAGAAGATTGGCTTCCACATAGACATATCTTTAAAAGAGTCTTATGCCAACATTCAGATTGGAGGAACTCTAAGAGAATCAGAACGGAATTTAAAAATGGGGACAGAACTTCTGCACATGAGAGCTTGAAAACCGATGTGGGAAAACCCTTAATGAGTCCTTTATATAGGCGATGGAAGTGACCATTCATCTTCCAAATCCAATCTAGTGGTTGCCAAACCTTCAGATCTGATCTGACGATTAATATGATAGTTGCAAGGAAAAATTTAGTAGGATCCGATCTTTTGATGTTTTTTGAAAATAATTGAATCCATGAATTTAAGATACAAAAGAAAATAACAGAAATAAAATAATGACAATGAAAATTTTAAGAAGGAAATCAAACCTTTCAGATTTCTAGGAAGATTATTCGTAATAGGTGATATTCTTCATGAACAACTTTAGATTAAGACGAATTTGACTACGAAAAACTTATTAAAAAAATCTAAGGTTGAGAATTTTTTTTAAAAAAATTTGACTACCAAAATTCCACTACGAAAATTTTGAGTACCAAAATTTTCATTATGAAAATTTCGTGTAAGAAAAATTCGCATTAAGAAAATTCCGAGTACGAAAAATGCATTATGAAAATTTTATTATGAAAATATTCATTGCGAAAATTTCAATACGAAAATCATCATTACGAATGTTTTGAAAATTAACTATGAAAATTTTCATTATGATAATTTCGTGTACAAAAAATTTTCATTACAAAATTTTCATGTATGAAAAATTCATTATGGAAATTTTACTACGAAAATCTTCATTGTTTAAATTTCAATTTGAAAATCGTCATTACATATGTTTTGAAAATTAATTATGAAAATTTTCATTACGAAAAATTTGAAAAACTAACTATGAAAATTTTTATTGTGAAAATTTTGAAAAACTAACTACGAAAATTTTCATTAGGAAAATTTGAAAAAATAACTATGAAAATTTTCATTACAAAATTTTTTGGAAAAGTAACTACGAAAATTTTCATTACTATAATTTTTTAAAAACTAACTACAAAAATTTTCATTACAAAAAATTTTAAAAAACTTAATACTAAAATTTTCATTACGAAAGTTTGAAAAACTTACTATGAAAATTTTTATTATAAATTTTTTTGAAAAAGTAACTACAAAGATTGTCATTACTAAATTTTTTGAAAAACTAACTATGAAAATTTTCATTACTAAAAATTTGAAAATAACTAACTATGATAATTTTCATTACTAAAAATTAACAAATGTACTCCCCCTATGCAAAAGTGTTTATTACTGTAAGGATATTTTTTCAACAGGAAGTTAATCAAGGAAGATTACCTTATGGTTATCATTCCTAACTTCTGTTTACTGTATTGAAATTTATTGGAGGGTAAAGATTTTGTGAAAATGTTAGCAAGTTGATCTTGCGTTCCAATAAATTGAAGAATGATATCTCCTTTTTTTGTGTGATCCCTAAGAATGTGATGCCTAATATCTATGTGCTTTGGACGAGTGTGATGTGAAGGATTTTTACTAATTGAAATGGCACTTGTATTATCACACAAAATTTGAGTCTTAGTAAAACTCAAGCCATAGTCTCTGAGTGTGTGTTGCATCCACAACACTTGATCACAACAACTTCCAGCTGCTACATATCCAGCTTCAGTAGCAGAAAGTGATACAGAGTGTTGCTTCTTGCAAAACCAAGAATCTAATGAATCTATTAATAAATGAAAAGTTCTGGATGTACTCTTTCTACCCATTCTATATACACCAAAGTCAGCATATGAAAAACTTTTTAAAACAAAATCATTTCTAGAAATATTAAATAGTCCTAAATCCATAGTTCCCTTTAAGTAGCAAAAAAATATTTTCACTACTTTTAAGTGATATTCCTTAGGATTGGATTGATATCTTGGTAATAAGCATACTAAAAACATTATGTCGGGACGACTAGCTGTCAAGTAAAGTAGACTTTCTATCATACCTCTAAAATATGTTTGATCTACTAGTTTCCCAGATTTATCGAGATCAAGTGTGTTTGAGGTACGAATGGGAGTACTAATACTTTTAGTTTTGTAATATCCATACTTTTTAAGAAGATCTTTATTATAATTTTGTTATGATATATAGATTCCTTCTAGTTTTTGTGAGATTTGAAAACTAAGGAAAAAGGTTAAGTCACCCATCATACACATTTCAAACTCTGATTTCATTAGATTCACAATGGAATTAGTTAAAGATTGCTGAGTGTAACCAAATATAATGTCATCAACATAAATTTGAACAATAAAAACATTTTTCTTATCTTTCTTTATAAAAAGGGTTGGATCTGCATTTCCATTGACATTGTTATTTTGAAGAAAAAATCCTATAAGTCTATCATAGCAAGCTCGAGGGGCTTGTTTAAGTCCATACAGAGCTTTGGTAAGTCTAAAAACATGATCAGGATGTTTTGTATCTTCAAATCCAGGAGGTTGTTCAATAAAAACATCTTCTTGAACATAACCATTAAGGAAAACACATTTCACATCCATTTGAAAATGTTTGAAATTGAAGAGTGCTGCAAAGGCATGTAAAATACAAATAGATTCATACTTAACTACTGTAGCATAGGTTTATTCATATTCTATACCTTCTTGTTGATTATAGCCTTTATCAAATAATCTAACTTTATTTCTAACAATGATTCCATTTTGATCACACTTATTTCTGAAGACCCATTTTACTCCAATGACATAAGTTTCCATAGGTCTTTCAACCAAGGTCCAGACTTTATTCCTTTCGAATTCATTTAGTTCATCTTGCATGGATTTAATCCAATCATCATCACCTAAAGCTTCTTCATTGTTTTTTGGTTCTAATTGGAAAAGTAATGATAGATGTTCTACTTCATTTCTTAAAGAAATTCTAGTTCTTACAGGTTGATTGACATCTCCAATGATACTATCACTGGGATGATTTTTTATAAACAAATGTTTTGGGTTTTGTGAAACCTATCCATCAAAATATGGTAGGAAATAATCTGGGGTAAATGTTTCATTAGTATCTTCTTGAACATTTTCCTTATCAGAAGGATCTTCTATAAAAGGATGATAATCAGTTTTTGAAAACACATCTGAAGATGTAGGTTGGGGTTTTTTTTAAAAAAAGGATCAATTTCATCAAATATGACATGTATTGTCTCTTCAACAGTACAAGTGTTTTTATTGAAAACTCTATATGCCTTAGAATTTGTGGAGTATCCAAACAAAATTCCTTCATCAGATTTTGGTGTGAATTTATGTAGATTATATTTAGTGTTCATAATGAATACCTTTCAACTAAAAACCTTAAAGTAGGAAAGTCTAGGTTATCAACCATTCCATAAATCATACAGAGTTTTATTAAGAAAATTTCTAATCAAAACACGATTTATAGTATAACAAGCAGTACTTACAGCTTCAGCCAAAAAAAGTTTGCCTATAGAATACTCACTCAACATGGTTCTAGTTATCTATTTTGTAAGAATTTATTCCCTAGTATTTTTCTTGTCTAATTTCATAGAAATTTTACCATTTCATTATTTAACTAACTTGGAAAATCTAGAAACTTCTTCATATGAAGGTTTTTCTTCATTTTCAAAGGATGAAGTATCTCCATTAGAAGTACTATTTTCAGAATAGTAATTCTTATCAAGAGATAAATTTGTTAAAGCATCGGTAGAGCGTACCTTGTCCATAAGACATGTATTAAGGAAAGTAGTAGTAGAAATTAATCCCATATTCCTCTATGCTGATGAATCATATTCAGAAGATTAACTTTTTGAAGCGTCTCCATATCTAGTACTCCAGGTATCATTAGCTTTAATGATTTTCTTGTGCTTTTATTGATAAAATTTCTTCTTGTTCCTTTCTGAATTCCTTTCCTTCTTTTCAGTCATTTTCAACAAAAGGCAATCAGGTATGATATGACATTTTATTTTAAATTAATAACTTGTAACATCTCCACCTTTCTTATCTATGTATAATTTCTGATTTTAATTATTCTGATGGTTATTTTGAGCTACAGTCTTGTTCATTCTATGAGTAAGATTAGCTAATTCATTCTCAGACTTTTCTGTGTCATTAGATTCTGACTGAATAATGACTTTATTTGTCTTTGATCTAGTTACTCTTTCTGGGGTATTATCGTTTATATATTTAGAGGTGGTTGTCAAAGAAAATCATCCATTTACAATCTTCTTCGTAACATTTTCAACATCTCTCTTCATTATGGTTTCATGCTGAAGAAGAGTTCCAAACAACTCATCTAAGGAAATGTGAGTGACTTTCCTATTCTCATCAATAGCTGTCCTCTTGGAGTCCCATTCATTTGGAATGATATCTATGATATTATAAACAAGATCCTCATCATCAGAACCTTTTTATCCCATGGACTGTATGGTATTCATGATAGTCATGAACCATTTCTCTACATTGCTTATAGGTTCTCCATAAGGAAAGTTAACAGCTATTATATTCAGCTCTGAACATAGCTCTTCTTGTCTCTATTACCTTAGATGTACCAATATGTGTAACTTCATGTTTCTTCCAGACACTGTTTGTAGCTTCACATGATGATATTTGAATATAGATGTTCCTAGTCATGGAACATAATAAAGTATTTCTCACTTTAATGTTTGCTTGATATTTTGATTTCTCCTGATTCGTAAAGGTTCTAAATTCCTTATCCATAACGTAATAATCTCTAGACATAATTAGATAGCTATCAACTCTAGTATTGATAACAAAAGTCCTCATCTTATCTCTCCATTACTCATAATCATTTCCATCGAAAACATGAGGTCTGGTAGGATTTAGATTATCAATAGAACCAACATTCAAACCTTCCATCCTTAAGATAATCATTAGAAAAAATACTTTTTAGTAGTATGAGTCTGTAAACAAGAGAAAATAACCTAAGCAAGTAAAATATAGAACAAAATATCTTTCAGAAAAAATGAATCCGAACTATGTGATTCTGAAAAATATATTCCGAAAAAGTTTGAATCCAGAATTTCAATTCCAAGAATTCTCTTCTGAATCTAATTGTGAGATTAATTCAGATTGATCCACCCTCTGATACAAATTTTGAGATGTTATGTGAGTATGATATACTCTATAATACCAAATGTAGGATAGAATATGTAATCATGAGATGCTAAAATACAAGAGGGGTGGTGAATTGTACTTTTAAAAATTCCTTTGGAACTTTTAAAGATAGTTATGTTTAACAAGTTTAAAAAATATAATTCAAAAAACCTCTAAGTAATAATAACTTTCTTGATTCTGGAAAAGTGATTCCAGAAATGAAACTTCACAAAAGTTTACAAAAACCTAGATTCTACCTTAAAGAATATAGAATCTAACTAAATCAGTGTACATGTATGAGGAAGTATAAGAATGTTATACTTTCCTCAATAATACAAATGCAGTAGAAAACCTGTTACAAAACAAGTAACAAGTAGTAAATCTTTTAACCCAAAGGGAAGGGTTTCCAACAACCATGGATAATGTTACCTTAATTTATACTTTCAAGAAAGAATGTCTTACCCACAGTAGGGTAAACCCTCAATACAAAGATCAGATTCTGTATTGATATCCCTGCAAGACCTCAACTATCAGGTTTTCGACACCTATGTATTCTTATCCCCAGTAGCCCTCGATTGTACACAGCAACAATCAAAGTCGCACAAAGAAAGTCGGCACGAAGCAATGTTTGAGCAAGCCTTTAAAAATTTCTGCATGAAGCTTGGGAGTTTATAAGACCCTCTCTCTCTCTAGAAATCGCTTAAACAACATGCAAGGGAATTTTTCAAAGATTGATATCAAGTGTTCAGAACTCTTTCAAATGAGCTCCTATTTATAGGCACAACTCCAATGGTCAGCTCCCTCCTTCAACGATCATATTCCCCCTTGAAATTCAGAGGGACCTATACACATGTCACTCAAACAATGGTTAGTGAGTAACTAAAAGCATGAAATCATTTTATTACTAAACAAGTGTAAGAATAAACAAAATCTGGTATTCATAATGTATGGAAATGAAAGTTAGGAGTCTAACCAAATATTTTATTCGGAGTCTATAATGAAAATATGTTCGGATTCTTTTTTCTAGGAATTCGGGAACTGAATTCTATAGAATTATAGAGTCTGAATTTCAATGAAATTATGAATTTGGAATCACCAGAAATCAGAACCAGAACATACAAAGTTCAAAGTCAGAGTTTATGAGAATTCCGAGTCAGAACTCATAGGAGTTCGAAGACTGAATTCAGAGAACTCGGAGTCAGAACTCAGAGAAGTTCATATCCAGAATTCGTATTAAGAATTAGGAGTCACAACAAAAAAGAGTTTGTAACCATAATTCGTATTCAGAATTCAGAGTTAGAACTCAGAAGAGTTCGTAACTAGAAATATGATTCAGAATTCAGAGTCAGAACTCAGAAGAGTTCATAAGAATAATTCTGAGAATTCAGATCTTAAAACAGAATGTTTTATATCTAGGTAATTATTGTATTCCGATGTTTTTGTTTCAATCTAAGTTTTACACTTCGAAAATTTATGATATGAACAATAAAATCTAGGTAAGGGTAAATTTCCTTGGGTATGGAAATTTTCCTTAAGGAAGTAAAACAAGGGGTAAAAAAAGATTTTCCTTAAGAATAGGTGTTTGTGATTTTCAAAATAAGAAGAAATGGTAAAGTCAAAATGAAACTTTATTGACATAAAAATCTTCTCCAAGTATGATGTAATGGAAAAGTCATAAGGAAAACCTTATTGACTCAATAAGTTGCAGCATAGTACGTGGTGGCATGAATGTTTTTTTGGCTATTTTTCATTTTTTTAATTGTGAACATTAGAGATATGTTGTAGTATTCATTTTTAAAAATATAAATTCCCTAACCACCATATTCTATTTCTTTTTATATTTCCTAAAACTCATCTAATATTTTAGATCTTAATGGATCCCTAGGGGTGATTTTACTTCTCCAAAATCCATTATTCTTGTATCAATGACACTATAATAGAATATGATTCCATTCTGGTAATGGATCTATAAATGAATGGAAATAAATTTATTATTCTTTTATCAATCATAGAGAGTGATAGAACATCATGTTTTTGATGGATACATTCTTTATTTTGTGGGATCATGATCCCAAGAATGATTTCTAGATCTTCTTCATGTTCATTCTATTCGATGTTCTCGTGATTCGATTCTGTCATTAATGGAAGGTTGTTTTGTATAAATTTTCCATACAATTGAAATGTCAAATATGATGATTGAATTGAATTTGGTTTTAAATTATTTAAAAACCATTATTTAAGATGATTTATGTTTCAATTTTATTAGGGCATGGAAGTTGTGAAAACCCAAAAATATTAAAATAATTCTAATTATTGGGTGGATCTATGAAAATTGACGGATTGATTTTTGAAATTTATTTGGTGAAATTATTCAATATTTACCATTTTAATAAATTGATTAAACTGAATTATTATTTTAAAAAGAAATAAATTTATGAAAAACTATTATTTGGTTTTGAAATGGAATTGGGATTTTGAAAACTAAAATTGGGAAATTTTATTTTTAAATTACATGAAATTATTTATTTTCAAATCATTGAAAAATTTATTGACTTAAGAAAATTTGATCCAAGGTAGTTAGAGGGTAATTAACAAACCACACTATTATAATACCATAATAAATGTATTTCTGTTTAATATAGTCTATGTAACATAATTGGAATTGATTTTCCCTTATGTAGAGATGAGTCTCGATGGCCTATGCTGAGGTATGTGTGTACACATTGAACCAAGATAACTGATTGAGTAGTATAAGGATCCAATTTCCAAGAACTATCATACCTCAAAAACTATTACATGGTGGCATGATTACAATATATTAATTAAATAACTAGTTTATTCATGCTAATTGATTTATATAAATGTATGATATCAAATTTTCATTTAACATCTTTTTGACATAACGTACATTTTATTTAATTAAAACCATGCTTTCTTGAAAATATATAAATGTGAGGTCATGACATGTCTTTTTTTAATTGAAAACATTATTGGTTTTTTATGATGTAATTGATTATGGAATACCTTTCAGGACCCTACTAGTCTATTTAGCATACATCCTACCCTTGACATCATGAATTTTATTTTTTTCTAATGATATGACTAAGAAAATTTAATGTTCCACATAGAAATGAGGAATTTTCATCATATATGGGACCAAGAGTATTTGAGGTTACCAAAGGATACGTGATGAACTGGTTTCGTGGGATACGTATGAGTTTTTACAGGGGTACTTGTTGATATTTTTGATGATGTATAGTTTTGTTTTATGTTTTTACTTTTTTGATATAGGATATTTCTACCTTTAGTGTGTTGATTAGATTGGCATGTATTGTTTATCTTCCACTAATTTGGGTAAAAAATTGTTCCCTTGTGATTCATGTAAGAGTCCTTATTCTGGTAACCTAATCATGGTGATTGGGAATACCCTTCTAGTGATGTCCGATCTGGATTAAGTATCAATGTACTAGGGTGTCTCTATTAGTTCACAAAAAATTGATATAAGATGAGGATGTGAATCTTTCTACAATGTCTAAATTTATTTAAGGTTTTATAGGTAGGATTGATGGGACCTAGGAGGTAGTTCCTAGCATTTATCTGTCCATATATCACCAAAACTAGCCGTATGTCACTATGGGTGATTGGGATTTGTCTCTTTGAATAATTTTTTGATCTGATTCTAGTCTTTTCCATGTGGATCTGAGTATACAAAAAACCAATATTATATACTACCTAATGGAATTTATCTTTCTATATCTCCTATTTAAGATGTTAATATGTGTTTCATTGGTGGTGGTTTCAATGTTTTATATTCATGTTTTTTAGAAACATACCTCGGAGGAGACATTTGATTAAGCCTTAGGAGGAATATATTGGTAAACCATAGTATCAGAATCCTTTAGTGGACCATAATCATGTTGAGATAGTGTTGAATTCTATCCATTCTCTAGGAAAGGTACCTAAATCTGTTACTATTTTTTAACATTGGAACCTAAAAGGGATGAATCCATAGATCATGATCATGAGTTTCTTATTCTAGAACCACCAGCATTTCGACGCTCTAATTTTCCTAAATCTTGTGAGGATTAGTTGAAAAATATATAGATTCTTTTTTATTTATTATAAATGACTAATTCGATTAATTTTAAGTGTGATTCCTTCAATATTGAGGGAGATAAAAAAAGATGGTGGGATTTGATGGTGATGGTAAAGTAGCATGTGGTCATGGAGTGGAATTATATTAGTTTTATTTTCACTAAATATTTATTTAATGATTTTATAGTCATGAACAAGTCCATGGAGTTTCAAACCCACCAGTACTGTGAAATGGTTATGAGATAGTATATGAATTTTTCTACAATGAGTGTTTATTTTTCATTTGAGTATTTGTACAATAAGAAAATAATTGATTGATATTTTGAGATGTGTATCCAATCCCATATCCTATCATTGTCTTTAGTGATGAATTAAAAATCTTATACATATATTATATATAAGTAGTTGATGGTACAACATGACTTTTCTGGTATGTCAGTGTTAATGGGAGAAACCTTTTTCTCATAGTGGATGTTAATCAAATCCTATAAAGGAAATACAAATCATGAGGTCTCATAGGGTGGTTCTATATTGTGGCTATCACTAAAACTTTCAGTGGCGTCTGGAAGAGTGTAACAACCCAATCTGTAATAAATAAAATTCCCCTTTATTTTTTATTAAATGTGTTATTATATATTATATGGTTATAAGAAACACATTCACTTATATTGTATTATTATTCCCATTTGATTTAATGTAAAATTCTGTATCATTACCATTGATAGAATAGTCTTTGAATAGTGATCACAAGATTAATATAAATAAATGGTTTTAAGAAATCAAATTTTCAGAGACAAAGGAAGGGATGCCCTCATCATATAAGATCGTACCATATGAAGCCAATTTATTAGAGCTTCCAAGGGAGATAGAAATTATTGGCTTCGTCCTAGACCAATCACAAGCCATGATCTACCATCTTAATCAAGAAAGAAACCGTTTGCGGGAGAAGCACAAGATAATTAAGATCATAGGTGAATCCATGTTCGTTGAATGACCCCAGGAAAGCCCCAACATCACACACCTTAATCATAGTGAATTTCCTGGTGTATTAAAGGGATATGTATGAAGACCTGAGAAATTGGAATATTTACAATATTTTTTATAAAATAATTAATATATTTCCTGAAGGTCTCCGGAACACCCTGAGAGGGGAGGGGTGAATCAGGGTGTCAAGTTTTTCATTTTAATGTTGTGGATATGGTTCCCAGGTTTGTAGGAACTTGTTAAATCTGTCAAAAAAATGAAATCAGGGAGTTGACACAACACTTTTACATGGTTGACCACAAAGGAATATGTCTGAGGAGAATATGCCAACAGTGTGTCGGTAATTCGAAAACCCACCAATATTCACTAGTTTATGGATTGCATGTTTCAAACACAGACACTCTGTGCCAGGAATACTGCCTTTTCAAAGGATTAGGGAATAGTCACTGCATCCCTTGGATCACTTCTGTCAACTCCCCCTAGCTCACTACTTTGAGGGAAGTCAAAGTAATATTGTCGACATGAAGGTCTCTTCAATATATTTGCATTGATGTATTTGTCTCTGTTCAGCATGATACACTGCATGCATCGAATTCCTCAATTGATGCACTTGAAAGAACTGAACCACTGAACTAGTTAAATAGAATAATGTAAGAAGCATAACACCACACTTGCGTGAAAAACCCCAACATGCATGCAACATTTTGGAATTGTTTCCAAAGATGACTTTTGCGCAACACCTACTTTCCTAAAAACCCTTATCTTTCCCACAACTACACCAAAGGGTTCACATGGTATTTTTAGACTAAAGGAATACCTTGCATGAAAGATTTCCTCTCTTGAAATATTTCACACCCAATTATTTCACGCGGATGAGCTACCATATTTTCGATGGAAAAATTATTAACTCTTTCTTAGGGGTAACCTCATATTTATAAGCCGTTGAATGCAATACGCGCTAGATTCCAACGTGTGTTCATTGGTGTGCGTAAGTTTCATGCTGAGCATGAAAAACCCCTTTTGACATCGCATTAGGCTCGCAAACCCTTTCATGCAGCATCATCTTCTGCGCACTCCATGACATTTCCATTTTTCGACATTTTGATCCCGAAACATGTCTTGTGCGCAAGTTATAAAAACACCTCCAATATTTTGCACCAAAACCAATGATCAACCCAATTCATTACCCTTTTCCATGTAATATCCCTGATAATAAATGAACGATATGAAAATGAAAACCACAAGCCATTATCAACCAAATGTAGATTGAAAAAAAAAACACAAACTGAACTCCTTTTACATCAAAGAAAAACCTAGGATCCAACATTTCCAACCTATTATTTTTAATTAATTAATGATTTTGAAAGGAAAAAATTATATTTTTTTGTTAAAATTCATATTCAATTAATGAATATATCAATTTATGGACATTTGAAATAAATAATTTTTAAATTTAATATTAATATAAAAAATTCAAATATAATTGATCATATAATATTAATGATGTCAAATGAAACTTTTATAATGGTTTGAAGATTGTTCTCACCAAAAGCCGTCATTTTCAATAAATGTTAGTTTTTATTTTAAAAGTTAAAATTACTTAAGTTTATATCTTACTTTGATAAAATGAATATTATTTTTTGAATTAGGATGTCAAAATTATTCAATGGTGAATTTTTTATAATTTTCTGAGATAGTCAATTTTTTTGGTAAAAATTCAATACCCTATGGATATACGTTCTGTTTTATGACATAATAATAAACAAAATGTGATGAAATAAGAAATATAATGGGGTAAAAATCAAAATATATGATTGAACATTAAAATACCATGGATTTAGGGTTATTTTCTATATTTTTTTAAAACATTATGAATCCTCCAAGACATGTAATATATTTTAAGATTTTAAATTCATTTATTTAAGAGCGTGACTCACCTTCAAATCCCAAAGGGTAATATTTTAATAGTTTCCGATATTGAACTACAAAAATAATAAAAAAACACTCTCATTTTCTTTAATCCTAGGGAAATAACAATTTAATTTTTTTACTTTTTTTGTATATTTTTTTATGTAGTGTCCAAAACCTAAAAAATAATGAAATACCTCCCATTTCTTATATAAACCCACCCAGGATACCGTATCTCTTCCCTCAATATCCGTTGATAACGTCTCAAATCTTCCCTTCAATCCCTAGAACCATCCTAATTCTACCTAAATCTTTCATGAAGCCCCTCCAAAGCCATTGGAGTCACACACTCAAGTAAGGGATCTCCCACTCTCCTCTTTTATCATGAAATCCGTTTATGTTATATATTTTAATACCCATTTTCATATTTTTTGATATATTATACCATGTCCCACTTACTTTCCATTTTATTTATAATTGTTTAAATTCCCTTTCACTCTAATTTATCCAACATATGAACCCTTATGTGCACCTGTTACTTTGTTGAAATTCCATAAGTATTTCTCACATCTTCTTTTTTATTCATGTTTTTTTGATCATATGCATTTGATTTCATTTTAATAATGTTAGGACATGTATTTACTTGTACATATTACCACCCATTGGATTTAAAAATAATTAGAGACCCGTTTTTATCCCATCTACAAATTTTATGAATTTTTATGTAATGTCGTTACACAACCGAAATTTCACAAGGATTTTTCATGCTAAAACAATTGTGTAGTTAATACCATAACCTATATTATATCAAGGGTTTTAAACATTATGCACCTAAAAGTATTGATATGGGGACTTAAATTAAATAATTACATAGTCTTTGATCATGGAATAAATTATCCTGGTGAATGAATCCATGAAATATGATCTATGTGCCACACATAATCATTATAATTAAATGATTATGATGGGTTCTCCTAGATAATGCCCCAACAGATTGGGTACTTTTTAAGATTAGGATATGTCATATTGGGATAGGAGTGTATATGATTTATTTATGGGGATTTTTCTACCCTGAGTTCTTGGATGATTTATCCTTGAACTGAGTTTATGATTTAGTATTTTATGAAGATTACACATTTCTCACATTATGATTATCATGTTATATCATTCCTTATTATTAATGTTCCTTTTATGATCCATTTAAATTCACATTGTCTATCATTTATTATATTATTCATGTTCCTTTTATGATCCATTGAAATTCTTATTGTCTATAATGTAATATCTTTTTCATTTTCTTCCTTGTTTATTCCATTAATGGGAATTATATCTCACCCTTACTTATGATTTTCCACAGGATATACCATGTAGTTTGAAGTTCATTAGAAAATTATGATCATGTCAAGGAAGTGTTAAATATTGTTTTGAATTCCATGTTTTAATTTGTCATACTATGTATGTAATTCAAAAGGACACTAGACTTTTTGATCTATAGTGTTGTATTAAGAGTAATTTTAAGAAATAAAACATGTATTAATGTGAAATATAATGAATGGTTTTCATAGTGGATATCAGAAAAAAAAAATTAGTTATTTTCGATATTATGACCATATAAATCTAAGGAAAGCAATAGAGATTAGACTATGTATATGAAAAAATCCCTAAATTTTGGTTACTACAGAGTATGTAGTTTTTCATGGAAATAATTCCCTATTTGGATACTACAAGTGGATGTGGTTTTGGAATTAATGTACCTAGGAAAAATAAATCTAACCAGATATTTTAGGCATGACTTGGGGTATTATGGTACACAAAAATGAGCCTTAATTCACACCTAGTTTGATAGACCCAGGGGATTTGCATTGGTAAATTCATAAGCTCATTACATATCATTATTAAGTGAACAAAAAATGCCCATATGAAAATATGATAGAAAATAGATCATTGATATCATAGATTGAATCCTAAAAAATAAATAGTTAAGGAGATAAACTTAATTTATACATTATCCCATTAATTTCATTGGATTCCCCTATATATTATTAATTTTTTAAGATACCAATCCCTAATTTCCCTTTTTTTCGAGAAAATGGCTCGAAATAGAAGGAATCAAGTTAACAATAGATGCAAAGGGTAGTGTGATGTCTTTCCCCAATGAAATACCCATACCAATGAGAGCGGGAATTACAAACATTGTCACAACACCCTCTCAGATAATCCAATGTTCAGAATAGAAACCTAGTTGAAGGGGAATGAAAAAACCCCCCATAGAGAGAAAAATCTACAATCAAGAGTATAATTAGACAAATACATCTTACTTTCAATGGATCATCATATCCTCAAATAATAGAACAATGAATAAAATTCATTGGGAAGATATTCTCCATCTGTTAATGTTCCAAAAAAGAGAATGTTTTTTTGGAGTTTATCGTATTGACGGAGAAGTTGATCAGTGGAGAACACTGATCAAGAATATGAAGACTAAGGAAGTTATCGAATCAATTATGTTGAAGGAATTATAGAAAACAAATTTGAAAAATATTTTCCTCACACTCTTCATATTAAAATATAATGGGATTTCAATGAACTAAAAAATGACGGAAAATATATTTGGGCATACAAGGAAAACAGTAGAAAATCTGGGTTCCGTCAGCCCAACCACTTAGTACGATTGATTAGGATATCATATATATAGTTAGATACACAATATTTTTTTAACATTATAGGGTATAATTTTTTCGCATCCACTATTAAAATGGTAATGTCCATAAATTAATTTTCAAATCAATAGGTTATTGAAGATCCAAAGTTATAATGTGAACCATGAGAAAATTCTAAATTAATCATAAACAAAGGTCATATGGTCTAGATTCATCTTACTGAATTGAAAGAGTATATGATTGTCTATCAGGTGTTGGGGGCTCATAGGCAATGATAATTCTCCTCATGAAGTTGACACATGGTGGTATCAAGTAGTGGGATCATGTGGAAAGACCCTCCAATAGGATCACCACATGTTTTGGGTGTCATTGGATGATGTTATCCATGGACATGTGTAATGGTCTCCTAACATGAGATAATTTCCATCACGTTATATTTTATGGCATACATTGATAAAACCATGATAATGAAATCACAGGGAGGGAGAATGAGTTGGGTTTGTCATTGGTGGCATGATATTGGTTGAATGATCAGGAATAGATTTTTCACTTTTAGGATAATGAAGTTATATATATAATGACTCATTGATATGGATGGTGGTACCATAATAAGACCATGTCCATGGAAGTTGTGGGTAAATCTTCCCACTCAGATCAAAAAACAATAAATCAAGAAAAGGATGATGACATTAGTTTGAATCCCGTTGTATGAGATATTAAAGAAAAAGATATTATATATTACACTATGCGTGTTCATATGATAGTTGCCCCTGATACGACAATCCTTATCTCTTTAAGGATCATGATGTTTTTCAAGATCCTTCTCTTTGATTGTAAATAATATTCACTACTATTAAGATAATGGCTTGTAGGGTTGCACAAAATATCTTATTCAAGAATCATCCCTATTCAATTAAATATTTATATTGGACTTGGTATGCCCCACAACTAGGGTCAGTGATTTTTCCAAAGATATATGATAACCAAAGGAATAGATAAATTCATATTATTTAAGTTAAGAAAAATTGGAATTGAATTTATTTATTTAATGTATTTACCCATTTTATGTAAATACATGATAAATATTAATTGAATGAATATTATTTTAAATTATTAAAGGTTCAATTAATTTTTTTGGGAAAACTAGGTGAGTTAATGACCCATATATTATCACATAATATATTTAATTTATTACAAGAATGTGGTAAAAACGTTTATGACTTAGTATATTAGTCTTAAAAAGTCGTTAATAACATGTTAATTATTTAGTGGCTAGGTTGAAATTTCGTGTAATTAATAAAAACTCTATAATATAAGAATAGAGGAATTCACTAGTGAATATTCATGGGAATTCCCTCCTTACTTATCTCTCCCATGTTTAAGAGAAAGAGGCTATGTATTCGAGAACACTGATTGAGATCTCTCTTAGGCATCGCAATCTAGGTGATGTGGTGCTCATCTAAGAACCAATGGCGTCATCATATCTCTACACTAGCACATCGAATATGACAATCGACACTCCCATAGTTTCATGAAGCCCATGTCGATGATATTGTGGAATTTAGCTTCATATTCTTCGATTAGTGATCACCAAAGATGAGAAGACATTATGTGTGGCTTCAGATCTAAACCATTTATTTTACAGAATTAATATAGTGCTTAATATCAATCATGTGTCACACTTAGGATGTAATTTGGTAGTGATTCCCTAATGTAGTCATTTTTATGTTGATTTATAGTGAAAAAATTAAAATCCAGTAATCTAGGATTCTACTGCGTGCTTGGTACCTTCAATTGGTATGAGTGGGTGGTTTGGAAGTTTTACAAAAAAGTAAAACTAAATTTTCATTAAATTTTATAGAGGGATTCTTTAGGGTCTCAATGCCCCAATCCACGGTTCAATCCAAAGTTGGATAATCCTTTTTCGGCCATCATGTGTTTTAATAGAGATTGAAATTGTTGTTGTGGGTTTATAAATGCAAATGTTTTCTAGTGAATCCAAATATTCTAGCTTGAATAGTATTTCAAATTGAGGTATAATAATAATAATAATAATAATAATAATAATAATAATAATAATTTTATTATAACAACATTAATCTTCCAATTATATGTCTGTATTTAAATAATTTTTAGGGAATTTGGACTTTTGGAACAAGGTCACTGGTTATAAAATATTATTAATTTAATTTGTTTTGAAAATATAATGTTCTATTTGGTGGATTATTCCACCATATTAGAAAACCCTAGGTTACCTACTTTATCCAGTCAACATAGATAATTTAAAAAAAAGTTAATGTGGTGTACGTTCCCCAACCTTGGCCACTTAGCTACTCCTAGCCACTATGTTTCCTTCCATGGTTAGCCGATCACCCCATCATGGAACCCTACTGGGTGTCCCCACCTCCTCTACTTCCAGCCAGCACACATGTAGCCTCTCGATGGCATATCCTAGCTAAACCATCCTCCAAAGAACAGTAGACCTCCATTTCCTACAAGTGGCTGTCAGCCCCTCTCCTCAGTACGCCTCCTTCAGCCACCCACCAGGGGGCAGCCCTCCCCACCTAGGTGGCATGTGCCACCAAATTGTGACCCTTATGTGGCCCATCCAAGTCCTGACTGGACCGAACTCACCGGTCATCCCTCCCCAATGGTGCACTGCCTCACCGGAATACCCAAAGTCAGACGCCAAATCTACACCACCACACTATTTTGGCACCCTAGAATCCATAGGCGAGTTCCTCTTCCTATGACCATTGACCATGGTGTCCACATATCACTGCTGGATGAGGTCAGGATTCCATCCACTTGTGCATATTTCTAATACTCTGGAATCCGCATGTTTGACCCATGGTGCCACCACTTCCTTCACAACCTGACTGTGCACCACCTCACGTCTCCCCTAGAGTTGTTCCTCCTCACTGCAACCTCACACGATGCCTTCAGACAGATACATGAGAACCATGCAACATCTTCTACTCCTATCACTGCCACTGCAAGCCCGAAAACTCCTTCTATGATTCCATGTGTGGTTTACCCCAGATAGTTTAAGACATGGAACCATGTCGCGGCCCTACCATATTGGTGACGATGTTATGTCCCAGACCTCGATGCCTCCTGAAATGGTTCCCCGAACATAGTTGGTCACATGGCGTCAAGTACATCTCCCCAAATACCAAAGGCTGCCAACTAGCAGTGAGGGCCTTTATGTGTCATTGGGCAGACTATATCCTCATTACCAATGTATCATAACAGATGTCAAACATACAGTAAATAGCAGAATAAAAATAACTATTCAACTACATAAGGTAAGACAAGAAAAGAATACATATCAATAACAAGAAGTGTCTCATATTCAAAATGATACATATGGTAAAAGTATCTAGAAGGCATCCTGAATATTACATTGAAATACACTACAGTACATGATTACCAAAAAAGGCAAAAAAGGTATCCTAGCATCAGAAGCCTCATATTTTTCCTATGCTCCCCTACTCTAATTCCACAATCAACAACCAAACTAGGGATTTTCCCCTATCATCACCTACAACCATATAATCAATTTGGGTCCCCAAGGAGGCCCAAATAAGGTGTGAGATAAACATCCTAGTATGAAACCACCCAGGTCTATAATGTTCTAAAAGAAATTATACAATAAGTGATAGCATGTGTAAACAACTGATAAATAAGAGTGTATTCCCATGACATAAGTTTACTACAACAAGTGAAACCAAATATCCCTTAAATCTACTGTAAAAGAGTGTCAACTCCTAACAAGGTAGCTATAACAAGTAACAATCAAGTCACAGGACCACTCCATACATCCATCTGTATCAAGAAACCACAATCAGACTATATAGAGAAGTCAAGTATTCCATGGCCTTGCCATATAGTGTAGTGTAGATGGTAAGGGCCAAATCCAAGGTGTCAATAGACCAAGGAATCCATGTAAAACATCTAGAACATGGAGGGCTGGATCCAAGGAGATTTTCCAATGCATCCCATTGAGTCATGGGGGTATCCTTGGTGAAAACTCAATAAGGAACTACTTTGGGTCCTAGGATCATGGAAATAGTATGTCCTACATGATCCCAACAAAGCCAGATCCTACAAGGTAGCAAGGCTCGAGGCATCCCATAAAATCAATACCCAAGGGGTAGAGTCAATCCAAGGCATCCACAACGGCATTCTAGATCCATTGTGAGCATTCCATAGAATCTATCAACCCATTCATTCAAGCATTCAATCATTCAAATTAAACATTCATAAACATGTGAGTATACCCACTCACATCAACAAGAACACAAAATGAGTACACCCACTCATTAAAAACATTTATCATGAATATAGGACTACCCTCCCTTATAAATTCTTTAATGATCCATTAGTCACTTCCTATAGGTATACACATCAATATTGTCCATTTATCATGCCAAACTATGAAAACTAACAAGGTATAACATGATATTCAATAATCAAGGATGCAATACATCTCCTAAATAATCTATTAAAACTATCAAGGAATTAACAGACTTACTCTCAATAAGAAAGTACAATCACACACCCCTTGTGAGGTTTAAATATCCATAAACTAGTTAAACCCAAAAGGCACACCCCATGGGTGTCCATGAAATGATGAACAAGTGAAAATACTCCTAAACAGAACCTTCGAGCATCCTCCCTCGGTCCCACTACATCTACTAAAAGACACTCCATCAAAAATGAGGCATCAACAGAAAGTATTATTGATGGAGAAATGGTCCAATGCCTAAAAAACACCAATAAAATACTAATGAAAATATATACCACCTACCTCGCCTAAGTGGTAGACAACTTGTCCAGTACGAAGTCTGGATTCTTACTGGTTTGGAAAGAAATATGAAGAAAAGATAAAGAATGAAATATGATTCCATATGATCCTAAATCCAAATGGAATAGTCGTTGTTTTGAAGAATCAAGAATGACTAAAAAGGAATGTAGGCCTTACTGTTGTTGATCCGTAGGGATGATATGCGAAAAAAACAGAAGTCGAACGGAGGAGATGGCTCAAATACATCCTCAGGAAGAAAAGGGGGAGCTCCATGGAGGGATTTATGTGTGGAACAAGAAAATCCAATTGGGTTTTAAAAATATTTTTTTAATTAAAAATTAAAAAAACACACATAAGATTGTCACAAGATTTACCTACACGGTTTCCCAAACAGTGCGGAAACCAAGTTCCCCTCACTTCCTTGGAGGGTATCTTTGCACAGTTACCCTGCACAGTTTGGATAACCATGTGGTAACCATGCAGAACCGCTCAGTCCAAAACCCTATAGTTTTCAGACCTCTCACACAGTTTAGACTAACTATGCATAGGCCATGCACAAACTTTTTTCCGGGTCATTTTCATTCCAAAACAAGGTTCCGACCTCCGAACAAGCCACAAAACCTCTAAAAAATACGCAATCAAGTTAAGAATTTTTTGAAAGCCATAAAAAGAAAATTAAACTCAAAATAAAAGTAAAAATACCTCATATGAAAATTGTGGTTCTTAAAATATTCCCCCTTATAGTTATTCTTCCTCAAATTTAACTCTGAAAGGTGGTCATGATTCTTCTAGGAACTACATTGGACACTAAGCATGTATGTCAACCTCCCTCTTCCATTTATCACATTGTAAATGGAAGATCTTCCATAGAAACCTCACTAGAGAAACTTGCATGCCTCAAATAAACTTTGGGCTCTTATCAATGATAAGAAATGGATGACCCTCAAAGGAAGCATCAACCAAAATCTCAACCTCATTGGGCTGAAAAATGTGAGATGAGTTGAGTCATAATGTCGTAGAATAGATATATATAAGACATCGTGCATAGATCAATACCTATGAGGTAACTGAAACCAATAAGCTATTGACCTGACTCTCTCTAGAACCTCATATGGCCTGACTTATTTCAGTGAATGTTTAGCCTACTTCTAGAACCGCCTATGTCCCAACCTTTGTGAAACACGTTTGAAAACCGAATCCCCGACCTAGAACACTAGAGGTCATCTACGACAATTGACATAAGATTTCTAGTGATATTGTGCTGTATCCATCCTCTTCTGAAACAATTGGACCTACTTATATGTGTCCACCATGAGACCCAGTCCAAGAAAAGTTACCTCTCCTAACTCTAAATAGCATAGGGGAGAACGGGAAGGCCTACCGTATTAATCGTCTTAAGGTTCCATCTATATCATCTCTTGATAAATATTATTGTTGGTGAAATCAACTAGAGTAATGTGCCTCTATCAGGAAGCCCCAAAATCTGACATGCCTGCTCGTAGAATGTCCTCTAGAATCTATATCATATGCCCCGATTGGCCATCAGTTTGATGGTGGTATACTTTTCTTAGAAGAACCTGTTTACCCAGATCCCTCTAAAAACTCAGTAAGAAACAAGTTGTAAATCGGACCTCCCTATTTGAAATTATAGTGTGTGGGATCTCATGTAATTGTACCATTAATTGGATGTATAATTTCTCAATATCATCATCATTGAAGATCTCCTTGACCGACAAGAAATGAGATACCTTCCTAAGACTATCAATGACAACCCACACAACATCTTTACCTCAAGGTGACCTTGAAAAACTCATCATAAAATCCATCACGACATCATAATATTTCCTCTTCAGGATAGGTAGATTCTGTAAAATCCCAATTGGTCATCGTTGTTCCTCCTTCAACTGATGATATCTGGAACACCATGTAACAAAACCAGATACTTCTCTCTTTATTCCTGGACACCAGTACTAATGTCACAAGTCACAATACATCTTGGTGACCCCGGGGTGCACTACCCAAGATGAAGCATGAAACTCCCACATCAATTCTTGGAATATATCCACTCTAACCCATAAACATCCATAGATACAAAATATCTCATAATCAAATACCATCCAACCAGGAGGGGGGTGGGTCCTCTGCTACCAAACCTTCCCATAGTAATAGGAATTCAATATTAGATAGCTGCCTCATCCAAACTCTATCTAATAGGGTAGAGGTAATATCTAAGTGTGAATGAAAAGTTTTCACCTATCTATCATTCATCTCCAGATGCCTCTAAGAGAACAACGCCACAAGCTACCACTCGCTACTGGCCTACTACACCACATGTATCTAAGTCCTCCTACTCAGTGCATCAACTGCTGCGTTTCCCTTACCAGGCATGTAGGAAATCTCGGAGTCAAATCATAGTAGGTAATCCACCCACCTCCATTACCAAAAATTTAGATCACATAGCCTAAAGATATACTTGAAGATTTTGTGTTCTGTGTACACCACAAAATGCTCTCCTAGAAAATAGTTCCTCTGACAGTGAAATCTGTGATCAACTGTAGCTAGCTCGCAATTGTGTATATGGTAGTTCCTCTAATGAGGCCTCAACTAATGAGAAATGTATTCCAGAACATGATATCCTTGTATTAGCACCGCCCCCATCAAAATAGGTGAAGCATCATAGTAAACTATGAAACTCGTGCCCTACTCTGGCTGTATCAGGACTGATGCTAATGCCAAACTCCCTTTCAACTACTAAAAGGCTGTCTCACCAGATTCCAACAACACAAACATCACACCCAACATAGTCAGGCCCCTTCAATGGTGTTTCTAATATTGAAAAGTCCGGCATGAAATGGTTTTAGTTTCCAGTTATCCCCAAGAAATTTCACATGTGAAAAATGATCTTGGGATGTTCCCAGTAAACTAAAGATCTCACCTTCTCTGGGTCAACCAATACTCTAGTCTCTGACATGATTTGACCTAGAATGTGAATCTGATCCATCCAAAAGTGGCAATTTTCGATCATAACATATAAATGATTCTTTCTCAATGTATTCCAAATGATCTCAAGATTGTTGGAATGGTCATGTCTATTATGATAATACACTATGATAACGTCCATGGAAACCACCACAAAAGAATCCAAGTAAGGATAGAATACTCGGTTCGTCAAATACATGAAAACCACTAGCAAGTTCATGAGACCTAATGACATAATTAGATACTCATATAATCCATACCTTCTAAAAAAATTTGTACAAGGTATTTCTAATAGTTTAACACGCACATGGCGATATCCTGAACTCATGTAGATCTTCAAGAACACTTAATATCCATGAATATGATCAAACAATTCCTCTATCTGTGGCAAAAGATATTGATTTTTAACCATCAACTAGTTTAGTTTATGATAATCTATGCATAGCCTATGTGTACCATCTGCCTATTTTCAAAAAGAGTCGACGAGACCTACGGAGAAGTACTGCCTCTAAAAAACCATGTCACCTCTAAATATTCTAGCTACCTCTTTATCTCAAGAATCTCCATATTATCCATCCTATAAAGAGGAATGGATACCAGTGCATCTCCTAGAACTAACATGATAGAGAACTCGACCTCTATTTAGGGAGGTAAACCAAAAAAATTCACCGAGAAAAACATCCCTGAAGTGCTCCCCCACTAGAGAAAAATCTGTTTGACACACTCCCTGTTTATCAAAAAAAACTAGCAATCTATCATGTCATCCCGCCAAAACCGATGATGCATGAGTACATCTCATCTTACCTGGGAATCCCATTCACCATTGTGAATAAACACTACACCCTCTGGTGAGATGAAGTCACCCTCTGGCGATAGAAATCCATGTACGCTTCATAAACCCTAAGCAAGTCCATTCTGATAATGACGTCAAACCCAGTCACCTCTATGACATAAAGATTCTAAATGAAGTGGCACCAAAAACCCTCAAGGGGACACTCCATACACTAGAATGCATCACCCGGTATAACTCCCAATGGCGTGTCTAGCATCAAAATGCCCCCAGAAAGCAAAAAAAGGCCAAGGATATTTACCACACGTACAATGATAAACCTGTGAGAGGTACATGTATCGAAAAGAGGAGATGTAATAGTAGATGATACTAGGATCGTACCTCTCACTGTAGATGGTACGAGATCCTTCTCATGTTGGGTCTGTTACACTGCATATATCTGGTATGTACCACAGACCTATGACCCATCCTAGCAACCATGAGCTAAGCCACCCTTCTACCTCTGAGAATGTGGTGTCTAACTACCCTTTCCATGAACACCAATGTAGAGACCCGAAGCTTATCGTACATGGACGTTAAATTACTTTTGTGGAATACTTAGTACATAACAAAAACACACACACAAGGATCGTAATAGTTTAGTGTCTTTGGAAACTCGGAATAAAATCTTCTAATCGTGGGGAAAGATCTTCAACATCTCCCATAAAGATCTTCCTTTTTTTTTACCTAAAACCTTTCTTTATATCCTGGGGAAAAGAAAACATAAAAGGGTGAGCTCAAATGCTCAGTAAGGGTAAACAAAAGAAATATCAATCACATCATATACATAAGAACATAGCTTTTGGAAATCTTAACCTGCAAAAGAGCTCATAATATCATAACATGGGATAAATCATAGAAGTGAAAATGAGATACCCATAATCATAACATAAAACTTGAAACTTTGTGGCATGCACACATAATCATGGAAAATCATTTCTTGTTAGTCATGACTCATTGCCAAGACTATCTTAGTGGACAAAGTCCCTTTCTGAACCGAGTTCACTCCTCGTTTCAGTCCTGTATCACTGAACCGAAATAACCTTCCGTTCCAGCCATGTATATCTCATGAGATATAAAATCATTACCCAATGCATTGGAGGGAGATATAGGTCCCACCCATCTTATAATGAATCCTTTCTTATGTGTGCCACATAATCATAAAACATACATCATCGCATAACACATATAACAAAAATGGGATTCTTGAAACATCATGACATCATAAATCAATTCATATATGATAAAGGAATTCATAAACATAATTCCATAACAACATAGTCAAACCAATGTAAAAATATGGATAGAAACAGAACCCTTTATTATCTTAGATGGAAAATAATTTTGATAAAACACTTGAATTGAATTCTTGAGGAAAATATCCTTTCTTCTTCAAAATCAATTTCTTTTCACAAAACATCATGCAATTTTAAAAGAAAGAGATTTTATTGAAAATAGTCATGAAATCTTTTAGAGGAAGCTTCATGAAAATAAGGCTTTATAAAACAGTAGAAATCCGTTCGTGCCGTATAAGTTAAAAAAACATTCTTCTCATACTTTTGTCGGAAAAGTCAAAAAGTACCTCGTATAAAAAAAACGACAAAAGATTCCTTTCATATATTTTACTAAAAACTCACCGAAGGGTAAAATTTGATTTAAACAATTGTAGGTGGGTGGAAATAATATTACATATTTAAGAAACTTGGATTTGGATGATAAAATACACCCCAGTAAATACCAAAGTATAAACAATCTCGGATAAAAATGAGATTGTGATATTTCCCTTACCTTAGGTCCGACTTGCTTTGTAAGTGTCCGAACCTCCTCTTATTTGAAGTACCTCTTTGAGACCTCCTCTTAGGGCACTAAAATTGGTCTTGGAGGAAGACCAGAACCTCTAGGATGTTTCTAGGGAAGTGGAGAGGAGAAATTGGCAGGGGTTGGCCGAGCTTGAGTGCTCAAATTGATGTGAGGAGGAGGGGGAGGAGGTGTCCTTTTATAGGGGAGGAGAGGGGCACCTTAGGAATATCTCAAAATATTATTTTATATTAAAGTCAAAATCGGTTTATAATGGTTCCAAAGGGTCTTATTTCGAAGCTAAAGTGGGGATGGGTCGAAATCCTATCAACCAATAGAATTTAGACAAGTTTAGGATATTATTTTAACCTTATCAATTAGATTTAACTCTAAGTTAAATAATTTAACTTTTACCGTGTCTTTTTGTTTTCTTACACTATATGGTTAATACACTTACTATAACAAGCCAAACGAACCCCAAATTGTTTATTATTAATATATATATCCTTATCTAAGTCATTTGGCCGAACCTTAGATTTTTAGGAATACAATAACAATTAATAATATAATATTTGATTTAAAAACTATTTTGTGTCAATTTTGACACTATTTGATATATGATTTTTGTGAAAGTCATAACAGAATTAAATGTTCGAACCAAGTTGATTAAATCAACATTAATATATCATAGTAACCTAGAAAATTAGTGGAATTCATAAAAAGTCTTAAATTACATTTATTTTGGTATTTATATTATCAATTATGTCAATATTTCATTAATAAGATAATTACTGCATCATCTTTGTGTCATAAATAAATTATATTATTTGATGTCTAAAAATTACAAATAAAATACCATCATGTAGGAAATATTTTTATCTTTCTAATGAATATTTATAGTCGAATTTATCTTATGTATAACCCCATATTAAAAATGATTTACTTATTAAACTTTGATTTTAACTATTTTAACCCTTCTTTAAATAAATTAATAATAAATGTCCAAATCTAATCCAAGTGGGCCTAAATGGTCATATTTTATTCCTAAGTTTGTTTTTGGTCGAATTACACTTGTCCAATAGAATTAGGACATGTGTTAGGGTAATATTAATATCATATTTACCCTTAGTTACCCTATTTACTATTAACCGTGGTAAAAAAAGTAAAAAGTTACTATTCACCAAAAAATTATTTTCATCTCATTGAACCACATTTTAGTCCTTGATATTAACCGTGTCTCTCGGATTTTCGAAATTCCATTCACAGAAACGGTAAAATTAAGTTTTATGCAAAATTCAGTTTTTAACCTACCACTTAGTAGTTTCACTATTCATCAAAAATTGATGTTTTTCAGAACAATGCCAAAATTTTATCCCAAGCTATATTTCATATTCCGAATTCAAAAATGAAGTCTATTTTTCCAAATTCATAACATAAAAGTTGCATTAATTAATTTTATAATTAAATCCCGCTGTTAAAACAAATAGCGTGTTTTTAAGAAACAATATCTATCAAAAGATTGACACTTGTTTATGTCTAGTTTAAATGTGAAATTACATCCAATGACCAACATTGTATTAAATTGTAAAAATATATTCTAAATATACTTTAAAACCACTCAAATTAATGATTTATCACTATTAATTATTTCGATTAAAAAAGTTGTTTTTAATTATAATTTAGTAATTTTCACTATTTATCAGAATATGAAAGTTATTCGAAAAGTACCAAAATTTCACCTTAGGCTAAATTCGATACTCCGAATCCAAAAATGAAGTCCATTTTGAGAGTTAAAATTTCTAAAATTTAAAAAGTGGTTATTACTATTCATAACGGCTAGTTTTAATAATATTTAAATAGCATATCATTGTTTCGTGAAACTCAGGATTACGTACCACACACGCTATCGAGGAAGGTTGCGATTGCGTGTAATGCAAGGCAAGTCAAGGATGTGTGTTGTGCAAGCTCCTTTTGGTGTAGCGTATAACACAAGACATTAATAAAATTAAAAAGAATATTTTTCATAAAATCTTGGGCTGTTACATTCTACCCCCCTTAAAATGAATTTCGCCCTCGAAATTCGTCGGGGTTATAAATGGTTTTCTATTCGAAAGTTTCCCACATCGTAAAAAGGAATACCAAAACTTGGCTTTAAAAACTAAAGTATGAAATGTAACGATTACCCAAATAAACTAATTGTTGGGTTTCCACATAGGTAAAAATATGGATATGGAAGAAAAATCTAACCATCATGTTCTGATGGAGAGTGGTAGAGAACATGGCTATGGAAAAGCCAAAAATCACAAATCCATAAATTTGTGATGATATAAGGTACCATCTGATTCCTCAGGTATAAGATCACTAGGACAACATTTTTGGTTTTCAAGATCATTTCCCTAAAGTTGAAAATTTGAATTAGAATAAATACTTACTTTATTTTGGTACAATCTCACTGTTGTTCGTGCCTTGAACAATTTCCACTTCATCTCTTAAATAAATGAAGTTGAATTTGTTATTCGTGAAGTGTTAGCAGATAATGTGATAGAATGACGGGTCATTCCATCTGTCTCAAACAAAAGGTTAGCAAAAATTATATGCATAAATCGATCTATAGTGAGATTAATCATATATGGTTTCTAAAATGGACTTATACTTCATATATCATACTGCTTAATATAATAAAACTAGTTTCTACTAAATAGGGACTTCCTGTAGGTCAGTGGTAGGCGATAAAGGCCAGTCGCACTTCGGTTGTGGGTTCGATTCCTACAGCCTTGTCCGAAGTGATGGGCTGTCGCCCGTCCTGCAGGTTGTCCTTTTTCTAAAACTATATTACTATAACATCCCATCAATAATATCGAGAAAACTTCGATCCTTAAACAATAGTCACTTATGTCCAACATAATCCATTTCAATCTTTAGGCTTATCCATAATACTGCAGTCCACTCTCATAATATAGTGACAACGATTACCAGAGATTTAATACTGTCGTTGATCCCCACATATCATAAGATATGTTTTGTTGGTCACATTCTAAACATTCAAAGTCCTTAATCATGTATTCTCTTGAATACCTTAGTGAAAACATGAATGCAGTTAAAAGTTAACACTTTCCACATACCAAAATCCTCAAAATTCTATATACTCAATCCATGATATCACTTAGTCCTTATATCAATCATGAGCTCATGAATATTGTTAAACATTTCATTTTCTTATTTTCCCTTCATTATGCGCATATCATCTTATTTCCAAAAATATCTCAATCACTTTGAATACCACATTAAACCAATACATAAATATTCCAATACTCCATGATACAACATTATTTTGGAATCCCATTACATAAACACTTAATCATTCCACCACATCGTTATCATATTCAACATTGCCAATAGTGATCGCATGTGATTTCCCTTTGTCCTTTGCCTTCAGTGGTTGCTCATGTTGATCATCACTAACCCTTGGATTAGGGCAATTATTAGCATAATGCCCCATTTCCTTGCACTTGAAGCATTGAAGTGTTGGTGGTGCGTTCTCTGCAGTGTTTACTTTATTCACATCATTAGAAACCCTTTTTCCATTACTTCGACACTCAGCTGCTCGATGACCTTCTTTTCCACACTTAAAACATTTTCTAGTCCCTTTAAGACAATCTCCACCATGCTTCTTTCCACACTTTGTGCATAAGGAAACATTCATCTTCTTTTCACCATTATTCTGAGATTTCTCCTTGAACTCCATCTTTCGTTTCTTGTCAAAACCATGAGATGGATATGTAACACCAACTTCCATTTCTACCTTGATAGCACAACGCACAATTTCTTCATAGCTACTGAAGTCTCTTATAGCTAATGCCCTTCGAAGACTTGGTTTTAAGCCACTGAAAAATCGATCAACTTTACTTTCAGGTTGGATGATAATTCCAGAAGCATACCTTGCAAGTCTTGTAAAATTTGCTTCATAGGTACCAACAGATTCATCGTCCCTTTGCTTCAGTTCAAGAAACTCTTTCTCCATCTTTGTTCGAAGAATACGAGGGAAGTACTTACTGAAAAACAAGTTCTTGAACTCGTCCCATTCCATGGACTCAATTTCATCTCTTGGCCTCGTATTCTTGATAAGATTCCACCATTGATCAGCTTCACCTTCCAAACGATACACTTCTAGGATGACTTTATCATGCTCAGAACATTGAAGAACTGAAAATATCTTTTCAGTAGTACTAATCCATTGTTCAGCAACTAATGGATCAGTAGACCCGCTGAAAGATGGTGGACGCTGCCTCATGAAGGATTCAACAGAATGTTGCTCCCTTCTTTGTTCGTTTGGAAATCCTGCATGATTCATAGCTTGAGAAAGTTGTGTGAGCATGGCTACAAGATTTTGCATTCCAGCTCCCATATCGTTTGGTTGCCCAGGGGGACAATCATTGCATTGCCCATCGCATTCCGCATTAACACGGTTCCTTCGGGTTCCAGCCATTGACTAAAACCAAGAAGAATAGTGTGAGCAACACTAATTATAATAGGAAACCACATAATTCAAGAATAAAATTTTCATGCTTAAGGTCTTATCCTAGGTTATTCATGGCCATTTCTAAGATTGTGTTCTATGCTTAGACTTATTCTTAGGGTTCTTACTAAGGCTTTCACATCCTAGTTTCCAAAGGTTGACTATACCTTTCCTCTGATACCAACTGTAGAGACCCGAAGCTTATCGTACATGGACGTTACATTACTTTTGCGGAATACTTAGTACATAACAAAAACACACACACAAGGATCGTAATAGTTTAGTGTCTTTGGAAACTCGGAATAAAATCTTCTAATCGTGGGGAAAGATCTTCAACATCTCCCATAAAGATCTTCCTTTTTTTTACCTAAAACCATTCTTTATATCCTGGGGAAAAGAAAACAAAAGGGTGAGCTCAAATGCTCAGTAAGGGTAAACAAAAGAAATATCAATCACATCATATACATAAGAACATAGCTTTTGGAAATCTTAACCTGCAAAAGAGCTCATAATATCATAACATGGGATAAATCATAGAAGTGAAAATGAGATACCCATAATCATAACATAAAACTTGAAACTTTGTGGCATGCACACATAATCATGGAAAATCATTTCTTGTTAGTCATGACTCATTGCCAAGACTATCTTAGTGGACAAAGTCCCTTTCTGAACCGAGTTCACTCCTCGTTTCAGTCCGGTATCACTGAACCGAAATAACCTTCCGTTCCAGCCATGTCTATCTCATGAGATATAAAATCATTACCCAATGCATTGGAGGGAGATATAGGTCCCACCCATCTTATAATGAATCCTTTCTTATGTGTGCCACATAATCATAAAACATACATCATCGCATAACACATATAACAAAAATGGGATTCTTGAAACATCATGACATCATAAATCAATTCATATATGATAAAGGAATTCATAAACATAATTCCATAACAACATAGTCAAACCAATGTAAAAATATGGATAGAAACAGAACCCTTTATTATCTTAGATGGAAAATAATTTTGATAAAACACTTGAATTGAATTCTTGAGGAAAATATCCTTTCTTCTTCAAAATCAATTTCTTTTAACAAAACATCATGCAATTTTAAAAGAAAGAGATTTTATTGAAAATAGTCATGAAATATTTTAGAGGAAGCTTCATGAAAATAAGGCTTTATAAAACAGTAGAAATCCGTTCGTGCCGTATAAGTTAAAAAAAACATTCTTCTCATACTTTTGTCGGAAAAGTCAAAAAGTACCTCGTATAAAAAAAACGACAAAAGATTCCTTTCATATATTTTACTAAAAACTCACCGAAGGGTAAAATTGGATTTAAACAATTGTAGGTGGGTGGAAATAATATTACATATTTAAGAAACTTGGATTTGGATGATAAAATACACCCCAGTAAATACCAAAGTATAAACAATCTCGGATAAAAATGAGATTGTGATATTTCCCTTACCTTAGGTCCGACTTGCTTTGTAAGTGTCCGAACCTCCTCTTATTTGAAGTACCTCTTTGAGACCTCCTCTTAGGGCACTAACATTGGTCTTGGAGGAAGACCAGAACCTCTAGGATGTTTCTAGGGAAGTGGAGAGGAGAAATTGGCAGGGGTTGGCCGAGCTTGAGTGCTCAAATTGATGTGAGGAGGAGGGGGAGGAGGTGTCCTTTTATAGGGGAGGAGAGGGGCACCTTAGGAATATCTCAAAATATTATTTTATATTAAAGTCAAAATCGGTTTATAATGGTTCCAAATGGTCTTATTTCGAAGCTAAAGTGGGGATGGGTCGAAATCCTATCAACCAATAGAATTTAGACAAGTTTAGGATATTATTTTAACCTTATCAATTAGATTTAACTCTAAGTTAAATAATTTAACTTTTACCGTGTCTTTTTGTTTTCTTACACTATATGGTTAATACACTTACTATAACAAGCCAAACGAACCCCAAATTGTTTATTATTAATATATATATCCTTATCTAAGTCATTTGGCCGAACCTTAGATTTTTAGGAATACAATAACAATTAATAATATAATATTTGATTTAAAAACTATTTTGTGTCAATTTTGACACTATTTGATATATGATTTTTGTGAAAGTCATAACAGAATTAAATGTTCGAACCAAGTTGATTAAATCAACATTAATATATCATAGTAACCTAGAAAATTAGTGGAATTCATAAAAAGTCTTAAATTACATTTATTTTGGTATTTATATTATCAATTATGTCAATATTTCATTAATAAGATAATTACTGCATCATCTTTGTGTCATAAATAAATTATATTATTTGATGTCTAAAAATTACAAATAAAATACCATCATGTAGGAAATATTTTTATCTTTCTAATGAATATTTATAGTCGAATTTATCTTATGTATAACCCCATATTAAAAATGATTTACTTATTAAACTTTGATTTTAACTATTTTAACCCTTCTTTAAATAAATTAATAATAAATGTCCAAATCTAATCCAAGTGGGCCTAAATGGTCATATTTTATTCCTAAGTTTGTTTTTGATCGAATTACACTTGTCCAATAGAATTAGGACATGTGTTAGGGTAATATTAATATCATATTTACCCTTAGTTACCCTATTTACTATTAACCGTGGTAAAAAAAGTAAAAAGTTACTATTCACCAAAAAATTATTTTCATCTCATTGAACCACATTTTAGTCTTTGATATTAACCGTGTCTCTCGGATTTTCGAAATTCCATTCACAGAAACGGTAAAATTAAGTTTTATGCAAAATTCAGTTTTTAACCTACCACTTAGTAGTTTCACTATTCATCAAAAATTGATGTTTTTCAGAACAATGCCAAAATTTTATCCCAAGCTATATTTCATATTCCGAATTCAAAAATGAAGTCTATTTTTCCAAATTCATAAAATAAAAGTTGCATTAATTAATTTTATAATTAAATCCCGCTGTTAAAACAAATAGCGTGTTTTTAAGAAACAATATCTATCAAAAGATTGACACTTGTTTATGTCTAGTTTAAATGTGAAATTACATCCAATGACCATCATTGTATTAAATTGTAAAAATATATTCTAAATATACTTTAAAACCACTCAAATTAATGATTTATCACTATTAATTATTTCGATTAAAAAAGTTGTTTTTAATTATAATTTAGTAATTTTCACTATTTATCAGAATATGAAAGTTATTCGAAAAGTACCAAAATTTCACCTTAGGCTAAATTCGATACTCCGAATCCAAAAATGAAGTCCATTTTGAGAGTTAAAATTTCTAAAATTTAAAAAGTGGTTATTACTATTCATAACGGCTAGTTTTAATAATATTTAAATAGCATATCATTGTTTCGTGAAACTCAGGATTACGTACCACACACGCTATCGAGGAAGGTTGCGATTGCGTGTAATGCAAGGCAAGTCAAGGATGTGTGTTGTGCAAGCTCCTTTTGGTGTAGCGTATAACACAAGACATTAATAAAATTAAAAAGAATATTTTTCATAAAATCTTGGGCTGTTACAACCAATGCCCTGGCCTGACCAGCCTACACTGCTCTAGCCCCCAGTCTGACATGGAGCTGAAGAACCTACTACTGATCTTAACGTTGAAGCTGACCCCTACCACTTGCAGTTGGAGGGAAGGTCATGTAAAACCACTGTATGTTCCCCATACTTTATCATTCTCGACACTTGAATGGGTCATGGTCTCACGAACTTTTCATGTGGTGTCACCTAACCCACTAATGGAAGAACCCCAAGCTATCTATACCAACAATATGACTAGCACTCATGTCATGGTGATCCTCATAAAAAAACTTCCTACCCAAAGGCATATATATACTAGGGGGAGAAACATCACTCCCCTATTCTGTACCACTAGATTACCTTTGGATCTGTTGTTTAACTAGTTATTGATTCAAAATATTAGTTATATAAGGCAACCTAAACACATTGACCAATGATCTGATATCATGTATGAGACCTTACTCGAAGTTTCTCCTCCTCGATATCTCATTAGTAAGATACATCATCACAAAATGTTGAAGCTTTGTAAAGCCTAATGGTTGTTCTATAACCATCATCATGACCTTCTCGAGACACATGAACTCACTAGACATATCTTCAAGAAGAGTCATGTGGTAAAAGTAGTCTTAAAAGTAGGTTTACGAGTAAGCCCAACAAATATTTTGTAGCATATCATCCTGGTTCAAAACATCGCACTTGTGTTTTACCGCTCCACATAGAATATACGTCACTAGATTGACCATCTGCTCCGGAGGCATCCCCAAATTCTCAACGATCGCTAATGTGGTTTCCATCCACAGCCCTGCAACCTATTGTCCACCATCCCATGAAAAGGTAGGAGGATTATGCTTCTGTAACACCTACATCAGCTCAGCCACAATCAAGGTTCGCTGTGGTGATCCATGTGTCATCTGCATATAGTGATAAAAAACCTCACTTAATTATGCCTCAACACCTGTTTCCGAAACAACCTCATGTGCCTCAATTGGAACTATAGGAGGATCAAGCAGTTTCTCATTTCCCACCATCTCTGATGTATGGCCATCACCTCCATCGCGGCATACCACTAGAGGCTGTCATGGTGGCAGGTCTCTACAATTCCAAATTCACACCTTAGGGTAGAAAAACATAAAATATCAATGCTCAGAAGCATATGATAGGTCAAAACTATCCTATAAACTAATTCAAACCCACATCTACTACTTAATCTAAGACTATATAATGAACAACCAACAAACTACTAGAAACTATGCCTCTTGCCCACTCAAAAACTAGGTCTTGGTCAAGTCTATATTTTCCAATTAATATTCCATTTCCATTTCACATTTAGTTATTTAGTAAATTCCCCCATGGGATTACCCTTTTCAGAATCCATGTGGGCCCATAACACCTCATGAACCCAAACCTTGGTTCCCATTAAAACCATACATGTAACAAGATCATTTAAGCATTTACAATTAAGTGGGTCGTAATTTTCCAATTCCTAAGGGACCATACACCTTATGGATTTAAATATTATTCCACACCTTTGTATACTACACCCAACTAACACAACAGAAGGCACCACTATCACATCAACTATCACAACAACATGAAATATCTAATGCATCCTAGATGGCATGAAATAATTCATGTCTTGAGATTACAAAAAGATTCTATATGATGTATGGGATTGAACACCCTCATCTCATCAAGTTGCAACTAAAATTGAACCCACAATTAGATTAATAATAATAGTATAAATCAAGTGCGTCACCCATCGGTGAAATGCAATCAAATGTAATATTTAAATGTAGAAAATCATAACTCAATTAGAGGAAATATAGATTTTCCCTGTATGTGGGGTAGCTACTCCCGAGCACAATTTATTACCAAAATCAAATTCCATACAATACTAGTATAATGTTACCATATTGTAAGTCAAACCCAAAAAATCCTCTGATACCACGTTGTTACATCCCAGTCCCAGATGCCACCCAAAACGGTGCCCTGGACTTGGTTGGTAACATGGTCACCGACACATCTCCCCAAATATAAGAGGCTATCAACTAACAACGAGGGAATAGGTGAGTCTACGGAGAGACTATTCCCTCATTACCGTAGTTTCATAGAAGAAGCCAAATATACAGTTAATAGTGAATGAAAAATTACTAGTAAACTACTAAAATTAAGACAAAACATGAATACACATTAACAAAAAGAAGTGTCTCATATACAAAATGATGAAGATGTTAGTTTTATATAGAATGAAATAATAACAATACATAGAAATACAATAAAATATGATTATTCTAAATGAACAAAAGAACAAAAAGGTATCCTAACATCACAAGCTTCATCTTGGTTTTATGCTCCCTTACTCCAAATCCAAAGTCAACAACCTGTACTCAGGTGCTTGGTCTTATCATCACTTACAACCATATAATCTGTTTGGGTCACCATGGAGGCCCAAACAGGGTGTGAGATAAACATCCTAGTAATAATCCACCAAGGTCTATATAGTTCTAAAAGAAATTCCATAAAAGTGATAGCAGGCGTAAACCACTGGTAAATAAGAGTGTATTCCAATGGAATAAGTCTACTCCAACAAGTGAAATGAAAAAACCGCCTAGGCTACCTAAAAAATATAGTCAGTTACTAAGAAGGTAGTTATAACAAGTAAAAATAAAGTCACATGGACAATCCATACTTCCATCTGTATCAAGAAACCATAGACACATTGTATAGAGAAGTCAAGTATCCCATGACCACACTGTATAGTTTAGTGTAGACCACAATGACCAGATCCAAGGTGTCATTAGACCAAGGAATCTAATTAAATCATCTATATGACATGGGGGCATATCCAAGTAACTTTTCCAAGTCATCCCATCAAGTCCCAAGGGAATCCCTGCTAGAAAATCTGTTAGGCACTTGTTGGGGTCCTAGGAGTATGGAAATGACAAGTCCTACGCGAGCCTATGCAAGCTATATCCTATGGGTCTTTAAGGCCGGGGGCATCCCACTGAATCAATAACCTAGGGGTAGATTCAACCCAGGGCATCCACTATCATGTTCCATATCCATGGAGAGTAGTCCATGGCATCTATCAAACCTTTCATTCTAGAATTCAATAATTCCAATTAAAAATTCATAAACATGTGAGTATACCCACTCACATCAAGAAGAACAATCCATGAGTATACCCACTCATGAAAACCATTAATAAAGAATATGGTCCTACCCTCCCATATATACTATTTAATAAGCCATTAGTCACATTATATAAGTATACCCACCCATATTATCCATTTCACATGCCTAACTATCAAAACAGACAAGGAATATCAAGATATTCAATAATGAAGGAGGCATTAAATCTCTTAAATTGGATACTCATGCTATCAAGGCATTAATGGTCTTTTTTAACTAGGAAAGAACATGGACACACCCCTTGGGTTGTTTAAACTGGCATAAATAGGTTAAACCAAAAAGGTACTCCCCATGGGTGACCTTGAAACGATCCACAGGTGCCAAAGCACCTAAAAATAAGCAACATGCATCCTCATTGGGTCCAACTATAGCTACTAAAATCTACTCACTCAAAAACAAGTCCTCACCGGAATTTCCAAATGATGGAGAAATGGAAAAACACCTAAAAAACCAAGAAATTCAGAAAGAATATATAGTCCCCCTACCTAACCTTGGTAGTAAACAACTCATCCAGTATTAAGTCTTGATTCGTCCAAGTTTGGAAGAAATCTGAGGAATGGAAGAAGAATGGATTATAAGGGCATATAAGACAAAATCCAAATACCACAGTTTTTGTGCTAAAAAATAAAGAATGAAAAAAATTAATGTTTTCCATACTGTTGCAGATCCGTAGGGATGATCGACGGTCAAAATTGAACTCGGAAGAAGGAGATGGCTCGAAGCCTACTTTAGGCACCAAAGAAGATACCTCTATGGAGGGATCCTAGTGTCGGAGAAGAAAACCCAATTGAGATTTAAATAGAACAATTATTTTAAATTTAATTTAAAGAAACACCCGGGAGGATCACAAGGTTTACCCGCACGATTTCCTAAATTGTGTGGACACCGTACGCACCTATCATCCTAGGAGGTGTGCTTCACAATGTTACCCCACACGGTTTGACTAAACGTGCAGTAACCGTTCTGAATTGCTTTACCCAAAAAAACTACATTTTTCATACCTCTCTCATGGTTTAGACTAACCATGGGCATTCCATATTCAAACTGTGCACCTGGTCATTTTCATCCCAAAACTTGGTTTTGACCTCCGAACATGACCCTGAAACCTCAAAAACACAGGTGATCAAGTTAATCATTCACGTAAGGCCATAACAAGGGAGTTAAACCATGAAGAATAGGAGAAGTCCCACCTATGAAAACCAGAGTTCATGAAATCTTCCACCCTTATAGCAATTCATCCTCAAATTTCTCTATGAAGGGTTGTCAAGATTCATCAGAGAACAAATCTACCCACTAAGCACATACGTCGTCCTCCCTCTCCCATGTATCATCCTATAAATGGCCATTCTTCCATAGAATCCACTCTAGAGGAACTGACAGGCCTCAAAGAACCTTTGTGCTCCTATCAACGATATGAAACAAATGGTCCTCAAAGGATGCATCAACCAGATGCTCACCCTCATCGAGTTGAAAAACAAGATACATGACTGAGTGATAGTGGCACTACTATGATACAAGGAAGACATTGTTAAAATCTTGGTACCTCTGAGCTAAGTGCAACCGATAGGCAATCTACCTGACTCCATCTAGAATAAAAAACATCCCAACATATCTTGGTGATAGTTTATCCTTTCTCCTGATCCACCTATGTCCCAACCTTGGTGTAACATGTAAAAAAACCATATCCATAACCTCAAACTCTAGAGGTCATCTACAGAGATTGGAATATGTTTTTATGAGACTTTGTAGTAGTCATCCACTTCTGAATCAATTATTCCTACTCAGATGTCTCCTAAATGAGACGTGGACCCAATAATGATGCCTCTCCTGGCTCTAACTAGCACTGGGGAGAATATCATGGCCAACTGTATAAATACTCATAATGTTCCATTGATATATTCTCTTGATAACTATTATTGTAGGTGAACTCAACAAGGGGAATCTTCCTCTCCCAAGAGCCACCAAAATATAGGATTCTTGCTCACATCATATCCTCTAGAACCTGTATCGTATGCTCTAACTATCCATTAGTCCGATGGTGGCATGCTGTGCTCAAAAGCACCTATGTACCCAGCTCCATCTAAAAACTCTTCCAGAAATGAGATGCAATGAAGGAATACCTATCTGAAACAATTATTTGTGGGGCCCCTTGTAATCATAAAAACTACCAAATTTACAAATTCCATTGACCAACAACACTGAAGGTCTCCTTGATCTGCAAGAAATGAGCAACCTTCCTATGATTTTCAATGACAACCCCGAAAACATTTTTACCACAAGGCGTCCTTAGAAAACTCGACATGGAATACATCGCAACATCATCCCATTTTTTTATGGGATCTATGACTATTGTAAAAGCCCAGATGGTCCCTAATGTTCCACCATCACCTGCTAACATGTAGAAAACCTAGTAACAAAACCAGCTACATCACTATTCATCACTAGACACATGTACTAACATAAAAAATCACAGTACATCTTGGTGTCCCTGGGGTGCACTGCCCAAGATGAATCATGAAACTTCCACATCAAATCATCGCGTATATCTACTGGAACCAAGACACGCCCATGGATACACAATATCTCATCATCGCCTACCGTCTAACCAAGATGAGGGTCCTCACTTGCCACACCTTCCCGTAGGACTAGGACTTCTAAATATGACATCTTCCTTGTTTTAACTCTTCCCAGTAGGGTAGAGGTAACAGATGAGGATAAATGAAAAGTCTTCTCTTTTCTATCATGAACCTCTAGATGTATCTCAGAGAAAATTTCATAAGCTTCCACTCGCTACTAGGCTACTACACTATGTGTATTTGAGCCCTCCTACTCAGTGCAATAGCTACTACATTGCCCTTAAAAGGCATGTAGGGAATCCCGATGTCAAAGTGCTATAGGTACTCCACCCACCTTCACTACCTCAAATTCCAATCATGATGCATAAAGATATACTTTAGGATTTTTTGGCCTGTGTGCAAAAAAGAACGCCCTCCCAGTAAATAGTGCCTCTAAAAGTGCAATGTTTGAACGACTATAGCTAGATCGAGAACATGTGTAGGGTAGTTTGTCTTATGGGGCCTCAATTGTCGAGGCCTATATCCCACGACTCGATCTCCTTGCATTAGCACTACACCCATCAAAATAATTGAAGCATCATAGTAAATAGTGACCTCATACTCTTCTCTGGATGTATCAGGGCTAGTGTTGATGTCAACCTCCCTTTCATCTCTTAAAAGGTTGTCTCACATAATTTTGACCACCCAAACTTCACACCTTTCTACATCATGCCAGTCAACAGAGATACTATGTGTGAGTCTTCCTTTATGAAATTCCTGTGATATCCATCTATCCCTAAGAAAATCCGTATATACAAAACAATCATGGGATATTCCTAAGAAATTGTAGCTCTCACCGTCTCTGGGTCGACTGACACTCTTGTGTCTGTGATTATGTGCCCCAGGAAGTGAATCTGATACATCCAAAAGTGGCACTTTGTGTACATATCATATAACTAGTTTTCACTTATTGTATTCAAAATGATCTCAATATGGTTGGCATTATCATGTCGATTGTGGAAATACAAAAAATATCATCCACAAAAACCACAACAAATGAGTCCAAGTAAGGATGGAACACTTGGTTCGTCAAATCCTTGAAATATGCTAGTGCATTCGTGAGATAAATGACATAACCAGATACTCATATGACCCATAACTTCAACGAATGGTTTTACAAGGAATTTTCTCTAGTAGAACGCACACCTCATGATATATAGACCTAAAGTAGAGCATTGAGAACACTCGAGATCATCAAAGATGATCAATCATATCATCTACCTGTGGTAATGGATATTTGTTTTTAATAGCCAGCTAGTTCAGTTTTTGATAATACAAGCATAATCTAAGGGTATCATCCTTATTTTTCACAAAAAGGACTGGAGAACCAACAATGAAGTATTGGGTCTGATATAAAACATCACATCCAAATATTCTTAATACCTCTTGAGATCCTGAAACTCCATCATAGTCATCCTATAAGGAGGAATGGATACTGTCAAAACTCCTTGAACTAGCTCTATGGAGAAATCAACCTCTATCTCAAATATGTAAACCAAAAATGTCTTCAGGAATGATGTCCCTGAAGTGATCCACCACTGGTGGAAAATCTGTCTAACCCTCTCTATAATTATCGAGAAACAAACTAGAAATTTGGGCTATCATCTCTTCATGCCCATGATGCTTGGGGAAATCTCTGCTCCCATGGACATCACATCCACCTTTTTCAGTAAACACAACACCCTCTAGTGTTGTGAAAGTCACCCTCTAGTGATAAAAGTCAACATATACATGCTAATCTATGAGCCCGTCCATTTTGAGAATGACGTCAAAACCTATCATCTCAAGGACACAATGATTCCATATGAATTCGTACCAACCAACCAAAAGGGGACACTCCATACATTAGCCTACAACACCTATTCTAACTCCCAAAAATGTGTCTAGTGTCAAACTCCCTCAAAATGTAAAAAAAACCTAAGGCCCTTTACCACTCGTGCAGAGATAAAATAGGGATAGGCACCTATTTTGAAAAGAGAATATGAAATAGTAGATGCTACTAAGATCATACCTCTCATTGTAGATGGCATGTGATCCTTCTTCTATTGGGTCTATTGCACTACATGGGTCTGGCCGATACAATTGACCTATAAACCTTCCTAGATACCCTAAGATGATCCACCCATCTTCCACAGAGATCTGGATGTCTGGATACACTGGCCATGACCTCCACTAAACTAGCTTGACCAGCCTGCACTGTTCTAGCTCCCATCCTAACGTGGAGAAGAAGAACCTAGTCATAAAACCAATGTCGAAGCTGAACCCTAAGACTCTCAGCTGGAGGGAGGGTTCTACAATACATGGCTTGTGGCCCATCCCGCCACAATATAATCACTCTACTAGGTCACAGTCACACTGACTTTTCATGTTACCTCACCTGCCACACCGATGAAAAAAAACCAAGCTGCCTTCACCTACAACCTGAATAGCACTCACATCGTGCGAACCTATAAACACCACTTCCTAGCTGAAGACATGGATCCACTAGGTCAATAAACAAAAATCCCATTTTATGTACCCCCATCTTCCCTCAGGATGTACTTTGTAATCAGTACTTTATTCACAATATCAGTGATAAAAGGAATCATGTACACATTGAACTGAGAATGGATAACATGTCTAAGACCATCATCAATGAACCTTCACCTCGACAACTCATCAGTAAGATACATCGACACAAAATGATACATCTCTATAAAGCATTTTGATTATTCCATAACCATCATTACGATCTTCTCCAGACACATGAACTTAGTATCACACTCTTTTCAGATATTTGTGGTGTAAAAGTAGTTGTAAAAGTAGGTTTTGAATTCAGCACAACCCATATTCTGTATCCCATCATCCTGGTTCAAAAAAACTCACCATTGTTTTTCTGCTCCACGTAACATATATGTAGAGAGCTTGAAACTCCGCTCCAGAGGCATCTCCAGATTCTCAATGATCATGAACATGGTCTCTAGCCACTGTTATGCATTATATGGTCTTTCATCCCTTTGAAAAAGTAGGATGATGTTGTGGTATAAACACTCGTGTCAGCTCATCAATAGAATAGTCTAGCTGCGGGGCTCCCTATATCATCTGCATATAGAAAAAATAACCATCACAGAACTATTTCTCAAAACCCTTTTCCAGAATAATCTCAGGTTTCATAGTTGGTATTATAGGAAGATCGAGCAGTAGCCCATGGTCCCCTATCTTTGACGCATGGTCATCAAATCCATTGTAGAGTACCACTGAAAGTCATTATGGTGGAATTTCAATAAAATTAGATATGAACTCCTCAAGAACAAACAATATAAAATCAAAAAGCTCATCAGAATAGGACATGTCCATCACCTTCTATAACCCAAGTAAAACCCACAACCTCCTCTAAAATCCCGGAATGTATAAAGAACAGCCAACGAACCACTAAAAAATACACCTCTTTCCCACTAAAAATCTAGGTCGAGGTCAAGTATCTATTTTACGTTCATGTTTTTATTTCCATTTCACATTCAGTTATTTAGGACATTCCCCCCTAGGTTTACCAATTTCGGAATCCATGCAGGCGCATAATTTCACATGAACCCAAATCTTGGTTTCCATTCAATCCATACATATAACAAGCCCATTTAAGAATTTACAATTCACTGGTTCATCATTTCCAAATTTATAAGGGACCATACAGCTTATGGATTGAAATATTACATCACATATTTATATATTTCACTCAACTAACTCAATAGAAGGCACAACTATCACCACAACTATCGCAAAAAAATGTAATATCTAATGCATCCCAAATGACATGGAATAATTCATGGAATGTGATTATAACAAGTGTCTATATGAGGCATGATATGGAACACCCTAATCTCATCAGGATTCATCTAATATAGAACCCATAATTTCATCAATAGTAATCTCATAAATCATCTGTGTCACCAAATGGTGAAATGCAATCAACTGTAATAGTAAAATCCATAAAATCAGAACTCAATGTGAGTAAATTTTCCCCCTTTACCTGGGATAGCTACTCCCGGGAATAGTTTATTACCAAACTCCATTTCCTTCCTATCCATGTATAATGCCTCCAAATAGTAACTCAAACCCAAAAAATCCACTGACACCACATTGTAACATCCTAGACCCTGATGCCACCTGAAATGGTTCCTCGAACCCTGTTGGTCACATGGCCTCAAGCACATCTCCCCAAAAATCAGAGGATGCTGACTAGAAGCGATGTCCTAGGTGATGCAGTGGGTATACTATGCCCTCATTACAAGAGTATCATAGTGGAATTCAAACATACCGTAAATATAAGGAGCAAAATAACCAGTCAACTACTAAAAGTAATACAAGACATGAATATATATATAATAATAAGTGTATCATATAAAAAATTATGTAGATGGTAAAAGTATCTAGAAAGTATCTAGAATAGTACATGGGAATAAAATACAATAAAAGTACTACAAAATAAAAAATGACCAAAAAGTTATCCCAGCATCGGAAGCCTCATCGTGGTCTTATGCTCCCCTGCTCCATAGCCACAATCAACAACCTATACTAAGGCTCTTTCCCCTATCATCACATGTAACCATATAATGTGTTTGTATCCCCATGGATTCCCAAATAGGGTGTGAGATAAACATCCCAAAAGGAAACCAACCCTGTCTATACTGCTCTAACAACAATTCTACAAAAGTGATTGCAAGTATAAACAATTGGTAAATAAGAGTATACGACCATCACATAATTCTACTACAATATGTAAAACCAAACAACCCTCAAGGATACCTTCAAAAAAGAGTCAGCTCTGAACAAGGAGCCTATAGCAATTAACAATCATGTCACATGACCACACCATACATACATCTATATCAAGAAACCCTAGCCACATTTTATAGAGAAGTCAAGTATCCCATGACAACACTATATAGTGTAGTATATACCGCAAGGGCTAGATCCAAGGTGTTAGCAGACCAAGGCATCCATGTAAAACATCTAGACCATAGAGGGACGAATTCAAGGAGAATTTACTAGGCATCCCATTGTGTCCCATGGGAACCTTAGTGGACACTTGTTTAGGCACATATTAGGGTCAGTGGAGCATGGAAATAGGATGCCCACGTGATCCTAAGAAATATGAATCCTATAGGGTAGTAAGGCACAAGGCATCCCATAGAATCAAGACCCAAGGGGTAGAGTCAACAAAAGGTGTCCACTACCATGTTCAAGATCCATGGGAAGAAGTCCATGGAATCAATCAAACAATTAATTCAAGCATTCAAGCATTAAAATTAAACATTCATAAATATGTGAGTATTCCCCCTCACATCAACAAGAACACGCCATGAGTAAACCCATTAATGAAAACCATTTATCAAGAATATGGTTCTACCCTCCCATAAAAACCATTTAATAATCCATTAGTCACTTAATATAGGTATACCACCTGTATTATCCATTTAATATTCCATCCTCTCAAAATAGACAAGTCATAACATGATATTCATTAATCAAGTAGGAATTATATTTCTTAAATAGGATAGTGAAGCTATAAAGGCATTAATGGAATTCCTCTATCCCGGAAAGCACAAGAGCACACCCCTAGTGTTGTTTAAAAAAGGCATAAATAAGTTAAACCTAAATGGAACACCCCACGAATGACCTTGAAATGAGTAACAGGGGCCAACACACCTAAATGTAACCTATGGTAATCCTCACTATGGTTAACTACTACTACTAAAATCTAATTGCTCAAAAAAATGACCTCATTGGAATGTCTGACAGATGGAGAAATGGCCAAACGCCTGAAAAAAACCCAGAAAAGTTGAAAGGAAGTATAGACCACCATCCTCGCCTCGATAGATTATAACTCATCCAGTATCAAGTCTTGATTCATCATGGTTTGGAAGAAATTTTAAGAACATATGAAGAAAAAAATATTAGGGAATATGGGCCTAAATACAAATAGCACAACTGTTGTTCCGAAGAATCAAGAACAACTAAAAAGCAATGTAGGCACTACCATTGCAGATCCATAGGGCTGATCGACGATCAAAACATAAGTCGGATGGAGGAGCTGGCTCAAAGCCTACTTTAGGCACCAAAGGGGAGAGCTCTATATAGGGATCTGTGCGTTGAAGAAGAAAACAAAATTCAGATTTATAAAAGAACTATTATTTTTAATATATTTTTTTTATAAAAACACAGAGAAGGGTTTCACGGTTTACCATCACGATTTCCCAAACCATGCCGAAACCACGCGGACCTCACTACCTAAGAGGGGCTCTTCAAAAAATTACCCCACACTATTTGACTTACCATAAAGTAACCATGAAGAACCACTATATCCAAAAACATACATTTTTCAGACCTCTTACACGGTTTAGACTTACCGTGCACTAGCAAGGCACAAACCATGTGCAATGTCATTTTCATCCCAACATCTCGTTTCGGCCTCCGAAAAATACTCGAACACCTTTGAAACACCTGTGATAATGTTAAGAATTCCCATAAGTCCTTAAATAGGCAATTAAAACGAAATGAAAAGGGAAAATACCTTATATGAAATCCCATATTGTTATAATCTTTTGCCATATATAAATTCCTCCCAGAATTTCTATATAAAGGGTGTTCAAGATTAATCTGAGAACAACACCAGCCACTGAGCATGTATGTTAGCCTCCCTCTCCCCCATATCATCTTGTAAACAATGGTGATTCCATAGCACTGGAACTTGGGGAATTGAATGACATTGATGAACCATTGCTCACCAGTTAACGATACAAAAAAAATGCTCCTCAAAGGATGCATCAAATTTAAGATCAACCTCATTTGGATGAGAAAAGTGAGATGGATCTAAGTGAGAGAGGCACAGTTGAGATACATGGAAGAAATCATTCATGGATCAGTACCTCTAGGGTACCTAAAATTTGTAGGAAACCAACCAAAAACTCTCTAGAATCTCAAAGAGCCTGACATATCTCAGTGAAATATTACATTGTCTCCTGATCTTCCTGTGTCCCAAACATGCCGAAGAACATAGATAAACATGATATAAAACCTCTAACTCTAGAGGTCTTCTATAGCGATCAGTGATAGATTTTTAACGATACTATGTAGCATCCATCCACATATTAATCAACTGGACCTACTCAGATGTCTCCATCATGAGAGGCGGTCCCAGTAGAGCTTCTTATCTTACCTTTAACCATAATAAGGGAGAACAACATGAACTACCATATAATTCCTCATAATCTTCCATATGTATTGTCTCCTGATAACTATTATTTAAGAAAACTCAACTAGGGGAATGTTACTCTCCCAAGAAACCCAAAAATCTTGGATGCTTTCTCGTAGCATGTCCTCTAGCACCTGCATCATACGCTCGGATTGGAAATCAGTCTGGGGGTGGTATGTTGTGCTCAGAAGAACCTCTATACCCATCAAACTCTGAAAAAACTTCCAAAAATGAGATGTAAAGTGGTCATACATATATGAAATGATAGTGTGTGGGACCCCATTTAATTGTACCACCTGTCAGACGTACAATTTTTCAAGATCATCAACACTGGAGGGATCCTTCATCAGCATGAAATGAGAGACATTACTAATCATATAAATGAAAACCCACACAACATTGTTATATTAAGACCACTGTGGAAAAATCGTCAAGAAATCCATCACGACATCATCCCATTTCCACTCTAGGATATGTAACAGCTCTGAAAGCCCAGCTGGTCAATGATATTCCTCATTCACCTACAGACAGGTGGAACACCTAGTAACTAAACAAGCTAATTATCTCTTCATTTACACCAACAAGTACTAACATTTCAATTCAAAATACATCTTTGTGGACTTGGGGTGAACTTCCCAAGTTGAAACATGAAACACCTGCATCAACTCATCACATATATCGATTGGAAACTAAACAAATTCATGGATATAGAAGATATCATCATCTCCTACCATCCAACCAATAAGAGGGTCCACACCAGCCACACATTCATGTAGGACTAGGCCTTCCGATTCAGATAGTTTCCTCATCCTAACAATGTCCAGTAGCATAGAGGTAATAGATAAAGATGAAATAAAGGTCCACCCTTATCTGTTGTGCACATCTAGATGCATCATAGAGAAAAATGACATAAGATTCCACTAGCTACTGGCATGCTGCACTACCTGTATCTAAGTCCTCCTGCTCAGTGCATCGATGACTACAATTCCCTTACCAGGCGTGTAGGCAAGCTCGATGTCAAAGAACTGTTGGTACTCTACTCACCTTCACAGCCTCAAATTCAGATCCCACTGTGTAAACATATAAATTATGATTTTTTGGTCCATTTACACCACAAAATGCTCTCCTCATAAATAGTTCCTCCATGTAATCGGAAGTAAATGGAGTTGGGAAGACAAAAGCCTACCTTGAACCATTCGAGAAGTGGTGTAGCCATAGCTTAGAGACTATGAGTGGAGGATCATGGATCCTTTCCGCTAGAATACTCAAGCGATAGAGTATTCTGATTCGAACAAATAGGGGTCCTATTAATCAATAATATAGTGGGAGAAATTTAAGGATTTATTATGATAATCCCAATGTATAAACTCCAATTAGATAAAAATCACTAATCTGTTAGAATTTATTCTTTTAGAAAATTTCATGTTATACCACATGTAAAACTATGATAATATTAAAAATAGAAAAAGTATATTTTATACTAACACTATTATCCATGAATAGTATGGGCGCTTGCATATAGTACTATAACATATGAAACTAAAGGTTCCTGTGTACCCAACACCTATTAAGTCACTGTAATAAGTGAGTGTTTACTATTTCATAAAAGTGACTCATGTATATAGAGTATGATGGTTATTTCATAATGTTTTCATTGGTATCTAATGATAGTTGTGGACGCTACATCAGGGACTTGATGATATTAAATGTAGTCTAATCTACAAAAGTATATAAGGAGAAAGTGAAGCAAGATATAAATGGGTAATTATTACACAAAAATTTTTAAATTGACTAACGGATCATGATATTTCAATGTATCCATTTCTCATATCATCTTATCCATTTACTCAAATCTCATTTTAGATTAAAAAATGTATAGTAATTGAGTAAATGCTTTATTACCTTTTCGGGTATAGTTTAAAAGTAAATAAGTGTATGAAAGAAAAGTAAATATTTATTTATTCTAGGTAAAATTGAATGGCAAGGGGAAAAGGGCCAATGGAAAGTAACACCAAAAGAATATTCGCAACATCCTTTAATGAAAGTGTTATTAATAGGAGGATTCAAAATACATTTATTGAAATAAAACTATGGAATTTTAATATAAGTAAACAGAATTAAATAAGCAATATAAATGTTTATTCTTCAGGATTATTCATCATTGTAAAATGTAGTGTTTCAACTTTACTTTATGGGTATTTAGTATGTATTCCTATTACATATATTTATTGAAATAAAATAATCATGTATAGAAACATTACCATATATCATGTGTATTCTATAACTTTGTCATAAAGGGTGATTCCTAAGTCAGTAGTGAGAAGTACATGACATATATATTGTCATGTTAAAGATTCATATAGAACTATAAGTGATTATAACAAAATCATTAATATCATGCTTCTTTGGATGCAAGGATACATTATTCCATCTATTGGAATTAATGTTATTTTGGAATCTAATACTCAAACAATAGTTTGTTAATACTGGAATCATATGCACTATCTTGATGAATATAAAGGCAAGGAGAAATTTACCCATTTGTGAGAGGATAAAACTTTTTCCAGAAAAACATAAAGTATACGTCATGGATATTCCCAGGGTGGTATTTTGGCCTCATACAACTAAACACATTTGGTATTATCGATATACAAACATATTTTTTTTTTGTAATTGGGACCTCTAAAATTAATGTTAATCCACAAGGATGCTGGAATTAGTTCAACAAGTGGGCGTGAACATTTCTAATGCATAAATTAGTCGTAAATAGACATTATTAGATTCATTTACGTAAATAAGGAATCAGAAAGTGAAGTGAGACATTTTCATTGTCTGAAGAGATGAGTTCCTTCATGCAGTCATGCCGAATAATATGTTGAAAAAACATTCATAGATCAATATATTGTAGAATAGAGTAATTATTAAACCTGGATTACCTTATATAAATCAAGACATTTATCATAATAAATAGGATGGATGATAATGTCTATCATGTCATCATTTATCAACAAAATGAAGCGTGGATCCTTTCTAAAACGCACATTTTATAGATCAATATCATGATATAAGTAGTATTAGTGTTGTAACCTATAGAAACTTCTATTATATTCCATTATGTTCATTTCAAATGAAGGTGACATCCCATTACTATAAGAAAAATAAAATGTCTGACGGATATCACAACAGTTGTACTATGATGGAAATCCATTAAGCATTAGGACATGTGTTTAGATAAAAAGCATCTGTTAGGACATAAAAAACATATATGAAGCTAAAAACATTGTACATCTATGTAATTATCCTAATTTTTTTCAATGGATAATACATAAATCTCTATGATAAAAAAGTAGTAGTAAAGTGATTGACTTCATTTCTACAAGGGATCACATCCCTTTAGAGATAGTGGGATCTAGATTGACTTGGGTTTATTCAATGCTATAAATGCACAAATAGTTTTCATAGGAAGTTGTTCCACAGGAACATGTGGAATAGAGAAGGTTCTAGAGACACAAACTACGTAGGAATGATAAAACCATGGTGATGTTTTTTGTATTCATAATAGCTAGTGAACCATTATTCATTGAGAATAATATTTCCTACAATTATGAAGTGTATGATAATTAGCTATGATTGACAGGACTAAGTAAAATTCAACAATGGATTCCATGTATCAATGTGAAAAAGGGACTAATTTTTTTTAATACTTCGGTGGTATTCATGTGAGTTTATGCATTGATGGAAGAAGTGTAGTAGAAATCGGGATCAATTTGAAATACCTGGTTATTATACCTAAATCCATTACATTTTCACTTGTTATAGATAATTTCTATGTTTATATTATTAGGCCATAGATGTCATGACCATATAACATGGAAGGTGTCTATACAATGCAACCAAAATAGGATGGTCACATCAAAATATTCTTTTAATGGTTGCAAGTTACTAATATCCGATCCAGGATTCAAGTAAGCCATATGATCCTAGAATATACATATGAAATTATTGTTTTCCATGTTTCTACCCAAGGTTACAGAGATATCTAATGTTTTCAAAAAAATAAATTAAAAAACATTTGGAAAATAGGTACTGGTCCAATAGATATTTAAGACTAGAATGACATTTATTCTCTAGTGATTGTCTTAAAGTATAATCTTATGTTCTAGGGAAGATGATCTACTAAGGTGGATCAAAAGGTTCCCTGGTCAAAGTCAATCATACACATATTGACCTGGTATTGTAAACTACAAGTTCGAACAATTCATGGGAGAATTTTTACCGCTGTTAGATGGCATATTCTCTCCATGATGACATGTATGGCACATGGTAGGAGAGTAACATGGTAAATTGGACCCCATATGGTTTAGAGTTGAATAAATCATGTATTTCATGACATGTATATAACACCCCAAACATTTTATGGTATGTTTAACTTAAATACTTTCAATTCATTATATTTCCAATATTTCATGATGTAGTAAGTCTCTGTGAAACAATAACTGGTTATTATAGAATATAGTCATAACCTAACCCTTAAACTTAATTTTTCCACTTCTGTGTTTTGAATTTCAAAAAATGGATGTACACAATTATGATCAGGGTGATATTTGGATTCTTCTAGAATCAACATAATTTCAGTGAATAGTAACATACTCTTAGGAGTAGTAACTTACCCCTATGAATAGTAACCTACCCTTATGAATAGTAACCTTACCCAAGAAAGTGTAAATAAAATTTTCTCCCCATAAAAATGAATATGAATATTTTAAGTGTTTGTATTTTTTGATTAAATGATAATTTTAATGAAAAATTAAATTTCTCATATTTAGAAAGTTATTTTTGAAAAATGGTTATCAATTTTCTATTTTTCACACCAAAAAATGATTAGGGTGAATTTTTTAGATTCTTCCAAATTACTTGAATTTTTAGTGAATAGTAAAATACATTAATTTACTATATAAATACATTATAATTTAAAAATACTATTCATAATTTCACGAGGGATGTACGAAACAAAATCTAAATCATAGATGCACTAATTACTGTTCTATGTCATGGAATCCTCACTATTTCTTATCTTGTGGACAAATAATAAATTAATGAATATAATATTAAGAAAACCATCCTCCCCTCCACTGTAAATACCACCCTACCTCCCTCATTTTTTCACACCTATCAAGCTTCAATAATTTCCTGAATTTTTTTCAAATCTCTCCCAAAGATCATAGCTTACGTCTAACAGGACTTGTTCACCTCAAAAGACCAAATACTCACCCATATAGAGGCTCTAAAATGAAGGTAAATTCAAGGGGTAACTTCAACATTTCAATTCATTTGTTTTCTTTTCAAGTTCCTTTGTTATCATTTATATTCTCACCTCTTATCATCCAAATGATATGAAAAAAAGTTACTTATATGTACTAGAATGTTGTTATGATAATGGAATATTCCATCTTCATCTCTTCTTTTCCCTTATTTTATACTATAAATGAAAGCACTATCTGAGATGAGATAATTTATCACCTTCAAGGAATATGGGTTTTAAATTTTAATTACTATCTTCAATATAGGTTATAAAACATTTTTAATGGTTGAAATAGATTGTAATATATGTATTTTATCATATTTAATGTTCCAGAAATCCATACACACTCATTATATAAAATAATAATATAGAACAAGTTCACTGTGCACAAAACTGCCAAGTAAATCCAAACATTAATCATTAACTTTTATATAATGAGTCATCCTAATGGTATATAACCAAAATCATTATAAGATAATTTATATATCTTTAATTTCACTAATAATAAATGTTAAAAATTCTAGATTGTTATCCAAATTTCCATACAATTTCCTTTTATGAATACAAGTAAAATGATCTTGAAAACCAAAGAAGAAAATGGTACCAAAACAATAAAACCGAACCTCTTAAACCCATAAACAAATGCAATGAATGTTCATAATAATGTTAACATAAATCTCTTAAATTTTGAAGAGGTTCTGGAATTAGTAATTAATGAAGCTAAATTTGATTTTTCAGGTTATTAAGACCAATCGAAGAACACATTCAGGAATAAGGTAAGGGGTTTCTCATCTCACATTTATTTCCCTGAGATTTACATTATTATACACCTATTTTCTGTATGTAGTGTGTGTTTACTTCGATTTTATAAATAATACAATGATTCACTTTATATACATGGTATTTATTGGTTCACATGATGATTATTGACTCGATTGATTTCAATGTTGTAAGAGACTTAGATTTGGTTTCCATTTTATTGTGATTTACTTGGAATTGTGCACCTAATCATTCTTATGTGGCGTTACTACTTTTCCATGGTGATAATTTTTCATTTTAACACATAATTTAATTATATATCCATATTCCTATTACATTGATATGAATTTTTCCTTTTCCATATACCAATTTACATACGGTGTTTATGAGGAATGTTGCTTTAACTATGGAAATATTGATGAATATGTATCCTCTAATCAATATGGATATTGAAGGGGAAAATAATTAATTTATTAAATCATTTTATAAATAATTATTTGGATTGGTAGTGATAGGAGGGGCCCTATATATCCCCTAGATGCATTTATTGGTCTAATGAGACAAATCCATTGGAAATAAACTAGACGAGATTATTTACAAAAATCAGACCGGTTTCTATTAACAGACATAAGCCATCTCAACGATATAATGGTTCATGTGCCAGATATAGGACATCTAAATAATAAGCATCATAATTATACTGTATTCAGTTATTTCCTTCTATGAGGTTTTCAATATGACAAATTCTATGGATCCATTTTTATTCTTAATTTATTGATGGCTTTTCTTTTCATTTATTCACCATGCCTTATAGGTTGTGTTGAATTGATTATGTTTCACTTATTATTGATTCATGATTTCACTTTCTGTAACAATTACTCATCATTTTGAGCTCACCGTTATTATGTTTTCTTTCCCCGGGTTTTGAAGAAGTTAAAATTTAATAAGATTTAAAGGAATCAGTTTATTTTAGTTTATTATGTATCATTTTGTATTTTCTATCATTCCAAATGTACTTTGGGTATCGTGTAGGTAATCTGGTCATCAAAAACTACTAAACTAATCCGTCAATTCAGATTTATTTCTTATAATCTTACTAATAAATTGAAGTAATTCACCAGATCCAGGCATCAGGTTTTTGGGTGTTACAATTGGTATCCGAGGACGTTTAACATCAACCGTGGAAATTATATTTAGGAATCATATTTTAGAGGAAATAACCTAGAAAAATACTTTTTGGATAAGTATAGAGTAACATCCTAAAATTTGGATTAGGTAGAGACTTTGTGGGTCATCAATAAAATAAATCCAGTTTTGGATACTACAAGTGTATGTGGTTCTGGAATGGATTTACCTAGGAGTGACAACTCAAAAATGGAGTTTTGGGATGACCTAGGTTATCCTAGTATACGACAACATGCCTTAAGACACACCTGGTTTGACAGTCCTATGGGATATGCCTAGGATAATTAACATTTTCATTACAGAACATTATGAAGGATTTAAAAAAATAAATAAAAACAATGTCTATAATCTAGTGTATTCCATTTTTAGTGGTGTCACCTAATAGAAGAAGGGTAATCAATTCCCATAGACATTGTAGGTATTTCCCCATTAAGCCAATTGGCACAGTCATTGTTGTTAAAAATCAGATCATGACCATATTGGGAAAACTTACTCCGACTATGATGAATAACAATGATACACCTATATTGGATAGATTCATGCAGAAAAATCTCCCATATTTTAGTTGGACTACTAACCCTGTAGTAGATGAGCAATGGATCAAGTCCCTTGAAAAGTTATTCGTAGCATTAAGGTGTAGTGAGAATGAAAATGTCATGTTAGAAGTATATTGTATTAAGGGTGATAATGATGAATTGTGGTATTTGATCGTGAATACTAATGAGGGAGAATAAATAGACGATATGGAATGGTGGAATTTTAAGGATAATATCATCAAAAAATACTTCCCTCGTGAGCAAAGAACATAAATGAAGGGAAAATTCTTTAGCCTTAAACTAGGTGAATAAGAGTGTGTAGCAGAGTATGAGGATACCTTTATAAGATTAGCTATCTATACTATAGATTACCTATGTGATTCATAAGATAGGATTGATCATTTATTTGATGATCTTAATCCATGTCATTGAATTTAAATGGCTTGTCAATTATTTTCATCATATGGTGAAATTATATTATGTTCCATACAAATCGAGAAGGAATTCTATAGATTGTATTTTTTCAGGGAAACCAATATAAGAAGTGGTACTATGATAACCATGGAAAAGGAGAAGCTCCAATTAATAATAAGGTAATGAAGGAATTTCCATTAAGCGAGAATTGAGGAAAGAATCGTCCTAGGAAATTCTTTAAGGGAATAGGAATTTTCTATAAGTGTATAGAAAAGGGTCATAAATCTAATGAATTCAAGGGGAAGAAACAATTTAATGATGTTCAATGCTATAATTATAGAGAGATGGGACACTGTGAAAATGAGTGTCTAATGTGTTAAGGAAACTTGCCTCAGAAAATTCCACAAGGGAAAGGGAAACCCTATGCGATTACAACCATAGATGTTGAAGTTCCCAATGATGTGGTGGAAGGTACTTTAATTTTTTCCTCAAGCATATGAAATTATTTATTTTATTATGGATCATCACATTCATTTATATCTTCTGATATTTCTAATAAAATTAGACATGTACAATTTGATTTAATAAAGGATTTGTCAGTCAACCCTCTTTGGGGTGTATCATTATAATAAAGATGCGTCGATTAGTCCCCATCATGATACATAAATGTTATTTAGTTAATAACCATAACATCATACCCATAATCACATTTGATATAATTATCAGTATGAATTGGTTGTTATATTATGATGCAAAAATCTAATTCAAGAATAAGATAGTTACAATTTTTTAGAATGGCGTAGAATCCCATATATTTATAGCTTGATCCTTGTCGTATGATTCTTATATAGATCTACGCATAGTGTCTCTACTAAATTCAATTATAGGGGAGAAAGATAAACTAATATCCATTGGTGACGAATGAAATATTCAAATTGAATATGTACATATTGTGAAAAAATACATTGATATGTTTCTAGAGGATTTACCTGGACAAAATCAAGAGTGGGAAGTTCAGTTCTCAATTAATTTAATTCCCAGTGAATGACCTATATCAAAGACTCCCTATAGAATGGACACTGTGGAATTAGTGGAGCGAATGAAAAAAGAAGAGGAATTGAGTGAAAAAGGAATTATTTGACTTAGTGTTTCTGCATGGGGATCCCATATCCTCTTTGCCAATAATAAAGATGGATCTATGATTCTATGCATTGATTATATCGAATTAAATTCAATTATAATAAAGAAAAAGTTTCCTATGCCACATATTGAGGATTAATTTGATCAACATCATGGTGCCCAATATTTTTCAAAGATTGAAATTCGATCTAGATACCATCATCTATGTGTGAGGAAGGAAGATATTCGAAAGATAGAATTTAGAACTAGGTAGGGGAATTATGATTTTACAATAATACCATTCAGACTAACTAATTAACCCTCTATTTTCATGTCTCTAATGAATATATTTATCTTGGAATATCTTGATTCCTTTTTCGTTCTATTTACCGATGATATCCTGGTATACTGCAAAATCTACGAAGACCGTGAGAATCACATCTTGATTATTCTAAACACTCTTTGAATAAATGAATTATTTTGTATGTTTAGCAAGAGTTATTTTTTGCTTCAATGAGTTTCCTTTCAGGGAAATATTATCTCTAGGTATGGAATATTTGTTTTTTCTGTGAACATAAAGGAAATCTAAGAATGGTCCATGCCAACAAACATAACTAAGGTATGTAGATTTATTTTCTTAGAAGGTTACTATCAACATTTCGTTCAAAATTTTACCCAATTAGATAACATACTAACCAATGTAACATGTAGAGGGGTTATATTTTTATGGAAGAAAGAATGTACAAAATTCTTTGAATAATAGAAAAAAATTGGTCAATGCTCCAATTTTGACTCTTCCATCTAGAAATGATGGATTTGTGATATACAACAATGCATCAATGAGTAGACAGCGTTGTATCCTTATAAAAAATGTTAAAATTATTTCTTATGAATCATGTATATAGATGAATCATGATTAATATTATCCAACTCATGATCTTGCTTTAGTAGTCATAATCATTGATATAAAAATATGGATACACTATCTTCATGGTGAAAGATGTAATATATATATGGATCACAATACATTGAAATAAAAATTTAAGTAGAAATAAATGAACATGTAGAAAAGGAGATTACTTGAGTTACTCAAATATTATGATTTTTCTATACACTTCAAACTAGGTAAGTATAATGTGGTGGAAGATACATTTAGCAGTAAAGCTCATGGAATTCTCACCCAATGAGAATTGAGAGGGATCCTATATTTATGGATCTACTAAATATGGATATGAGGAATGTTATGGTAGGGGAAACATATTTCCTATATAAAATTATTTTTAAATAATATTTACTAGAGAAAAAAAATCTCTAAATCTGATGATGATAATATAAAAAATAAAATTAAATTTGTTAAGGATGGAAGACCGGCAGAATTCGGGTATGCGGACAGAGTTCTGAAATTTGGGAAGAGGTTATGATTTTTTTCAGTGCTAGAGCTAAAAAGGGAACTGTTATATGATTCTCATAGCTCAAATTTCCCAATACAACATGGTAGAACCAATATGTATAAAAATATAGAGCAATATTTTGGGTGGAATAACATGATGTGAGAAATTGCTCACTATGTGTAATGGTGTCTAGTTTGTCAACAAGTGATGGTCGGGAGGCAACATCCTAGAGGAGACATGAAACCTCTACCTATTATTATGTGGATGTGGGATGAAATTATGATAGTAATTTTCATAGGACAACCAAGGTAACATAAAAGTAATGATGCAATATTGGTAATTATTTTTCATCTTACAAAATTGGTACATGTCGTTGCTATAAGAGAGGAATTACCACTTGAGCGTCTAGGAAGTCATAATATTAATGAAGTTTTAATAATTCATTATGAACCTATATGGAATGTTTCTGATCATGATACCCAATTTATATAATTTTTTTCGAAAAGTCATCAGAAGCCCTAGGATTCTAACCTTGATATGAGTACTCCTTATCACCGACAAACCGACAGATAGTCAAAAAGGACTATTGAATCATTGGATGATATGTTGAGATCATGCACACTTGACTTTTAGGGATTGTGGGATTAGTAATTACCTTTGGTGGAATTTTCAAATAATAATAGATTCATCTCTATAATTCAAATGGCGCTATATGTAGAATTTTATGGTAAGAGTTGTTTACCTACAACTTATTGGGATGAAGTTAGAGAGAGGAAACTTATAGGCCCAAAACATATCAAAGAGACAACTGTAAAGGACAAGAAAATTCATGCCCATATTAAGGCATACCAAAGAAGGTAAAAGAGTTATTGGGAAAACCAGAGAAATTATTTGGAATTTTAAATTGGAAATCTTGTCTTTATAAAAGTATCTCTATGTAAGGGAGTCTTAATGTTTGGTAAGAAAGGGAAACTGAGACCCAGGTGCCTCAGACCATTTGAAATTCTCGAAAGAATCATAGATTTATCTTACCATTAAGTAATGTCACCAATTGGCTACAATGTTCATAATGTGTTGCATGTGTTGTTGTTAAAGAAATACGTACCAGACCGAATGCATGCACTCACCTAGGAATAAAATATAGCTGGAAACTAATTTTTCATACTGTGAAGGGCCTATTGGGATTTCAATCAAAATGGATTAGTAATTGAGAAATCGGAAAACTCTACTAGTAAAGGCTCTATGGAGAAAAAATAAAATGGTGTAGGCAACATGGGAACCTAAGGATGTTATGAAGAAAACCCACCCACATTTTTTTAATGGGCTTTAATTTCGAGGATGAAATTTTCAATGTTGGGAATAATATTAATTCCCAAAAATTTAATCGTATGTTTCTCTTAAATAATTTTAATTCATTAGATATCATATATTTCATGTTGTTCTAAGTCTCTGTGAAACAACACTTGGATATTATAGGAGATATTCAGGACCTAAACATTAAACATAAGTTCGCCACTTCTGTGTTATTGAATTTCGAAAAATGGACATACATTGTTGTGATCAAGGTGATATTTAGAGTCGGATAGAATCAAATTATATTTGAATGAATAGTAAAATTCCATTATGAGTAGTATCTTTCCTTTACGATTAGTAATTTAACCACTATGAATGGTAACCTTACCCATGAAAGTGTAAATAAAATTTAGGCACCTTAAAAATGAAGAAGATTATTTTACGTGTTGGTATTTTTTGATTAAATGATGATTTTAATTTAAAAATAAATTTCTCATATATTGAAAATTATTTAACAACAATGGATTTAAATTTTAGAATGTACACGTTGAAAAATGGTTAAGGTTATTTTTTTGGATTTCTCTGAAATATATGAATTTTCAGGGAATAGAAAGAACATTAATTTACCATACAAATACATTATCATTTAAATCCACTGTACCTATTGTCATGACTGATGTAAGTAATCAAATATAGAACATAAATGCACTTATTAATATTCTATTTCATTTTAGCCTCACTATTTATTATCTTGTGGAGAAATAATATATTAATGAATATAATATTAAGAAAACTATCCTCCCCTGAACTATAAATACCACAGCGCACACCCTCCTTTTTCACACCACTGAAGATTCATTCCTCGCCAAATCACTATTCAAATATCTCTATAAGATACTACCCCACGTCCTATATCCCTTGGTATCCTCAAAATATAAAATCATCTCTCCTAAAAAGCTTCTCAATGGAAGATAAATTCAAGAGGTAAATTACTCTTTTCAAGTCTTTTGTTTTCTTTTCACATTCCTTTGTTATCATTTTTATTCTCACCTCTTCTCATCCAAATTTTATGAAATGTACTATAAATTATATGAAATAGATTATTGTTATGATAATGGAATATTCTATCCCAATCTCTTCTTTTCCCTCCTTTTATACTATAAATAAAATCACAATCTGAGATGTGTTAATTTATCATATTCAAGGAAGACAGGTGTTCAATTTTCATTAATATCTCCAAGACTGGTCATGAATGCATTTTAATAGTGTCCATAGATCACAATATATGTATTTTATTTTTGGGACATTTTGGAAATTGACACACTCATAATATAAAATAATATTACAAAACATGTTCATTGTGAAAAAAAACTACCAAGTTAATCCGAGAGTTTATCATTATCTTTTATATATTGAGTCATCATCATGGTATATAACTAGAATCATTATATGATAATTTATATCTATATAATTTGACTAATAATATATGTTAAAAAATCTGGATGTTTAACCACAGTTCAAATGAACTTCCATTCATGAATACATGTAAAATGATCATGAGAACAAAGGAGGAAAATACTTCCAAAAAATAAAATGGATCCTTTTAAACCCATAAAAAGACCATGAAAGAACATAATAAGGATAAAATGACTAAATTACATGTATATTAGGTTCTTTAAATATGAACTAATTAGGATAAATTTGATTAATTGGGTTATTTTTTTCAATTGAAGAACACAGTCGTGCATAAGTTAAGGGGTTTCTCATCTCACTTTTATTTCCATTAGATTTCCATTGATTTCCACTTATTTATTGAATGTGGTGTATTTTTACTACCATTTGATAAATAATTACTTGATTAAATTTATATTCATTGTAGTTAGTTATTCTATTGAGCATTATTAACGTGATTGATTACAATGTTGTTAGGGACTTTGTTTCGGCTGCCATTTCATTTTGACTAACTTGGTAATGTTTACCTAATAATTTTTATGTATTTTAATAACTACCCATTATAGAAAATTCTTAATTTTAAATTTTATTTAAATTATATATCCCTATTCTTTTCACATGTATATGATTGTTGTCTTATCCGTCAACCATTTTGCATATGATGTTTATGTGGAATGTTTCTATAATTGTGGAAATATTGATGAATCTGTATCCTATACTCAATACAGATATTGAAAATGATTTTTTTGCATTAAATCTCTGTATAAATAATTCATTGGAATAGTAGTGATAGGCGGGGTCAACTATAAACCCTCTATGCATTTAGAGGTCTAATGAGACAAATCAGTTGCTGACAAACCCTTCAAGTTTGTTTCCAAAAATTAGATGGGTTTCTACCCTCATACATAAACCATATTAACGGTATAATGGTTCATGTTCTAGATATATGACGTCCAAATAATAATAATCCGATTTATGTAGTATTCAATTATTTCTTCTTATGAGGATTTAACTTTGAAAAAATCGGGGACACATTTTTATTCACAACTTATTGATGGCACGTGTTTTCATTTATTCACCAAGTATTATTGGTTGGGTCTAATTGATTACGTTTCACTTCTTATTGATTCATGATTAAACTTTGTGTAACCCATACTATGCATTTTTTTCTCATGCTTAAATGTTTTCCATACCCCTATTATGAAGAAGATAACCTTGAATAAGCATTTAAAGAGGTAACTTATTTCAGTTTATTATGTACCATGATGTATTTTCTATCTTTTAAAATAAACATTGGGTATCGTTTATGTAATTAGATCTTCCAAAATAGCTAAACAAATGATTCATTCATGATTTATTTCTTATAATCATGTTAATATAATGAAGTAATGCACCGAATCTAGGCTTCGGGGTTTGGGGCGTTATAATGTATGAGAACTGATATTTATAGTATATATTTATATTAGGAAAATATCAATTATATCTAGGAGAACTATAAGGGAAGCCGTCTGTATTATCTTATTTTACTTTGGAATGTACAAATGATATGCACCTGGTAAGTGGAGAAGAAAGGATATTAGTTTTAAGGGGACACAAAGTAGTCTTTGTTATATACATGTGATCTAGTATCATAGTTAGGATGAGGTGATTTGTGAGTCTATCAAATAAAATCTAGTGGTACACATACCTATAAATTCTGAGTACGTTGTAGCATCTATGGAAGGTAAAATCAATTATACATAATTATTAGTTCCAATTATTAGAATCACACGCAGTAAGGTAAGCATCGTCATAATGTAATTTTTTCTATTCTTAGTAGCCATGATGTCTGGTTATAATAGAGGAAAAGAGAGATATACTCACTGATACAATATCTAGTTATTTTTTACTCTAGGATATGAGGTCACAAATAGAAAAATATCCATGTAGAGAAATCATGGAAATCCTGGCTGCTAAAGTCAAAACATAGTAAAAATTGATTTTAATCCTATTAGAGCTAACAAGGAAGGTTCAGAAGTTGGATCTAGTGAATATGGGAGTGTGGAAATAGTGTGTTCCCTGGACGCAACAATTTAGTACTTTTTATTACAATATCATGTATACAGTTATCTATACATGATGTTTTATTACCATTATATGATATTTTCATACCATTATATTGTACACATTTCGGTGTTCACTATTAAAATGGTAATGTCCATAGATTAATTTTTTTTATCAAACATTTATAGTAGATCCCAATTTATAATGAGAACCTCAAGATACTGTGCCATTAATCTAAAACAAAGGTACTATGGTCTATATGCATCTTACAGACTATACAGAATAGAATTTTGACAATCAAGTATTGGGGGATTTTAAGCATTGGGACTTATTCTCATGAAGTTCACACATCGTGATTTCTTGTAGTGAAATCATGAGGAAAGGCCCGCAAATAGGAACAACACATGTTTTGGGTGTCATTTAATGTTCCAATCTATGGAAATTTTTAAAGGTCTCCTAACTTGGGATCATTTCCAATGTGTACCATCTGATGATGTACATCGATTCCTAAAAAAACCAAGATAATGAAATTGTGGATAGGTATCTTGTGTTAGCAGTGTCGTTGGACGGATGGCATGGGTTAAATGAATAAGAAATGATATTTTTCTTCTATGATATGGATGTTATATTTCATAGGACTCATTGATGAGGATGGTAATAACTTCTTAAGCACATGTCCAATAATGTCAAGGGTAAATCTGTCATGTTAGATCAACGAACAATAAAGAATGAAAAGGGTCATGACACAGCTGTGCATCGTACTTTATAATATATTAAGTAAAAAAAGATTATATATTACATAGTGTATATTTGTAGGATGTTTGTAGTTTCTGCAACAATCCTTATCTCTCTAGGGGCCATGATGGGTTTCTAGATCCCACTCATGGTTTGTGAATAATGTACACTACAATAAAGATAAGGGCTTGGAGTGTCACACAGAATAGTGTATTCATGAATCTACCATATTCAGGTGACTAGGTATATTGGACATTGTGGGCCCCACCACTATTGTCTGGGATTTGTACATGAATATAAAACCAAAAAAGGAATAAATAAATTCATATTATTCATGTTAAGAATAATTGGTTTTTAAATTATTTATTTCATGTATTTACCAATATTACGTAAATACATAAAAAGGATTTATTGAAAAAATATTAGATTAAAATATCCAAGGTTCAATTAATTTTTCTGGGAACAATTTGTCAAGTGGATTACTCATTTATTATCACATAATATATTTAATGTATTACAAGAAACTGATAATAATATTTATGACTCAATTATGAAGTCATAACATTTATTTATAGTGTGTTCATTATTCATGGACTAGGAAAAAATTCCAGGTAATTCATACTCTCTATAAATAGAAGAAGGGAGGAAATCACTAGTGACTATTCATGGGATTTATCACTCTTCTTATCTATCCCATATACTAGAGAGAAATAGAGAGTCTTTGGATTCTGGAGCACATATTGAGCTCTCTCTTAGGAATCACAAGAATGGTGATGCTGTGATCCTTAGAGTGACGAAGCCGTTATCACATCTCCATGACAGAATCCAAAATTTGATGATCGACGCTCCCAAATATTCTTAAACAATGTTTGTATGATATTGAAGAATCAGTCTTCATATTCTCCTGGACGTTATGGATAATGAGGACCAGACGTCATGCGTTTATTTTGATCTACACCAGTTATTTTTTTAGTTTTAATATTGTTCTTAATCCATTTTATGCTTGTTCTTGAGGAATTAGTTAGTTACTAATTAACCGAAGACGACATGGTCATCTCGATTTTCCATGAAAAAATATTAAACTAATATTATCAGGGATTACGCTATGTTCAGGGTACCTTCAATAACATCACAATACTTGTAAGATTCCCCTTCAGATTTTTCGTTACCCCATAATACAATGTTCAATGGTTCTTTTGTTTGATAAAACCTAGTCTACATTGAGCCCTGGCAGTCCATGACATTGATAGCTATAATGAAATTGTCTGATATACCGTCAAAGTAAAAATTGAGATCATTAAATCCCTAGGTAATTATAGAGAACCACTATTTCAATACATTATCATTACATCACTTTTCCGGAATAAATTAAAGATTAATCATATAGACACCTAAATACTATATTATTACCGTGCCTTTGGAAACATGGAAAGATATAAATTGGTACATAAGTGAGTTAAAATATCTACATCTAGGTTCTTATTGACTAGATACCTTCTTAGACTCATCAAACATAATGCATATCTATATAACATGGGAAAGGAAACATAAAAAGTGATGATCTCAGATGCTCTATAAGGGTAATCATTAGTGAATTTTAAATATAAACCAGATCATGGTGGTATGATAACGTGATGATAACATTAGATGTTCATACACAAAATATCAAAGAACGTAAAAATTAATAATTTCATAAAACATTGATATTCATATGTAATGAATAATACGGATATAAAGAACATAATATACGAAATCATATCATAGGAATAAGACATCGAATTATTTCATATGTAGACAAGTGAGATCATTCCCTATAAGTGAAGACTCATTGATAGAACTTATCAAGGCACTTCATGGGAATCATAACTTCTAAGTGGGACACACCACAACCCTCAATCTTTGTCCCGTCATTATAATGGATCAGGTTTCCCATCATCCTATAGTGGAATGAGTTTCCACATCTTCCAAAATCATGGTGAAAATACCTACTAGGTAGGACACACCACAATCCCCAATCACAATCCTTTCCTTGTAATGTATCAGTTTTCCGCATCATCCTATAGTGGATCACACTAGTTAACTTGATTCACATCTTTATCTCATTAGATTTAAATTTATACCCATTTTATTCAAGGGATAAATAGGTCTCGAAAATATCATAATAAATTCATTCATACATGTGATAGAAGTTAATAAAACATTCATCATATCATGACCCATTAGGATGGATGGGTTTTATAAACCTCAAATTTTAACCCAAGAAATGAAATGGGTGTCATTAACATTTCATCACATCATAACATATGAATATGAGATACAGTTTATAATCATTTCATATGTGAATAACCCATAAAAAGAAGCAAGATTCAAAATCATATAACCCATGTATTAGAAACATGTGTCATACAAATCACTCCATCAAAACCTAAACCATTCAAAATATAATTTGAATGAAACCTCTAAATAAATTTCTAGAAGGGAATGAGTAACATCAATAGATCTAATTTTGGATGGAAAATAAATTGGATTTATATATTTAAAACATTTACCAATGAAAACATATTTTATTATTTGAAATATGATCATTAAATAATAAAACCATTTTATAAACATTTTCACAAAAATAAAGATGAAATATTATAAATAAATATTTTAAATCCTTTTTATTTGAAAACATATAATGATATCTTCAAAATTTATTGAAAATAATTTTCCTTGAAAACATATAAAATAATTTTGAAATTTTTTTGAAAACGATATTCCTTGAAAAATTATAGAATAATATTTGAAATGTTTTGAAATCCATTTTGTTAAAATTTTTTGGAAAACATTTAACAGAATAATAAAACCAATAAAAATTTTATAAAATAAATTTCCCAATATAATGATATTAAAATATCATCATTGAAATTATTTTTAAAAACATGGTTATTGTTATTTATAGCATGTGTCTCAAAGAAATAAAATTGAGACAACACTATATTACAAATTCTGTAACTCATGAAACATAAATATCATGAAAGAGAGATCATACAATGGAAATGTAAATAATGATAAATTTCAGGTTAAAAATCATAAAATATATTTATTGTAAATATAATAGTCACACAAAAAAGATGAGTGCGGATTAAGGCATAAATCTCACCGAAATAATATTGAGACTAGAAATCCCCTTACCTTGTGTCTTGAATCTTATCGTACTCAATAAAAACTCTTTTATAATAAATATAAATTTATTATATAGAAAATTATTCTTATATATAATTTCATATATGGTTTTTTATGACTTTATATGAACCTCTTGTTAACAATTCTTGGTTAAGGTTTCACTTTGTGTAATATTCGATTTGTTTTTTGCTTGTTTCTTAATTTGTTATCTAATTGGCCAATATACTTATATCATGATTTACAAAATGTAATCCATGAAATTAATATAAATTAATTTTCTTATTTTTTATTATAATAATACATATAATAGAGTACTATAAATTGTAATACAACATTTATGGAGATAGTAGGTTGTACGTATGCATGAACGTTGCTTCCGTTTTATTATCATATTGAAAAAATGAATAAAAATGAAATATATGTATATATATGATTATTACATTAGAATTAGTATATCATATATATCATATATGTTCAATAAAATTGTCCTTAACACATTCCTTGTAGTGTGTTAATGAATCACATCGCTTTGATGGGGCGGTAGTCCACACTTTCTCAAACAAAATTATCATATTTACATCAAATAGAATGTATAATGATATGCTTTGTAAAAGGAATAAATAATTATAAATAAATAATAAATATAATATATAACACCTATAATTAGAGTTTCCATCAGAATGTCTACCGTGATAGGAAGAAATGTAAAAATGAGCAGTCATCATTTCGTGAGGTGGTAGTTCCTCGTACACGTAAACAATATGTTCGTTACCAATTAAATGGAAGTGTTTGTAAGTGTAGGTAAAAAATTTATCACAACTAAGTATAGTTTAATTTATGATACTTGTGTCATTGTATAAGAATGGAATAAGGTGATTTTAGGGGGTGGAGAAAGAAAATAGATGAAAGGAGCTTGAGGGAGGGTGTTACCTCTTAATCTGGTAAATTTGTTTGGGTTCCACCAAAGGGCTTCCATGGAAGGATTTATGGATAGAGGGGAGATTGTAGGATAAATTGGAGTGTCTCTAGGAATTTTATTATGTCGATCATGGATGGTCATAGATGGTTATAGATTTGTGGAGAAGAGGGATGATGGTGGCCTTTTATTGGGAAGGGAAAGGGTAGACATAGCAATTTTCAAGACAAGTTAGGTGTAACCTTTTTTAACCAAAAAAAGTCATAAAAAACAATATAAAATCAATAATGGATGTTTTATGGCCTATATAGGGCCATAAAAGGGGGTTTTTACCTGTGGATATGTAGTTTGGGTCCAAATGTTTACGACTTATTCTGTTGTTAAGCTTATTTTTACATTAATCACTATGATTAATTTTAACTGCATTCACTAATATTTTAGTCAAAACACAAATTGGAATTATTAGAAATTAAAATTTATTATTATTACAAATATTTAGTCAATTTATCAAAATTAAAACCGTATAAATGGCAGGAAATAGTTTAAAATTAATCCAACTCAGGGGAGACAATACAGGTTCTTAAAGTCATAATGTAAAATATTTATCTATGTTTTTATTCATAATTTCGATATGAAATTGATTATAATTATCTAATATTCATTAATTTATATAAATATTATAAAATTAAACTTTTAAATAAAATTAAAATTTAATTTATCCTTAAAAAATTTGATGAAAAATAAATTCATAATTACGTTTCTGTATTTTTCACCATTCATCTAGAAATGAGGTTTCTCTATAAAATTCCAAAGATATACCCAGAGCGAAACTTACCATTACAATTTCAAAAATTATGTTTATTTTATAAAATTAAATTTCTTAATGTGTCTAAAATTAATTTTATTTACTTTCATATAAGGACATGAAAAGCAGTTCATTTGAGAACGTTGTATTTTAAAATATATAACAACTTTTTGAAAAATTATACCATTCATTATAAATATGTTTTCTTTATATTAAAACATTATAAAAATATTTGAATATTATTTATTACTATTCATAGAACTATGTTTAATGTATATGTTATAACTATATCATACAAATATTTATAACAAAAATGATGTTGTTTCTTAGAAACTGAGTGTTGCATGTAATTTGCGCCATGTCTGTATTGCATGTAATATATTCTAAGTCTGTGTTGTGTGTGACATATGAAATGTTGATGTTGTGTGTAATGCAATCCATGTTGGACTCATGTGAATGGAATGTTTGAATTAGTGAAATGAATGATATCAATGGAAATATAATTTATTCAAGAAAAAGAGGTCAATAATTTCTCATTGTATTACATTCGACCCCCTTAAAATGAATTTCTTTATCAAAATTAGTCATTCAGGTAAATAATAAAGTGGAGAATTCTAATTTATCATATCCTAATGTCCCAATAAAACTTTCTATAACTGGTAATTTCTCTACAAAATATTGACCATGTGATCAGTTTTTTTTATATTTCTCTAATAAGTCTAGAATATCAACTCTTGGTTTTTAGAAGAATGATATTTCTCTATATGTACGACCTCTATGGTTAGTATATGTGAAAATTCATGTATTTTCTTCCTCATGATAGACACGTGGATGGAATCATGTAATCGATAGATATTTGGAGGGAGTGAAAAGCGATTGGCTACCATCCTGAAATGATAGGAATCTCAATGGGGACGATTTATATAGGGATGAGTTTCCCTTTATGTATATACCTCATAACCTTATTCCTTGGTGTGATTGGTAGGAACACATTTTCCTTGACATCTAATTATAGATCAAGATGTTGGTTAAAAACATTATTTTTTTAACACTGATCTGCCTGAATATGCTGTTGAATGGTTCTAACATTTTCCTCCATTTATTCAATGATATCAGGTCCAAATAGGCTTTTCTCTGAAAACATTACATAGTAAGTTAGAGTTATATATTTCTTCCAATATAAAGATTCATATAGTTCCATTATAGTGCTTGAGTGAAAGTTATTATTGTAGAAACATTGACTTGGTCTGATACCTTGGTTCCTGAAATTCACCATTTGTATGATAATGATTGTAAGAAACTCCGATCCCTAAGACTCATGTAACTCCTTTTTTATATATTCAACAAATTGTGCCTTGGTCTTTTACTGAGGAACCAAATTCTTCAAAAGGTTCTCACTAAATACTTTTCTATAACCTAGAGGTAATCTGTGGATCCCATTCCAATAAATAGAATAAGGTATTCCATGTAACCTTACCACTTCCATAATGTATATCATATTTTATTGATATAGAGAGAAGTCTCATTTGATAGTGATGAAGTGTGATTTATTTTTAAGGAAATAGACTACCATACATATAAAATTAAACCCTTTATAGGTTTAGGAAGTGAAATAACATAATCCAGAGTGATTTTTCCCATTTCCATTCTGGTTTGGATAATGGATGCAACTTCCCATCTGCGTCTTTCTTTCATCCTTAACATATTGGCATACCGATCACCAAGATATATATTCTTTGATATCTCGATTAATTCCATCTCACTAGTATTACTCTTTCAAGTCCCAATAAATCTTTAAAACTATAGGATGAATAGAAAAGGAATAACTATGATTTTCTTATAAAACATTCATCAAATAATGTATAGAAGAAACACATAAATGGTTCATGAACCTTATCATTCAGACATGATCAATGTTAAACTCAGGAATACTTCTAACATTCATTCTCTTGTCTTCATTTTCTATATAGGCCCCCTTAATATTCACTTGTATAGAGGGTTGATCATTCATTTGAAAAGGTAAAAATTTCCCCATTCCCCCAGGTTTTCATCTCTATTATTTGAAAATAAAAAAATATTGGATCTTTTTTTATCCTCATCACGGATAAGCTAGCATGTTCCTCTTAACACAAAGAATCATCCATGTTGTTCGCTTTCCTAGCGCGTTGATGTATTGAGTAGTCCTAAACATTTATCAAATATAATGACCACCTCTATTGCGTGTTCACCTCCATATCTAAGAATATATATTTTATACTTTTATGATCAGTATATATATAACACTTTTGTCTATAAATATAATGCCTCTAAATATTTAATATGATAATTACCACTACGAATTCAAAATTAAGAGTTAGGAAGTTTTTATAATTAATATTCAATTACTTCGAGTCATAAAAAATAACCATTTAATTTTTTATATGGAAGTATCCCAATACCTTCCTTGATTCATCACTATAGATTATAAACCATTCTCTACTACAGGGTAATGTAAGCATCGCTACACTGGATAACCATCTATTTAGTTCCTTCAAATTCTCCCCTCAGTCAATTGTACAGGGGAACATGGAACCATTCGGATTTAACATGGTCATAGGATTAGATTTTCATGAGAAATTTACCACATATCAAAGATAATATCCACATTCATGATGAAAGATATGGATCTATGACACCAAGGATGGTCTAGAACAACATTTAATAGCCTATATCATTGTTGGATCTACTAATATACAATCTCTTGAGATTATGTGACCCAAAAATGAAAACTTTTACAACCAAATGTCAATGTCTATAAATTTTTCATTTAGTTTCTCCTTCCATAGGGTCTTCAGTACAATTATTAAGTTATTTTCATGTAATTCCTTGATTTTTAAATAGATAAGAATATCATCTATGAAGACTATGAAAACCTGGTCAAGCTAATATCTAAAGACACTATTAATAAAATTCATGAAGATATCAGGTGATTTAGTAAGACCAAAAGGCATAAATATATATTTATTGTGTCCATACCGTTTATAGAATTTAATTTTTGGAATATCCTCCTTCTAAAAAGACATTGTTGATATCTAGAATTAAGTTTAATCATAGAAAAGTATTTAGCTCAACATAGTTGATTAAACAAGTCATCAATATATAGAAGAAGATACTTGTTCTTCATGGTGATCTAGTTAAACTCTAAAATATAAATTATGAGTTTCATTGACCCATCTTTCATTTTCATAAAAAGAATAGCTTCACCCCAAGATGATACACATTGTTGAATGAATCACTTATCAATTTTTTGGTGGATTTTCTTCTTCAATTCAAGAAATTTAATGGTGTACATTCTCTTGGGAGTCATTGAAAATGTTTTGGAACCATGTATGACTTCTACTTAGAACTCAACTTCACAATTTTGTTGAAGGATGGGAAACTCATTCAGATAGAAATCCAAAAATTCATAAACAACATGCATATCATTGGTGTCGATTTTCTCCCCAACCAATTAAGATAAATATGTGTTCTAATTGGGAATTAATTTCCAAACACTAGAGGTAATATCCACAGGGAGTTAATACTTATCATCACATTGATGGATGATCGTATGAGGGTTTGAAATTACAAATATAACATCCCTTCCTCAATAATAGATGTGGGATATCTATTGGGAAATATATTCCATTCCAAAATGACATCAAATTCAACCCAATGAAGAATAAAAATATTTACAAGAGGCACATTCCTACAGTGATAAACTAGAGAGGAATCATAGACTTCAGATGAAATCGTTATAAAATTTGGGGTTTTAACTACTAATTCCATATCTAATCATTTCTGTGGATCCTAATACTGCATGAAAATTATTTAGATATGAAAGAGTGGGTAGATACAAAATCAAATAAGATATTAGTAGTTGTATATTTTTAGGTAACTGTACCTTTCACCATGTCATTATTGCAACCCTTGCCAAAAATAGTGATTGTATGAGATTTCCCCTTATCCCTTGGTTTATGAGGTTGTTGACATCAGAAATCATCATTATTACATCGGTTCGGGCACTGGTTAGAATAATTCTTGTTCTCCTTACACATGAAGTTATATAATGTGTGAGGTTTAATATGTGTATATTTCACTCTATTTGAATCATTGGCCAGATTCATCCTATCATTGAGAAAATGAATTTCCCAGTGACCTTCACTTCCAAAATTAGGAAACTTATTAGAAATCATAAGACAATTACCTACAATATTCTTTCCACAAGTAGTGTGTAAATGAAGAATTGTCTTCTTCACTTCGTGGTTGGTATTTTTTTCTTTTAACTCCATCTTTATTTTCAAGTTAAAACTATGAGATTGATATGTAACTCCAAAATCCATTTCATATTTGATTTCATAACCCACAACCTCTTCATAGGAGTAAAGTATATTAATTACAACACACTTATGGGACTTGGATTTAAGACACTGAAAACCCTATTAACATTAAATTCAAGATGAATTATAATTCCAGAATTGTAACGCACAAGTATTTTCAAATTACCCTCGATGGTAAAAACTGATTAATCATCCTTTTTATTTCACTCTAGTAACTCATTTTCCATCTTCATATGGTAAAAAACTAGGACAATATTTATTAATGAATATACTCTCCTATTTTTTCCAATCAATGGATTCAATTTCACCTTGATTCCGCATATTCTTGATCAAATTAGACCAATGATGTGACATACCCAATGTGCAGCAAGGCTCATTTTCATGTACTAGATTACCCTGAGTTTAAACCAAAACATCATGTCAGAGTTGTTATTCCTAGGTACATATGTTCCAGAGCCACATCCCCTTGTAGAATCTAAACGAGGTTGTATTTCAAGAATACACTTACTATATCCTTTACCATGATCCCATGAAATTTTCCTATACTTTTCTTTATCCCATTACTTATACATAGGCATGTCCTTATGATTCTCACTAATGTTTTCTCATCCAGGATTCCAAAAGTTCACTAAACATTTTCATTTATACCGACTTTATATTCCCTCATTTTTCATAAATAATAATTAAATCACCTTTTCAGATTACATAATATATTAATAAGAAAATTCCCAAAGAGTATATTATTCTTGTGGATTTTTAAACATAGATACATAAACATCGATACATAAATCAAATAAAAAATATCCCATTAGGCTCTTCTTGATTAGAACCCTTCTTAGACACATCAATGATGGTAGATATCTTCATAACCTAGGGAGGGAAACCTAAAAATCATTGACATCAAAAGATAAAAAAGGGAAAATAAGGGATATATATAAGAATAAACATTAGCATAGGGTTATGAGAAGGTGATCAAAATAGTACAAGATTGTTACTTTAATATCAAATATCATAAACATGACTAGTGGTATAAATCTTGGAAATTAATAAGACATGAATGATAAGTAAATAAATAAGGTAAGGCATAAAAAAATATTATAGGAATATGACATGGAATTTTGGAATAAATATAAATGTGATATCATTCCCTATAAGTCAAGAATCATTAATAGAACATACCAAGGAACTTAATGGGATGAAAACCAACTAGGCGGGACACACAACCTTCCCTAGTAACATTCTGTTACTTATAATGTGTTGGTTTCCCCATCTTCCAATAGTAGATTCGGTTTCCCCAACTTCTAAATTCATGGTGACATCACCTACTCAGCGGGGCACACCACCATCACCAGTCACAATATTATCCTCATATGGGATCAGGAATCCCTATCATCCCATAGTGAATCAATCATGAAAACTTTATTTAAATCATTAACTCTTGAGATTTAAGACCTTTCTCAATTAATTTGATAGAGATATATGTCCCACACATATCATAATAAAACCATTCATACATGTTGATTATGATAATAGAACATTAATCATATCATGACCCCTTAAAAGGGATGGGTCCTATTAACACCAAATCATAACCCATGAAATGAAATGGGTATTATTTACATTTAATCACATCATAACCTATAAAAAAGAGATATGTTTCACAATAATTTCATCAAATAATATCCTATTAAAAGAAGCCAGATAATAAATCAAATAACATATGGAATAGAAATGGGTTTCATATGAATCAATCCATTAAAACATTATTCATTCGAGAAAAAACATGAATATATCATTTGGACCGTTTCCTATAATGGAATTTCTAACACCAAAATATGTCATCATAGATATAAAATAACATGGTAATATATTTTGTAAACATTTCTTGGTGAAAATATTCATTCTTCTTTAAAAAACACTCTTTAAAAGATAAAATATATTCAAATCCATTTTCATTAAATTTTCTGTGAAAACATATAAATATATATTTGAAAAAACTTTTGAATATTTATTTATTGAGAATATTTAAATGGAGCTTGTTTTTTAAAAATAAAAGTTCCTTGAAAATATAAAAAATAAGATTCCACATTTTTCCAATTCATTTTTTTAAATCATAGAAAATAATCATGAAAATGTTTTGAAATCCATTTTTATAAAAATTCATTGAAAACATATAAGTGAATATTGAAAACTATAAAACGTTTTTAAAATCCTTTTTACTTGAAAAAGAGGTTAAAATTTCATCCTTGAAATAATTTATAAAAATGTGGGTCTTGATATTCATGGCATGTGTCTTAAAGAAGGAAAATTGAGTGAAGACTACATTTCATATTTGGTTAATCTTGGAACATCTACCCTATGAAAGAGAGATCATGAAACTGTTAATTCAAAACCCAAATAATTTATGAATAATAATCCAAGAATATATTAATGGCCAGTATAATCAATAGACAAAAGTGAGTAGTGTAAAATAAGTCATAAATCTCATACAAATAAATATCTGACTAGAAATCCACATACCTTGTGTCTTGAATATCATCGTACTCATTCAAACCTCTTGTATAATAAAAATAAGTTTAACATATATAACCAAGTTATTATATCTAATACCATATATGGTGTTTTTTTACTTTATATTAAAATTTTCTTAATAATTATTTGTTAAGGATTCACTTCGGGTAATATCTGCTTTGTTCATTGCATGTACCCTAATTTTTTTTATACTTTTTCTTAATAATTATATCAAAATTTTCAATATGTTAACGAAGATATAAATATCAATTATATTCAGTATATGTGTAGTATAAAAAGTTAATAATATTGAAGTATAAAATGGAATACACCATTCATGGAGACAGTATGTCAATGAATGCATGAACAAAATTTACATTTTATTGTTGAATTGAATGAACTAAATTAAAGGAAATATATGTATATTTGCATATAAATATTTATGAAGTATAATTTTTATAACATATATATAATTTAAGTTAAAAAACCCCATCTTTAATACATTCCATGTAATGTGTGAATGAATCACATCAGTTTGAGGGGCAGTAGTCCACACATTCTCAAAAGCAATTATCGTATTTACACCAAATGTAACGTAAAAAATATTTGTTTTGAAAAAAGGATTAAACAATATTATATACATATAAATATATTATATAACATATATAAGTATAGTTTTTATCACAACTTCATCCATGGGAGGAGGTTAAGGAAAAATAAACAATCATCGTTTCGTGTGATGATAGTTCACTATACGCGTAAACAATTTGTTCGTTACCGATTAGGTGGAAGTGTTTCTGTGTATAAGTCAAACCCTTTGCATAAAAGAATTTCAGAATATTTATGAAATTAGTTTTTTATAATAGCAGTATAATTTTATTTTTGGGGGGAGAAAGAAAATAAAAGAAAGGATCATGAGGGGGTGTGTTACCACTTAATTAGGTAATCATTTTGGTTTGTATCAAATAGATTACAAGGAAGGCAATATGACCAATGGGAGGCTTTAAGTAGATTGGTAGGGTCATTTTGGAAGTGTATTGGGTAGTTATTTTACCATCCTATGTGGTTTTTGTGGTGTGGATAAGTGGGAGTGGTGGTTGCCTTTTATAGGGAAGGGAAATGACATAATTTTCATTTTTTAAAACAAGTTTGGTGTACCAAAAGTTTTGCATAAAAAAGTCATAAAACCAACTGAAATCAAGAATGGAAGGTTTATTTCTGAAATAGTTTAGCTATTGGGTGTTATAAAATTTTCTATCTAAAATATGGAAACCATATTTCCATATTCAAATAATATAAATGGATAAAATTTATTAAAATTTAATCCCACTGACTGGATAATATTTAAACTTTTTATAGTAAAAACATCAAAAAATGTGAGATGTTTTTATTCCCAACTGAAAAATGTAATTGGTTATAATGAAATAAATTAGATTAACTGATATAAATATTATCAAATTATAATTTCAAATCTATTTAATATATAATTCCTCCTTATAAAAAATTATATGAAAAACTATTTTTGAATTAAAATTGTATATTTTTCACTATTCATACAAAAATGATGTTTCTCAGAAAAATACCTATACATCACCCCATGATAATTCGAAAATTTTTATTCAAAAATGATGTTTAGTTTAAATTATTAAATTTCTAATTATTTTTGAAATTAATATTATTGTTTTCACTAAAAGGATCTAAAAAAAGTTCATTTTTTAGAATATTATTTTTAAATATATAAGAATTTTCCAAAAATTATGTATTTCTTATTTATATGTTCTTTTAAAATTGATTCATTATAAAAAAATATTTTAAAATATGTTAGTACTATTTATTTATTAATTTTTAATGTCTAGATTATAATTATCTCATTTAAATAATTATATAAAAAATGAAGTTTTGTAGAAACTTGGTGTTTCATATAATGTACACCAAGTCAGTTTTGGGTTTAATGAATTCAAATTTGGTGTTTCATGTAACATATGATAAGTAATTATTTGATGTATTGTATGCTTAGTTGGTTCCATGTGAAGGTAATGTCTAACTTAGTGCAATGAATGATATCAATTAAAATTTAATTTGTTATAGATCAAAATGTCTATAAATACATGTCTTGCTACAGGTAATATAGGGATATAAAGTGGAAATTATAGATTAATTCTGGTGGTCCAATGGAGAAATATAATGCTGATAAGATGTTTTATAATCCCTCTTATGAATAGTGTGTATAGAATCACCATATAAATTTCCTATGGGGGATGAAGAAATGATTTAGGTGTGGGAAGGAAGTACATCTAACTAATTATTTCCGGTAGGAGAAACCAAAAAATGAAACTGAGGAAAAGAATGATCCATTAAACCCTCAATTCATTTTATTTGCTTAAATATTCAGGAAACATTTCACTTTTCATACAAATTACCTAGGACAAGGGTTCTTGGAGACAACCAATAACCTCCAAGGCAGCTAGGGTGAGAATTTTCTTCCACTACCATCGAAGTGAATCCCCACAATGAAGTGGGGACATGTACGCTAGTTATTCATTCAAGAATAGTTAATTTAACCTTTTTTTCTAGATATAATCATTCTATCGTATCCCAATGTTTTATTAGAACTATTAAAATACCACCACAAATCATGGAATTATAGATGTCGGTGAAAATTAGAAGTGGGGAAATTATTGCATCCCAAGTATATTACTCAACCCCTGTCTCAATTTTTGGGCATAACTTCCTAGAGAACATTTTCATACTAACTTTGGTGTAATTTTATACAATTATGGGCTTGCATTGGATTTACATATATAGATCTTACACATATTTTTTGAGAAGTAAATCACTCTCCGTATTGAAAATTGACCATTTTTTCTATAAAAAGTTCAAGGAGGATAAATCTTATTTAGCAGAGTCATCTCGATAATGAATATTATATCCCTATGAGCATTAATATATTCCTAAAATGATTGATTCTATGTATATAACTATCCTCTAATACATGACTCTTGTGAGGGAATACAATAATGTGTTTCTTGTGGAATTCATTGGTCTTCCTCCTAGTCGAGAGGATAAATTTTCAATCGAGCCTATACCTGGGTAGTTTTCAATATATAAGACTCTATATAGAATGTATGTTGTGTGACATGAGGAGACAAAAAATATCAATAGAAGAATATTGATAAATGGTATATACACCCAATTTATTCACCATGGGGTTCACTACTCCAATTTATCATGAAGAAGGATGGGTCAATGAATATTTTCACAGATTACCATGTGCTAAACAAGATAATAATTAAGAACAAGTATCCATTTACTTAGATTGATGAATTTTTTGTTCTACTAAATGGAACAATATTCTTCACTAAGAGGGATCTGTGGCTGGGATATTACCATGGTGTGGGTAATAATGAGGATATCCCCAAAATTTCTTTTTTTAAGGCACTAAGAGTTCAATGTAATTCCATTTGGACTCACTAATGCTTCAATAATTTTCATCGACCTGATGAATAATGTATTTAGATATTTTTAGGAAACAAATCTGTAGTCTATGAAGCTGACATTGTAATATACTTCAAGATCAACAAGGAACATGAGGAGCATCTGAGCACTGCGCTAAAGACCTTGAAAAGGGATAAGCTCTGTGAAATGTAAATAAAGTGTGTGTTCTGGATGACGGAAGTATCCTTCTTAGCAAGTATGATCACAAGGAATGGGATATCATTGGATCCTTATATTAAAAATGAAAATGTTGGTTGGCTGAGACCAACATCCATTATAGATATCCATTGTTTCCTTGGGTTAGATGGGTTTTATTACCAATTTGTGAGAAATATACCTTGATTTTAGAACCCTATTACAAAGCTATCATGCATGGTATACATTTTTTCATTGAATGATGAAGTTGAATAATGCATAAAGGAGTTTTATAGGAGGATTATCACTTCCCATGTACTCACACTACCTATAAGGGTTGAACTTTTTTTAGTATTTAGTGATGCTTCTAATAAGGGAATATGTTTTCTATTAATGTATAATGAAAATGTGATTCTCAATGCCTCAAGGTAGTGGAAATTCTTGAAAAAATCCATCCCACATATGATATGGAGTTTAAATATATGATCTTTGCAATGAAAATCTAGTGGTATTATCCTTATGTAGAAAATTGTGTGATATATACAAATCACAAAAGTATAAAATATATATTCACAAAGAAAGAGATAAATATGCATCAATGAAGATGGTTAGATCTGATCATGAATTATGACTTCCAAATTCAGTACCATTCTGGGAAATTAAAAAAATAGGTAGATTCTATAAGTAGAAAGGATCTAAAAATAGTTTCATTGATGAGAATTTAGAAGGACACAATCTTCTTATAATTGAAATGTATGGAAAAAGGAATCACATAAAAAGTAAAATCATAAATCCTTTAAAAAATTTATCTCATCCTTTTATTATTTAACTATTAAAGGATGCTATAAAAGTTGATTTTCTAATTTAGATGATTCTGTAAACTATAAGAAAATATAAATCCTCAGCGTTCAATGTTAATGAATAAGGAATTAAGAAATTTTTGTTTTGAATATGTGCTCCATAAAACATTAATATAAAGTAGTAACTATCGAATGTTTCACATAATTAGACATTCAACATTCACCTAGGAAACACATAGATGTATCAGGATATTTGAGATCATAATTGATGGTACGACATGAAGATGCTGAACACTGAATATACATCAATGTTCCTAGAATGTAAGTATGTGAAGGTAGAAAAACATAATTATGAGGGTATGATGCACCCATTACCCATAACATCATGGAAATGGGTAAAAATCAACACAAATTTAGTCCATAGATATTTTAAATCATCCAAAGAAAACACTGATAACTAGGTTGTAATGGATGTTATTAAAAAGACTATATACTTTATTATGATTCAAATGGATTTTTCACTAGATCAACTGGCATGAATATACATCAGAGAAGTGGTAAGGCATCATGTATTACCAGAATCGATTGTATCCGATCAAGAACCAAGATTCATCTATATGTTTTGAAAAATTATCCAACATGATCTAAACACTGAGCTGAATTTCAATATGGCATATCATCCTCGAACTGATGTCCAATATGAGAACACTATTCAGGCATTGGATGACATATTGTGAGCTTGTTCTATTGACTTAAAAGGTGGATGGGATGAATATATACCATCGAGTTAGATCTCTTCAAAAATAATTTCCACTTGAGTATCCAAATGGATCCCTATGAATCCTCTTATTGGAAGAGGTGAATAGTATCGACACGTTGTGATGAAGTTGAGGAATGAAAACATCGACTTCCAAAAACTTTGAGTAAATTATGGAGAAGGTTAAGACCATTCAGTAGAACATCAAAGTTTTAAAAAGTTAAAAAACGATATATGATAACAATCATCAATGAGATATTGAGTTTAACGTTGAAGGCATGGTATTCGTTCACATATATTTGTGGATGAAATTGATGAGATTTGGGAATATTGGAATGCCTTGACCAAGTTACGTCATCCATTTTTGGATCTTTGATCACATCAGATCAGTGGACTATCGACTAGAACTCCCAAAAAAACCATCTCATGTACATTAATCATTTTTTATATCCTTATTGATAAAGTACATAGAATACCCATCACATGTACTCAATCGTGAGGTGGTACTGTTGGAGAATGACCATTCTTATGTGAATTAGCCGATGATGGTCATAGGCCATAGATAAAAATTTCAACAAAATAAGATAATTCCCCAAGTCAATGTGTTGTGGAGAAAATACATGATTAAAGAAGAAATGTGGGAACTAGAGGATGTGATGAAGTAGAGTTACCCCCATCAATTTTAATGTGGGAAGAAAAAACTTTTAGGGTGAAATTTCTTAACCGGGTATGATTGTAACAACCCCTGATATTTTAAAAAATCCCCCTAGAATTTTGTTATATTTATTTTAATAAAATATTGTTATAAAAAACACATGGAAATATTTTTTTCTTATTATTACCACTAGATATAAAAAATGATTATGTATCGTTCACATTGATAATATAACCATTGAATAGTGATCAAATAACTTGTATAAATATAGGGTTTTAAAATATTTAATTTTCTAAGAAAAAGGATATGATGGTCTCAACCAGAAGGACCATACCCTATGAAGAAAAATTATTAATGATTTAGAGGGGGAAAAAATTTATAGGCTTTTCCCTAGACTAAGGGATGTCTATATCTGACAACTTAATCTTGAGTGATATTGTTTATGGGAGAAGTTCATGCCCGTCAAGATCATTTCCCAATCCATGCTCGCTGAAAGACCCCATGAAAGTCCCACTGTCACACACATTACTCTTAGGGTGTATACTGGTGTATTAAAGGGATATGTTTCAAGACCTTAAAAATATGAATATTTAAAATATTTTTTATAAAATAATGAATATATTTTCATCCTATTATTGTTATTTAGTAAATGATTTTTGAAGCGTGAATTTTTTTTATTAATAATAAAATTCATTTAATGAATATATAAATTAATTGAAATTTTAAATGAATAATAATTTAATATAATATTATTTATAAATAGTATTCATAAAATATAAATGACCATATAATATTTATGATGTCAAATGTAATTTTTATTACCATTTGAAAACTATTATTATCAAAACCCCATCATTTTCAATAAATGTATGATTTTATTTTAAAAGTGAATGTTTAAATATTTATAAAATTATTTATATGAAATGAATATTATTTTTGTAATTAGGGTGTCAAAATTTTCTTATGGTGAAATGTTAGTAATTTTAAGAGATAGTTTGATTTTTGGGTAAAAATTAAATACCGTATAAATATACTTTATTTGTTTTGACTTCCTAATGAAAAAAATGTGATGAAATGAGTAATATAAATTGGTTGAAAAAAATATATTTTTTCAGTTTCATATTATTTGGTTTATATTTATTTGAGTTAATTTTTAGATAAATTACCAATCCTCTAAAACCTATAATATATTTCAAAAATAATTTATCTTTTATTTAAGAGTGTGACTCACCTCCACGTCCCAAAGGGTAATATTTTAATATTTTTGTAATATTTACTTATAAAATAATAAATCCTAGTTATTTTTTCCTATAAAATATTTAAAAAATCATCGGTTGGTTTTTTGTTTTTGAAATTTTATTATACAGAGTCCAAAACCTAAATAATTAAGAAACCCCCCTCATTTCCCATAAAAACCCAAAACATCTCCCATTTATCATCACTAAAACGTTTTTTATAATTTACACACATTCCCCCACTCCTTATAGTCCTCTCAAAGTTCCCCCAATCTTTCATGAAGCACCTCCCAAGCCTTTAGAGTCAGACACTCAAGTAAGGCATCTTCCACACTCTTCTTTTATCAGGTACTCCTTTTATATTATGTCTTTTGATTTACATTTTTTTATATTGGGATGCATTATTCCATACCACCATACTGTCCATTTTATTTATTAATGTTTATATCCCCTTTAAATATCTTTTATCCATCCTATGATCCTTTATATGCACCTATTACTATGCAGATATCTCATAAGGGATTATCACATTCTCTTCTTTGTTAATGATTTTTTATGGATATATGAATTCAATTTCCATTTATTAATGTTTGAAAATGTATTTACATACCCCTCTTATATCCCATTTGATATTGAAATGATGAGATACCCATTTCTCTCTAACATAAAACGTTTATGAATTTCAATGTAATTCCATTATGTCGTTGAAATTTGATCGTGATTTTCCATGGGAAAACAATTATGTTGTGAATACCATACCCATTTTTCTATCAAGGGTATTCACCAATATGAACATGTACTTATTGATATGGGGGCATACATGTATGTATTCTACACTACTTGATCTTGGAATAAATTATGATGACAAATGAATCCATGATTTATGGTCTATGTGGAACACATAAGAATTAGAATGAAATGATTATGATTTTTGTACCCAGATAGCACTCCAATGAATTGGGTAATGTTATGTATCATGATACGACATGTTGCAACATGGGTTTATATAAATAATTTATGATAATTTTTCCTATATGATTTATCAATGTATTTTTATTGAACAATATTTATGATTATCTGTTTTAAGATGTTTCCACATTTCCATTGGTATGATTATCATGCCTTATTATCCATATTCCATTGATGGTCCATCGACATGCCTATTTTCTAAAATGTTTTATCTTCTTCATTTTGTTTCTTTTTTACTCCATTAATGTTCTTTATAGCTCACCCATTACTAATGTCTCTCCCTAGGATATCCTATGAAGTTTTATGTTCGTTATAACATTATGATCATGTTAAAGGAGTGTTCAATAAAGCCTTGAATCCCATGATTTAAGTGTTATTATATTCACCTAATTCACAAATACAGTATACCTGTCAATAGTTTAGGATATTTTATATAAAAAAATTTATTAATGTAAAATAAAGAACATGGTTGTCATAACGAGGATCTTAAAATCTTCAATGTGGCAATGATGGACATTCAAAATGGGTTTGTACAAAAGTATTAATTATCTATATTTTCTCTCATCACTCAAGAAACCTAATTATGTTAAACCATATCATTTATATTCCTTATTGTAGAATTATCTCATCAGTACCAAAAAGTACTATAGTGAAACTAGATGCTTTAAGAATTAATGGGTTCCAATCCCAACAATCTGTAATGATGCTTCTTCACATAGTAATAGTTTCTCCAGAAAAATATGATGTCAGTCAAGAAATTATAGAAGGTATCATAACAAAATAATAATATTTAATTTGATCTTTATTTGATAAAAATGAATCTCAATTATCTATAAAATTCAGTGTTATGAATTTTTTAAATTTTCATACGAATGTTTTTGTCTTAATTGATGGATTATACTGAACCCCCCAAAATAAAGAGAGTGCAGGAAATTCAATGACCTTATTGAGTTTTCAATTTATTTGAGATTAATATTAATAATAATATTTTTCTTCTTAGAATCAATCTGTTTAATGTTACTCTTATGGTGAAATATCTGATTTTTAATAAATCCCAAAATTACTATAATCTTTGATGGGTCTTATATAATACACCCAAAGGGGTGGTTTATGTCTTTTAGGGATAATGGGACCCAATGATGAGTAGAGTTGAACGACCTTTTATGGATTTGGGTATGTTAACATCTGTGTCTACATGTGACATGGAGTGATATTGTTTGGGAGATAATCTCCCACTAGTTTTCATTTAATTTCCTGAATTTTTGCTTTCTGATTTATCTTACATTCCACTTATAATATATTTGATATTTTATTTCATTTGTACTTTGAAATAATCTATTGTCAATTTCTTCTTACCATATGGAATAAAAATAGTTGAAATAGTTGAACACTCAGTTTGAAGATGTGTATGAGAAGGTATTCTTAGGCACGTATGTTTAATCTTGGGTCTTTACAATTTTAAAAGAATTTAAGTGTGGATATTTTCATATTTTTTTATTATTAAACATTAAATAGAGTAAAATTTTAAAAATAAATTTATAAGTATTGAGGATCTATCTGACTATTTAAAAGTAGTTAACTAGTTTTCAAAGATTATTTTTTAATATATTTATCACTAGTTGGGTATAAAAGTGTCTGGAAATCAGAATATAACCTTTTGGATTAGGAATGGCCATTATGAGTATCATGTCATGCCATTTGGTCAATCTAATTCTCATTAAATGTTTATTAAATTTATTAAAATGATATTTTATGCATACCTTGACACATTATTGGTTGTATAGGTATATGATATATTTGTTTACTCTCACACTAAAGAGGACCATGTGTGTAATTTGAGGGTATTCTTGTGAATCATCCACAATCAATCACTATATGTGACGCTTTATAAATTTAGTTTATGTATTTATCAAGGGAATGTTATAGGAAATGTAATATAATAATATGATATCTCATTTGATCCTAATAAATTGAACAATTTTTATGGCATGGGTTAAACCTCAAAATTTATTTGAGATACATATATTTTTTTGGATTAGTGGTATTTTTTCACATGTTCATTGAAAATTTATCAAAGAGGAATTTTTTAATGAATTATATCCCTTTAAAAGGGGTGTAGTTCATTTGGGATAAGGAAAATTAGAGTAATCTTGAGGAGATTAATCATATTTTTACCTATGAACCAGTGATGAATATTCCAGAGGCAGGCTAGTGCTATGTCATCATTTTTATGAATCAGGGTTCGGATTGTGCTATGACCTTATATAAGGTGATCACATGGTAGCCTATAGTTATAGAGATCATAATCCACATGAGATGAATTACCCATCCAATGATATTTTTCTGGAATTTGTGATGAATGCTCTTAAGTGTTTCTGGTGTTACTTTTTCAGAGAAAGGAATACAATTTATTCCAATACAAAAAATCATGAGTTATCTATTCTTTAAAAAATATTTTAGTCTCAAATAGATGAAATTTGTGGAATAAAATTAGTCTTACATTTTTAACATTTTCTACACATTTGGAAAGAATATTGTAATTGATGACACTTTATAAAGAATGATTGATACCAGAATTTGAAAGAATCATCAAAATAGTCGAATATAATGTCTCTCATTTCTCATATTTATTTGAGCGTTCAAGTGAATTATTATAAAGTGGTGTGGGAAATTATGAATTTGAACTCATATCATCGAGATATGGACCATTAATATTAGCAGTTTCATGATGAATTTTTTGGAATTAGGGACTATTTTTGTAATGGAGACACCATTACCGTGTTTAAATTCTATTTTGAGGGTATGATATATTTTTATGAAATGGTATGATGTTCCTTATTCATGGAGGTAGAACATGATGGAAAATTTACTTGATTCTTAGTGGGATGTAATCCTTATAACCACAATGATTTCATATGATATGCATTGATGGTTTTGGTGGATTGGTATGAGATTAGAAATCACTGGATTTTCATGTCATTGTTATACCTTCCGATAGGTCAAAAACAAGAACTAGAGACTTTCAGGTTTTCCTCAGCTGTGTCTATTGCAGGTTAGGAAGTGGGATTATATTTTTATGGAATTTTCCCATAGGTTTCCACATACTCATTAAGGGAATAAATACGATATGGGGTTTTATTGATAGGATTTTAGAATTGTCTCACTTTATACCCATCCATGATGCAACCAAAGTTGAGGACATTGGACATCAATGTCTGTAACACATTATCAAATTTCTCTGAGATTTATATTCTATTATCCCTCAATAGGGATCCAATTTTCACACCTCTATCTTTGGAGGCCTTCAATAGGCTATGGGATCATAGGTACATTTGAGATTGTCCTAACATACATAGATCAATGTCCAAAAAAGGTTGATCTCAATGTAGTAGAAAATATATTCTCTTGTTTTTATCTAGGATGATCTTGATGTTGATCCTAATTTATCCATGATCGGGAACCTATTCTTTATTATTTAATGTGATAATAGTGTTCTTAATTGTAATATGATTCCTTTTTGTGTGTTGTGGAATCATAATTCTGATTTTTATTATCTATGGGAGTATGGGGAATTGATTAATTTGTAGTGGCCTCACCCTTGGATATATAATCTTCCTGGAAGTCATTTTGGGGGAAGATAGTGTTTATGTTCGGGAAATTATATATACTATTACCTTATTTTAAGTACATATTGAATATATTTTTTACTCCATTTAGGGTTTTTTGTATTTGATGACTTGTGAGGATAAATAAATTTTTTTGGGGGGAAATGACCTATTTTTGGTAGATGTATGTTTGTTTGAGATTAATTAACAATATGTATAAATGTGTAGAAGGGAGATGCACTATGTTTTATCAAATTTGAAATGGGGACATCTAATTTTTATGTTGAACAGTAGGATATGTTGTTGGGGAAATTGGTTAGGAAAGAATATAGAATTAGTGGTAGGTTGCACTATAGAGCCATGTGGGGTGTGTTGTAGAGATAATTCCATTTTTTGAATAACATCCAAATGGAGGTCCAACATTTCCATAGAGCATTGGTTTGTGTAATTCAGTGATTCTACATATATATGTACCTTAAAAAAGTGATATTTGGATGTACAATGGAATATAACTTGGAATAATAGATTTTTTTCAAGATCTACACAATTTTTTATAGAGGCTGATTGATTGGGGTGGCTTTATTGTGTTTTGGGGTGGCTGTAAAATGGTTTAAATGCTTTTATCCTTTTTGCACCATGGCTATCAGGCTGATACAAGAAATTATTTTTTATTGAAATAAATACCTATTTCCATATTTTATATTTTTTTTATCTAAATAAAAAACAATATTTTGTCTCTTGAAGGATCTCTAAAGGTGTATTGACTCATATGAACTCTATTCTTATTGTATCAAATATCCAATACAAGTGTTTGATTTCTCTATAGTAAGGACATTTAAATTATTCTAAATATTGTATTTCCTCTTATTTATTGATAATCTATGATAGGTAATCTTGTAATTTATGGATATAATCTATTTTTTATGGATCCTGATCATAAGATTTATTTCATGATCTCCTTCACCTCCATTTCCATTGTTCTTCAAATTATGGGGGTTGCTCCCATACTGTGATTAAAGGGAGGCATTTCAATATCATTTACCCCATAATTAATTACATAAATTTCATGATATAATTTATATATGTTTATAAATGATTTCAAAACCTGAATATTGTATGTTTTTTTATATGTTAATGTAAATTTTTAAAAACACAAAATTTCTATGGAAATTAAATTATTCGAAGGATTTGTAAAAATTTAAGGCATTATATAGAAATTGATTTAAGAAAATATTCAACGTAGAACCATGAGATAAATGACTTAAATTAAAATAATATTTCTTGAAGGCATAAATAGATTAAAACCTAAGATTTTGTATTGAAAATGGAATGAAATTTAGAAAAATATTATTAGGAAATTATATTTTTAATTAATTTTAAACGATTAACATAATATTGATTGATTGATTGATTGATTGGATGCATTATTAGATATCCATGGTGTTTATTTATTAATTAAGTGAAGAAAACTAGGATATGAACCCATAGGAATGGATTGATGATGAAAACACTACCATTAAATTCTGCAACATGATTTTCCCTGAGGGGGAGTTTAGTCATGATGGCCTAAATTGCAGGACTTATGCACACATTGATCCAAGATCGCTGATTATGTTTTGTGAGGATAATATTTAAGGAACAAATGTTTTTAATGGTCAATTACACGTTGATATGATATATTTTATTTTATTATTACATGCCATTTTTATTGAATAGTTTTATTTATTTTAATTATATATACATATATATGTGTGTGTTTTATAAAATGTTTTTATTTTACCAAATATTGAGATATGGTCCATATTTTTTAACGGATATATTGTTTTTTAAAAACTATTTAAATTCCTGGAAATGAAATTTATTAACTAAATAGAATGAATTATAGGTTTATTTTAAAAGAATACAAAACAGAATAGTTAGTGACACGTTATTGGGAAGTTTAGTACAAAAATACCATTTTCATTGGGTTTTTTTATATTTTCATATTCTAGGTCCAAGTAATAGGAATGTTCCCCATGGAGGCAAATGATGTTTTTGTTCCATCAGACCTGGAGTTATGGAGGTGACCAATTGAGGCGTACTCCTTATTTTACGTGGTATATGAATATATTTTTCCTTGGTATTTCTTATTCCTTTTGATTATGAAATTTTTGGGGTTTTTAAAATGTCTGATTCTTTTACATTTCTCCCTTTGTATTGTCGAGCATATTGAGTTGTATTACTTAGCTTCCACCTTTTATGGAGAAAATCATTCCTTTGTGATTATTGTAAGAAGCAAGGTTCTAGTTTCAAGCCCATTACAATGGGGAACAACAATAATTCCTTAATATATTCATGTTTGGTATCAACATACCATGGTATATTGATATATTCATGGCAGTGGTTATGAATGATTGAATATACCATTCATGGAGGTGGTATTTTACAAAAACAGAAGACAACATCTTCAGGTTCTGAGTTTTTCTTTCAGAGGAATGTAGTAAATTAATATTACATTATTATAATATAATTATTAATATTAATAATAAATATTTTATAAAATTTTTAATTATATAAAATATATTTTATCATCAAAGTATGAAGGTACTATGAGATCCAAACTGAGATAAGTACCTCTCCCTTTGGATTCTCTCCATTATGTAACACAATTGTGACCCACATTGTGGTATTTATCATGGAAGAGTCATCTAGTTCATTAGGATGTGATAAATGAGATACCATTAGAGTGTTTTAGTTGAGATAAATCATTATAAATTTTTAATAAACGTGGTGGAAGTGAGCCCTTTTACATGTGAAGAAAATGAATCATTTATAATTACTGATTACCACTTCCTTGATTGAATGAAACTATTAAATTGTCATTTGATCTATCATGGAAGATAGTTAAATGGTTTTTGGGAAAATGGCATGTGTCCCTCCATAATTTACATGGTTTAATGTTTCAATCATGTCGTTAGAGTTTTTAAAATTATATTTCAACTTTTAGTGTTTTGGTATTTACCACCATAACAAAATTTCTACAAATTTATTTAAATTTTTAAAATATTATAATTTATCCCCTAATAAGTAATTTATATGTCCTAAAAATATATATCATCACCATATAATAACATTCAATTTATAAAAAATAGAATGTTATATTTAAAATAAACATTTATTATATATAAAATTTGTTCATTAGATATATGTCTTTTTTTCTAAGAACCGTTCTTAACAATAAAACAAACTAATTACTAAATAACTGAGTGATAATATATATATGTAACCAAAATATAATTTTTTTTGAATTTAATTTATTAAAAAAATTACAAAGTTATAATAAAATAATTTTATGGATGTAACACTTTATCCATTTTTTATTTCATTTAGAATAATAATAGTAAAAATACTTTTATTCCATGAAAAAAATTAGCTTATTAAATATAATGAAAATTTTGATCTGAAATTATAATTTTTTTATATTTAGTTTTTACAAATTATGAATTTTTTATATAAGAAATAAAAGCATTTTCATGTGTAAAATATTACGAATGTTTCCAAACTATTAATAAAATGTTTTATTAAAGGTGGAGTATGAGCGACTGCCTGACTTTTGTCTTGATTGCCATGTGATTGGACATGTCAAAGAGAAGTGTTGTAAAATTGTTATATGTTCCTTTTTCTCATTAAAAGGGCATAGTGAGGTTTCTTGTAGAAAGAAGGTGAGAACTCAAGCAACACAACAACATATGGATGTTACTCTTTCACAGGCGGTGGATGATGCCTCTCGCGAATTTGATCAGGTGCCTCAGGTGGAAACGGATGCAGAGAATAATGGTGCTAGTGTTTTTTAGGTGGTGGATGATGCTTCTTGAGATTTTTCTCAAGTTCCTCAAGAAGAGTGAAATAATTCTTTTACTCTTGAGCATGTTTCCCAGGGTGGGGGTGCCGTGATGCCAGCAGTGTTGAAGGAAATCTTGGATCATGTGCCTGAGGAGCAACAAACTCCCACTGATGGTGAGATTATTTCAAAAACCCAATTGCAAATTTATAAATTAATGGAAACACATGGAATTCAGGAAATGTGGTATGATGTGTAGGATGAATCCCTCAAAAAACTAACTTACAGTCAAGAATTTTCCAAAGGTAATAGTGTGGTTGTGGATGTTGATGGTTTTCAACCTATTCCTCCTTAGAAAGTGAGAACAAGAAAGGATAACTCATACCTGAAGCCAACCATGGTTACCATGTCCCATGATCCTATTGATTATGATTCTGGATGGGATGATGTCTATGACGCTTCCTATCCATGTGACTTTGATATTTGAGTCCTTTTATTTGGTTCTTCTTGGGTACGAGGGCATGTGTGTGTGTGTGACCCCATCTTTCTCCTTGTTCTCTTTTCTTTTCTTTTCATTAATAAAAAGCGTTATGCCCTAATCTTTGGAAATAAAATTTTTTATATAACCAAAATACAATTTGTAATAATTTATCTCCCTTTACAAAAATATAATCTTATATAAAAAGGTTTCAAATTCATTAATTTCCACTTTTCTTATGATCAGGCAATGAAGGTGACAATATATGAAAAATCTGTATATTTAATTATTGACCAAAAAATCAATTCTTTTAGAAAAATTACAAAAACATAACCCAATATAATATTGTTATTATTCACTCAAAAATAATTTTTTCATTTTAACATTTAAATTTATAAATATTTCATTTAAATGAAAGGGTAATATATAATTAAAAAATGATTTTATTGAAAATTTCCCCTTTAAAACATCAAATTTTAATCATTATATATTGTATTAATTTATATGTGATTAAAATAAATTTATTTATATAAGGTTTTTTTATTTATATATCTTCTCAATAATATTTCTCTCAAATGATATTACTCATTTTATTTTTTTGTTCAATGTGATACAATATATCAATGATAGTATTAATTTCGTGAAAAAATTCCAAAATCATATATTGGTACATTTATTTTAGTTATTTTTCCATCTAATAAAAATAGTTTTAATGGTTGGTTAACTCAACTTTAATGTTTTTTAAGGACCTATGTACAAATATTTTAATTTATTCACTCACTGTCTATTTGGTGTCCTCTAAATTGCATATAAATCACCAATCCATTCTTATAATATATATTCCTACCAAATTGTGCATAGATATAGTATAGGATAACTAATGACAGATATTTCAGTTTACTTTTCAATAAATGAATTATTTAATCCATCAAATTTGAAATTATTTAATATCTATTTTGTAGTGGGAAAAAATATAGTTCATCTTATTCAATTATTCATTTTCCCCATTAAGAAGTTAATAGGATGAAACTTATTCTTCTTTCTCATCACAAAGTAAATTTTACTTCTTTTTCTCATAGGAAATTTCTAAATTAAAATTTCTGGAGTTATAAAAAATATCAAGATATGATTAGATATAGAAAATTCATTTAAAAGTCTATAGTTCAGGATAAAAAAAATACAAACTAAAAAAGATAAATAATCAAATTATGAGATTTCTAGGAATCCAAATAAAATTCGAACCATGGATCATATACTAATCATTGTTACACCATGATCTATACAACCCACCTAGAGGTCTTTGTGTAGTGAATAATCAATGTGAGTTACTTATTACAAATTGGACCATTTTATTATATTTGGCATCTAAAAATATTTAGTGAATGTGACTAACTCTATGTTTATCTACTCAACTTAATTTTTTTACATGCCATTATATATAATAAAGAAAAATTTTATGTCCCCCTATGACTTATTAATGAGGCTTAACTATAAGACGGATAAGAATGATCCCTGTGTAATTTTTTTTACCCATTCATATATAACATCTATTTTCATCCATGTTGAAGAAAGAGTAATGAACTAACCCTGAGTATATTCTCATAACACCAAAAAAAATAATTTGAACACATATTTGTTTAGTTTAGGAATTCATAGTAACCATGAACTCTTTAAAAAAATTACATGTGTACACTAGGATCTCTATGAAACATGATAAATATTTTAGCATAGGTTTCTTTAAACACAATGGTTCCAATATCAGCCCTTAGTGTTAAAAAATATAATGTACATCCTCACTATTATTTATATTCTATTATATAATTAAATCATAAGGATAAAATCTCAATAAAACAATAAATATAAGTAATTGTAGGCCCATCTCCTCACTATTCTTCATTGATGGAATTAATTATAATAAGTTGATGTAAGAAATTTTACATCAATTATTCTTCATCTTATTTTACAGACAAGAATGATGTTAATAAAAAAATTGTTATATATATCTTAAACATGCATAATATTCATTATTATAGAAATGTTGGTTTGCAATTTTTTATTTATTTTTCATTTTTCATATACATACACTATTTATACTATTAGTATATATTTTCTATATTATTTTTAAACTAAATATAAAAATTTATTTTAAATCATTATATTAATTATCCATCATTTTTATTCATAAAAAATCATTTATAATGATCACAAATATTTTCTCAATAGGGATATGTCTTTAATATCATTGAGATATCCTAGATTATCATTGATTTCTCCATCCATTGTAGATGCATCATTCTCATCAAATATTCTTTATAACGTATAATTTTATGACCAGATTGTGATTTTTCTTCTCAATGTATAGACTTTTTTTTCTCATTCACATAGAATAATAAGAATGCCACAAGAAATCTATAATTGTGTCACGAAACATTCTATAATATAATTCAGGAAAGGATCAATACATTCATGACTTCACATCATTATGTGATTCTCCTTTGATTTTTTTCTTCTTCATGTAAACAGACCTGGATATCTCCTCATAGAATGATCACATTGTTGATATCAACCAATAGAACTCCTATTTTATTAAATCAATTCTCTCATAAATTCCTCAAATATAAAACAATTAATATTAGTTTTTTATGAACATAATTAATCATGGGTTAAATTGATATTATAATCATAATTACTTTTTTTAAATAATTGAATAATAGGGAAATCTTTATCAAAATTACATCCTTATTTAGAATAATTAATTACATCAAAATCTAATTTTTGGAAAATAAATTTCCTCTAGGTAGTGAAGTAACAAAATAATGAACATTACAATTAGATCATGTAAGGTTTATGAATCAAAAATTGTATGAGGAAATTCGGTAATTTCTATTCGGGCGACTCATGTGTAGGGACTTTTTACTTTACACACTATCTTGTAAATCATTATATCATTAATAATTACTATCATATGTCATAATATGGTCCTAGGAATTAGTAAAATCATAAAATATATAAAATATCTAGAAATAGATCCATAAGTAATAAATTATTACTCTTATATATCATGTTGAGTCTCGAATACATATCCAAAATCCTTATTATCAACCCTTATGTATCAAGTAACACACTCATATATATCCCTATAATGTTTTTCATTTTTCATTTTTTTATCCACTTGGTTCATGAAGATTACAAAAAAACAAGATTAACATAAATGATAATTTCAAACAACATCATGATTACTTTTACATAAAATAAAAGGATCCCAAAACGTATCCAATGTTAATAAAGACTCAGAATTTAACACTCACATATCATAGAGTTATCGTGATAGTTTTTTAATTTTATCTTTAGCTGAAAATGTTACATAGTCAAATCATGGAGTTTACTAAATATTCAATATCTCACCACTCTAGTGAATATAATATATTAATTGGAGAATAAAATACATATTTTCATATCAAAATATAATAATTTCGAATACATTATTGAATGTTTTGAACAAACAATAAATATTAATGCCCTCACCATTTTTAAAAAAACATGCCACAAAAGGACTTGTTTAACTTTGGTAATTTATCAAATATTCAAGAACCTAAAACATATAATTTTCCAAGATTTCTTTAAACATATTATTAACATAAAAAATAAATATAATTATATTGGGATTATTTTAAATTGACATCAATCATTTAAAAATTTATTTATAATAGTTTCTTTGGGTATAAATACAATATAATATCTTCATTATGTCTTCCTATCCTCAACCAACTTCAAAAATTCCTTAAAAATTATCAAGGTAAGATACTATATTATATATAACCCTTAATACATGATAATTACAAAGTTTTGAATTCATATCATATATTCTATATTAATAACAGAGATATAATATTCATAATCTACCACACTCCATGGGTAAACTCATCAACAATATAAATAGTCTATCCAAATGTCATATTAAGTAGGAATAGGGTCGAATAGAAACCAAAATTTCAAATGGAATATTCTTTATGAGATAATATTATTTTTATAAAGTGAAACACAAAAAAAAAGTTCTATATGTGAATGTATATCCATGAATCTCCAATATAAGATCCTCTATTATCATATTAATAATGAAAACAACTAACTTCTAATCTGTAATGCGTTTCTTCAATCATAAATAATTTTTCACAAAAAATATAAATTGATACGTTTATTGAGAGCTATAAGAAATCACTTTATCCAACAATATCATGTGATTTGATTTTTTGTTATTCTCCCTAGATTATTTTCTCAATACATATTGATATCACGATTAATAAAAAAAATACTCAATATCATGTGGGATTATGAATATTTATAATATTTATTCCTGCTTCTACAATATAAATTTTTTCATACTCTTTGTGGATATTTTTTGGGACGTATATTTCAGTTAGAAAATATTTTGTATTCAATTTTGGTTTTATTAATCTTGTTTGTTTTATAATTATGGGTAATAGTTTCATTATCATTATGTATTATTATTTATTTTTTATTATAATCATTTATCTTAATAAAAAATATAATATAACTAATTCAATTTTATAGTATCTATAATAAATTATATTTAATGTATTTAAATAAAATAAGTGATGGACCTTCACGCGTCATAATAAAATAAATAAAAACACATTTGGTTCTCATCTTGGTTATCCTCAAATTCCAGTAAATTCTCGTACTTCATAATATCAACTTCACATCATTCCATAGGTTAAAAACACTACATATCTCTAGGTGAGTGTGACATACCATGATGTCCTAACATGGTCAACATATCAAAAACATAATGATATAATCCCCTCATAGTTCTAAATACACTATAATTATGCCTCCCACATCAGTAACATAACCGTTGATAGCTTTGAAAAAAGTCCTAACACCCGAGGTCTCACAAATATTATAATAAAGCTCCATTTCCAAGCATCACATAGTGCATTCCACCAAAAGTTCCATCATTGTAATTTTCACTATATTATATTTTCTTATAGTCAACACATTACCTAAAAATCCATTTAAATATGTAATATTTGGGACTACATTTCTCAAATATAGAGCTATCCACTCAAGGGACACCGGGACACTACTACCAACTAACCCTGCCCCAATAGTCATTTTGTTAATAGAACACTATCAAATTCAATAGGATCCACAAAAATTTATAAAAATTAAAAATTAATGTTGATAACTATTCTATAATTTCTAATCAAAGAATGCATTAATTTAAAATCATACATGTTGGTCCCTCATGGATGAGGCCTCAAGAATCTAACTGTGGATAGTTTTTCATATCCATCAAAACATATCACACATTAAATCTTGAAATAATTATTTATAATATTTGAAAATTTTCATATAAGTATATATATTTCTATGGGAAAAAACATTCCAAAGCTTTCCTCTCATAATAATATATACAATTAAGTTTAATTATCCTACCCCGATCACCATCAGTTACCACTATCAAAATTCAAATCATAATGGTGGAATTTCATTATTTTTAGTATAATATCACTCCAAAACAATCTTCTGATTCCTTAAATCAAAGGAGGATAGGAGGAGAGGAGGATGGATAATGAAGAAAAGATTCTTTTCCTGGATAGATGAGGGAACTTCCCCAAATAGGCCAAATATTTTATTGGTAAATAGGGGGAAATAGTGTTAGGGTTATGTCATGACCCACCCAAACAGTTATTAGAAGTCCCAAACACTAGATGAGTTATTAATCTGAATTATAAAAAATTTAAAATACACCCCAAAAATATTTTTTTCTAAACATATCCATTGTGGTCTCATTTCCCACCCACAAACAATATACAAGGTTGTCCGATGTACAATTTCTTATCCCCATGAACTCTAGTGGTGAGAAACAAGGCTATTCAATACATCCAATATTTCCACTAGAATCCACCATATTTACATAACACTAAATATTCAAGTTGGTCATTTAAAAAACTATCTGAAAATTCATTTTAAAACTTTAAAAATTTGTTTATAAATACCTCATCTATATCTAAATTTAAAAATGTAATGTGGACCCTGTTATTATTCTTTTGGAACCTTGAATTTCTTTAATTTTATCATACTATAAGTATATATTATGTTATAATTCCAACATTTGAAAAAATAGTTTATAGTGAAAATTAATATATAATTTTGAATTTTCCCCTTTAGTAAACACCCATCCTAGGTGTTTGATAATAAATATTATATCCACACAAAATGGATTTTTAGCCAAAGAACCCATTTAAGAGAAAATAAATTCAAAATAAATTATACATGTTGTATTATATTATTTTCCAATATGTATAATATATTATATTTTCCAATTTTAACTCCAAAACACATTTAGTTTTCTAAGAAACTCATTTATGTGACAATTATATCATATTTAGTGATCACATTATGTTTCCTAGTATTTTTTATAGTCTAAATAATAAATCTATTGAGTTTTTATTTTGAATTCTCAAGTATGGATACAAATTATTTTGTTATTTTTGGATAATGAATACAAATATTATCATATGTGATGATCATGTTTCTACCCATGAACATATCTAGTAGTGTGACATTTTTTACTATTAATTTCATTTCTAATTTTTATTCTACCAAAATATTGGGAACTATAATGATAGTAAAATCCAAAATTTATCTAAAAACATAACTAATAAATATTTTATTGTGGTTAACTAAATTTTGCAGAATAGTGTTTAACATGGGTAGGATTTTTTTTGATATTCTAGGATATTTTTTTTATTGAAAATTTGAATATTTATTTGTTAAATAAATAGAATCAAAATTCTAAAAGTAAATATATGCTTAATATACCCCTCTATTTGGATTAAAAATGATATCTTTGCTTGAAATATGAGGTTTTTAATAGTGGTGATATTTCTAAAGCATTGGTTTAAAGCCATGGATGAGGAAAATGTATGTTTAGATTTTTTTTATTTTGGATGCCAATATCCTCCAAATATATCATTCAAATGGAAGAGGCCATATTTTCAACTAAAAAACATATTATATAAGAGGGAAGACTAATTCATTAAGGGATAATCATATTGTTGATTGGAAGAAGGTAATGAGGCCCCTCATATTATTTATGTGGTAACCTCAATAGCTTATCAAATCATTGTGAAGATGGAATTGGTCAATCTTGAGACCATGAATCATATTTTAGGATAATCATAGTTTTATTTTCATTGATTTTAGAGGTAATAAATAGATTACATATGGGTAGTTGTATGATTTTGTGGTGTAATGAGTAGATCAATCATATTCATATTGATTTTAGTTCCTTTATTCTAGATGAAATTACATGTGACCATTTAAGCAAAAAAATTATGTTTTATTAGTGTGGTTAGAGTTCCCAAAAATTGCATAAGAGATACATGGTGTGTGGATACATTTCTCACCCAATCTATAAATAGAGTAAATTACACATGATTTGGAAGAAAATATTTGAAACTTTTTTATTGGTTATATAAGGAATGTAATTATATGTGAAAACCATGAATGATAACATGCAATGATGTGAGATATGGTTATTCCCAAGGTGTTTTATCATATTTAAATTATTTATATATAATCGAATAGTCACTGATGTTTAGGATCACATGATTTGGTTCGCAAAATACATATTTAAAAACAGTTGACTTTCATATGTCATGTAGGTAAGAATCACAAGTTCTGAAGTGGTAAATATTACTAGTAATGGATTACGGGTTGTATATGAATGGATTGAACAATGAATCTTACACAAAGGATGAAACCATTTACTGATGTTTATAGATATATAAGGATCATAATTCTATCAATATTATCATGATTGGGAATGTTTCTTTGAATATATTATAGTGTTTGAAAAAACATGAGGAAATTATGTTATTAGGTATAAGGACCTAATGAATTGGGGTGGTGCTTATACACCCTCATTGATCTATTTTGCACTTCCTTAAATATGGTGATTATAAGAATTTTATTCTATTAGTTTGTAACTTCTAGATAATGAGGATGAACAAGTCCTCCATAATATATTTTCATATGTAATCCTTTAATATAATAGTGTAGAAGTTCCCCAACTATATAATATTACATCTTTCAATGATATTTGGACAAGTAAATTAATAATTTCAGAAGATTACACCCTTGGTGGGATTAAATCTTTTTAGTGGGACAAATGTATGCCACTATGATACCTAAATTTTAGTGAGGAATAAATATATAATGTTTTGGTAGTGCTTCATGTTTCAATTCATGGTCCAAATTTTTTATTAATTTACACTAGAAACCATTTATATTATGTACATATATTATCATGCCATTTTATATGTGTCATGTGTTTTTGGTGGATTTATATATGTTGATTTTTGATATTTATCACATTTTTATTTTAAGATAAGATATCACATCAGCATTATTGGTTCATGGATAGAGTCATATTCCATTGGATTATAAGAGGTATGATATGGTAGTCACAATCATCATATCATAAAACCACTTGGGGTCTACCAGTGTTGGGTGTTGTTATTGTGGTATCAAACTTGGTTTGTTCCTAGGGATGTAGTGAAGAGTTTTTAGAATATTGAGAATAGGTTTGGGATTTAAGAAAGCATTGGCTGAGAAACATGTGTTTTATTATTATATCAAGGAAACTAGTGTAGGTGTTGTATCCAGTGTATCTATTCACTAGGACTCTTATAATCTGTTGATCAACATGATAGTAATAGGCACCAATTATAGAGAACTAATAAATTGCTGTATAAATTATTTAGTGTCATAATTATACATTATCAACAGAAATATGTTCAGTAATCTCAACCAGATATGATTTTACCAGCATAGATTCATCCTCTATTGTGTACAATGATACCCATATAAAATTTTATTGGGTTCTATGTTAGTTTTCTAACAAACCAATCCTACTTATAAAGGTGTTAAACAATGTGTTTTTTCATTTTGAGGCCTCAGTTAAGGTTCTTTATAGGTATTAATTTTTAGATTATGAGTAGAGGGATATATGCCCGTATATTAAATAGTTGGAAGAACCAGTACCAATAGTGTAGAACATTATTTCCACTCAGAAAGTTGATATTACAAATAGGTTTTGAGTTGTTGGAGTTTCAACAGTTTGGGTCTCTTTTGTTTCATGTTGTTATTAACAATTATGCGTCAAAGAATTTTATAGGGAAAGTGAATCGTGAATTTAATTTATTTTCAAACTTTTTTACATGATAATGATTTATTATTCATATTTATTTCATGTCATGATGATTCATTAGAAGGAATTGGTCAAAACCTCACACATATAGATCTGACTACCCTAGAAGAAGTTTATATTCATATTTTTAAGGAATAGTATGTGAATATAATTAGTATGGTCTTCCTATTAGATCAATTAGACCATGAATGGGGAAAATGATCATAATCATGGGTGTGTTCCAGTTAACATACTCATTTAGATAATCTCATAATGTGTTGGGTGTTGGATTTCTTCTGATTTTATATGCTCATGAAATGTCCATAGAGGGAGATTCATGATGGAATTGTTTCTTCTTACAACTCCATCTATTCAAGTACAATTTATGAATATATAGTCATATAATAGATAGAAAATAATGTGGAAAACATATCTATCCAAATCCTAGAACAAAAACTCCATATTTTCCTTACTTTTCATAGGATGTTGAAAATTTTCAATATAGATAGATTCCATCCAATATATATTCTATTTAACTAGTTCTAAACAGGTTCTAGTATATTATCTATACATTTATTATATTGGAAGAAAATATTTTCCACATATCCATTGTCCATTGATTTTTTTTGTTTTTATCAGTATGTTGGAGATTAGATAATAGTATAGTCATTACCATTTTTGATGGATACATATACTTAAAGAAACAATCATATAACTAATATCCAGAATCCTTAGGCTTCAATATTTGAAAGATATATTTTTTTGGGTTCTCATTAATAAAGAGTTGAGACCACATGATGTTATAACTGGGAACCTATTATTATTTATAGTTTCTTTTTTATATCAATTATTTTTGATATTGTCAACTAGATGGTTCGTGCTTCAACATAATGTGAATGGGGTTTAGATAACCTATCCTCCCTCTAAATAACAAGAATGTATTTTACCACAATTTTTATTTCATAGATCATTCATATAGTTACAGTGGAATAAATGAACATTTCTTTCGGAATGTTCCAAGATTACCCCAACCAACTATATTACAATATGATAACATTCATGAAAAATCAACATCTATACAGCTTTTATGATGACCTTAATTGATCAAAGGGATCCTATAGTGTTATAAAGTGTTTTTTAGAGTTGGACTTCGACCAGAAATTTTTTCTCTCAATAGTTATAGATTCATTTTCCATAGGTTAATAATATCCATCTATTTTGTGTCAATTATTTAACTTAGGTTTATATTATACAATTTGGTTTATTTATGAGGATACAAAAAGTGATCATTCATGATTTTATATAGACATTACGAATTTATAAAGAATATTTATATAGTTATGAGTTCCATATTGTATTTAAGGTTCTCATGAAGATGATTTACTAGTTTTTATTGAGCATTCTCATGGTATTATATATATATATGTTGGAATATGTAGTTTTAAAGGAGTAGTATAAAAAGAAACTAAGGATTGTACCAAACTATCTTGAAGATCACAAATTTCATGAGGAATAATACGAGTATGATGTTTGAATTTGGGAAGTTCATTTAAATGATAATGTTTCCACTATAGAAGAACTAGAAATTTATTCATTATATTTTTGTTATATTATGTCTTCAAATACTACATTATATGTTTTAGGGTCCCAAAATCCCTAGATTAATAAGAAATATCAAAATATTTTTATTTTCTTTCGCTAATATTATAGATTCATATAATCTCTTATATAATGTGGCTGTTTTTGTTTGGTTTTTTCAATATAAAATGTTTTTTTGAAGATGAGGTAGGGGTTCTGATGTTATCCTGCCATATGTTTATTATAGGAATATGTCAAAAGTATTTTTATATAACAACTATGGTATGCGAAATAACTATGTTTTGCGGGGGATGTAGGTGGTGATTGCATTTGGGTCCGAATAGTTTGGGTCTGAGGAGTATAACTCTGTGATTTATGAGTTTATACCCACATATATATATATATACATATTTCCTCAAAAACGTATATAAATATTTTCCATAAAAAATTATTATTGGAATTAAATAATAACATTCCTAATATGTAATTTCTTTTAGATAGATATAAATGAGATACCATGGAAGTTGATATAGTTCCTGATGGATTATTCCATAAATATATTATATTCCCTAGGATATGGATGATGTGGATTTCGATTCCTATAGTTTAAGATTATATTATTATTATTCTTTTCTGAGTGAGTTTGGTTATATTTTAAATTTGATAGAAAAATTAATCAATCATCTATTATTAATATAGAATTTAATAATATGGAGAGAGTTTTGGTGAATTTATTTATTGAATCTTGGTATATAAATTGTGGTATATAATTAAAAAGGTTATGATTGTTATAAATTGAGGTTTGGTTGGTGTTAATATAAGGTATATACATGAAAAATATTTCAATATGTATGTTAGGACCATATTTTTTAGAATTTGGTAGAATAGGTCACTAATGGGTATATTTATTCAAGGAGATATTATGGGGATATATTTATTGATTCCCCAGTTTATATACTTTATAATGTAATGGAAACCAAATTATGTTTTCGAGCATGGATAATAGAATTTCCAATTACATGGATTCAAGCGTATTTCACTTTTCGGGGATGTTGAATATGGTGATTGAATCTTTCCCAATGGTTCATGCTAGTGATGTTGATTTGTGTACCATGTAATGACTAAATGGATAGTGGAAGTCCCCAATGGTCTTAGTTCATCAAAAATCATGTGGTAACTAAATTTTGGGATTAGTAAGTTTATTGAAGTGTTTGATGTAACCAGATTGTTAGTTTAAGAAAATTATTCTTGTACACATATAAAAAATGTGGGGTGCATAATGATCAATTGATTTTATACTTTATTTAATGAACCTTCCCAATTTTAGATTGGTGTATTATAGATTTACTTCATTCTAGGTGGATCCACAACTTAAGGTATGTGATGTCATTGTGAGGGAAGTGCTTGTCATCACACGTATGTTCCAAGAAGGTATGTGAATCAAATAAGTTTATCACTATTCACTTCTATGTACATCATTATACTAGTTATAGATACCCTCATTAATATTTTATATGGAGTATGAGTTTATATATACCCCATGATTTTATATGTATTTCCTTTGAAATAAAATTGAAATATTCGATATCATTGTTTCCAAAAAAAACCATAGTCTAAATGAAATCGTGATAGAGTACAACATTATAGCATAGATGTTATATTGGATGGAATGAATATGATTAGACCCATTACAATATATCTAAATATATACAGATTTTTCCCTAAATTCAAATGTATTGATTATATCTAGAAAAATAATCATTATATATAATGATTAAAAACTATTTTTTAATGAAATGAATTATTAATATTTTTCATATTAATATATTAAAAAGAACAATAATAATTATTTAAATGTAATTTTAATAATTTTTTTTGGTAGTGTGTGAATAAAAGTACATAATTTGTTATGTAATGGTTATAAATGATGATAAAATCATTTAATGTACAAATAGTCATATTTCATAAATAAGTATTATATACAGAATATGTTTGTAAAACAATAGATTCAATATATCCTTATTCATCAACGGTAATTTTAAAATTTATTTATTATATGTTAAATATTGCATTTAAACAATAATTTAATAGTATTAATAATTTGGGAATGAAAAAAATACACATTATGAATAACATTTAATTATTTTTCTAAACGGGGCTTCATTTAATTTTTTATGTATATTTTAGAATTAAATTCATCCACTAATAGAAATTAGATTTTATAAATTGTATTCCATTATTAAGATAATAATCTACAAATTTAGGAATGAGTAACATTTTTTTGTCATTATTAATAATAGTTATAGTAAAAGTTTATGAAAATAGTAAATATTAAATTAGGTTTATGGGGGTGGGGTGTTAATCAATTAGGTAATGATAATATTAACACATAATCTTGTCTAATTATTTTTGTTTCAAAACATTTTATACCCATATAACATTTTCATCTAATCCATGTCTGTTTCAATGTTTTAAAATTAATAATTATTTTATTTATATTCATGTCCTTTAAATAATTCCATGTATGTCCTCTTATAAAAGTGGAAATCCTCTACTCCCTTGTTCATTATTTTCAATCATTCATTCTTAGAAAATTCCTTCCCTAAAACCATTTTAGATTTATTCCATTAATCTTGGTGTCCATGTTATTCCCATAAGAAAAATATTTCAATGAATTACGTGTATTTCAAATAGGTTCTCTCAATTAATAATAGGTTAGTAGGCTTGTAATGAAAACAAGACTTCAGGAAAGTGGATTACATTACAATCTCATTTCATACCATGATTGTTTGTGATGAAGTTTCCACTGATGTAATTATATAACATGCCCATCAAAAATCTTATGAATTTTATCTTACTTCAGTTATTTTTTTTATAATAATTTTTTTTATTTTCCTATTATTAGGTACAAAAGATACATAATTATTTTTTAAAAGAAATCTAACATTTGTTTCACTTTCTTTATTATTATTTTTATACCATTTAAATACATTATTTTAAATTCTGTCAATTATTCATTCACTATTATACCTGGGATGGTTGAAGAAATATTTATCAATTTTTTTTGTTTTAATAAAATATCATAAAATGAATCCTATTGTCTTTTTCTAAACAATATAATTTTTATGAAATGAGTTAAAAAAATAATTATTTTAACATATACCACATTTACATATTCTCCCCCTGCAATGGACAGTCATATCATTGATAATTAAATTGAATGATTCAATTGTTATTTTCATATTTAATATTTTACTTAATATTTTATAATAATAGTAATTTGAAATAGGTTCTTTAAAAAAATTATTATTATTTCAATAAATGTAATAGTGAAAATTTAATGGAAATTTTCAACTATTTTATCATAATTTTATGATATTTATTCTTCATTGTCGATATAAATTTATGATATTATACCTTTTCATTATCTAGATGGTTTGTGGTTATGATATTATGAAGAAACACATTTTTTTATGGGTTATGTTACCACAAATGGATAAAAATTTTCATGTTTTTAAGATATACAGGAATGGATTTTTAATTAGTGACATGTGGGACAATTATATCACTATAATGGATTGAGAAATGATTAATGACTAATGAGATAAAATGGTACATATAGGTTATCCCATTCGCCAATGAATGAAAACAATAGGTTAACATGGCATAAGAGTAACAAGGGATGTGTATCATGGTTGGCATCCTTCACATTGGTTTTGAATGATTTTTTATGCCATACCATATGCCACTCTATAATGACATGATGTTATTCAAGTGTTACATTCTGATGGATCCTACTATTGGAATTCATTAGGATTCATTTTTTTATGAAATTCCATGTCTTATGCTATTACACATGGTAAGTATATACAATTTTTTAGTTAAAACCTTCAAATATTAAGATCATTTTCTCATAAAAAGATTACCATTTTATGAATAAATGGCCTTTGATATACATTATATTTTATATCACCGTGAATTTTCTCTCACCCTTTATTTTTTAACTTTTACCTAGGACATAAGGTATGGTTTTAGATATGAAATTTCTAACATGGGATCTTGTTGCGATAAATATAGAATAAGATAATTTATATCATTTATATATTAGTTTTTTATATATCCAAAATTTGAGAAACATTAATTTTTTTTATTATGGAATGGGTTATAATAGTATTTATTGAATATTCATCTAATAATATGTAATATTTATGAATGTAATGAATTATTCACCTCTGTTCACATTAGTGAATGATTTAGTTGTTTTTGAAATATAGGATAATGAATCAGTTTTGAGAAACCGTAGGATATGAATACATATAAGAGAAAATAATAAGTTATGGTAATGTAATGAGTGTGGTGTTTTGATAAAAGACATCACTACCTAAATGAGGGAATATTGATATTTCCATATAACATATTATCTTACGGGTACAAACAATGAATAGGGGGGATTGGTTACTTACTTGGTCATCATTGGTGCATGATGATTCAGCCTAATAATGAAAAAATAATTACATACCCTTATGGGATAATCTTGGGTTAATTAATATTTTTATTATGAACCATTATGATGGATTATAAATGTTTAAGACCCTAGATGACCTTAGTTAAACAAAATTTTTTTATTTACATGAAGGTTTTTTGATTTATACATGATATAATTTTTTTTTCAAGACTATATAGTTTATCTCTTTCATTATTATTTCTAACACTATTCTTTTTTAGCTTGAATATGTGGTTGGGACCAAAAGGAACCCTGTTTAAAAACAATTTGATGAGAAAGAAAATGATTTATTTCATAGAAACAAAAATTAATTGTAACTAGAAGGAATAAAATTTTAATAATTATTAAAAAAAATCTCACATTATGAACCATTCTAGAGATCCTATTGATAATAGGAGGGAGAAATGTTCTATTGAGTTTATCATAAGGGAGAAACCACCATTAGTAAGTGAGTCTTCTATCTTACTAATTAGTGAGAAATGGATTAGTTAGACTAAGAAGATATTTTCCAACCCCCAATTCTTTGAGTATAATAGTTATGTTTTATGTTTTTTTTTATGTATATAAACAGTAAACTCTTAAAAGGGGCATGAATAAACTAGGTGAAATTGAACCTATGGTGTGGGAAGTGTTTATAAATTTATTTTTAAATTAGTAGATTCCATATATTCCTTATATTAAAATATAAAATTTATTCATTAAGCTAAAAAAGAAGGATTTATATTAAATTAGTATATATGTGGAAAATTTTAAAAGTATTGGGATTTATGAGGTTTCTATTATCATCTTTCTAATATGAAATATATATAGAATCATTACTGGATTGAATCCACAATATTGATGGGTGTTTTCTATTTGATTTTTTCAAATCTATGTATTTACAATTCTTTGTGTTCTCAAGTTTTTAATGGAGATCAAAGGCATGAAAAAATCTTACTATTTTGATAAGAAAATAAATACTGGTTTTATTGGAAATTCATAAGATAAATATCATAGAGGGGATATGATTAGTCTAAAAATATTCCTGAGGAGTTGAATTAAATATTTAGGGAATTTTGGTAATGGGAAAGGTAAATTAATTCATTGTTCAATTTAAGGTTAATAAATAATCTAATGATGAAGCGATGGGAGAAATTCCATAACATAGTGAAATATCTACAAAATAAACCACCTAGAATACATTTTTTCTAATTCCAGGACTATGAGAATTATGATAACAAGTACATAAACCTATGGTCTATTTAATAAAATCATCATGGAAAAAAATTGTTTCCATAGAAAAAGAGATATCTCATTGGATTAATATTATGTTTGTGGATTATGAGAATGTAGTGGAAACAATATACATACCATACACTCCAGAAAAAATAATGCCTTATTTTCTTAAGGTTTTTCCCATTCATTTATTTTAGAATAAATTTTTTTATGCCACATTTCATGCTCAATAATTAGATGCTTAATTGCATGTGAACATAAGTAATGTTAAGATGAATGAATCATAATTTTATGATTCTAAACCATTGGATGCTATTGGAATGTTCTTTTGAATAATATTGTTATTCCGCCACTTGATCAAAATGTTTTTTAATGGAGTGTCTATATTTATAAAATGACATATTATTTCCTATGTAAGGGATTTCAAATTTGATATTATGAGCCAAAATATTATTTTCTATCATTGTGATGATAAATATAGAGTTAAAATTGAAGTACATTAATTATATGGGTATTTATTCCTATTAATAATTGGTAATTTACCTCGTATGGATGGAAGAATACATACCATGTTCTAGAACTATATAAAACACACCATATATAAATAAATTAATTGAGTTTTGTTATTTGAAGAAGAAACTATAGGATAATCATGATATGTGATTCATTTAGCGGTGTTTCTATCTATAGGTTGTATATATTAAACCAGTTAAGAAAAAAGATAGATCTCTGTACTCTTAATTGATTATCAAAAACATAACATGGAAACAAGATAAAAAATATAATCCTTCACCATATATTGATGATTTTTCTGATCCATTATGAGGGGGAAAATATTTTTCGAAGATTTAACTTTTTTCTTAAAACTGTCAATTACGTGTCAAAAATTGGGAAAACCCAAAGACAGTTTTTTTATTTGGGAGAGACCATATGAATTTATTTTGATTTCAATTTTTATTAATAATTTATCCACATTATTCTTGTATTTAGTGAGTAGTGTAATTTAAAATACCTTGATCAATTTTTGGAAATAAATTTTCATATCATTCTTATATATTTCAAGATAATGGATGTGCATGATGATCCCTCGAGTATTGTACTAAAGACCAAATGGATGTATCAAAAGATAGAAAAATTTACAATGTCTTTTTTTGGATATATAACAATTTATAATATCACCATATATATTTCATGTAAGGGTATATCAATGGGTACTTCAATGAAATCAATTTTTAAGAAATTCACATGACAAATCATGATGATGAAGATAATTAGTTTTCATTGATTAAATGGGTATTATCAATAGAAAATAAATAATTTCTCAGTGATACCTTATATGAATAAAATTTTTACAAAGAAGGGATATGGTTACATTGGACTTATGAATGTGATTTATATTTCAATGAACAGTGGGAAGGTTTGTTAATGAACCTATGTTCACACTAACCTACATTGGATAAAGGACTATGATTTATAGTTATATATCAAATAACAAGTTGGGATGTCTTCTTATTAATAATTATATGATCATATATTTTGATCCAAAAAATTAAAATGTTCTAGAGTAGGATTTCCTAACACATTATCTAGAGTTAATAGTGATAATATTTGAATCAATGATATGGAGGAATTATCATCACAAATAAATTTTTAAATATATTGAGATCATAAAATATTAGTGTATATAATAACCCAGGAAGAGTTTCACATCTGATAGAGAAAACAATTAGAGTTCATCTAATATTATGAATAGTAAATACACTTCCACCATGGGAGGATGAAACAGTGTATGATTCTAGGTTATCTATAATGAGTATCAAAAAAGATAATATATATTTCGTTTTTTAAAGGATGGATCAAAAAACCTGAAGGTAGGGCAGAATCAATATATTTTAAATTGTGTGTTCATCTATCCAACCCTGTGAATATTAATGTAGAATATATGTAAAATGTATAGTTGAAAAATAATGTGTGAAACATTCCAAATTTCATAACTCGTTGTGATTAACTTATACAGTCCATGTACATAATATGTGTCCCATTAATAGAAAACATGAAGATATAGATTTTGGAATTGGCATGTAGTTCATCATTCTATATTCATCATAGATGTATGAACATATTCACATAAATGAAGGATTATTTGGGTGGGAAACATGAATATAGAAATTTTAAATTATATAACTCAATAGTTAGTGTATCTGTTAGTTAAGTCTATGAGATGGAATTCAAATATGATTTCAAAAACATTTCTCATACAAAAATAAAAATTGGAAAATAGTACCAAGGATTTCATAATTATCTCCAAAAAAATATTAAATAGTTGTAATGATATTCTATTTTTAGTTAATAACCTTTCAAAGTTAGAATATATTATTTCTATAAGAAAACATTAATATCTTTATCATCCTAACGTAATATATGTTAATGATGTTGTATGCTTAAATGTGGGTCAACATTCAATTTTTCTGATTGAGATATGATGTTTTCCTCATTATTATGGTGAAGTCTTTAATAAGATTTGGATAGAGTGTTGTGTTTCTGTACTTATTATCATCCTCATATAGATGTCATTTTTGATATGACAATACAAAACTGGTGTGATAGGTTGATATTTTGTTGTGTAGATTTTATATTTGGTTGGGATAACCACCATCTACTTTTTTATTTTCCTAACATCACAAATATTCACTAGAGTACTAAGATCGATCCTTGTAAATCCCTATATTGAAGGAAATTTGGAACTACAACATATTGGGATAGTACTATAGAATGAATGATATTGTGACATGGATTAACTATGAAAACTATAGAGATGTTTTGATCCATTTACTATAATACCAAGTATACCAATATTTAATAGATGATTTATGTTGACAATCACCAAAAAATATATAATTTATTGCTATTAGAGTGAATTATTGTAAATATATCCAGGGAATAAGGTTACAATATTCAAAAATAAGTTAATGCTGATCTATTGGTATATTTTCACATTTTATAATTTTGATCGAGTAGGTATGAAAACGTTTCTCTTGATAATTCCAAAAAACCACTCTCTTATTCTAGATAAGTTCTTGGTATCTCTCCAAGAAAAGTACATAACATATCATTCAAAAGTTCTAATATCTGTTGATGTACAAGAGGATCATTAAGTTTCCAATGTTCAACTACTAATATAAATTTTTAATCATTGAGATATAATGATATGAAACAAAAAAACATACTAGGTTAATGTAACGAAGAGGAATATAAAATATCAATAAGATACTTGGGAATGTGAGAATATGATGAAGATAAAATTTCACCATTTTCTTTTATGAGTATGATCGAATTTTTAGGGTGAAATTTATTTTATATAGTGTAGACTATTTCACCCCATGATTTTATATATTTATTCCTTTTAATATAAATACAGAATGTTCTCTTTTATTCATTACACACAACACCGAGTCTTGATGAACACATGATATAGTGTACATTTATTAAATCACTATCATATTTCCATGAATGAATAGGATTTAACCTATTATATATATATATATATATATATATACATTTCTATCCTAATTTAAATTCTAATAATTAGTTCTTATGAAATAATCATTAAATTTTGGGATAAAAATTCCACTTTTTAATGAAATATATTTTTATACAAGTCATGTATTATTATCGAAATAGAGGATATTGACCTATATTATAAAGTTTCCTTAATGAAATTAATTTTTAATGTTAAATTATTCATAAATACCTTACATATATATTGGTTAAAAGTGATAATAAAATCATTTCATAGTAAAAATGGGTCATTTTTTAAAACATGGTTTTTATGTGTGCATTGTGTCTTTATCGAAATAAAATAAAAAAGTATTATTGATTACTAGTTTTAATAAAAAGTATAGATTATATATTCAATAATTTATTAATATTTATTTTATAGTTCATACTATTCAAGGAATGGAAATGAATTCCCTTTTAATATTAATTATGAATTTCCTAAAAATGTGTTTTTTTTCTTTTCTCGCTCTAATTTCAAAATTAATTTCATTCCCTATATATTAATTAATTTTTATAAAATTGATTCCAAATTTGTAATAATTATGTAAGTATTTAGTAGTTATTCTATTTAATTTTTTAAAATAATTAATTACAAAAAAATATTAATTTGATACCATAATTTATTTTGAAAGTGATTTATGGGGTGGCCTAAGAGGTAATTGTATCATTTCCACATGAACATTCCATATTATTATTGGTTAAAGAGATTTTGATCCAATAATATATTATAAATTAATATATTTCTATTTAGAAGAATTATTATTGAGTATGAGATTATTTATATTTAAATAGTTTTGATATTTCCAAATGATTCCTCCCTCTCTTTCTCTCTTATAAAATGGAACCTCATCTTATTTATTCCACAATTTTAAGCCTTCAATCATAGACCCACCCCTTCCCCAAAATAGTAAATATTAAATATAGTCTTTATATTATTAATAGTATTCTCTGATGAATAATATTTCAAGGCTTCTGGTGAAATCCAATGGGGGCCTCTCGAAGAAGAGAAAGCCAGAGTTATTACAATGAAAGAAAATCCCGGTGTAAGGGTTTTAAATTAAAATTTCATTTAATGGTATTTTTATGTTAAAATTTATTTGTATTAAATTATATGATATATCTCACAAAATATCACGATTTTCTATCACATATTATTATTTATGTAGAATAAATTTTTTCCTATAATGTTACCCCTTTTAAGTGTTCAATTAACTAACCAAATGTTTTTAGGAAAGAATGATCATGGTTTATTCATTTTTTGGGAATATTTTCCATTCATGACCATATTTTCATTTAAAAAATTTCCTAAATGTTTTAAATATTCTATAATCATTTTTTGATGTCACTTTAACCATGATTGAATTTCGATAATAAGATTTAAATCAATCTTATATTATTTCTGAATGAGGTACTTTTTACTAATGATTAAAAAAATAATTATTTTAAGACATTCCTCATGAATGGATTTCCCTCTCTCAGGAATACTCATTTAGTTTAATATTACATAGCATGTTTCTATAGTTAATTTCAAAAAAAATGTTTTTCTTAATATTATTTAATTTTTTACATCAAGTAAGTAATTTCAAAATGAAAATTCCATTTTCCTCAAGAAATGATCTTGTCAGAATTTAATGCTATTTTACATTTATGATAACATATATTTATGTAACATATGATTCCCTTGGTATATAACTATGTGATACTATCCTAATTCATTATATTGGTATTTTTTTGTTATGAAATAGTGATGAATCTTTTTATCCCTTCCATGGGTTATGTTATGATTACTGGATATAAATTTTCATATTTATGGGGAGTATATATGAATAGATTATTATCTTTGAATGTTTGGGTATGGTTAACGAAAGTTAAGATAGTGCTGTATTACTCTTATAACAATTTAATGCCTAAATTTTCATTTATATATCCCTTTCATTTCCACACATATCATCTAAGCTTATCCTTTATTAATTTTTATTTTACCATGGATAAAAATTATTTTTTATGCATGATATGTACAAGGCGTTTGTTAGCTAAAATGTGTTTTTCATAAGTTACTAAACTTCTATGGTTATAGAGTGGGTTACAAGGGTATTTAATGAAGATTCATTTAATAATATGTAATATTTATATATGAAAGGATTGGGTCACCTCATGTTGGCAGTTTTATATTTTGAGACCCTATGGATCATAGTAATTCAATGGAGGTATAGTCTATACATAAGAACCTAATTATCTTGTATTGGGATGGTTTATAATATTGATATAATAGTAATTATAAATTAATTTTTAAAGGAAAATATTTAATAGTGGGGAGAATGTTGTGACCTTTTATTTTTATTGAAAAGGAAATCAGTAATTCTTGTTTTTATAGATCTTGTCCCCTTAAAAGTGTTAAATTTAATTTTTCCAAAAAATTAAAAATTGTAAATATTTTCTTAGGGACCGATTTATCAAATTATATGATGTTTAGCATTGGGTGTTTTTTTGAGATTCTTGGTTGATTTATTTTATTATAAATAATTGAAAATTGGTATTCATAATAACCATTCTCCTAGTTGTGGACAATAATATATCCAATGTATAACCATGTATTAGAATTAAAATAGTGTGGTTGTTCTTATAATATAATTTTTTCTAAGCTTAAGTATTTTTATTTATGGATTTTATTCCCTAGAATGGGCCACAATCAAGTAGGAATTTTTATTTCTTTTGTTTGTTATGGGTAGTAATATAACCCTGATACCTTATTCATATAATGATGAAAATTTTTCAACTAGGTAATACTGATGGGTGATGGTGGGAATCTAACCGTGGGAGGGAGATTTTACCTACATATTTGGGGAGTTGATGATCGACAATGGATCATTGGTGTGAATATATAACTGTTTTTTGAATATTTATTAGGTATGAAATTAAAGCCTTATTTTCCATGATTTATATTTTTAAACACATTATTTTCATTTTCATTATGTTTTCTGTGGATATCGACTAAATGTTTTTGGAGGTGGTGTGATATATGGTAGAACAAGAAAACAAGGCTTATCTCTTGGGTTTTCTTATATAGAATGTGTAATCAAATTTATTGATATATTTAAAATAGAAATTCTGTTTATTTTATATATGGATATGGTCCCTATAAACCCCATAAGAGTGACATGGTGTTTTGATGAAAACCCCATGACATGTCTATTCATAGAGTACATTAATATAGGTGTGAATGGAAATAATAACTTGTTACAGTACATGGAATGTAATTAAAATCACATTACATTCATGGTTTCATGGAAAATAATGGAATCTGTTAATGATAATGGGAATTTCCTAGGCTCCAAACAATATATAACTATTATAAATTTTCTTGTAGATTGGGATCAAATAACCCTGGCCTCACCAATATATACAGATAATCCCTTGAGATTCACATGGTAGGAAGTCATGGTTAAGATTGTGTGAAGTGATAAATATTAGTACTCATGGAACATAGTGGTATCTACCATGATGGATTAATGAGTTCCACATTCCATGTAAATTAATGGCATACACTATGTTGACTAAAGTCATATAAAATATTTTCAAAATTAAAATCCTGAATATTTTTCTAGTCAAAAATACATGTTGATTATTTTACATTCCATGAAATATGGATAATTTTATTCTCTTATAGTACTTCAGACAAGTGTTATAGTTGGGAAAAATATGAACACATTTAATTGTTTTTTCATTTAGATAAACCTCATTTAATACCCATTTGTTTTAAAGAATTTTTTAATGGATTTATTTTTAAAAAAATTCAATTGAAATGACTAGGATTATGTATGGTGTGTTGATGTTACAATTGATTTGGTCACCCCTTATGAGATTCTGATTTCATAGAATAATACCCACACAAATTTTATAGAGGTTGTACCCCATCTTCTATTAAAGCTATAGATCCTCCATTATTTTTATTATATGAATTTAGATAATAGAGATATTACCACCTTAATCATAATGAAAATTAATTCTCCCAAACTATAATCTAATTTAGTATCTCCCCACAAGATAGCGCATGTGTGCTCCACCTATATAATAAAATGATAAATACTATACGATGCAACATGCATATTTAAATAGTGATTTGTAAACCAATTTCCATCTTACATCATCTCACCATGGTCTAGGTCACACAACACGAGTCAAAGAATATTTTTAGGACAAGGATAATAATGTTATAGTATAACCCTGTTTGTTGAGGAATGGTCCCCCATCAATAGGGGTTTTATACTCCCTTGGTCAATATAGAAGCCTAAGACAATGTGGTACCCCAAATATAAGCTTAGTTTGATCATATTAGAATATATGTAATTTTATTGTTAAATCGAAATTAATTTTGATTATCCCTTAGTGATATGGTTTTAAACACTATAGTTTTAGATGAGTGGATGGATGCTATGTATGGAAAAAGTAAGTATTATATGGGTCTATATATTGTACAAAACATTCTCGTATTCCATTATGGTATGATATTTATTTGAAACCTACACAACTACAACACCACCAACAGTTAGTCAATAATCATTGATAATCTAATATAAAATATCAATCACAATGAAAATATTAGATATAAGACATGGACATGAAGTAGAATCTTAAACTGAGAAAATAATAAGATAAGGATATAAAATCTAGATCAATTGTGAATAAATAAAAACAAAAAATAATAATAATAACAAACCCACTGAATATAAAGTTATTTCAAAACATTGAGCAGGGGGATAACTGTAGATCCAATAAATGTATCTTTAGGTTATAAGCATATCCACATCCCCTAATTGAACCCAGCTCCCAACTCTTCCACATGTTTTTGGGATTCTCTGCATTCCACTATAGAGTAGAATAAAGGGACACTATAACCACTACTGATATATAGATGTATCACCACTGGAGGACCATACCATCACTGATTGTACAATAGGAAGAGATAGTGATGATGAAGAACCACATAATGCTTTATTACCTTGAATAATAGTAGATGTTCGTATTTTATTTTAGTCTAAAAGAATAAATATCAGAATATTTTAAATATGAAAGAAATTAAAAACTCTAGAAGGGTACTACCCAATTATGGTTAGACACTCTATAGGTCCTTATAAGATAATTTATCACTTCCTAGACTATATTATTATATTTTAACCCAAGAATGACTATATATAGAAATGATTTAAATTTTTTGCAATGCCTTAACCTAGAAAAAATCATCATTGGATGAATTCCTATGAGAGGTACCACCCATGAAGGGAATATATGGATTATTCATTTATCTGTTCATATATATTGAGACACCTAAAATGGAATGAGGTCCCCTCCATTTAAAAGGAATAATATAGAAAGAGGAATCCCATATGACTATGGGGGGCCGTCATTATTTCTGTTCATTATGTATTTAGGGTGTTGGATGGATTACTTTTTCACTCACCCCTATACAAGCTTCACTACAACATGTTTTATATCGATTATGGTGACATGAAAATTAGGTATTATCACAGTGGATATGGAGATATTTTAGTTATAATAGACTTATTTCATAGGGGAACATGTTGGATCATGAATATAATGTTATCCAATAGTGAACCCCAATCAGTATTATTTCATGTAATTATAATCAAAGCTAGTTTCATTGATTATCCATTGTGATGTTGTGGAAGGAAAGCATTTCACAAATTTTATGTGTACGATTTATGTCATGGTACTATAGTTTTATAATATCATTTAATAGTGGTGACTTCCCATATATGACTACTATAGTTTATAATTGTTTTAGACATGTAATTATTGTTGTATAGTTTCACATGTATCCTATGTGGTTTATGAGACAATGTATTCTGGTGTTGTTTATGTATTTTGTTTTTCAGATAATACAATGAATTCCATTTGGTATATATCCATTCCGTAATAATCACCCATCGTTATGCTACTGATGGTAGGTTTGGGGTAGCGAACTCAGTTTACATATGTTCTAGGGGAAGTCTTGGTTAGTCAAATCCTATAGTACGTGGCCTCGAGTGACAAATGAATGAGTATTTTACAATTTAAATCAATCCTGAAGGTTCTATGACACCAAATATAACTAATAATTACATTTTAATATTATTCCATTCATGTATCATTGATCAAATATTAATGATGTCATCATCCATAAATTTTTTTTAGTCATTATATATTCAATTAACATTTATAATTATATAGTAATGATGAAAAATATATCATTCTTATTTATTATAATCCTATTCTTTTTCTTTAGGTCTAGTTTCATAGCACACATGTCACGTGTCTTCTCTAATTATCATTATTCTTTCTCCATCACAAATAATTTCCTTTTAAAATATAAGGGTTGAATCCAAATAAGTAATATATTTATATCTCCTATTCTTTATCATCAACTTATTGAACATCAAAACATATTTTTTTACCCATTTCAACATGTACCGTGGGGATATTATATCCTTCATGTTTCATGAATCCTTCATAAAATGATTTTACATTATTTAATGATAAACTCCCGCAATATTATGAATATTTCATTTTTTTTTCAAATTTGGTAATTCCATTTATGAGTGGGATATTTTTTCCTAAGGTGCAACATTTTCAATTTCTCTCATTAAAGAAATTTACTTGGGGTTCTTATTCAACATACTCTCCATAAATCTATACATTTAAATTTTCAATGATGTTTCCAACGATTACATAGATGAAATAATTTAAATCAAAGATTTATATTAAACATTCATTTCCCCTTCTTTCAACCTCATTTAATATAATTACTTATGTAAAACATTCAACCTAGGATAATCTATATCATTGAATTCATCATTATCCAATTCATCAAAATCACTGATTTTTAGACCATCAAATGTTCTAAAATAATGATAATTTTTACATTTTATCATCGTATTTACTATTTATCCTCTCCTAATTTCAAAGGTAATTTATTTTATATGAATCTGTTCAATTGTGAACTTATCCACATCTATATCTCCTAACACAATAATGTGTAATCTTATATAGAGGCACTAATAGAATCTTCATACCCATATTCCAGTTTTCCAAAAAATATCTATATCCTCATACAATAGTAATAAATTGGTTCCCCCTTCTAATGAAATCATCAAACACTTCCCTATCTATTATTCTATATTATTTTCATAAGATAAAAAATCCTAACCTTGAATCTATAACCCTGTTATCTCATTCATTGACAACATTTCGACATTCTCATTCTATATATTCGTATATATTTCTTAATATTTAACTAATTCAATCATGAAAAAAGAGAATAATAAATTTTTTATTAGTCATCCACGATCATCAATGTTCATTTGATCAATTTTATTGAGGGTAAATATCCACCTTAGTGTAAATCAATTTAAATTTATATTAAAATATCACACCATAATGAAAAAATTTATGGTTTTAATCGTTCCTTTCATATAAAATATTTCTAATTAATAATGGAATTTTTTAATTTTTTGATGTTTGGAATGCCCCACGAAAAATGAATAATTAATAATTTAGTGAATAATGTAGATGGGTCCATGAGATAAAACCATAAATTCATAAAATATAAGTGACCCTATTATCACAAAATGTATTGCGAAGTGGGTGGGGATCATGGATATTCATCCCATTAAAATTTCGAAATAAAATGGATATATATCCCTTATTACATTCAAGTTACATTTGATCTAGTGGAAGACATTAAAATATAGCCTTCTCAAAATTTTCTTCATAGATCATGAAAAATAATAGAAATCATATAATACATGATTTTAATAGGTTAATCTACAAATTAGATTTAATTTTATGTGGTATAGAGTGAATAATAGCGCACTTTGTTCTGTATGACACAAATAAAATTTTTAATTATAAGTGGATGTGTGGAAATACTATTATACATATATTTTCATGCATATCTTTAAATAAAGTGTGTATGTAGTTATAAAATAAAATATAATTATAAATAGGATAAAATTTCTGAGTATAAATTATTTAATACCATTTCTATAATCTCTATCATAGAGTCTCTAAATAGAGAATAAAATTTCTTGGTGTATACCCAGATATAATAGAGGCTTTTACTTGATCGACATACCATGAAAAATTGGGCTAAGATAAAAAATCTGAGATTAGATGATACCATGATCAAAATAATAATATAATTAGTTATTATTCCACTTAGTGAGATCCCAAGGATGATATATGAATCCATTAATGACATTATATTTTTATTTCACTCATAATAGAATTATATACCATCAATAAAAACTAATTAGAATATGATTTTATATTCCATGTAGACTCTGTTTGATCACATATAAAATATTACCTCTTTTTTATTATGATTTATTAATCTATTTATTAAATTTAAAAATATTTAAGAGGGTAGGATTACTATAACGTGATATATTTTAACAATTTATTTACCCAAATGAAATACCACTTGAATTGGAAAAGTTCTTTCATCCCAAGGAATTTTCTGGGTAGTTTTAATAACTAAATCATAAAATTGTAAATATTCATCAAATTGGGTGATAGAAAAAAATAAAATAAAAATAATATTTGAAATATTTAATTACAAAAAAAAATTATAAGCAATCAGTTTCCAAAAAAAAATCCAGAAAATTACTAAGTGTAATCTATAATATGTTATTTCACAACAACTAGATAATATTTTCAATTTTTAATATCATTTGAAGTAATATAAATATGATTTTATTTAAGGATAAAATTTTATTAAAATTTATAAAGTATATATATATAAATAGTTTACATAATATATCTATTTAGATGTCAAAATAATCCACAAGGCACACATTATAATTTTTATGTTTCATTCCTACATAGTTTGTGAAACATCAATATATACCAACTATAACATCTAATATACGACTCTTAATAATAGAAAATTATACAAAATTAAAAGGACCCATTATAATATACAAACATTTCTTCATAATAAAATATATTCATAGATACCTAGGAATGTCACATTTGTTTCATCTATCACAAGCTTGAGGAACCAATTCTAACAATCCAATTATTAATGTCCTAAATTGTGAGTCAGTTGCTGTATAGAGGGGGTTCCATTTTTGTTAGAAATATAATTCCATTTTTTAAAAATTTATATTTTTATGTTAATCAATAATTTGAAACATTTTATAAAATATGAAATATAAAATTTGTTATATAGGTTGATATAATATTTCAATTCCACTACCATTGATACCAGTCACATACTCCTTCCACTAGATTTCTATTTTATAGAGCTAATAAGTCAATTAATTATTATATTCATTTTAAATTATTCATTAACTCTAAATGACACATATATTAGGACAGTTAAATTAATCACACATTCAAATTGTACAAAATAGTATAAATTACATATTGATAATAAATATAAGCATGGTCTCTTCATAGGGGATGGGGTTTTAGTAGTGGTTTCAATTTATATAAGAAGAATATTGGGATATGGATGTGGTGTTTTGAGGTTGGGGATATAGTGTCGTTTGAAATATGGATATTGTATTGGAAGGGAGAATCTGAATATATGTTTTTAGGACACGAGGATGAATATATCACTAGCGAAGTATGTACAAGGTAACTCTATTTCTATATTTTCATAATTTAAATAATACATTTATATTTCAATAGAATTATTATGGTGATATATTTGTTTATATTACGCATAGATTTAATAACATATTAGTTTTACTCTCTATCACCTAAATCCATTGGATGATTCGTCCAATTTATATCTGTGTCTCTACGAAGGAATGAACTGAGAATTTTCAGATTCTTACCACTATTAGAATATACTATTTTTATTGATTTTTTGGATTATGTTATTGATTTGGAGGAATAATAATATCTCATGAATTATTTATTTGAGCCTAATTTTGATATTTTTTAAATCATGGGATTTTTTAATTTCTTGGTATCACATTATGGAGATATTATATTTTCTTTTTAAAAAATTATATAGTGTACATTTATATAATTATTTTTTATTTTGATTTTTATTGTTTTAATGGTTAATTTCCATTCATTATAAGGATTAATTATGATAAATCCAATAATAATAATTTTCATACCAAATGATATAGTCACCAATACAAGGTCAATTTCATGGGAATTGGGGTTTCAATTGTAATCTAATTTCATACTAAATATTTTACTGGATGAGGTAGTGTTATTATTGAGACAATTATTGGGATATGAATTCTATACGAGTATCAATAATGATAATTTATAACATACTGACAAAAATTACTAGAGGGACAACCATTGTAATGTAGGATTTCAACCATTATTCTATGAAATTTTCATGTCCCTAGGATTTAATTTCAATTATAGGTTAGGTGATGGAAATAGAGAAGGATAGTTTTTTTGAGGTGATGGTTGTTTATGGACATGTGCAGTAGGTGTTAGTGAGTTATAATGACTTGGGAAGGTCAATATAAAACTTCAATATATTTATTTTGACTATTTTTATTCCCATTATTTAATTACTCTGACTCTAGTAGGGTTTACAGTTTTCCCTATAGAGGGGCTTCATCATCTACATGGATTATCTACACCAATGGTGGATAAGTTAATTTTAATTTATTGGGTTTTAATGAGTATCTTATTGAAGGGGAGTGATCATATAATTGGGGATATTGTTTTAAAATATATCACACATTAATGGTTTATATCTTTGTTGGATTGGTCACATTATATAAAATTATATATTTATTTATATCCTAAGTGGGTTTATTTTTATAATATAAACAAATATCAAATAGTTTTTATTTGAAAAAGATATCAAATGAAGTCGATTTTATGTAAAAAATATAAACCATTCAATCACAACTTGCAAGTAAATTTTTTTATAGTTGATGTAGTGATAATGAAATTTCTAAGAGTTGAAGGGGATTTTGATGATTTTACACAAAAAAGATAAACATTTTACCTCCATGGTGGGAGATAATGTTTGATATATATCCATAGATTACGACATATGTTATATCAATGACTACATATCAAACGAAATATGATGATATTTGAGGGCCACAACTCTAGTTTATTGATATGATGTTGAGGTGTTACATTCACACTATTTTATCTCTATGAGGGCTATTGGATTATTTCATGAAAAGGATGGTTTTAGTTTGAGGATCTCTATTAGTTTCCATTAGTTTAATCATGAAATAATGAATAATCAATATCTTTTTCCAATGATTTATATGTTATTACAATAAAACAAATATGATACTTGGTTCTCACCAATAGTCTGACCAGAAGGATTCAATAAGACAATAATATATGAGGTTAATATTAAATAGTCCATATATTAGAATTTTTTGGTGATTTTTGTATTCATGGTAATTCATTGTAAAATTATTAATGAACTAATGATGTTTATGAGACTAATGATTTAGGTATTTAGTACTTATCATTATAATTTTATTGTGGTGTTATTAAAGATGTCTTTTTTACTATTTTATCGAGGATTAACATGATGAATTCCTGTAAATTATTTTTCTAATTATTTCATCAAAATTAATAATAAAGGAAAATTTTGTAGCATATATTTTTTTGAATGGGATTTTAACTTCCTTAGCTATGTAATATCTCTATAAAGTGTAGTTTTGCATCCATATAAAATTGAGTAATTTGTTTTATAGGTGGTACCTATAAATATATTGATGATTTATATCTTTTAGAGGTTTTATGGAGATTATCAGATGTTTATATTTCACATAGCCTAAATTGAAGCCACATTATCATCTTTGACAAGTTTGGGAAATTAATTCGGTTGGATTCAATAATGTTAGTTAATATTTGAATTCCGGGTGGAGATGTTGACTATATCCCATTTCCGTCATTTAATTTATTTTTGAAATATGATTTTTGTCTAGTATTATACTTCATTTAATTCCTTATGGTTTTTTTAATGTATATGATATTCATATATTAGTTTTCTATATAGTTTATTTTTCATAAAATTTACAATGCCACTCATGATTTCATGTTCAAAACTATTTTCCCTTCTATAAAACATATTAGATAATATTTTTTGGGGAAAAAATTTTATATACATGGAGATAAAGCGTTTTTTTCATATAATTTAATAGTGATATTAGAATAGACTCTAGTGATGATTGATATAGTTCATATGTAATTATTAATTATACAAATTATTTACTCTAATAAAATGAAATGTGGAGTATGATGCGATGAGTGAGAAATTTGAGAGTAATATATTTCATGAAGAATGTGGGTGTGGAAATATTGATGTGTGTAATAAAAAAATTCCATTTAGATAAGGATATGAATAATGATAAATGAGGTTTATAGCTAATCTTGGAGAATTTGAGTATGAAAAAACTATTGGAATAATATCTCCTATAAGACCCTTGGGTAGAGGTATATAGATACATGGTATTTAGAAAAGAAGTAGTTGATAGTAATATAGAGGTTAAGGATCATCTAGTGTTGTTCAATGGGAAGCTACATGTTCTTGGGTGTATACATGTATAATATTTCAATGAGTTTCAGAGATGATAATTTGAGTTATTACATGATATGACCAAGATTTACCATACATTGAAGAAATAGTTAGGGTGGTTTGGGATAAATAATTTATTGGTTGATTTTTTTTATATATTTTTTTCATTTTAACTACGAAATTATGTACATAATTTTCTAACTACTATGGGATCACTATAACATTGTACCAAAAATTATTGATTTATTGTATTGGAATTTCTATAGCAATGATGTAACCCAAGGTTATATTGCAAATAATCCACAGGCAATTCTATTAGAAATAAATTTTTATTCTAGTTAGTCAACATTTTATAGATAGTGTGCATTTAATAATGATGTGAATATAAATAGAATAAAATCTGTAAAATTTTAGTGCAAAATATGGTCTATCCTGGGTGAAATCCCCTAGTATACACATATTATATATGTGTGGCCTACGATGGATAATTCCTACCATGATTTTTAATATATTTTACAAAAAATTAAATATTATTCACACTATATTAAATCAATGAAACTTATTAGTCATGCAATTTTTATTAATGGAAATTTCACAAAATTCTAAATATGTGCTTATTTTTTCTCTAAAATCACTGATGAAATTAAAAATATATATAATATTATGATTTTTTTATATTTTTTATTTTAAATTCATATTTATAATAATATATCACATTTAAGTTCTTTATATATATATATATCTATATCTATTAACGTCCCAAATAAAAAATATGTATGGTATAAGAAAAGTGATATAATGTAAATTTATAGATCATTCGGGGATTAATAATGTTCAATCAAGTTCAATTAATGATAGGGTATATATTTTAATATGGAACTAGATAATAAAAAGAACATAATAACAAAAAAATATCAACATTATAAATCCATTATCCCATAGTTATAATAGTCTAAAAACTCAAAATGACATCGAGTTTCATATCCCTGGTTAACCCCAAGTGTTTAGATGATTAAGATTTATAATGATAGTATAATATATATATATATACATACATAAAATTACCCATTAAGTGTATGCACAATAATTTATGATATCTTTTTTTATTTGATGGATAATTCATCTATGTTTTTCATTAATTATGTCCCAATTCAATTTTGTTAAATTATTCATCCTTTTTTATTATATTAGCATGTTTTAAAATGAGTTAAATAATAACTAAATTGATAGGGATTAAAAAGATATTTCATTCTATATTTCACTGTAAATAATCATTATAATTATTTTAGATTCAATCTAATTATATATCTCTAGGTTTTGTATTGTTTAATTATATAATGTTTAGTGTAAAATACCATTCCCCCAAATTTATTCATATTTTAGGCCCCTATTGGACCACATGTTGACAGATATATCTCTCTATTCATCTCAATTAATTACACCCCCTTACACTAGATTATTTAATGTAAGGAATTTAATATTTTAATTCAATATTAAGAATGACATGATTAAAATAGAAAATTGATGTCTTGTTGGACATATTAGTTAGATGATTACATTTTACTATTAAATATGAAATCCTGATAAAATACAAAAATTAATATATAAAAGATAAAGGGTGTATTTGATATATGTTAATATTTTTGAATAAACTTTTAACGTAATATCCTGCCTATTTTTCAATTTTAGTAATGGGAATACCAATTTTAGAAATAACACATTTGTGTTAAATATATGATTACATATAAAAAAATTTAGTACTCACATATCACCAAAAACTGACCTCATAAAAGTATTAATTTTAAAACATAGCATATGAAATTCAAGATTTTTGAAAAATGTAGTTAAATCCAAATAAATTTCCATAGAACAATAAGACATCTTGAAAACATCATATTATATTGATAATTGATACATGTTGTCAACATTTCCAAACAAAAGGGCTGGAACAATATTTGGATTTAAAGTGACTCATCCACTATTGTTCGTGCTATTTGAGAGGGAGAAATGCAGCTTGCTTGGCCACTAACCACACAATGGATAAGATTCCTTGATTCCCTTATGAGTTTTAATTTCATTGCCACACATGCCTTTTGAGAAGCTAACATGATTTCAGATGGTCATGCTAACAAAGGAATCAACAAGGGCATCACTTGGAAGGATGACTTGCTGGTTGAGGTTTTTCCACATAATGATAAATATTGTAATAAGATTATTTATTTCAGACTCTTGTAGTTTGATTTTCTTTTTTATTAAAATGTGTCTCGGACTTGATTATAAAAATTTGTAATTAAAAATATGGGGATTTAAACCATCATTATTCCCTCTTATATATCCCTACATGTCATAAATTTCATCAAGACCGATTTAATTATTATATATATAAATATTTGAGTTTTTTTAGTTTTTATAATCATTAAAATTAATTATTTTTAAATGGTGTGAAATAGTTGGATAATACACAAACTAAAACATTTGTTAATCTGATATATTTATTAAATTAATCTTATATGAAATTAATGGTAGAAAACCATTTTGAGGGATCAAAAATTAATTGTAATTTCATAGTAGAGAAAAATTTCTAACGAAACACCTTAATAAAGGAAATTTGAAATATGTGTAATTTGATAATAAGAGGAATCAATAATAAATAATTTTTATTATAAATTAAATATATTTCAATTATCATGAAAATAAAAAATTGATCCAATCATTAATAAAAATGCAATGTTCCAAAAATCCTCAATTTCTTGAAAATAAAATTTTGAATTGATGTATGTGAAGGTTGAAATTATTTAAAATGATATCACATTTAAAAATGGTGATAAATTATCAGAATTATATTAATTATTACAAATTTGTGAATAAAATTATAACCCAGAGTACATACACTCCAAATATGGTGGTCCAATATCCCTAAATGTATTCCCATTGTGTTTTTTCATGGCTTGGAGGAGTTGTGGAAGATATTTATTGTGTTATATAGGTAATGATAGTGTTTTTTATTTATTGGGTAACCAAAAAATGTGGTCAGGGGTATTCCTTGATGTTGTGGCCTAGTCTTCTTAGAAGCTGGCCATGGGATGGCTGTGTTTTTTTGGGATGCCCTATATTAGGAGAAATGAACTGGTTGGTCATTTTTTTCATTACAATTATTGGGTGATCACCCTCTATAATATGTGAAGCATGGAATATCCCGGATAAGTGTTTTTAATTGGTGTGGTTCTCATAGACACCACCTATGTGAAATGTGGTGTTGGGCCACAACCCTACATGATATTGAGCTTTGTGAGGAGATAGAACCCATCCATTTTGTGATACATTGTCATTGTTGGTCCTGGAGGGAATCATAGGAGACGACCCTTCTTGGAAAAAATAGTGTCTTAGGGTATGATTGTCGTATAATTACATTTTATAAATTATGATAATTGTTAAAATGTTCATCAAGGATTACGATTTACATTGGACAAGGGAAACCATATCATAGTTGGGTTTCCCTAGGACAAGATGAGTTCATTTTGGATTCCACCATAAATATAGTGCATGAAAATCATCATCATTTACCTCTTTCTTGTCATTTAAGAAATGATAGTTTTGTATAATTCAGGGATCCCTTTTACCATCTCTATGGACTATTCCATCATTGAATATCAAGGTGAATAGAGTAATATTAAGTAATGGTATTTTCACACAAAATAATTCCTTTTGTTATTCCCATTGTTCAGATGATAAATGTGGTGAGAACTACTATTTTGGGATATGATATTAAAGTGGTTGATATAAGATTTGAGGTTATAGGTTCACAGTTATCTTCCTTTTATACAGGTTGTGGTTTATCCTAAATATTTTAGTCATGCTCAGGGATCATTGAACCTCTAAATGAAAGATGTGGATTCATTTCTCCACCTAATTAATGTGAAATTGTGAATATATCATGCTTAATATCATTATGTATTATTATAATTAATATTAAAGAATATCAAAATGAGTATTAATTATTGAATTGGTATAGGGTTTTATCTTACTCTAGGTTGATGTATTGCCACTTTATTTTGTTGATTTTATTCTATCATTCCATGATTCATTGATTTATCATGTTTTTCCTTGGAAGTTGGTTAAAGAAGGTGATTTTGTTAATTAGTGATGTCTCTTTAATAAAAAACCATGTATATTTTTTATTTCCTTTACATTTAATTTATGGAATATGAATCTATACTTGAGTCATATCTAAATAAGTTTTTATTAGATTTTTATAGATGAATATTTTTGATCAATATCATTTTACCCTATTTTAAATAAATCAGTTTGCTCATTACTATAAAAAAATAGATGTATAGAAATGATTATTGATTCATGTTGAGTGAATTTGTTTATTTATGAAGGCTGGTTGTGTTGGCTCTAGAACTTAGATTCACTTATTTCTATTTTTTGTTTTATTTCTATATTCTATGATTTTTATGGATGAGGAACCTTTTAATGAAACAAGATGGTATTCTTGGATGGATAATGGTTAGGTGATAAATAATAGATAGTTTCTAGGCCAATGGTAGCAGTCATCACATATGATGGAAGGATAGTTGATGGTTTTAATAGTTGTGTTGTTGATGGAATAAGGTCTGATGGGGTGGGTTTAATAGGGTTTTCCAATTATTTTTATTCTAGAAGATTCTATTAATTCAGATTAATTAATATTAAACATGCAGGGAAGATGACTAAATTTCTTGTTTCTATATCCATTTCCCCAATTCAAAATTTTTATTATTTTTCCTAGTCAATGTACATTTTTTCATAGATTGGACTTGTCATATAAGTCATGGAATATGGGAATGAAAATATATATATAAGAAATTATCTCATGGGTTTGGGAGTTCGATGGTATACATAAGGATTTTTTGGTAATTATTAAAATATTAAATACATAATAGGATGAGATAAATGAATGTCTCTTGAAATGCTTTTGTGCTTATAGGATACCTAGAATATTGAGGTTGCAGACTATTTTCCAAGAGATGATAACTACAATTATGTTAATGGATACATAGATTCCTATAGATTGGTTGTGGGAATATATATATATATATGTATATGTTTGTGTGTGTGTGTGTGTATATATAGATATATATATTTATTATGTCATTTTACTTAAAATTTTACACCACCCATGTATTTTGGGTGACCAAGAACCAACGAACTCTAGTCTGTGTTACCCAAATAACTATGATGGTGAGGATAAAAGGCTACACCATCTTCCTAGCCTTTTTCTCCTTATATTAATATATGATGGTATGAATGGAGGTTGACTTCCACTATATATATTGGGGGATATAAAATCATTTCTATTTTTAATAGGTAGATTCCTTAAGATATATTTTCAAATGGATTTTTTTCTATTGTGTATTGTAAAAGATTTCATTGGTAGCATCACATGCTTTATAGGATGTGAAGGAAGCTATAAGATTACTTGGTCACAATATGGTGGTGAGAATTTTATTGACTTGGTTATGTGATAGACATTCTGTGGATTGATATAATTTTACCTTTGATGCATATAGATTATTGGAGATATATGGAACGTGATGTGTGACATTAGGATAGAGAATAAAACTAGTGGGTAAGTGTTATTTTGGGATCCTAATTTTAATAACTGTGTTGGATATTAAATTATTACTTGTATATGATAACTGGAGAAAGATACATAGGAAGGATATGAATTTACCATAAACATTAGGTGACAAGTCAAATTTATTTTATTACTCATCAAGATTTAATAGTATTTATTCACATTTCTACGACTGTATCTAGGGAGTATAGTAATGATTATAAATTTTATAATCACCATATATTTTTTTAAATGATTTTTGGTTCAAAGGAGATGGTTAGAGGTCAGGATGGACATTACTAGACTGTGGAGTTATTAAGGAGTTATTTGGATTTCAATGAAACTCTTGCAGATTTTTTGGGAATTAAATTTTTCCATTGAAGTTGTTACAATTTTTTAAATATTGAATTCAGGTAATATAATATTTTATTAATTAAATATAGGATTTTTTTAGTGGTTCCATATTATTTATTTTTCTATATATTCTATATTATAGGAAATTCATTACATTCATGGGTTTGATTTACCCTTGGTGTTAGTTTCCTTCCCATGACCAATACAAGGCTAGATTTAGGCATTATTATCTGCTCCCTTTAATTCTAGCTAGGATTAATATGATTTTGTATGTGAGGGTCCCAATAGAGTGTTATTAAAGGATTAAATTGAGTGGTCATATGGACTTTGGATTTTTTTCATTTGTGAGTATTGTCTGGGTTGCATAATGACCCACTCTTTTCATACATAAATATTATATCTAATTAGATAAATATTCATTAAATAAAATAAAAAACCCACTTCCAAATCATATGGGTTTATTTTATTTGTAAAAAAGGAAAAAAAATTTATTCTGAAATCATCAACATTTACTATCGCTTATTTCATCAAAGATAAAACCCTTTTTGACATGTTATAATTAATACATTCTTTCATATCTTAGGGGAAAACAAACAAATGTCAATTGTGAGCTAAAATGAACATTAAGGGTATTAATAGATTATATGAATCATAACATAATCATAATTTTACAAGAATGAGAAAATATAATATGAATATTATACATAATATATAAAATATCACAATCAGGAGTAATAGAATAAATCATTAAAAATCATGACACATGAACCATAAAATAACAACATGAAATTAAACATGGAACAATGGAACAAAAAGATGCATAAAAAATAATTTCATTAGTAGTAAATTATCATTGAAAAGTCTATTACACATGAGTGGGATCACTATCCAAACCTTCTTAGTAGTCTAGTTTTACTCCAAAGACTATCATGTAGTAAAATGTTTTTTACTAAACTAATTTAATGTCCCATTCCAGTCTTGGCTAAAACGAGATTAATCCCCATTCCACTCTTGTATATCTCATGAGATATAATATCATCACCAATCCATTGGAGGGAGATAAAGGTCCCACCTATAGAATCCCACCTTTTTATAACATAAACATTCATTACATTACACAAAACGGGGGATCTTTAAGGTTTAGTATCTTGGAAACCAGGAACATAATACATGAAAACAACATAAAACATTATTCTTAAACACTTGAAAGGATTCTCCTTAAATTGATCCTAGGATCATTACTGCATCTCATAACCTGGGGACATACATCAAAAGAAAGGGTGAGAAGAAGGCCCAGTAAGGGAACAAGAGAAACATTTAACATGTGAACTTGAGATACATCAACTATGTCATGAAAAAGAACTTTAAGGCATGAAAAAGAAATCTTGTGGAATATCATAATAAAAATAACATTTTTCATAACATTAAGATGTGGATAAATCATTTAACATAGAAAATCATGAACATATCACCAAGGTCCATCCCCAAGGTGTCATTTGAAAATTACCAAGGTTATTCCCCAAGATATCATGAAAATTGTAATCTCTAGTGGTTACATCATTACCCAATGCATTGGAGCGCTATTAGAGAGAACCCTTAAATTTTGACTTTTTTATCATGTGAGCCACATATATCATCATCAAACATTTCATAAATAACCCATATATCATAAAATAAATGGGATTCCTTTCATTATCATAACGTTTGAAAAACTGCTTTAAAGACATGATTTTTACGTCACTTTAAACCCACGGAAGGGGAGAGCGGGTTTCCTGTATGTAAATCCCAAAATTTAAAATAGAAAATTTTGGTATATATGTGAATACCCCTGTAGAAATAAGAGCTTTGAGTATTCACTTTATAACATAAAATAATTTTGAGAAAAGAGAGAGGCATTTTGAGATGAAAATTCTACAACATAACGGCTATGTTTCGGGGTTTTAGAAAACATTGAAAAGAGAGGGGACATGGGTCAAACATTCATAAATGACCCATAAAATAGTAGAGGGAATGAATAAGAAGGATAAATGAACATGGTAATTAAATTTCAAGGACATACCATTTGAAATGAAAAACATGGAAGGAAGACAAAAATTAGATTTCTCTTATGAAAATTCAGCAGCCTAACGGCGTTACTTAAAACTTCTAAAAATGGATTGACGAGATCAAATATGGTCGCTAATAATATGATCATAAATTATCAGTATGATAGATATAGATATCATACCCCAACATAATGAAAAGGAACTTGAAATACTTGACCAGAACATATAACTTGATAAAGAGAAGGGTGAATGAATCCCTTTAAAATTCGGCAGCCTAACGGCGTCACTTAAACTTCAACAAAAATGAATTGATGAGATCACATAGGGTATCTCATCATATGAACATAAAAGTTCAGTATGATAGATTTAGAGATCATACCCCAACATAATAAAATGTAACATGAAAGACTTGACATGAAATTAGATCTTGAAAACGAGAAGGGTGAAAGAATCCCTTAAAAATTCAGCAGTCTAATGGCGTCACTTAAACATCAACAAAAATGAATTGATGTGATAAAATAGGGTCTCTAATCATATGAACATAAAAGTTAAGTATGATATATTTAGATATCATACCCCAACATAATTAAAAAGGAACTTTAAAGACTTGATATGAAAGTAGAACTTTGAAAATAATGAGAAGGGTGAAAGAACCCCCTTAAAGATTCAGCAGCCTAACGGCGCCACTTATACATTCTTAAAACGAATTGATGAGAGAAAGATGGGGTCTCTCATCATATGAACTTGAAAAAGGCAGTAATATGAATATATAAGAACATCCTACAACATAATAACATGGAGTATAAAAGAAATGACATAAAAGAGATTACTTGAAAAGAAGAGAGAGGTCGGATCCCTTACCTTAAAACGTAACTCTTAAAACACAAAGGGTGGGACCTCGAGGGCTTGGGGGAACCTTGTGAGGACTCCTTGGGAGGTAATGAGACCAGAAATTCATTGGGGGAGAGTTCGTAATCGAAAGGATGAGAGGATTTCTTGGTATTTATAGGGAAAGTGAGGGGACAAGGCATTAATGGACAACAGACACCTCAAAAGTGGTTTTCTCAAAAGCATGGGCCCTCCCATGGAACTTCCAATGGAGTTAGGCCACATGGGGCCCACAATACAATATTTCATCACCTTTGGTCGGCCAACCCATAAAATATCTCAGGACATCATCATGACACAGTTATGATGTCATTAAACATACCGAAACCCTAAAACTGTATTTTTACTATTCATTGAAAATTCAACTTTCTCAGAAAAATCCCAAAATTTAACCTTAACCAAATATCAATGCTCTGATTTCAAAAATGAACACCATTTTATAAATATAATTTTCTAAATATTTTTAATTCAATTTATAAATAAATACACTATTCACCGAAAATTCATTTTTTTCAGAAAAAACCCCAAAAATTACCTTAACATAATATTGATGCTCTGAGTTCAAAAATGAAATTCATTTTATAAAAATAATTTTCTAAATATTTATAATTTAATTTTTAATTAAAAAACACTATTCGCCCGAAAAAACTAATACTTGATTAATAATATATGAAACCGTTATTTAACCATTTTATTGAATCACATTACTTAATCAAGGTGCCTAGATTGTATTAATACCTTCTTTAAGTGAGATTAATAATCTATTTGGTCACATTACTAATCGTAAGCATAAAATCACTATTCATAATTTACTATTCATCAAAAATTATGTTGATCTTATTAGACTCTAAATTTCATACTGAACATAATTGTAGAAGAGCTTTTTTTGAAAATCATTACACATTTTTAATTATTTATGGTTTACATAAACATTTTTAAAATATCCTTTTTCTAAAATTCATCAAAAATATGCATACTATATTTATCTGGTCATTTGAAAATTCAAAAACATTATCATAAGAAGAAATGCCATTTTTTATTTAAAACAAAGGATTACACAAGGCAGTTACGGTCTCCTTACATAGCCCCTTATCACACCAGCATAGGACCTAAGTGTAAGGTGTGCTAAGGTGACAGAATCTAAGGGAGGCTCGGCCAACATCGCACGAGTAGTAATTTCTATCAGTTTGAAATTCTCGCAAAGGAGATTCCGTTCTAACTTCACAAGATGAACTTCAGCTTGGGTTTGGTGCAGAGCAAAGCCCAGTGGTGCTACCTCTTTCCGAAGTTCTGTTAGATGGGCTTCGATCGGTCCAAGACTACTGGGTGAGGCCATCGAATCTTCTTTCTATAATAATTAACCAAGATTACTTGTATTTAGAGACAATAATCAAAACGTTTAGTTTCCAGCGGTTATATTGGCCAATGGCCATATAACAGTCAAAACCCAACGGTCTCATTTTAATTATACTCATGTTATCAAATGAAACATTTTTGTTGAGTATAAAAAAAAATAACACAAAAAATTTGGAAACAAGATTTCTTCAAAATTTCGGGTCGTTACAATATTCCCCCCTTAAGAAATTGCATCCTCGCAATTTTTAAAATTGGGTTTTGAAATTTCATTGAAAGTACCACATCAAAAAAGTAGTCAGTAAAACTATTACTTTAAAATAAAGAAAGGGAAGTACAAAGGTCACCCGAGTTAACCCACACAAGGATTCCATGTAGGAAAACTTGGACATGGAGGAGAAAACAAAGGGTCAAGTTCTGAGGGAGAGTGATAGAGAACATGATTAGGAGAAAGTTAACCATAAGAAAATCCCAAACTTATGATGTGTGTAAATGGTATTTGATTACCTAGTAGTAAACGTAAAGCAACAACGTTTTTGTTTTACGTTTCTTTTCATAATTTTGAGGGATTCATTTACTACATAGAACAACAATATAAGGAAATATACCTACCTTCATGTAGAGTTTCATCATTTAATAAGTTTCCACAAAAACTAATGTTTTCTCCAAACGATGAGCATTCAAAACTACTTGGTCTCATCAAAACACAAGAATAATCTTCTAGAGAATCATGTATTCCACAAAAGAAAAACTATCTATCTTTAAACATTTATCCCAAAAACGGAAAGGGTATGATAAAACAACTCTTAAAAAAAGATTCCCACAAGAAGGGAAACTAATTTTAAATCTTCAATGTTCCACGATACTACCCAGAGTTCATCATAGACCATTCCGTAAGTAACTGTCCTTAAAATTCCTCAAAATAACCCAAACTAAGATTGAAACCCAATACAAGAAGGACTTGATAACACAGTCTTCCAAGATAAACTTTATCGTTCATCTCCAAACAACATCAACCACTCCTAACATCTTATAACCAAAGTAAATAACCTAAACATATTTTCCTAAGATAGGTCAATCATTTCCATAAGTAACCTATAATACCATAAGTTCACCTTAAATTTTTTGATTCTTCAAAATATAATTCATCTTTTACTCCTCATAGAAAACACCGCACTAATCTCTTTACCTCGATCAAATTAGGTTCCCAAAATAGTGAACGTCTTCCAAAATAATAATCATATTTTAATCCCCTAATCATCTCTGTCATATTAATACGGAAATTATCACATTTCCTATCACATTGGTTGTTGGGAAATGTTCTTCCATTTCCCACCATTAACTAATAATAGAAAGTATAATTAGGGGTTTAATACTTGGCCAATAATCATGAAAAGGAACATAAATCATATAAGGATAACTTGTAGAAGAATAATATACCCTAACTTGTGATCCCCTAGGTTTCAAACTAGGTTATCCATGATCATATATCCTTATGTGAATCTTTATTTTATTTTATCTTTGTTCCTTTAATAATGGTTCATACTAAGCTTATGAATTTAACAAAGCATATCCCCTGGGAGTGTCATAACCAAGAGTGCGGCAAGGCCCGTTGTCATGTACCAGTTCCCATTCGAGGCTAGCTCAAAGCGGTGTTTTTGGGTTTTACCCCTATGTACATCTGTGCCAGAGCCAACTCTACCTTCTTGTATCCAGACATGGATGTATTTGCTTGGCAACCCCTTACTCAATAGTCACCAAAATACCAGGAAGATTTCCTATATATAATCATTACTATAGGATTCTTCCTAAAGTTTTCATATCCTAATTTCCACAAATAAATAAACCATCCTTTGATACCAACTACAGCATCCCGCCTTTTTATAACATAAACAGTCATTACATTACACAAAACTGAGGATTTTTAAGGTTTAGTGTCTTGGAAACCAGGAACATAATACATGAAAACAACATAAAACATTCTTATTAAACACTTGAAAGGCTTCTCCTTAAATTCATCATAGGATCATTTCTGCATCTCATAACCTAGGGACATACATCAAAAGAAAGGGTGAGCAGAAGGCCTAGTAAGGGATCAAGATAAACATTTAACATGTGAACTTGAGATACATCAACTATGTCATGAAAAAGAACTTTAAGGCATGAGAAAGAAATCATGTGGCATATCATAATAAAAATAAATTTTTTCATAACATTATGATGTGGCTACATCATTTAACATAGACAATAATGAACATATCACCAAGGACCGTCCCCAATGTGTCATTTGAAAATTACCAAGGTTATTCCCCAAGATATCGTGAAAATTGTAATCTCTAGTGGTTACATCATTACCCAATCAATTGGAGTGATATCAGGGCGCACCATTAAATTTTTACTTTTTTATCATGTGATCCACATATATCATCATCAAACATTTCATAAATAACCCATATAGCATAAAATAAATTGGTTTCATTTCATAATCATAACGTTTGAAAAACTGCTTTAAAGACATGATTTTTATGTCACTTTAAACCCATGAAGGGGAGAGCGGGTTTCATGTATGTAAATCCCAAAATTTAAAATAGAAAATTTTGGTATATATATGAATACCCCTATAGAAATAAGATCATTGAGTATTCACTTTATAACATAAAATATTTTTGAGAAAAGAGAGAGGCATTTTGAGATGAAAATTCTACAGCATAACAGCTATGTTTCGGGGTTTTGGAAAACATTGAAAAGAGAGGGGACATGGGTCAAACATTCATAAATGACCCATAAAACAGTAGAGGGACAGAATAAGAAGGATACACGAACATGGTAATGAAATTTCAAGGACATGCCATTTGAAATGAAAAACATCGAATGAAGAAAAAAAATTAGATTTCTCTTATGAAAATTCGGCAGCCTAACAACGTCACTTAAAACTTCTAAAAATGGATTGACGAGATCAAATAGGGTCTCTAATAATATGAACATAAATGATAAGTATGATATATATAGAGATCATACCCCAACATAATGAAAAGGAACTTGAAAGACTTGACCAGAACATATAACATGAAAAAGAGAAGGGTGAATTAATCCCTTAAAAATTTGGCAGCCTAACGGCGTCACATAAACTTCAACAAAAATGAATTGATGAGATCAAATAGGGTCTCTCATCATATGAACCTAAAAGTTCATTATGATGGATTTATAGATCATACCCCAAAATAATAAAAAGGAACTTGAAAGACTTGACATGAAAATAGATCTTGAAAATGAGAAGGGTGAAAGAATCCCTTAAAAATTCGGTAGCCTAACGACGTCACTTAAACTTCAAAAAAAATGAATTGATGAGATAAAATAGGGTATCTCATCATATGAACATAAAAGTTCAGTATGATAGATTTAGAGATCATAACCCAACATAATTAAAAAGGAACTTGAAAGACTTGACATGAAAGTAGAACTTTGAAAAGAATGAGAAGGGTGAAAAAATCCCCTTAAAAATTCGGCAGCCTAACGGCGCCACTTAAACTTTCTTAAAACGAATTGATGAGAGAAATATGGGTTCTCTAATCATAAGAACATGAAAAGGGAAGTAATATTAATATATAAGAACATACTCCTACATATGAACATGGAGTATAAAAGAAATGACATAAAAGAGATTACTTGAAAAGAAGAGAGAGGTCAGATCCCTTACCTTAAAACATAACTCTTAAAACACAAAGGTTGGGACCTTGAGGGCTTGGGGGAACCTTGGGAGGACTCCTTGGGAGGTAATGAGACCAGAAATTTGTTGGGGGAGAGTGGGGAGTCGAAAGGATGAGAGGATTGCTTGGTATTTATAGGGAAGGTGAGGGGCAAGGCATTAATGGCCAAAGGACACCTCAAAAGTGGTTTTGTCAAAAGCATGGGCCCTCCCATGGTACTTCCAATGGAGTTAGGCCACATGGGGCCCCCAATACAATAATTCATCACCTTTGGTCGGCCAACCCATAAAATATCTCATGAAATCATCATGACACAGTTATGATGTCATTAAACATACTGAAACCCTAACACTGTATTTTTACTATTCACTGAAAATTCAACTTTCTCAGAAAAATCCCAAAATTTCACCTTAACCAAATATCAATGCTCTGATTTCAAAAATTAAATCCATTTTATAAAAATAATTTTCTAAATATTTTTAATTCAATTTTTATATAAATACACTATTCACCAAAAATTCTTTTTTTTCGGAACAAACCCCAAAAATTACCTTAACATAATATCGATGCTCTTAGTTCAAAAATGAAATCCATTTTATAGAAATAATTTTCTAAATATTTATAATTTAATTTTTAATTAAAAAACACTATTCACCCGAAAAAACTAGTACTTGAATAATAATATATGAAACCGTTATTTAACCATTTTATTGAATCACATTACTTAATCAAGGTGCCTAGATTATATTAATACTTTCTTTAAGTGAGATTACTAATCTATTTGGTCACATTACTAATACTAAGCATAAAATCACTATTCATATTTTACTATTCATTAAAAATTAAGTTGATCTTATTAGACTCTAAATTTCATACTGAACATAATTGTAGAAGACCATTTTTTGAAAATCATTACAAATTTTTAATTATTTAAGGTTTACATTAACATTTTGAAAATATCCTTTTTCTAAAATTCATCAAAAATATCCATACTATATTTATCTGGTCATTCAAAAATTCATAAACATTATCATAAGAAGAAATACCATTTTTTATTTAAAACAAAGGATTACACAAGGCAGTTATGATCTCCTTAAATAGCTTCTTATCACACTAGCATAGGACCTAAGTGTAAGGTGTGCTAAGGTGAGATAATCCGAGGGAGGCTCGGCCAACATCGCATGAGTAGTAATTTCTATCAGTTTGAACTTCTCGCGAAGGCGATTCCGTTCTAACTTCACACGATGAAGTTCGGCTGGGGTTTAGTCCAGAGAAAAGCCTAATGGTCCTACCTCCTTCCCAAGTTCTGTTAGACGGGCTTCGATCGGTCCAAGACTACTGGGTGAGGCCATCGAATCTTCTTTCTATAATAATTAACAAAGATTACTTGTATTTAGAGACAATAATCAAAACGTTTAGTTTCCAGCGGTTATATTGACCAATGGTCATATAACAGACAAAACCCAACGGTCTCATTTTAATTATACTCATGTAATCAAATGAAATATTTTTGTTGAGTATAAAAAAAATAACACACAAAATTAGGAAACAAGATTTATACAAATTTCGGGTCATTACACCACCCATCAAATAATTAAAACCATACATATTTGTTCGTCATGAACACTAATTATTCATCATATCATAACCCCAGAAAAGAAATAGAATTCATAATCATTTCATGTTTTTTAAAGGTTTTGGCCGACGCCTCATTTATTAATAAAGAAAATAAAATACATCTTTTAATGGGTATAGGGATACCGATTTTATAGTCTGAGTTCACAGTGTGCATTTAGCCCATTACACTGCCTGTAGGACGATTTTTTTTCCAAGACCCATTCTGTGAATAATGCCGGTATAGTACCCATGCTGCTACAGCACTGCACAGTACTCGCCGTTGCTACAGTACCCTACTACCGCTACAGTGCCACCGCAACTACAGTATGCTACAGTACTTCTGCAGAAACTTGTGCTCAATGGGTTATGAACCCCCGTTATTTGTTTAGAATTACGGTGTTCTTACCTCTTAGCCACACCCACCTACTTTATACTTATTTCATCATATCATAAACCATAAAAAATAAATGGGTTTTGAAAATACAAAACCATCATAAAAATATACCCAAAATAAATTTAATACGGATAATTTCCATGAAACATATCCCTACCAAAATAATAATTAATATAAAATAATATTAACTTATATGGAAAATATTTTTGATAATTCAATTTATATAAATCTTGAGGAAAACATCATCTCTTTTTAGATTTTTTTATAAATGTCATGAATTTTTACAAGAAAATATTTTATCTGAAATAAAAATTGTAATCATATAAGATGAACTTCATGTTATTGTGGTTTCATGATATTGCAAAATTCCACTCATTAGTTATAATTTAAAAATAATATCTCATTCATATTTTATTGAAAAAGATACAAATAAATGTATTTAATAATCCATGAAAAGAATCATTTCACAACTTTTTCTAAAAATTCATTATGATTCAAAAACAATTTAATAAATCAAACTATAATATTAAATTAAATTAGAGAAAATTTTAGAAGACTTTGACGTGGGTTAAAAAATAATTTTTATGGGAAATTTTGAGAAATATGATTTAAAAAAAACCATTATAAATATCAAATAATTAAATTGAGAATTAATGAAAATAATAGATCTTGTGTATTATTTTTATATACACATAAAGAATAACCAAAATTTACTTCAAATATATTCTTATTATGATATAATCAATTATGTTGAACTGTAAAACAATTAATGGAAATTGGGTTTTGAATTCCCTTACAACATTGTAATTTGTTAAATCATATTCCCATACAAGTAAAAATTTCAAATGAAATATTTAATAAAATTATTATAATGATATTAATTTTTTGATATATTCAATGGATGTACATACAAAATAAAAAAATGAATAAATTCTGGATATGGAATATATTTCATTGAATAAAAATTGAGTCGAGAAACCCATGCCATTCCATCCTACTAGTTTTTCATTCTTCAACATATAATAAAAGAGTTTAAATAATATTGTTAAATTGTTTCACATAAATTTTTATATTTAAAATAATTTATATGATATTTTTACAACATATTGTAACTCATTTATTAATACTATATCATTATTTTCAATCTTTCGAGGGTGTTCATTCTATGGGTTTTTTGGTATGTTTAATTTTTGAATAATTATGGATTTTATATTTGAATGTATCTAAAAATATATAAGGAAAAAATGATATTAATTCAATAAATGAAGATTAAATTGTATTATATACAACTTTTCTATGTTATATGTGGATTATTATTTTTATAAAATGAAAAATGATATATTTTTAGTTTAATTAGGTGCTTTTCTGACCATCACAAGAATGGTTTATTTTAATTAATATTTTTTCTATATATTAGTTCTAAAAAGTGAAATAACTAATAATATACTAACTAAAATCATATTTTTCCAGAATAATATTTCTATATCCATCCATTAATGTGGTTATGGAAAACAAACTAAATCATTATTCACTATGGCTGTTTGCAAACAGAATTTGAAAACACAGTTTCATTTCATTAAATAAGAAGTTTTAATTAAAGGGATTGATATGATAAATTAAATTGGAAAAATAAAATTTTATTATTTACATGATTATTTAGTTATTATTACATTATGGATTAAGGAATTGAGAAGAAATTAGATGAATAAATGAAAATAAGATAGGTGTTTTGAGAAAAGTACCTTCGAAATATCACCCCTTAATGGACCCCTTGATGACCATATATATGTTCTTTTGGTGATTATATAAGAAATGTAATGTGGTTATAGTTAGGAGGATGTGGGTTTAAGGATATCTTTTGAGATTCAAGGCTTCTAAGTAGAATTAGTGTGGTTACCAACCACATGGCTATGAGAATAGGTTAGATGAATTCAGATTATAAGTATTATTTTACTGGATGTTTAGGTTCTTATAAATACCTCAAGGACCCATTAAGTGATTTATTTTTTAGGTTTTTTAATCTATTATCTTTTAACTTTATTCCATTTCATTTTTTAACCTGTTCCACAATAAATGTTTAATTTTACCCTGGAAAAGTATTTATTCCTAAAAATAAAAATGACATTTCTTAAATATTTTTACTTTAATATTAAAAATATTTGATGAATTTTGTAGAATTCAATTTACATAATTTCTATAATTAGATTTAAAATTAACCTTACAGACAAAATAGGAAAGAAGTGTTTCGATGTGAAAAAGATCTCAAGTTTGAAATGTTTTTATATTAAATTTAACTATGAAAATGATTACAATGACCAAAATTGGATTTACTGATAAATTATTAAACTAATTATATATTAATTACAATTTGAAATATATTTAAATAATATAAATTATTTAGATGAAATGTCATTTTTGAATTGAAATGTAGTATTTTTCACTATAAAATGAAAATTATACTTACCCTAATAACACTAGGAAATCAAATTATGATAATTTTTATACACCTTTGTATAAAAAGAAGTTTATTTTTTAGATAAAATCTATAAATCACTAAGAATATTATTTTATTATAGGTTTCCCTTTAATGTTTGGAATATAACCTTTAAGAAAAAAATTTCTTTTTATGCTTAAAATTTCATTTATTTATATTATATTGCTATAAAAATATTGGACGACTTAAAAAATATGATTTAATATCTAAAATATAAATTTCATTCAAAAAATTCACTATTATTTATTAATATAATTTATCATGATATAACTACATTTTGGAAAGAAAAATAGTTTTATAAAAAAACACTTCTTTAACATTCAGTTGAATTTTTCATTTTGATTTCTATTTAATTTGTAACAAATTAATTCATTTTATAAACATATATAAAATAAATTTTTATAAATTATTTATATTCATTCATTTATGATATTCCAATGGCTATCTGATAACTATATTAAGTAGATAATAATATTTTTGAGTTTATTTAATTTTGGTCTTTATTGAAAAACAAGATATCAAAGATATTAAATTTATTTTAAAATTCATGTGGTAAAATCATGGGGTGTTACATTATACCCTGAATAAAATGAATATCTCCCCCAAAATAATAAATTCAGAGACAACAAGATGAGTGTATATCCCGCTCATCACATACTCATGATACCACCTAGCATCTTGAAATTGGTTGTTTCAGAATGAAATAATAACAAGGTGAGTTGTATAGAGTCATAGAAATTCACCTCTATGATCCAGAATCTCTACTTGATTCTATTCATAAGAAAGGTCATTCTATATTTGAATGACCTCAATGATTAGTACATGTGAAGGATTATGTATGAACAAACTATATAGTGTTACATGGAACAAATCATGAACATTATATAGATTTAGTGGAGGATCCTATCAATAATCTACCATCCCGATATGATCTAGAATTTAAAAAAAATAATCATCCCAAATATGAAATTTCACTTGAAAATCAAATTTGGATGTTTTATAATTTCCGTTTTGGGAAACCCACATCAGAATGGGGTTAATAAATCCTCCTCTTAAAAAAATGGAATGTAAAATGGGATGATAACCACATAACATGGATTCAAATAAGGTGAACATTAGTAGAACATCAAAACATGAACACAGAAGAGAATTCTAACTTTCTACATCTAGTAGAGAATGATATAGAACAAAGTAACTATAAGGTTAATCAAAAAACTATCAACCAATTATGACTAAATGGGGTTCATTTATATCATCATAAATTGTTATAATATGATAAAATATTATTTCAAAATAATTTGTGATGATATACTTACTTGATTTCATATAATAAGTAAAATATCACTTTTAGGCTATGCATGAATCAATTTCCTCTTCCATTTTTACTCCATTGAAAGTTGTTGAAATTTTAATTTCATTAGAACTAGCGGATCATAAGATTCTTAATGGGATGAAAAGTCAATATTTCTTTCTATTGTAATCTCAAAAATAAAAAATATTGTCGTCACAAATTATCTAATGCACGTAAATTTTCATGTGGTTATGGAATAAAATTAACCTAAAACATTATCAAATGTTTAACATAAAAAATATCATAAATGGTCACCCATATTAACTATCCAAAAGAAAAAATCCAAAAAAAATTATGAAGCTAACAAAAAATTTGAATACCATGTTTCATCAATCCCCCAAACAACTTGATGAAGATCATAATTTTCAAATACCAAAAATGTGAATATCATTATCGTGTGTTATCTTGAAGGATCATAATAACATGATTTTATATTAAACATTAGTCTAAACATTAATGCTTTAAAAAATTAATTAATTTTAAAAACTATAAATCCAAAATTTATATAAACTTGATCCATAATATCACAACAACCTTGTCATAATATTATTAATTAGTTCCAAGGTCATCATTACCATCCAATTTTTTTTCAAAATCAAAAATCACATTATCACATTTTTATATCAATATCATTACCTTATTAATGAAATATTTCACATAATCTTGTGTTTCCCAAAAATATCACTTTACCATATAAATTACTTTTCATGATTACTTGTTTCATTTGACACATATTTTAAAATACATATTGAAAAACTATAGAGGATGAATAATTAGATATTTCATTCCTCAAAAAGTCAATAAAAACACCTCTACAAAATTATTGATTAATTCAAATACATAAGAACTCAATCCTTTAGAATCCTTATTAAACCATTATTCATGAATTTTTGTTTTTTTCCTTAAAACATGTTCAATCTCATATTTCATCAATAGTATCATCATCATCATAATTATAACAATTACTCCAAAAACCATTCTAATTCAATTCATGATCTATCGCGGTAGGTAATCCATTTAAAAAATAACCACATATTTAAAAAACTACTAATTAGTTCTATGGTCGTCATTACCATCCAATTTTATTTATCACTCTCAAAAATCACATTATCACATTAATAAATCAACATCAATAAAGTATTAAATAAATATTTCACTTAATCACGTGTTTCCCAAAAATATCACCTTACTATACAAATCGCTTTTCATGATTACTAGTTCCATTTGACATATACTGTCAAATACATATGGAAGAACTATAGTAGATAAATACTTAGAAATTTCATTCCCCCATAATAAAATGAAAACTCTTCTGAAAAATTATTTATTAATTCAAATACATAATGTCTCAATCATTTAGAATCCTTACTAAACCATTATTCGAGAATATTTATTTTATTCCTTAAAACTTGGTCAATCTCATATTTCATTCATAGTATCATCATCATCAAATTTATAACATTTACTAAAAAACGTGGAATAATCTTTTCTTGAGCTATCCCTATAGGGAATCCATTTGAACAATAACTATAAATTCAACATTTAAAAAATTTATCTATTCATGATTCCTTATATGGCATAAGAATCTCTCCAAAAATGAGATTATAGAACATATGATGAGATTTATAATCATGAATTGTAATAATGGTTTCCCTTTCAACTCATGTTTAATTATATTTTTTCATGTGGAATCTCATTTCATTTTCCCTCACATCCCCCACAATCATGAATCATAAAATTTCCATACATTTTTTAAAATCCAAAAACATTTAGTGTGAGAAATACTAAACATAGTGAGAAATCCTTATAATCAAGGGAAATTACAAATTAAATTTGATTCTATAACACCTTATTTTTAACTAATGTTATACTGAATCATTTAATAAACTCTAGGACCATAACATTGAAACATCATCATGGTTCTTATTAATATTTTATCATCATAGTTTTCAAATGGAAACCAATCCCTTTCTCTAATACAACGTATAATTTCCCACTCATTTAATACAAATATATTACATATAATTAAATGAATATTCATTATATAACATAAATAACCACACTAGTATTATATTTGTTTTAGGTCGTTGGAAACCTTGAAATAGAATAAACGATTCAAAAAACATCCACATAGTCTCCCACATATTTGATAAGAACTATAACCGGTTTTTAATTTTCATATATGATACCATCATTGATATCCTGGGGGTGGGAAGAAAAAAAATCCAAGGGTAATATAAGATTATAATCAATGGAAAACAATGGAGAAATAAATCGTAAAATAAACATAAGGGTATGATAATATGAACATGGCTTCTAAAAATAATGCCATCCATAACAAAGGTTATATTATTGAGTTAGAAAATAAAACATAAAGATTCATTATACATGAATTATAAAAAAAATTCTTGTCATAAAACATTGGAATGTGGATATCACATATTCATAGAAAATAATTCCATTAGTAGACAAAGATATTTGAAAATAATATAATTGTATAATGGGATCATTTCACAACCCATTTTAATATTCTAGTTACACATCAAATAGTAACATGGAGAACAATTTCCATTATTGAATCAGTTTCACAGCCTATTACAGTCCATTATAAATTGAGTTTAATCATTATTCTACTCCATTATATCTCATGAGATATAATATCATTACCCAATTCAATGGAGGTAGATATAGGTCCCACCTATAACATAATTTAAACCATGAATACACATTCTACAAGATCATAAATAATTTATCATCTAAAAAAACATTAAAATAAATAGTTTTCTTTAACATTTCTTTATAGCACAACCCGTGGAAAATAAATGGTTTTCATAAATATCAATCCACCAAAAAAATAAACCAACCATAAATATAATAAGAATGATTTTATTGATGAATATCACCATAAAATAATATTTGAAATCAAATAATGACATCTTAGATAGAATGGTTTTTTCAAAGATCCCATTAAATAATTCTTGAGGAAAATATCCCTTCTATTTAGATGTTTTTATGAATTCCATGAAGTTATAAAATAATAAAATGATTAGAAAAAAAACATTAACCAATTAAATGGAATCCATAATTTATTATGGTTTCATGATGATGGGGGAATTAACCTAATGAAATGTTTGTTAAAAAAACACTCATTCTGCATTTTTTCAGAAAGGTTACAATGAAGCTTATATAGAAATTGAAAAAATATAATTATTTCAAACCATTTTATAAAATGTAAATCATCAGTAAATTTTTTTAGAAATCATAATATAATAGTAAAAATATATATAATATTTTATAAAACATGGACATGGATGGAAAATTATATTTTATGTGAAATTTTAAAAAAGAACATTTTCTAAAAAAAATTCCATATTAATATAATATCTTTGAAGTGAGAATTGAAAAAACTGATCGACCATTTGTTTTCAATGTAAATCATAAATAAAGTGTAAAATAATCATAATATAATTAATAGTCATTTCAGTGATTTTCTTTGTTTGATATATTCAAGGATGTATAACATTAACCCAAAGAATGGAATCTTGGTTAAGAATTCCCTTACCAATGTGTAATTATTAAAATCATTTTCTAATAATATTAATAATTACATAATTTGACATTTTATACCATAAAGATAATTAAATTCATGTTATGATATATCAAAGTGTAGTACATACTCTACACACAGGTAAAAAGTAGATTCATTTCTTAGTTTTCATTGTAAGTTTGCATGATTATAATTATGTATTTTCGTGTCTGTAATATATAAATCTTCCTGATTGAAATGAAATTGTATTAATTCCCTTAAAAAAGTTGAAATGGTATCATATATAATTTTTCAAAATTAGATAGAGATAGCTAAATTGATAAAATGTTAATGATAAATGTTTATTTTAATTTGGCTGTTTCCCAACATCCGTGAACTAGATTTTTTATTTTATATTATGTCCATATATTTGTTATTTAATATGAAATTTTTTATATAGTAATAGCTAAAATATTATTGGACCGTGATAATAGTTGTATGACAAACCATGAATATTGTATTGGAAAACAAAAAAAATTATTCCCCATCTGGATTAATTGGCTTAATTTGGACAATAGTATTATTTATTTATATAAGGGGAGGTAATAAAAGGGATTAATATAATATTTTACATTAACATAATAATATTATAAAATATACATGATTCTGGAATAATTACAACCTAATTTAGGAAAGAGGTGAGAATAAATTAGACGATGAATAGAAAATAAGAGATGTGTTTTGAGAAAATTAACTATTGAATATCACCTCTACGATGGACCCCTTGAGGACAGTGGATTCATTATTTTCTTGAGACCACTAGTATCTATATTTTTGGATAGTTATAAGGATATTTTTTTATCCAATATGAGGAGAAATTTTTTAGGACAAATGTGGTGGTATTTATACTTCATGAGATGTGATTTTAAGTTATTAAGTAATGATTATTTTATAATTAAATCCCACCACATGGTGGTGGAATTAGTTTCCAAGAAACTAGATAATAATTAATTTTGTAAATGGTGGTTATGCTTTTGAAATACCATAATAATCCATTACATGTTGTAGTGTTTAGGTATTTTTAGCCTTTACCTTTTAACGTAAAGCACATTCAAAATTTTACATATACGACTGTAAATATTTCTTTTTTTCATTGTAAATTTGTTCTTCCAAAAAAATTAATTAAATTTACTACCTAATTTTTACAATATTATTAAAACAATTTAATCCATTTTAACAAAATAAATCCAAATAATTGGCCAAATTAGTATTAAAAATAATCCCATATATGCAATTGATAAACGAGTATCAAATGTCAAAATTTTTAAAAGTATGAAATGTTTTCATTTCAAATTCCATTGTGATATTAATAATTTTAACCTAAATTGGATTTGATGATTTATTTTTGAACTAATTATAATTTAAAACCAATTTAAAATATAATACAACAATATAAAGTATTTATATGAAAAGTTATTTTTCATATAAAATGATGTTTTTCAATATTCATTAAAAATAGAAGTTATCTGAAAACCTCCAAATATTTACCTTAGTATAATTTTTATATCCCAAATATAAAAATAAATTTTATTTTATCTAATAAAATATATTAATTTCATAATTTTTTTAATTGATGCACCATTAAAATGAGGCAGAATGACCTTTTATAAATATATAGATTTTCATTCATAAAATTGGATTTATTCTTATCTTATGAAAGGAAAACATATATGAAAATATTTATGAATATATAAAATATAAATTTCATTAATATATTTCTATAATAATTATTTATTTGAATTATTAAAATAAAATTCCCATGTGGGCATATAATTTGATTTTTATAAAACACTTCTTTTATGTTCAATTGCGTTTTTATTTTTATTTATAATTATTTTTTCAACCAATGAATTCATCTTATAAACACATGTAAACTAAATTTTCATAATTTATTTAGTCCCATTCATTCCCTATATTCCATCATCTATGTGATGACTATCACAATTAAATAATAATAATGTATAGTTCATTTTAGTTTCGTGTTGTGCGAAATGTATGCTATCGAAGAGACTAAATTTATATTTAAAACATAAAAGTGTGTAATCTTGGGGATTTATAGGTTGGTAGGTAAAATGTTTCAGTTATGTTTATTATGTGAATTAAATAGTGTAAACTAACTTGGAAATGGTTATTTAGGTACCAAAATTATTTGATGTGAGGAAATATAAATCTATAGAGCATATAGTGCAATTTGATGTATGTAGTGGGGTAGAGACCTAATAAATCATCCCAGTGATTTCCTGTTTGTTCCTAATGAAATGGGTATACCTTGGGGTTATGATTAAACCTTAATTAATTTATTTAGATCAAATATTCCTTATTTGAATCTTAGTAGTCCCTATTATTTTTTTCTTTTATAGGAATAGCCCCAGGTTGATGTCCCCCTCATGTCCATAGCAATGATGTTCAATAATATATTCCAATAGATCACCATAGAGTTATTTTTAAAAATAAGTAAACATATAGTAGGGAAAAATATGTGTTCAACACCATTGTATATAAAATTGGGAGTTATAAATTGTATAATTAGAGATATATGACTAGTTGGATGATGTGGAGAAAACATATCATTAATTACATTCAAGGAAGGATAACATGATTTCAATGGTGTTAATAATTCTCATAGGGGTATCTAGGAATTAGTGGTTCTTGTTCCCTAGGTATCAAAAGCTTGTTGTAATTTTATGGGTGAATATTAGATGTTGGGTATGGAAAGGTGTCTTTATTCAAATAAAAAAGATGCTCGTCACCATTAGTTTCACACAAATAAATATAGAATTTCATGCATGTGAGAGATCGTGATTCATTTTTAGAACATTATTTGACATGACTTTGTACTTTATTCATATTAGGAGTCAAGGTAAATAAATTTAAAATAGTATTTATTCCCTGGTATCTAGTGCTAGGTCACATCATTTATTTTATTAACATATATCGAGGTATGGGTGGGAGAAAAAAGAAGTTCAGAGGCTATTACCCCAGAAAATATCTTCCTCAGAGGGGAGTCTCTAAAAATCACAATGTAGTAGTGTTATTTTATGATTCTACTTGCTTTGTAGATAAAAATTTCATCAAACAGATTGAGGTTAATTATTACCCTCTTATTCATATTTCATAGGGGATGGTAGCTCTTATACACATTTCAAGAGGCCATACATTTGTTTTCTTATATAGTTTGTCTATATATGAATAATAAAATATATAGGTTTTATTTTTGGGTTTCATAGTGGTATTAATGAATTAAAAATACATTAGTGTTTTTTATAAAACCATATTGAAATATTTAATCATTAAATGTATAACAGATTATCTATTTTTACTAAAACAAGCTTCATTTTTCCCTATTAAATTCTATTTTTAGTGGTATTTTTTTTAATAATTAGAATCAATTTTTCATTATGAGAAATATTTTTTTAGTTTTCTGTTAAAAGGTTTATTCCATGGAAAAAAATTTTAGTGGTAGTTTACTTTGAGAAAACAGTAGGTGTGGTTGAATCTTTCAATATGTAGAAAACATTACCTTATAAAGGAGTGTTTTTTAAGTAAAAATATTCAATTCATGTTGGTAGAAACATCATCTAGATAAAAAGGGGTGGTTTATAAGGCTACTAGTTAAGTGGATTCGAAAATAGTGAAATAAATTACCACCCGATCAATCAAAAACTGCTTCCAAAAAAGAAATATATAAATTATAACTAAATACATTATATAAAAAAGTATCTCCCAAAAATAAATAAATATTCTAATACATGTAATTAAATGAAATTAAAATACATCATAGTTTACTAAATGACATGTTTCACATAATATAAAAATAAACATGATTCTTTGGTACTTTTCTCAGTTTCATGATCCTCACCCACTATTAAACAATCATGATTTTACACACCACCTACTAACATACATCTTGCCTATGGGGCCTATATTTATATTATTTAAAGTCAAATAAATAATGATAATATTAAATTAATAATATATAAAATATAATTCCAAATATATATGAGTTTATATATGTTATTTTTATATAACTATTCCATAATTAAATAAATAATTGGGATACTTAGTCTTGCCCATAATTATTATTTCTTTAGATACCCTAAGTTGAGTTAGTAGATTCATGACATTCTCTTTAAAGAAAGCCACTATTGAATTATTGTAACATAATATAGAATCAATTGAGTGGGGAATCTTCACCTTTCCTACCATATTTTTTTAAACATATAAAAATAATTTATGTTAATAACACAATTTTGGATTAGATGTAAAATATTCTCAAACACTTTATCAACCATTCCCCATTAGTTTCACATTATTTGAACCATCTTAACCAATACTTATTTTGATGGTGATAATTAGATCGTGGACTAAACTATATCTACAAACATGATTTTTATATACAAAACTAGTATTTGATTATTCTTTATTTAATTTAAATGTTTAATAGCCAATTATCATTTTATTATCATAAGGATAATCAAATTAAAAATCATTAACAACATCTTTTTTAAAATCAATTACTCATATTTTATTCTAATTATAATAATTTCATTAGTTGTGGAATTAAATATTATAAATTATTTCCTCTACATAATCCAATTTCATAGCCTCTAAAAAGAATCATAAATAGTGATTATGATGAAATTATAATTATTATGATGTTATCAAAAGTCAAATCATGTATAATAAATGAAATGGTTCTTTGGATAAATTAGTTTACATGAATTCACTAGCTCATGTACAATTTTTTATGATCAACAGAAAGATTTATAGTCAACATTTTTGAGAATTATTGAATAATAAAAATGTCAATTTTTCAATTAATTGAGGAGCTATTATTTATGAAATATTAAAAAGAATTTTTAAATTTCATTTGAAATATAATATTCATTGAATAAAAAATATTAACACAAAAATGGAAAATATAAGTGTCAAATATATAAAATTTACCGATAATTCTTTTTCCTATCTGATTCTTTGACATAGTCAGTATTGGTTATACCTATTAATGAAATCTTGTTAGGATAAGATTAGATGGAATAAAAATTGGTGTATGAATATGATTAATTGTTCCTTCTTAATATAAGAAGAATGGGTACCTCATGGAATCATTTTTTTTCTAAAACTATACATTTTCCAGGGCATCATATCTATATAAAAAAAATCATTGAAATTGTTAATATAATAAAAAATATTTTTAATTATTAACATATTAAAAATTAAATTATTCTGTGATGTAATTAATGTACACTATACATCATATATTATATTTATATTTGGTAATATTTTTATAATGTTTCATAGTTAATATTATTTTTTATTATATTCATTCTTTTTTTCTTCACTCTTCCCTAGTAGAGTGAAATTTTCAATATCATTTGGTATACAAAATTTAGTGTATTTTTTTGATGGGGTTCGCTATAAAAAATTAATAACCTTAGGTCACCCATATGAAACATTTCAATCATTTTAATTTTTAGAATAATAGTATTCATGTAATATAAAATATTATCAAAATAATATACCATTTTCTAATTAGAAGCCATAATATATTTATTGGGTTCTTCATTCTAGATATAATCTATAAATTTTAAGAAATTAGAATAAGAGAAATTGATTGAATATTTCTATAAACCTCAATTAATATTGAACCATTTACATTTAAATAACACATGTATAATTTTTAATGGATAAATTAACTCTATAATATCGACCAAAATCCCGTAGTGACAATGATAAGATAATTTGAATATACAACATTTGTTTGTTTTCAATCCTGCATGGCAGTAAACATTAAAAACATGAAACCATAAATATTTTAAGAATTGAATCTCCCAATATTCATCAATGGTCTCTGATTTGATTCCTTCAAATGTTTTTATAGTTTAACATGATTATCATTATTCATTACTTATAGATATTGCTATAAAAGTTGTTACATAATTTAGATAATTTTCAGTATATTCAAAATAAGTATTAGATATAAAATATAGTTGACATGTAAAAAATTCTATAATTTATTTGGTATCAACTTCTGTTATCTCCATCTAATTTCAAGTTATGCACTATGGAATATTTACAGCTTTTCCATAATTATTCAATATAGGTATACAAATTATCATTATCGTGTAACACATATCTATGTTCTTTTCTAAACAGCATATCAAAGAATGAAAATGATGAGATTTATTTAATATCTTGACCTAATATCTGAATCATTTAAGACTCATTATTATCCCATGACTAACAATTATTTTTATCAACATGAGAATAGGGATACAAAATAACAGTATTGTGTAATACATATCTATGTTTTTTCTAAATTGAATATCTAAAAATAAAAATTATGAGGTTTATCTAATAACATTACCTAATATTTGAATAACTTATTACTCATTATTATCCCATGTTTAACATGGATTGTTATCAACATGCCCTGCTAAATTTAATTTTTTCTTGACAAAATCCAAATACATTGAAAAGAATGTTAAAGGCTCTTCAACAAGGAACCCTTCCATAATAGAACCTTCTTGATGAGATTTATTTACCACACAAGACTTCAAATAACCAGGATTCCAAATGATAAATGGGGAAAATATATAAATAGAGCCTTAAATTATTTCTTATGGATATTATCTTATTTAATGAAAAATAATATTAAAATAAAATACCCTTATGTGGGATTCATCCATGTTTTATGTAAAATATCTCCAATTGTTGCTTCTTTGGGAAATTAAACCATCATATGAATCATCATAGTAAAATTCTATAGAGGGAGAAATATATCAAATTAAATATAATACAAATAATTATTTGAAGAATTTTAGAAATTTTATAGGGTTCAATTTATTGTCAAAAAACAATCCATATAATGTGTAAATGTTAATTAGTACGAAGGTTAATTTTTCATGTGAAAAATTTTTAATTACAAAAGCTAAAAACATATACATTAGTACATGTGAGTCATGAATTTTTAATCCACATATTTTATATCAATTCAAATAAACACATCTTAAAATATTATTATAATTTCAATCTTTGAAGGTAAATATCAATATATTGGGTTTTAATTTCCAAAATTACCATTGGATACTTCCCATTATCATTTCTAAAAATATATCATTTTATTTCAATTTAATATAAGTCCAAATGTTAATTTAAATGAAAAATTTATTTTCCCTCCTCATTAAGATAGGCCAACAACCCATTATCATACCCATTCTTATCAATGTTAACAAATCCAAAATTTTTACACCACAAATTAAATTAATAATATGGATGGTCAAAAAATATTCTATTTTTCTTTATAATGTTGTGCTCCAATATTAACATATTGTTTTTAACTTCTATTAAAAATTAATTCAATTAAAAAAAATTCTAATATCTATTCCAACAAATAAAAATTGTGACACGATCTATGATTCTGAATGCATTTTTCATGGAATCCTTAAATGTTTTTTTCATTGAAACATGACATTTTAAACATAAATATTTGAGATTTTTAAATGAGGATATGAAGACCCATGAAACTCATAATTATACTATACGTTTCACATTAAGGCTCAGGAAAAATATCTCAATATAGACATTCCCAATAATTGTGTATTTGGCAACTAGAAAAATTTACTAGTCCAAGATGGTCACTAACGATCAACATAATGGCTGCATGCATTTTGAACATTGATGGAGTAGATAAATTATATATTTCTACACCATCTGTCCATAACACCTATAATTATTAAATAAATGGATTAAGGTAAACACCAATGTAATATTAGGGATTTTTATTTGCCTAAATAATCATTTAAATGATGAAAGAATTTTTCTTCATACCTATCTCGGGTGATAGATTATAAGGAACCAAAAAATTTCAAATATTTATGTAAATATTTAGAAAATTCCAAAAATGTATTCAATGCATTAGAATATAATCCCATTTTTAAATTTCATGGTTATGAAGTAAAATATGCAATTAATGAATCAATAGTCATCAGTGATTTTAAATCTATTGGATGCTAAAGGAACTCTTTATTATTAATATTAAAATAATTTCATTCACATGTTCAATGATTTGAGAAGACATAAAAAATATTTATAGCTAGAATTTTAATTTTATTTAATTTAAACCCTACAAAAAGTATGTGTTTATTTTTATTGGTGGGAATATGAGGTTTAATGATGATATCATTATTATTATAATTCCATGTAGAAATATTTATTTTATAAATTTTCTCTATTTGAATTATATTTTTAAATAAAAAAACTATGATTGATAAAAGTTTCATCTTGTATAATAAATTATATTATTTGAAGTAGTATTATTCATCTCACAAGATGATATAGTGCTATTATATTTAGAAAAATAATCAAACAAAAATTCAAATAACATAGACATTGCATTTTTTATAATTAACTGTAATCATATTATGTTGTATAAGAACAATGGAAAAGATAATTTTTAATACATGAAAAATCCTTCATAAAAAGAATTAATTATTAATTGATCAAATTTTAAAAACAAATTTGATTTCTTGGTTGAGGTTTTCCTTTTATTTGTTTTTCAAAATCCTTAGCCATTAATATGTTATATTTATAACAAAGATGTCCTAAAGTTCTAATAGTGCCTTTAATATATATAACAACAACAACTGAATCTATTAATATTTTACTTTATTGGTGGCCTCTACCAACCATTCCATAAGTATCATTTATCAGGTTTGGAATTCCAGTATACACTATGGAAGAAATCATTTGTTCATGTTGAATGTGTACATAATTTCTCCAATGATACATGAAATACATTTCTATTGGCCAAATATAATATCCATAATGAAGAGTTAATTGTTTCAATATCATGTTATCGAATAATTCATCTCAAATCAACCGTCATCTAAATTTTCAATTAGTACTTGGGAATTTCATTCTTTTAGTAACATATCAATATTCAATTAAAAAATTAGAAATCATGATATAACCTATAACATATTGAGGTGTGGTTCAATGAAAGGTATTTAAACAATAATCCATATTCACATGAATGTATACACTTTCAAATATAAAAGATAAATATATTATTATATACAAAATAAAATATTTTGAATTTCAAAAAATATGAGAAAATATTTTTTTAATTTGGATAATAATTTGATAACACCTAATGTAGTAATTCACATGAAATTTTATTTATAATTCAATATTAATATATTATATAACCAATATATAATGAAATTAATATATTTATGGAATCAAAACAAAAAAAATTATACTGAAACACTCAATTAATTATCGATTTTTCCATTTAAATTAATAAACAACACAAAAAAATAATAAAATGGACCCAAAAAAAATTCCATCAAACATAAAATTTTTTTCATTTATTTTAAATACTTTTTGATCAATTTCACTAATTATTTCCCTATTTTCCAAATTTAATGTCATTATAACATGTCATTTCACATAAATTATGTTACAACCAATTCATATATAATTTTTACCTCTTATCTATTGTGGTAAAATATTTCTAATACAATTAAACTCATTTTTCAAATCATTATGTTCATACTAAAAATTCAAACATATGATTATTTCCAATTTTGTATAAAATCATCAAAATAATTACCATAACATTTTAGATAATGCATTTTTAAAATAAGAAAATCAATCAAAATAAATAATATATCCATGAATAACACTCAGAAACAATAAATTTAGAGATAGAAAAAACTACAACCATTAAATTAAAATTAGAATATTTAAATTACCGATTCTTGTTCAATTTCATGATTTTCCCATAAAATGGAGCACAAAAATCAAATACATATGATCTGGAAACAACCAATCTGAAAAATCTTTCCTCAAATCATGATTAGGGTCCCATGGAATAGAGGAAGAGTGGGAATGAGATATAGTTGTCAAGAAAAATGGTTGAGAGGTTTGTTGGTCCTGTATTGAGAGAAATCAAGAGTGATTCTGAGAGGGGGTCTGACAAAACCACCATTAAAGGGAAGGTTGGTATGGGCGGACATTTAGAGGTGATGATGGGGACCTCATATAAGGTCTGATTTCTTCAAACCGGTGTCAAGCTATGGTGAGGTGGAGGTTATGGTTTTCAATTTCAGTCCATAATCAAGAGATAATGATGGAGGTTGGGAGGGGGTGAGTGGGTGGAGTTGTTAGTTTTTAATAACAAGTTTATGTGGTCCTAAACAATACTTTTGTGACATAAATTTTAAAAATATTTTGTATCAATTTAAAAAAAACTCTTTTAAATACTGATTCATTACAAAATTTTCATTAAAAAGGGGTGGAAAATATTTTTTTTTTGTGTTTTAGAAGTATATAAATCCTACACCAAAAAACCTCTACAATTTAATGAATTTCATGAAGTTAATATTAATAAATGTTGGGAACTACAAACAATTTTTAGAAGGAAATTTGGGGTAGGTGGTTCACATCAGGTTCTGCTACTAAAGTAGTATTTAGTAAAGCTACAACAGTAATTTTCTCTATCTGCTGATAATATATAGGGTCAAAAGGTAGGTATAGGATATCCACATGATTCTCTTCATCATCAAAGGGAGTAGAAAGACCATGGAGGTGATAGTAATCAGGGTTAAAGAGCTCATGCTTATCATTGTTGAAAGATGAATACTCTTGAGTATCCATCTCTAAGTGATCTAAATGATCTTCAAGGTAGAATTTTACTATTTGCAATGTGGAATCATTCCTTGATAGATTTATGATCAATACAGAACTTAATCTCACCATCCTTAGTACATTAATTGAGCCTTGATATGGACAGGCATACACTTCCCTTTTTTTGGCAATTCATGTTTGAGGGTACGCTAAATTTTATGAAACATGACGAGAATATGAGCCCATGATTGGGAATAACTTCTCTTTTGGTATCTCTAATGATTTTAAAAATAGTCATATGACATAACTCTTAACATGGAATAGTCATATTCGATATTTAATATCTCAATTTTCATTAGGATGTCGACTATGTTCTATGATAATAATGTAGAGTATACAATGTTTCTTACGACATGAGATCCTCTGATTGATCATATGTGTTATCATTCGTCATATAATATGATTTTTAGTAGAGTTGGAGCTCAATAATGGTTCATCCAGTAGTGTTTCATAGGTTATTTTTTTTCACTATGATATATTCCTTGATGACGTTTTGGAACAAACGCCTCAGTGAACGTTAATGTTTTGTATTGTGCAATAGATTGGAGCTTCTATAATCTCATTATCTCCGTGTCAAAGAAAGTCTTTTATGTTATGGGAGATAAAGATATAAATCGATGATTTCTAGTAGTGGGGATTTATTTGGTAGATCATGACACCATGGGGTGCTTTGATTTGCTTTTCTAGGATGGCCACTTGGAGTATCCATATATGTATCGAATATCATAACTTGATTTAGGATATAGGGAAGAATCAAAACCCTATTTCATGGATTGATAATGTATTCAATATACTAATGGGATATGGATTGTTCTTGATGATCAATATATGGTGGAAATATATTAATATATAGGTAAAGGAACATGATATTATGGAGACTATATTCATATCACTTTATGGGAATTATGAGTTCTTTGTAATTTTTTAAATTGTGAGCAACACTCCATCAATGTCTTTGTAATAACTCATCCTAGGATCCATGCACTAGTAACCCGAGGTGATCGGTTACATAACCTCAAGCATGCATCCCCATATGCTAGAGGCATTCAACTAATAGTGATTATATAAATTAAAACATTGGGAGACTATACCCTATTTATTAGAGTAATATAAGATTGTAAATAGATTAATGTTAACCAAATGATATAACCAATAACCAGAAAACAAGCATCCTGCGATGACTAATACAAAAACAGATTATTCAAACCAAAATTGTATATATTTCATGCCGAGTACATGCATAGTTTCAAATGAAAAATAGAATGAAAAAAACATACACTTAGAAGTATTTCATGATTCCATTTATTGTTCCCTCATCCATTATCTATCCCAAATCATCCATCTAACATGATTCACTTTCCCATATATTGTCCTGTAAATATGATATCTATTTGGATACTAATCAGGTTTCCTGAGTAGGGTGTGTGTAAAAATACATAGGCTACCCCAACAACATCTAAATCAATATCTAGAAAATACAATTTTCCCCAATAGTATACAGAATAAAGTAAAATGAATAAAGTAAATTGTTATCAAATTTAATTATTCATTATCAAAATTCATAGTTTCCCTAGTTCAGGATGTCACCAATTTTATCAATACCCACTTTAGCCTATTCCAGAGGATGAGATATCCCTATGGTATATCACATATCAAAATTAAATGGTTATCTTTTACCATTTCATTTTGAATTCATAACACAACCCAGTAGGACAATAGTACAATGCCAATCTCATTGGTTTAGAACATCATTTATAACACACTGTGTGTATTTGGAGCCTCTACCACTACCACACACATAATTGTTACATATGTATTTGGATCAATAGTCAAGTCACATATTTTATATCATAAATTTTTATTTTCTACCTCATTCCCTATCCCAAACAATGATTTCCACATATAGGTATTTGGAGCCTTTTTTACTATCCCCACACTCACAATCTCTAAAGGGTATTTGGAGTATCAATCACCTTCCAAAACCTCAATATCACATATAAAAAATAACAAATATTATAATATCACATAAATCACAATTTCATATACGTACAAGTCACACATCCTGAACCTTCACATCAAACATTCACATTTCAGTGGAACATTTCAATTTATCATAACAATCATAATTATTTATCTCTATCACATGGAATAATATTAATAAATCACTATTAATCTAATTAAAACCATTTTAGCCTATAATTTATTATCACTTATAGGATAATACAAACATACCTCTTGTTCCAATTAATTATACAGTAAAAAAATTAACTAATTAATCAATTCCGAAATCCATCAAATGGAAATTTATAAAATCCCATTAATCAGTCAATTTAATGTAACACTATTCAAATATTGCATCATCACAACTACCCAATTAAATTTTCCCCAGTTCAACTCATTTAGTAATCACATGGAAAATGAATTAATTAAATCAAAAAATGCATAAATTAACCAATAAATTATTTTATTCAATTCAGTATTCAATTTACAAATTTTTCGATTTATATTTCAAAAAACAAATACACACAAGAAGAATTCAAAACTATTGGAATTGAATTTTAACCACCGACCATAGGTTCGTGGATGAATGCTCACCAATAGAATATCCCCAATTAAAGGGAACAACCACGATCACAACGAATAATGAGATCTAGATATTAATCAAATATCCAAAATCAAATAGATTAGATCAATAAAAAAAATATATATATCCCTTTAAAATAAGTAAAATAATCCCTTCAATGTATGAGATAAATACACGATGGGGAGAAGAAACCAATTAGGAAGATATCACATACTGGAAATTTCTTTAGATCTGTCATCAAGTGTTTAATTCTTCAGGATTGGAGACTAAAATTCCTTGGAACTTCTACATGGGAGTCTATTAAATTCATAGTAATAATTTTAGTCCCATGTGAGGGTGATTTGGATTTAATAATTAAGGATTATTTTGTTTTAGTTATTCCGCGTTTAAATTTTCTGTGCACACAACTTCTTGTATGCAACATACAATCTCCCAAATAGTGTGCCTAATCGTGTACCTCGGCCCAAGGGGGTATCATGGTTAATAATTGGAGGGAGAACAGTTTGAAAAGCCTAGGAACCAACTATATGAATCCCCTCATTATGGGTTCCCAGGTTTTTTAGACCTGGGTACAGTGGTCGAGAAAACTGTGTGCCCATAATACACTTCCACTCTACTTTGAAATTTTCACAAATATCACCACAAAAATCCATAGGTTAAAATCCAGACATTATAAATTTAAACTTTGATGAAATAGTACCTTTAAAAGATCTTGATACATCACTAGAAAAAATCATGATAGTATAATATTCCCACCTTATAATAGACCTCCCTTGAGCTGTACTCCCAAAGATATCTTCAATTCCTAGCATAAAAGTTGAGGCCATTGTGCATGAAAATCCACATTTCCCTCCCATCATTACTCCTAAAAATTTCTATGATTCCCGAATACAAAAACTATTAAATGACCTTTCCCCATGACACATTCAAAATATGATCCAACACACGTATCAAATTCCCCTTAATGGACACAGCGGCCTCAAGCCCAACATCATAAACATCAATAACATGAGAAGGCTCATGTGGATATTGCTTAAACAAAAACACATGAATAATTTCATTTAGATTACTAAATATATATGGATGAGAAAATTGGTATGACCCATCAAAATTATCTCAACAACGTCAAATGACCCAACAATCCTTGGCACCAACGTGCCCTATTTCTGAATCCCAAAGTGGAACAATCTAGGTGACATCTGAAGGAATACACGATCACCCCATGAAAATTATAGGGTTTATTTACATTGATCATTTTATGACTTATGTAAGAAAGAGCCTCATCCCAGTTGGTGAGGACTTAGAAAGTGCATCCATGTGACCCAAGATAAAACAAAAGAGAAGGGTTAATTTATCGTTTGTGGAAGAATTTACTGTAGCGGTACTGTAGCAGTTACTATAGTGGTTACTGTAGTAGTCACTGTTTGGTACTCTATCTGCCAAAACTATTCACCTGTTTGGGCCTTTAGGGTACCTATTTGGTCTTTGAGTCCTTTAAGGCCTTCAGGCCACCCTATTACTTGAGGACAGTAAGGATTTAAGGACACCATAAGGCTTTAGAGCCACCTCATGGCCTTCAGGACACATGATCAATTTTTTTCCCCAGAGAGACATTACAAAAAAGGAGAATTCCCATAGGATGATTCATAGAAGGCACACACACCAGAGTAGAACTATTAGATTTGGAAGAATTAATGGGTATGGAAATTCAATCGGGGTCATCCTATGCTTGCCTGGGATGCTTAGCAGGATGACCATGCAATGGTGGAGAGCAACCATCACGATACCGATGCTGGGGAGGGGTAGTTTCTTATAGTTATAGTCTGGGTGAATTACCCCTAAGCATATGAATTATGTTTTCTTTGAATATTATCTATATTTTTTAATTAACTTATCCTGATATGAAATCTACTACATGGGAGATGATCCCAATAACTCGGACTCACCAACCTTTATCCATCATTGATGGGATCTACAAGATGTACCATAAGGAACCACACATGAATCTATTTGTATAGTTTCTCAATAACTATGTTTACAAGAGAACTCCACAATATCCTGGTGATTCTCCCAAGACCCACCAAATTATTTAACAGACACCCATATCATTTACTCAATCACCTATATTATATGTTTTTAATGCCAATATATCTATCAGTGGAATTCTATACTTAATAAAACATTTTTACCAAGATCCTAATAAAATTATTACTAGAACCAAGAAGTAAAATTTCATTCATAGAATGAAACAATACTCCATGTAACCTAGTGTATATGGACCCTCTCCTAAACCTAAAAATATCCATATTGGTCTACAGAGATGGTCTTCTGAAATGGAAATAAATAAGATAATTATGTTAGTTGGTTCACAAATACCCAAATAGTGTCATCATTCTGAGGAATCCTTATGATAACCACCATTATGTACATAGTAACGTCTTCCCACTCCAATTTGGAATGTGAAATAGCTATAGTTAACCATCTAGTTGTTGATTCTCGGTCATCACCTATTGTACGATGTAGTATCATTTTATGAACCCTGCTATCTATTGTTTCAGTCCCGAACACCAAAACTATCATTATTTCTCACATTAAGTTTTGGTCACACCTGGATTAACTTCCTACTTCAAGGATTAAAATTTACACATCATCTCCCCCCGCATGACTTCTAACACAATAAATAAATTGCTAAAATAGTTGATCTCAACCTCATCTAAAATCCAATCTGAATGTAACACCCAACCTTCAAGGATTTCACTCAAGAAAAAACACAACAAATCATAATTCTACCTCTCCACAATCTGAAAAAAAGAATAAACTCCACTAAAACTGATACAATAGTCATACGAATCTAACCCTACAGATTGATAACATTCATTTTAGCCAATAAGGTCATCATCTTCCACTCAAAACTAGACACTTGAACTACCTTAGACTATGTTTTTAATTTTATAGAATCAGCAAAAAATTTCTCCTTCCATGGTGTAACTACTAGCTCAGAATATAAAATCTAAATATATTCAATGCATCTCCATTTTCGTATATTCAAATTATATTTAGAAGAAAATACACTTACAGGTTTTATGAACAATATACACAATAAATTGTTTTCCCAACACATATTTTTCTAGGTCCCAGGAACACTCGATGGGGGGAGGGGTGAATAAGGTTGTCAAATTTTTCTTTTAAACTGAAGTATCTTGCTCCCATGTGGTTAGGAACTTGTTAAATCTATCTGATGACAAAGTGAAAAAAACAATCAATCATATGAAAAGAAAAGACATAAAAATTTTAGATGGTAAACCATGAAGGGATACATATGAGAATAATATGATGATAGGTATTTATTCATACCAAGTCCACTAATATTCCCTTGTTATGGAGTATAAATGTTTTGCACAATCACTCTTTTTAAGGAACACTACCATTAAATGGTTTTAGGGATAGCAGACTACATCCCTCAAATCACTTCCATTGACCCCCCCTTTCTTACTATGTTGGAAAAAATATGAACTCAGTTTATTGACCTAAAGGTCATTTTAATGGAGTGGAATTAAATAATTCATCCTCAACTATAGACGAATTCTATTTTGAAGTTCCGTTTTTACCCACAAATGAGGTTCACTTTCCCATGCAATGATAGTTTGAGAACTGCTCCTCTGGAAACTTACCATCTTCTTCTACATACAACAATAAACTCTATATTGCATGTGCACAGCGTATCAAATCAGTATCCTTCCTTCACGAACAACCTCTATGATCCACCATAATGTTCTACATCTGCAAACTGCCTTCTGCAAATTACCACTCCTCTATGTACTACCTCCACTCTACGAACTATCTCCACTTCCTCTCCACATACTGTATGAAATCTAAAGACCAAGTTATTCTTCTTCCATGTACTCTCTCTCATATAAAAAACAAGACATCCAACAAACTGGGATTCTTCCTCTAAATATTTACTACTATGAGTTGTTATAAACTTCACCTAAATCATTTTATATTTTAAATTAAATACATTGTGGGGGTTTCATCCTAATAACTACATAAAAATTACTCTAAATTCCTCTAATATATTTAATCTTAGAACCACATCCTAATAAAGGGACTGGTGCTCTTCATATAGGAAAATCGATCTGTATAATCCGCTAAATCTAGATTTACCAAATATTCAATACAAAACCTCCTTCACCATGTACTGCACATCTCCCATGAACCATTTTCCTTACATGGTGGCACAAATCACCACCTCATTTCTACAAATGACACCCTTCCCAGTATCTCAAAACTCCACCTCAATTCTACAAAGGACACCCTTCCCAATATCTCAAAAATCCACCTCAATTTCTTGAAAGACATGAAATCCTATGAACCATTACACCTTCCCCGTACTATGATCCATCCTGTGAATGCAACACCACCTTCCTTGCAAACTCCATGTTCAACCTAATCTATATTGACAACAAACACATACCATAATTCACTTCCCACAAATAACAACATTGGTTCCAAAAGTCCCACCCCCTTAAGGTATGTTAAAATTCCATAGATAAATTCAATTAATCACCTGAAATCCTATATATTAAATAAATAAACCAACTAACACTCGAATTCTATCTGAGAAAACCACAATGTAAAAAAACAAGATGATGATGAATTGGGTTCTAGTATCTTGTGGCTCATCATTCTCCCTCATTGTAACATTTTTTAATTTCTCTATTCTTCATCTTCTTACAACTAACCAGAAAAAATTACATTATCATTGAATTTATACATTACTCCCCCATGGGAAATAAACCCATATTATTAAATTTGAAATTTTATAACATTAAGCACACACCCCTCGATTATATCTCCCCCATAATCCTGGAACTCATTCACAAAGAGAATAAAACAATTAATACAACTAGGGAGAGGGGGAACCTTCATAACCTCCACATGCACTAGGAGGTTATGGAACACAGAGGTTAAAACAATTCCTTTCAGACACATGTCCTGATAATGGCTTGGTTTGTATGTCAACCACCTAATCATTAGTACAAACATAATCCATTTTAATCATTTATTCTTTAACTTTTTCCTTAATGTATTTGTTTCTGATATTATTATTTTTCATATGATAATGCTAAACAAGATTCTTCACAAGGCCAATTTCACTCTTTTTATCAATGTGAATCACCATTAGTTATTTCACCTCATCACCAATATTAGTTAGTTTTTTCTTCATCCAAAGTAGTTGAGTTCATTCCTTTTTGGAAGATATATAGTCAAATTTATCTATACTAAGGTATGTTATTTCCTATTTCATACTCAAACATCCCACACATTTGATGCCAATGAAGAATGATCCACCACTTGTGGATTTTTTATCCACCACATCTCTAGCCCAGTAGGGATAAAAAAATATGGAAATTTCATTAACTTTTTTTCATAAATGTATAAGAACTAATTTTGAGAACCTTTAATATACCTCATTGTTCTTTTCACTACTTCTATATGATCTTCCTTCAGATTACTTTGACAGATAGCTGCTAAGAATGTTGCAATGAAAATATATATTTGTGTCATGGTGAAGTACAATAAGCATCAAATGATTCTCTTGTACATTATGGGATCTACAGTTGTCCCATATTCATGCTTTCCTAGATTTTTCCCAATCAAAATAGAATTTTACATTGGTTCAGAATCGTGCACATATAACTTCTTCAGCAACTCTCTTACATACATTTCGTGAGAAATAAAATTTTAGTCTTTCATCTGAATCAATTGATGCCGTAAAAAGTATGTGACTTCACCAATCATAGAAATTTCAAATTGAGATTTAATGTGATTGTAAAATTCATCCACTGATTCATTCTGCTTCCTTCAAATATAATTTCATCTGCATACACCAAAACCATGAACTAATATTTCTGATAAGCCATTATAGATTGATTGTGATCCACTCATCCTATTTTAAATTCAGGCATCTTCATATTAGAGTCCAGCCAAGAGTACCATACATATGGTGACTGTATTATACTATATAGAGACTTATTTAATCTTAAAACCTTCATTTCATCATTAGTAAGAAAAAACCCCACTGGTTTCTCTATAGTGATTTCTTCTTCTAGAACACCTTTTTAGAAAGATTCCATGACAGCCATTTTACACACTTTGTATCCTATTTTAATTTATATGGAATGAAACAATCTCACTGAATCTAGTCGAGACACTAGAGACAATGTTTCTTTAAAATCAACACCTTTAATATGTGAATATCCTTTACACACATTACATTTCTTATTTCTAATCACATTTCCATGATCATGAAATTTATTTGTGAAAATCTACTTTGTACCAATCACATTGTGGGTTTTGAGTCTCTTAACTAGATCCCATGTCTGGTTCATATCGATCTGATCCATTTCATCATTCATAGACTAAACCCAAGATTTAACCATTGCAACTTATTCAAATTAGGATGGTTCCGTAACTGAAATTAATGGAAATTGAGCATTATTACTCATAATCATTGTATTCATGGGTGTAATCCATTCCCCAATGATGTTGTATTGATCAATTTATGCACTTTAATAACTTCTTTAGGGTTCTGAAGAATTTTATTTAGTCATGTTTTCTTCTTATGATAAATCATCTGAGTCAAAATCGTGGTGTGATTCATTATTGATTGTAATTCAATCATATACTTCTATGTTTGAATCCATTCCATGTAAAAATTATTTCTCATAACCAACCACATCTGCCGAAAAATTTAGTGAGACATTCGTTGTTTTATCTTCGATGATCTCCAAGTCACTGCATTCCATAATTTTTCCAAGATGTTTATTAAAAAATTTGTAGTTTTTCTATTAATTAAATATCCAATTAATATTCCTTCATCTACAAAATCAAGATATTTTCCTTGATTTCCTTCTTTGTTTCAGATAAATCATTTTCTTTCAAAAACACAAAAATAATTCAAAGAGGGATTCCATATATGTTATAACTCATAGTGTGTCTTGGTTTCCCACATATAAACCCTTTTGTTGTTGTGAATTTAAACTGCCCCCTAAACATCCACCATCTTGTAATGGTGAGAGATACATCTCTCAATCAGCATAGTTCTCACCATACTATTCTACTATCTACTCCAATGCTCAAAAACTCCATTTTGCAACGGGGTTCTCATAACAGCCACCTGATGTTGTATTCCATGTTTATCTAGGAAATTTTCAAATTCAATAAATGCATTCTTACTTATATTTTCAGTCCAGAGAACATTGATTTTCTATCCAATAACATTATTTTCTATTTGGTGATAACTTTTAATGAATTCAAGAACTTATCATTTCTAGGGTTTATACATCACACAATACATTATACAATAATCATCAACGAAAATGATGAAGTCCCCTGCTCCATATGTTCCTAAAACATTTATCAGACCACAAACATATATATGAAAACGATCAAGATGATTTTATGATATTTTTTTATTTGCATGATATGAACTATGCACCAACTTTTTCGCATGGAAGGCTCTGATGCCTTCTCCCATTCACACATCAGATTTGGGATATCCATGAAAATTTTCTTTTTCGATATATTCCCAATATCATGTTGATTGATGCGACCCCACCTCTGGTGCCACAAGTTGTTCTCTTCTATGACTTTCATGAAATAAATGTTCTATTTACTATCAACATAAAAAAAGTTTTCATATATTCAGGATACCTTTAGGATAGAATTTCACATTCTTCCTCTTATAGTTCTCCCCTTTCGATTGAACTTCACCATAAGTCATGAGTCATAGAGCTTGCTCACACATATGACATTATGATGCAACCTATCCACATAAAGAGAATTGGTCTTATATATCTCACCATTGGAAATTTCAACACTTCCACTTCCTTTGATCTTCAAAGAAACGTCATTACCAAATATCACTATTCTATTGACATTTTTCTCAATATTCATTAATAGGTATACATTTACAATCATATGGGATGGTCATCCACTATCAAGAATCTATGTACTATTGTTCTGGGTATCTGTGAGTGCTACCTCAGAAAGGTTTGTTTTTTCAATTTTATTCTTATTATTATATGAAATATTAGATTGAGTAAAGATCAAATATGGCCTTTCAAATATCTATTACATGTGATTATGTTCTACATAGAGAAATTATTCTTATAATGGAAAAAATATTTTTGTAAGAGAAACACTGTGTGGTTGTCGATTATTGACAGGTCTCCGAGTTCTATATGAATTGGTACTACCATTCCTCTCCCTACAATCAACATATTTATAGAAAATTCTGGAATAATAAAAACAATATCAATTCAATTTTTTATTATATAAGAATTAGGATAAGAATTCATTATCCTTTCATAACTTCCTTGCTCTTCCCCATTCATGTATCCTTATGCCTCTTCACAGTATGACATGGTGTGTCCCAGATAGCCAAAAAATTGAAATTTCATAAGTGGTAATGTATTTTCACATATATTCCTTCTCATGTTAATTTCATTAAGAGGGTATTTGACAACCTATCATCTTAGGATGTCTGAGAATAGTTTTTAGTACTCCTTTTAGTTTGAATTACACATTTCTTTTTCATCACTTCATGTGACTTTTAATATTTTCAAACATTCATATTACCTTTATTTTATCTCATTTTATTTCTATTGTTTGATGTTTTAGCTTCACAACATATTACATTGTTACCCATGCACATAGAAATTTGGTTATTCAAAATCATTTCAACTCCATCGAAACCACACCTTGCCTTTTCTAACAACTCTGCATCTGAGAATTTTACGAACTGTATTTTATTATTTGATTCTTTTGAGATTGATTAATTTTTGAGGTTACTCCTTAGATAATATATTATTTCACTTGAAATTCAATATTTTTGGACTTCTCTTCTAGTCTTAATGTGTGATCATTGATGACGTTTCCAAGTTCTTGAATTTTGAGTTTTAGTTCCCCTATATTTTCAGTGCTCACAACGATTTCTAAATGTAATTTCACAAATTATTTCAGTCATACAATTTATAATTCAATTTGATAAACATATTGTGATGATTTTTACACAATAGTTCTCCACTTATTTCATATCTATCATTGATTATCATGCTTACCAAAATAATCCTTATGTTGAAACAAGGTATTGAAATTAGTGTTCAAATGATTATCTCTAGAATTATCATTTGATGTTTCTATTTTTTCCTTTGTATCCATCATGGAACCATAGTTTCTAGAAATAAACATTGTTTTTCATCCTAAAAGTATTCATTGTAATCATATTCTTCGTCTTGTTAATCAAAACTCTTTCTTTTTATTTTATTTTTATATTTGAAGTCACAGATTTTGAAAAAACTATTTTGAGTCTTCTGAATGTCTCCAGTTTTGCTTATTTCATCATCGAACATTCAAGCGAACCGAGAGGAAATAATCCCAACACTTCCACATAGAAAAAATCTATAGGTTACTTGCCTTTAAATTTCTGAATTCCCTTATAGAATTTCATGGAAATGAGAGAAATAATATTTTTTCCTCATTATCTTGATGAAAACTATCTACTAAAATTTCCTATTTGTCTATGGCATTGAATACCATTTCCATTCTTATATGATTCGTCGCATATTTATGGTCGATTCTCATTTCATAAGCCATCAACATACTCACCAAATCACCCAATGGAAGTTTAGAGAGATCCAATTCTATAACTAATGACACATGTTCGTTGTAAAGAGACTAAAGTCTTATTAGGATTTTATTTACAAATTAAATGTCTTTGATTTCATCACCAAGTCCTCATATAGTCCAAACAACAATAGTAATTCTATTAGAAAATGAATATTCATTCTAACATGGATTCATTTTCAAACAGACGAGTTTTCAAATCAGCGAACATGTTGTGTGAAACATGGAGTTTAGCCTCCTTTAAATTGTTGTCTCCTTAATATATATTCTCCATTTTTTCCTACACAAACATTTATAATTTAAAACTCATCACATTTAGATATATATAATCAAAAATACTTGTAGTGAGATAATTCAATGCTTTGGTGTATGCATCAAGAATTTTCTTATCAGTACTAGTCATAGACATCCCAGTCAGATTAGTGACATGTATTCCTTGTGTAGTCCCAAACCTGAATTCCATTCCAAAAGATCTTAGATGAGATATCATCCAATTCTTCAAGATCTGAATGTTTCTTCCATAAAATAGGGTCACTCTCGTAACATTTACGATATTATATATTTTAGAAATGAATGTAAGATTTAACACCCTCAAAATTTACCCTCTAATACAACTTTAAGGACCCCAGAACACCCTAAGAGTGGGGGGGGGGGGTGAATCAGGTTATCAAATTTCTCTATTAAACAGAACGATCATTTTTCCACATTGGTAAAAACTCATTAAACCAATATGAGGAGAATGTGAATAAAAAAAAATAACAAGCAATGAAAAGAGACCCCAGGTTTACATGGTTCACCTAGAGTTCTATATCCAAGGTTCATAGGCTGAAAATATTTTAGTCATACCAAATTAACCTAATATTCACTAGTTATGGAGAAGAAAATTTTGGCACATACACTTTGTACTTGGAACTCTACTTTTTCAAGATTTTAGGTATAGAATGTTACATCCATTAGATTACTTCTTTTTACTCCCCTTAGCTCACTATGTTGGGAGGAATCTAAAATCAGTTTAACAACTTCATGGTAGCTTTAATTGATTAGAATTAAAACATAGATACACAACTGTTGGAGAATTCCCTATTGATGTCATGTTTTTACCCACAGATGAGGTTCACTATTCCCTATACTGATAGTTCACAAACCGCTCCTCTGTGAATTGACTTTCTTCCTCCACGTACTGCACTACACTGCGTACTTCATGTGTACCATGTACTAGTTCAGTATACAGCCTTCTCAAACTACCTATTATACCCTCCTTCAGGTTCTACCTTCGTATGTTTCCTTCTACGAATAGCCCCAACTCCACGTACTAACTCCACTCCACAAACTGCATCCACTTCTACTTTGCTTAATACATGAAATTTATGTATGGATTTATTCTTATTATGTATATTGGATATCCTATGTGGTCATGTATTCCTAGAAACTGGACTTCTTCCTCCACATATTATCTTTTGATTACTACTCTGGAATTCATCAAAATGCTTTTAGATTTTTAATTATAGTCTTTGTGGGGTCATCAACAAACAAACTACATCCATATTTCACCGTATTCCTCTAAGATATTTAATATCAGAGCCATAACCTAATAAATAGATTAGTTCTCCTTATTTAAGATAATAGATCTGCTTAATCTAACAAATTGAGATATTCCAAATCATCATTGAATCACCACCTTCACCGCGTACCACACATCCCCCAGGATCCATTTCCCTTACACAGCCTCTAAAATCGCCAACTCATTTCTACAAGTGATACCCTTTCCGGTTTCTCAAAACTCTATGGTGATTTCATGAATTACACACTATCCTAAAAACAATCATGACTTCTATGTACTGTGATCCATCTTAAAAACCACAAGTATTCACAATGAATAATTCTTAGTCAAATATAGATAATTTATGGTCTTGCATAGGGTAGTTCTTTTTAGGGAGCCACATTTATTGAGACCCATATTCCATAATATGATCTCATTGCATCAACACAAATCCATGAATGATACTATTAGCATAAAAAAACAGCACATACTAAACACCTATTTCAAATAGGATCAATATTTGATCAGTTTTTAAACTATTGTTCAACACATATAATGAGTATTCACTTGATCTTGTCCATTCAAATATCACTCACTTCTAGTTCATTACTGAAAGTGGTTACTCAAATTAGGGAATGTTATTTATTGACCTCTAATTATAACTCAATTTTCCAAAAAAACATAAGATATGAAATACATTATTGGGTTTCTCCAAGGAAACACCTACTTGTAACTTCCTCGATTTTACTGACACATGTTCCTCCATGATGATGTTACTTTGGAAGTGTACCTTATCAATCCATAACTGACACTTACATGTCATGGTCTATAGTCGAACCTCTATCAGTGTACATAGGAAAATTTTATGATTTTAGGAATGATCATTATAAGACATAGAGTACTTCAAGATATCATCCACATACACTATCAAAAACTAATCTCGATACGGCTGGAATATTCCTTTCATCAAGTAGATATACACTGTTGGAGAATTTATCAACTCGAACACCATCATAACAAAACCATAAAGGCTATACTAACATTTTAAAGAAGACTGAGGTATATCATAAGGTAAAAATATCATCTAATGATACAATTATCTAAAGTTGTTCTTTTCGATAACTCACTCTCCTCTCAACTGGTCACTAAGGTCATTTATACGTGGAAGAAGTTACCAATTCATCAGTGTAAACCATTTCAACGTCTAATTTCATTTTGTATGATGGAATAGAAACCTACTCGTCCCTTAAAATGTGATCAATCATAAATTCCCCATCTCTCTCAAGTGATATTCCAATGAATTCCTTAGGAAACACATCCTAGAACCTATCTACTATAGGTGGAAATACATTATTATTTAAACCCCCATCATCTAGAAATAGACCAAAACCTATGTGGTGAGATCTCCCAGTTTCCATTGAACAAGCCCTACACTGACCACCTAGATATCATACTCTCCCTAGTGAATATATTTGCCACCCGCTGGAGAAGTAAACATCACTCTCCTATGATAACCAATTTTTTTGCCTTTGTATTCCCCTAACTAGTCCCTTTACATAACTAGATCAAATAATTACATGTTAATGAGTTAAAAACCCCATATAAAACAATTCTATCCAACAACTATCTAACACGCTTTTGATAAGAAAATGTCCCTTGAACGTACTCCCAATGGTGAATTGAACATCAAAAGCCTTCTCACAAACTCCAATACTGAACTCATCCCATTAAAAAATAGTATATATATAAAATAATTATTCTAACAAGTTCAAAATAAGGTTATTGGTATCACAGAGTATAAAATAATAATACAACTAACTACCTATGGTCTAGTCCTGTTATCCTGTAGTGTTAGATGAAATCCATGAAACTATACTGCCCCTCTTCTGTATGATACAGTCTGAGTCCCCTAAGCTGCACAACTTTGTTGTTAAGTGATGCCTTTACCCAATGTAGCATTTCTACTTTCTATACATCCATGTATAGTAGGATTTCACCTTCCAGACTGATATGTTTCATAAGATCCAATTATCACGCTCTATTTCTCCCTAGTTTCCCCATCACTACCCATCTATCGTGGGTTACTACAAAACCATTGTATATGTCTCATTTTTCTATATTTTTGGTATTATACTACTGGTTGGCGAAATGTTCTATGAAGGTGACCTATGCTATAGCACTGGTGACTGATCTCTCGAGTAGGATCCAATAAAACTGATCTTTCCATCAAGACACCCTTCATTCCATTACTCTAATTAACATTATCATAATGGAATTGCTGGCTCTTACAATATGTATATTGTGATTTTTTAGAAGAAATTGTGTATCCTCCATTGGAATCCTACATTAGGTTACCCTTAGTTATGAGATCTTGATCCACCACCTCAAAAAAACATCATTAACTAAAATATGATAACATGGGACATAATCTCGCATTTATGTCCATCCTGGAAATGCCTTACCTTATCTATCTCATCTCATGCATGAGTTTGTGAAAATCAATTTCATCTATTAAGGAGACCATAATATTCCATCATAAACATACTCCCATGGGTAAACCGCGTGAACACAACTTCCCTCTCCAGTCTCATTATCTCTAGATAAAAGTATCCATGAACTTTTCAAGTAATTCATTCCATACCATACCATATGACTGCCAATCCTAAGCATTAACATCAAACCAATGAATCATGAATCATCATAACATATAAATATCCTACTTGAACAACTTATTAATAGGATTTTGTAAATTGTCATGTATATTCTAGATAGACTCAAACCCAAATGTTTATACCTCATATCTACCCACTCTGGTGAAAGCTTGAGGGTGTTGCAACTCAGAATCCTGATTCAATTTATACATAATCACTACAACATTCTCTAGGTCACTCTCCATAATCTTCTAGAAGTGATTAAATTTATTACAGATAATCTCTTTGTCTCCTTCACCCGGCACAATCAGTGCCTCTGATTTTTCTACAAGAGGATCATTTCGAGCCATTTCAACATATCATACTATAAATAATTATTTTCTTAGAGGAATTTCTCTAAAATAACAAAAAAAAATCATTGGAAACATAAACCAAAATTGTCACAGTTAAGGGGTTTCACAAAACTCTAGAACCACGCATTCCCCAAATCCCACCACACGTTCAATGTTGATGTACTATCACTGCATTAAAAATCCAACATGTATATTACAGATAACAACGGGTAAAATCATTCTCATTTTTCATTTTTCCATTAGACAACAAAATATTTATAGTTCGAATCACTTTAACAAATTCAAATTAGATCAGGATCCCTTTTCAGTTCAATTACACAATCAATAAATAAAATTTCACTTTTAAGAAAAACATTCCCAGATACTTTTATTCAGTTCATGCCTAAAAATAATGCATGTCACAATAATTCTCAAGTGCATAGAAGGTTTCAGGAAAATTCATATCCCACTCTATAGTATTCCATATGTAAAATCATGGAAAAACTAAAAAGAAACAATAACATCATACAAAAATTTCATCACTCGAGGTGAAATAGCATTCACCTATAAAAAAGGACATCAATAACAACAACGCCACACTGGGTACTTGGGCTTTCCACCGTACATGAGTTAGCTACTCCCTTACTTGATCTCATGTCCATGGGATGAATCATCCTTGTCTCTTCTCATCATTTACCAAATTAAAAAATAAAATAAAATAAATGAAAACATGACTTTAATTCAAATTTATAATGTCTTGAACTAAGTACTACACACCATTACCTTAAGTTGATTAGTTACATGATCTCAAGACTGCCTCCCCATATGGTAGAGGATATATACTAGTATGGGGGACTAATATAAAAAATGGAAAAAAATCCCACATTCTAAGAGTAATATATTAGAATAAATAGAAGAATAATAACTAAATGAAATTAACATTAACTAGAAAAACAAGTATCACAAGATGACTAAAACATGAATACAATATCCAAACCAAAACAGTTGATATGTCATTCCAAGAACATGTCAAGTGTCAAATGATAAACCAAAAAAAAGACACACTAATACTCCCAAAAATCTCCCAATGATATGTATGGGTTTATCAACAAGTATCCATCCTAAATCTTCCATCTAATATAGGGATCATACCCTTATCGTATCCATTAAACATGAAATCAATTCAGGTAAAAATCAATTAGATCGAGTAGTCTATTTGTAAAAATCGATAGGCATCCACCATTGGTATCTAAAACAATATCCATTACATAATAGTATATTAAGTTTCATAATGAATAACTTCCCATACACAATATAAAAACTAATCACATTACAATATTATTAAACTAACCCAATATTTTCCTTAGTTCATGATGTCACCCATATTATCAATCCATTCTATAGCATGTGTCGGGGTCTGTATTATCCCAAAGGGATATCACATATCATAAAACCAGTAACACCCCAATACAATAAAATATTTTCTTATTAGATTAAATACCATTTTTTCTCTCATTATATGCAACACCTTGTTAATCATACTCAACACACCAAACTGAGTTAGCTTTCATTACATCTAATACCAGGGTTTTCCACCATTTAATGAAAAATCTATTTTAAATCTAAATTTTCGAAATCTTATAAATTGAATTTTTCAAAAGAAATTTTGGTTTTGAATTCATAATTTCGAAATTATCTTGCAGATATTTTCTGTTATTTTTCTAAAAACATTAATTTTTTGATTTATATTTAAAAATAACATTTTAGTTAAAAAATTCATTTTCATTTAAATAATTATTAATGATATATTTTATTTTAAAATTGTTTTAAATTCCAAATTAATCATTCCTAAATATACTAATCCAATTTTGTTAATTTGATTCATTTGTATATTAATATTTTACATAAAAACTTATTGATCATTTCTACTATAAAAACCTGTTTTCTCACCATGTCTACTAGATTAGTGTTACTATTAAATTTCCCACTTCCTTGACGTGAAATTTGAATATGGGGATACATGGTTGTAATCATTGAAATATATTTCGTATAATAACAAAATATTAAATTTTTAACTAAAATATTATTGAATGTTATTGAAATTAATTGCGATGAATATGGTATGATTAAGATTAATAAGGGTCTAACCCTTCATAATAAAGACCAAAATGTAGTGGAATATTGTCCAAAATCCTTGGGATTCCAATAATTTGACCATATACGAACTAGGATCTAATTTTATGGGTTATTGAGATATTATTAAATGGATGGTCCCCATATAAAAGGTTAAGTAAGGAAAAAAGACAAAAGGGGAACATTCCTTATATTTAACATTTATAAACAATTGAAATATGAAAAAAACATGATATTTTTGGTTATACAAATATTTTTCAAGATAAATATGTTATTTTTAACATAATATTTTATCAATAATTTTTACAGATGGATTATTTACCTAAAATTGCTATGAAAAACAACAATGGTTATTATTTAGTAAATAATCAACTAAAACAAATGATACTATAAATATTAAAAGAAAAATAAATTGATGGAATTATTGAATTTTATTATTATTTTGACTAGTATTAAATGTTATCAATCATTAAACATAATATATTATAATTACTATATTATTGCGATATTTTAAATTAAGAAAGAAATAGATAATGTCAAATTTTACATTATTATTATTTTACATGAAATGATAATTTATTAAATGATTTAAAATTAAAAAAAATCCTATATTTTCCCAAGTACTTATAAGTTTCAATAAATATTAAAAATGATCTACTAATGGACTGATTTATATTTTTTTATAAAAACATTGACCCAAATATTGTTAAAAAAATATTAACACGGTCCAGGTTTAAGTAGTGTTTTTGTGTGTCGCATGCATTTGTTTAAAAATTAATTTCTGAAATAGGTGGGGTTTTGTATTATAAATTAGTTATATTATTAATAATTCAATTTAAATATATTATATAATAAATTTCACTTTTTTTCCTTAAATGATTAATTACATAGGTTGGAAAATAAGATGCTTTAATTAAAACTAAAATGATAAAATTTGGGAATCTTACAATTTAATTGTAAAATTTATTAATATGGACAATTTTTTTTGTGGTGGATGTTTTCATTGACCATGATTCACCATTAATACATTATTTGTACATTTTTTAGTAACTTTTGGTAAGTCATACTTCTCTTAAATGAATTTATTTTGGTATTTAAAAGAGTGAAACTCCCGATCGACAATAAAATGGAATGCACTCTACCCCTTACTCACACCCCTCAATAAACATTGGATCGAACTATATCATTCCAAGTAGTTCCATAAAATACCCTACCTTATCTTATAATCCCCCCTTTCTCGTAAATCCATCCAAGGAATCACTTCGATGCAATCTAAAAGGAGTTAGCCGATTAAGAGGTAACAAAATTCTTAATCATTTTAGTATTATTTTCATTCTGAAACACACAAAATTTTACTATTTCATGATTTTATATAAAAAAAGTCTCTTAAATTTAATAGGATGTTTTTAATAGTAGGGTTTTACCTATAATTACACACCTATCCATTAAACGGGTAACTCAAATATTTTTTCCATGTATGATTAACTATTGGTTCCGGAAAAGATGATTTTTCATTTGTTCTTTTACCACCACTCACAGTGGATATTATGACAGAAATTCTATGTATATATGATATTTTTTATATTTATTATTTATTTACACAAAATTAATTGTTTTATAACACATACCATTAATACATCCTTTTTTGTTCTTACGATAACATAATTTGAGTAATTGTTGACTATCGCCCCCTCAAAGCGATGTGATTCATTCAGGCTATAAATAGAATATATTTAGGATTATTTTTAATAAAAAATAAAAATTTATATAAAGAATATATGATGAAGGAATTATAATTTATATTTATTTTTTATTTTTTATTCTTTTAATATGAAAAATAATTGTACGCAGCGTTCATGCATACGTACGACCAACCGTCTCAATGAATGGTTCATTTAATTTTTTATCTCCAAAAATTTATGAACTATTCAAAATAATAATGTATGGAATGTATATGAAAATTAAGTATTTATTTAATTTCTAGATATGATGAAATCATTATCTATGTTATATAAACAACATGTAACAAGTCAAAAAATACTTGATAAAACCTGGAAATTAAAATCAGAAATAGATAAAATAATGACAAAGTGGTAATAAACGTTTAATAAAATACAGAAATAAGTTATTTTATAATATTATAATAATTATTATGGTTATATTATAAGTTATTAATATATTTTAAACCACTATACAATATAATAAATACCACAAAACAAAATAAAGGTTATGGTAAGTGATTTTGTCTAAATTTACATTCAATTGAGACTTATTTGATGTTATCAACCAATTCACTTTTTTTCAGTGTATACACTACATTTTGATATATTAAATCATGAATATATTTACAATTAAGAAATTAAAAGATTCATTTCATATTATTCCTTCTTGAGGAGTATGATTTAAATGTTTAAAAGTGGTAAGGAGCACTTTGTAATGTGTAATGATTATTCCTCAAAAAAATGTTCTTAATGATTATCCTTATAATATAACTTACTTTTTTAATTGTTAAATTTATCTTGAAGAAAATTTATTTTAAACATAATAATTATAAATTTATGTAATATCAACATTCCCGCAAAATGAATATTATTAATTCCTTTGTCATATACCATTTTTCATATGGGGTTCAGCATGCCAGTATTAGATTCATGGAATGAATCCTTAATGGTATTAGATTCTTGGAATGAATCCTTGAAAGTATTAGCTTATTATAAATAATCATTGAAAATATCATATTCATGGAACAGAGTAATAAAATTACAATATTTTTGGCCAAACCATTGAATGTAGAAGATTCTTGGAATCAATCCATGAATGTATTAGATTATTGACACGAATCCTTCAATGTTTTTGATTTTTGGCAGGAATCCTTAGTAGAATATTATGTATATCTATAATTAAAAATTTATTTCATAGATATTTAAGTTATTTTTCATTAATTAGTTTTTTCGTCAACATATCTATGGATATATTTAATTTTTAGTTAATTTATTAAATGGTATGTGTTTCAGTTTTTTAACCATACCTTATTGAATTTTCCTTACCTATTTATTTGAATGGAATATATTATTTGTTATTTACCTTTCCATGTTGTATTAGTTATATTGATTCATTATTTTTTCCACATCAATTACCCTTACTATGAATTTGAGCTCACCCTTATTCTGTTTCCTTTCACTAGGTTATAAAAATATATCTTTTAATAAGCATTGAATGATGATGTTAATTTCATTTTTAGGTATCATGTTTTCATTTTTTATTTCCTAATGTATTATGGGTATCATGTATGTAATCTGGAATTTTAAGACCACTAAACTGATCGATCCTTAATGATTTTATTACTTTTAATCATGCCAATGTAATAAAATAATGCATCTTCCCATGGTTTCTTGGGTCGAGGCATTATATGTGGTATCAAAGGAAGTTTATAAGAAACCTTGGAAACAAGATTTATAAAACATAGATTTGGGAGCACAATCCCTATATTGATATTAATGATATGAATAGATGATCATCCTATAATTTTGGTAAGGTAAATATTATTTGGTTATTCCTAGAAATATATCCTTGTCTAGATACTACAAGTATACGTGGTTCTAGAACATATGTACTATGGGGAAAAGAATTAGAAAAGGTGTCATGTTTCCAACTCAGGGTAACCATGTGCATGAAAATAGACCTTACTGTGCACATGGTTTGACCCTCTATGGGGATACACTTAATTCTAATTTTCCTTATGAACCCTAAAGAAGTATTTAAGTATAATATGAATATTAATCAGCTAGGAAAAACCAATTGTGTCCTAATCACATTTCAGGGAACATGATTAGAAAAGTGTACCTTCACCGAATCTGAGACTCAAAAAGGATGATAATGAAGGAGTACATTGAGAGTTCAGGTAATTGAGAACACACAAGATATTAGATTTATTTTCCTCTATGTTAGAAATGTGGATATATTACCCAAGTGAATGTCTTAGTGGGTTAATAATATGTTTTTATTTTGTTAAATAAGGGTAAAATAAAATAACTATAAATAAAAATAAAGAGCTATTTTAACACAATAAATGGTAATATTATCCTCCCTAAGACATCAACAATGACTAAATGCATTAAGTGTGGAAGGAATTGTCATTATAAAAAATCGATGTTCCATGTGGAAAGGTCATGCAGAGAATTAGTATGGTTGTATGAGTAATGATTATACCATTTTTGATTATGAGACTACTAGTGAATTGTGAAAGGAAAGAGGTATTAATTAATAGGATGAGGTATCATTATTTATGGATTAAATATGAAGTATGATAATCAATGTGTTTATGTAAATGTATTCATGAATAATGTCATTTTAAAATTATATTAGTGATGTACTAGTTATAGTAATTATAAAATATACAAATATTATACTACATTACTTTTTTTAATATTTGATATCATGTGCTGAATGGTACCAACAAAATTGATTCAGTAAAAATATAAAAATTTAAAAAACACAGGATTGAGGTAAATAAATTTCTTAATATATTCTTTTGCTGAGATAATGATGAAGAAATGATTGATTTGGAAAAGTGTTGAATACCATGGATCTGATTAATGACTTGTAAACAAGTGTTATATGATATCATTGATGGAGTATACAACACATTTCTATTAAAAGAATATATCAAATAACATGTTTATTACATAAGGAATCTGGAATAATGTATATTCTGAATAGGGTTTTGTGTTGATTCGAGTAACTACCATATTTCGAGATGATACATGATGATGTTATTCACATGTTTGGAATGTGAAAATTTATAGATTCTTCTTGTTTATTGATGGCTATTGAAAAGTTCATTTTGGAAGGTTAGTAATCATATTTCTAAAGTGATGGATAATAATATTTTGGAAAAGTTAGCAATTTATTATATGGTTTACATTGAAATTTTGAATTTGTTTTTGAGATTGATATATTACTTCAAAATATGATGAATCTTGTTCTAAGATATGATGTAGAAATTTTTCAAGGCATTACCAAAGCATATGGTTATAGAAACATTAAAAGTAAGTATATTTACTTATATTCTTATAGTGTTAAGGAATCCCTAAGCATTCATAATGGTATCTTAAAATAATTTTTTTCCTACTATCATCATTTTCTGATTATATCGAAGACATTTATTCACACCTCTGGTTTATGGTTTTTTGGTCTACAACTTTTACCTGAACATGTTCTCTATCACTCTCTATCAGAACACAGTAGTTATATTCCAATTATATATCCATATTTTCACTAATGTTGTCGCATTCAGAAGTCTAGGTTTTTGGTGAACATTTCATTTCATTTCACGTCTTATTTTGAAGAGTTTTTATTTACACTATTTATGACGTGTTATTTTATGTAATAGAATTTTCAAATAACAATTACTTGATAACTTGGATCAATATTATGTTGTGAGGAAGAAATTGAATTAAGGTGGGCAGAATAAAAAACCCCAAGAAAAAAAATATTTTCACCTTAGAATAAATATATTTTTTTCAACCTCTATACAGATAATCATATCATTCATAAGCAACACACCACGTTGTGTTATCTTGCATTACACTCCAGACTGGTTTTACTGTATTTTAATGGCACACCTATTTTAATACTAAATTTTAGAAAAATTTTAAATTTTATTTGTGAAAATAAAATTCAATATTTAATTCTTAATTTCAAAATTTGATTAGGGATAATTTTTTGTATTTTTTTGAGATGTTGTAGTTTTTGACGAATAGTGTAAAATAATAATTTTATATAAAACAACACTTTGTTTTAAAAAATTACTAATGATAAATTAAATTTCAAAATGGGGATGTTATCTAAATAGATCAATAATACATATATGAAACAAATTTAGATGATTGGAATCATTTTTTTGTTAAAATTTGATGTAAAAACATATTGAACTATTGATCATTTATATTATAAAAACCTTCTTTCTCACCACATTTGTGAGATTATTATTAATCTTAATTTTCCCACTTATATGATTTGAATTTAAAAAAATGGAAAAAATTGTTGTTATCAATACAATATATTTGGCCTAATAGAATCAACATAAATTTTGACAAAACATATAAGTGAAAGTGATTAAAATTTGTTATGATGATTAAGGTAGGATTAAGCTTAACAAGGGAATAAACATTAATATTAAGGACAAAATAACCCCAAAGCATGTCCAAATTTTTTTGAATTCCAATATTCCGACCGTATCCCCAATTAATTCAAATTTTATGGTTCATTGGGAAATTATTAAAAGGAATTTCCTAATATAAGAGCTCAAATAAAGATAACGGAAAAAAGGGAACTTTCATTTCCTTTAACATTTTAAAAAGTTAAGACAAGTAAATAATTTCTTATTTTCCGTTATTAAAATATTTTTAAAATATAAATAGGTTATTATTATCATAATAACTTTTCAAAAATATTTATAGATGGTTTAGTTACTTAATATGTTTTTGAAATGTTGGCTATGTGATTATTCAGTTAGTAATTTAGTAAAATAAATGCTACTATTAATAATAAAAATGAACTGAGTTGGTTGAATTATTGAAATTAATTATTTTTCTTGATGAATATATCATTTTTAACATCCTTAAACATTATATATTTTAAATCAAATATTAATTTAATATTTAAAAATTATAATTAAATAAATAACGTCATAATTAACATCTTATTAATTTAAAATAAATGTTATTTTATTATATGATATTAAATTAATATAATTTATATATTCAAAAAAGTTACTAGTACTTATTAATAACATTGTTAACACAGTCTGGGTTTAAGCAGTGTTTTACTAGGTCATATGAATTTGTTTTAAAATTAATTTAAAAAACACATGTGTTTTATATTTTAAAACTAGTTCTAATATTAATAATTCAGTGTCATTATATTATCTAGTTAATCTAACTTTAGTATATTTTTAATATTAATATTACCTATATTAGAAAACTAGAGGACTTAATAAAAACAAAAATGATAAAATTTGGGAATCTTAGATGTTATGGAACAAAATTATTAAAATTACCATATTATATTATAATGGAGGTTTTAATAAACCATTATTACCCTTCAATCCCTTATTTATATATTTTTCAGTAAATTTATTTATGGTAGACCTCCCATTAATGAATAAATTTAGAAATTTTAAAGGGTGGCACTCAAATCTGCCGAAAGAAGGAAAAAACTCTACCCCTTACTCACACCACTCAAACCACATTAGTTTGTCCAATATCTTCTCCTATAGTTCCCCATAATACCCCCCACATTCTATAAGAATCCACTTTGAAATAAATCAATCCTAGGAAGCACTTTAGTGAAAACCAAATGGATTTAATGATTGATAGGTAAAAAACATCCTTGAGCGTTTTATTTTTATTTCCATTATCAAATTAATAAAAAATAATTATTTCATGATTTAATAAAAAACTAGTATCCTAAATATAATATGTTTTTTATTATTAGGGTTATGCCTACTCTTATAAACAGATCCATCTAATGGGTAATAAACATAATGTTTCTATTTACAGTTAACTACAGACTCACAAAATGATTATTGTTCATTTTTCCCTTTACCATCTCTTATGATGGCTATTATGATAGAAAATATGTTTCTATATGATATATAAGATAATTATTATGAATCTATGATTATTTAATCCTTTTAAAACACATTCCTTTTATACATTCCATTGTGAGTTAATATGATAACATCATTTGATGTAGTGTGGACTCTGCCCCCTCAAAGCTATGTGATTCATCCATGTTATACATGGAATGTATTACGGCTTAATTGAATAAACCTATGTAACACATATAATATATATATGATAATTGAATTATAATATTCATATGTTTCATTTATTTTTCATTCTTTTATTAACACAATCAAATGAATGTAGTGTTCAGGTCTACGTACAACCTACTGTCTCCATGAATGATACATTTAATTTATTATCTCCAAAATTTATAGACTATCTTAAATACATGTGTACTGAATATATAAGATAATGAAGTTTTGGTTTAAATTTTGGAGATTTTTAAATAATTATCTATGTAATAATAATAACAAGTAACAAGTTATAAAATAATTGAGAAAGCTATGAAATTAACAACCAAAATTGTAAAAATAGTTAAATAGTGTAAACAAATTGGTGACAAAAAATCGTAAGAAGTTAATATATGAAACTATATGGAAAATTTTGGTTATGCTATAATTTGTTTTCATATTTTAATACACTATATAGGAGAATAAAGTCCCCAAAACAAATGGAAGGTTAAGGTAAAATATTTCTTTTTAATTTAGATTCTATTGAGAATTATTTGTTTTTATGCACCAATTAACATTTATTTGGTGTATATACATACTTTTGAGATGTTACACAATAAATATACTTAATTTAATGAACTTATAAGTTTCATTTATATTATTAATTCATGGGGATTATTATTTAAATGTATCAATGTGGTATGGGACTCTGTAATTTTTAAAAGAATGTTCTTAATGATTATCCTTAATATGTCACTTAATTTTTTGTTTGTTAATTTCATCTTGAAATAATAACATTATTATAAAAATAATTCATTATAAATTTACTTGAACATCCATATTTTCATACAATGGATATTAGTATTTCCTAAACCTTATACAATTTTTAATATGGTGTTCACCTTGACAGTATTAGATTCATGTCATAAATCCTAGATTGAATTAGATTCTTAGAATAAAGCCTTAAAAGTATTATTTTATTAGAATGACGAATTGGTAGTATTATCTTCTTGGCATAATTCCGTGATATTATTACATTATTGGCATAAATACTTGAAATTATTATCTTTTTAGCATCTCTTTAAAAGTATTTGATGCTTGGCATGATTCCTTAAATGTATTATAGACTTGGAATAAAATCATAACAGTATTATATCCTTGGCATTAGTCTTCTAGGTATATTATATATATTTTTAATTAAGAATTTCATTCATAGATATTTTATTTATTATTCATAAGTGAGATTATGGATCTACATATTTTGGATAAAATTAGTATTTAGTTCATTGATTAAATGGAATGTGATTCTGTTTATTTCCTTTTTATATTGAATTTTCATTATCTTGTTTTTTGAATTCTATGTGTATCAATTACTAAACCTTCCATGTTGGTTTATTCCCATTTATTCATTATTTATTCCTCTTTACATACCCTCAATGGAAATTTCATCTCAACCTTCTTATGTTTCCTTTCCTCGTGTTATGAAGATGAAATCTTTGAATAAGGGTTCAAGGATGGATTTTAATTCATTTTATTATATATCATATTTTTATTTTCTATTTCCCGGAGTATTACGGTTATCAAGTATGAAATATGTATTTCCAAGACTTTTAAACTGATTGGTCCTTTCGTATTTTATTCCTCATAATCATTCTGGTGTTATAAAATAATGTACCTGCCCCAGGATTCTAGGGTTGGGGCATTATAATTCCATGGTTATAATTTATCATTTCACATCATCTCATAACAAATACAATTAGAACCATTGTAAAATACCAATATCAAGGGAATAAAAGGACGTGTCTAACTCCCCATGGGTATTTCAAGCCTTTATCCCTATCCCACACATCCTTGATACGTGGGTATTTGAATAATTAGTTCTAATCCTATACATGATATCACAAATTTGTATTTGGAACATTGGCCCATGTCCCAGACAATTATAGTCCAATATTTAGATTTGGAGGCTCATTCCCCATCCCACACCTCAGTACCACATATATAAAAAATATCAAAAATATCACAACATTACATAAATCAGAATTTTACGTATATAAATTCTATTCGTCATTAACATTCTAATAAAACATTACTATTTAATAGAACCATCTAAATGTTTCACAAAAAATCATTATACAATATCGATGTCAAATGTAATAATATGAATAAATCACTACAAAATAGATAAACAAAATTTAACAATATAATTCGAAATCAAATCTATGTGAAGATAGAAATCATTATAACTCCAATTAATCAATGAATTCCATAATCCCATAAATTGAAGAATTATACAATCCCATTAATCAATCAATTTAATGTCACATTATTTAGAAATTTCATAATCACAATTAAAAAAATTCAATTTTACCATGATAAAATCATTTTGTAATCACATGGAAATTGAGATAATAAATTCCCTAATTAGATAAATTAATTTATTTTATTCAAGATTCAATTTCTAATCATGCCAATTAAAAATTCACATCACATACATTAAATTTGAAATCATTACTATGGTAATATATTTCAAAACACCTATATAAAGTTCATTAAAGAGCACTCATTAAAGGAAATTCCCAAATTAAACTGGAATAACCAAGATCATGAAGAAGAAAAAGATCTAAAACCAAAACCAAATTTCATTGTCAAATGGATTAGAACTATGAAAAACTTGAACTACAAAAATTTCCAATGGATGGAAATAATCCCTTCAAAGTATTAGAGAAAGACAAGATGAAAAGAGGAAACCAGTTGGGAACTGTTCACATACTGAGAACTTGTGTAGACTAGTCAATGGAAATTTGATTCATAAATAAAATAGTTTAGTAATCTGTGGAAATCTCCCATGGGCCACTAAATTTTGTAGAAATCAATTTATATCCTAGCTTGAATGATTTTTGATTAATAAAGGGGGTTCAATATTTTAATTTAATTTTTCAATGGTTTAATTTTCAGGGAAAATTATTTCATTTTTAGGGTGCACAATTTACCATAACTATGTTACTCATAGTGATACTCCTCCCAGGTGGGTCAAATAGTTACTTATAAAAGGCAGAACAATTTTTAAAACTATTAAACTATAGTGTAAATCCCATCTATTTTTCTTGACAATGACTGTCGGCCTAAGCACATAGTTTTGGAAAAATGTGCTCCAACTTTGGACTACCCATCTACATTACAAAATTCATCAATTTCACCCCAAAACACCCCAATGGTGAATCCAAAGCATGATACACCAAATAGAGGAAAAAATAGATCATGTAAATGATAATGAGAAATCACTAGAAAAGGTCTGGATCTTTCAGCTTATGGGACCAATGAATATGTTTTGTTATATTTATGGAAGAGTTCATAGATATATTCATCAATGATATCCTAATGAAAATTCAGTCTAAGAAGGAGACTACTTATTATTTTTGCATCATTTTTGGAGTTCATTACTATCGACATATATTATTAACGATTTCAATGTGTGATTTTTGTGGTGATAATATTTTTTCTTGGGTTATTCCATGTGCCAATGTTGTGTAGACATGGATCCCTCCATGGTCGATGTAGTCATTTCATGGGTATCCCACGTGCATGATGTAGAGGTGATGAGTTTCCTCAGTCTCGCATTATATTAAATTTAGTTCATACATGACATATATTTTATTGAATGTCATAAAAGATACTTTACCACATTATATCATAAATTCATATAGATTGAACAATATCAAGCTACATTAGAGTGTCTATTGAGGAAGACTATGAGGGTCATAATTCATTGATCTCAATAATAGTAATTCATTTTGATAACTATTATTATTCTTTGTATCCAAGCATGGGAAGTATCCCGAGGTATTGCATGCATGTTGATTCTTATGGGTATCAAATTCTGATAACCTTGAATGTAATTATGTCACACATCTTCTTTAATGGTTAGTAGTTGTTTTTTCCTTGAACATATGTTGGAATTATATCAATATTAAATTATTTTTTTGTTTTTATAAAAAAACATGAGGTAGGGGTTATCCTAAATAATCAAGATATATGATAGTGATGGTGGTTGAAATTTTTTAAATATTATGATTTTTTGTTTTTTCATTCATCCCAAATGGGAAATATTTCCTCTAATACACTATGCATGATAGTTTAGGGTTATATCATTTGTGAGTCTAAAGACTCATATAGAGTGATGGAATATATTTTTAAGGTTTATCTAAAATTTTTGTTTATTGGTGGTATAGTATTCCATTTTAAAATGATGGTGTAATTGTATTTTTCATAGCTGGTGGAGGAATCTAAGCTGGTTATTTTTTAAATTGATCCTTGGTAATATAGGTATTTCTATGGTCATGCCCCTAATGGAGTGTCTAAGGATGATTAACACTAGGTATTATTTTAGGGGAGGATTCTCATCACATTTCTTATGGGTTGGGTAGTTCTCCATTATAATCACATCACTCCCATGTAAGTACATATCGAAATATAAAAGTATTTCCATGCTCTGAGTGGTCAGTCATTATTGCTTGACATGGAGCGTCCATCTAAAGAGTTTATGACTAAATGATAAGTTTTCAAAAGTTTATTGATGAAAAGAGTGTTCCCCAGGGTTTTCACCTATTTTTATATATTCGTCAATAGAAGTAGGAGGAAATTTGTATAGGCATAATCTTAGGATTTATGTTAATATTATGGTGGGTGTGATATATATGGGTCATTTTATGATGTTTAAAAAATATGCTCACTTCATATAGACCAAGGAGTTTTTCATAGTATAGGTTATGATAAGGTTGTATCTATAGTATTTTTTATTGATTATTAGAGTCCTAATGATGATTGAAGCTTATTGTTTCCTCTTTGACCCATTCTAGATCAGTGGTGTTGATAATGAGTTTTGGTATGTTACTATTGATATGGGAGTGATCAAGGAATTAAATGGACCGAATGTAGTGGTAGTGGGTTGTTAGTTGTCTATTTGTGGATTTGGTTTCACAATAGTTAATCATGGTGTAGTCTTTATGGTGTTTGTAGGATCTACATTGATCGAACTATCCAATTATACATGCCTTTTTTGGATCTTGGGGTATCAAAATATATAACACATGCACTATGTAAACAGTCAATAATTTTTTGTTTTGGGGTGTTGCAAAGTGAGACACTATTTATGTAATATGTGGATCTGGAGCTCACCATGTCATAAAATGTGTTAGCTAAAGATAAAATGACCAATCCAATTGTGATATGTCATAGTGTATTGTAATATAGGGGTCATTAGATCCAATAAGGCTTGTAACATTACATGGAATGGGAAATAGTGGTTTTCAAATTTGATTTTATAGCAACTAAAAATATGGGATACTGAAATGGGTGATTTAGATTTCCATTTATTAATGTAAATCACAACATAGTAGGATTTACTCAAGTTGTGGTGATTTCATTCAGTATTCCTATAAAAAATAGTTGTACAAACCAGCCTCATCATATTTCATTTTCCTCTCACCTAACATTTATACTACATTACAACTTCTGGAACCCTTTGATTTTTTCCTTTTAGGATTATATCCCATTTGATTATGTATAATAATTTTCCCTTAATTCAAGGTACCTCATTAACCTCTTTCAAACATTCTATATTTCCATCGTTTGGTTTAATTTTGTGGAAAAACTCCTATTTTAGGATTTGTTCATATCATGGTTAATGATAAATTTATGTTGATCGGTTCTAATAGATCCTATATTTGTTTTGGAGGTGGTTGATGCACAAAAAAATCATTTTTTTCAATGATAATGTTTAACTTATAAATTAATTTAATGTAATCATTTATTCTCATATTTTATATGAAATTGAAATGTTATCATGATTTATCTCATTGGTTAATAGTTGAATGACCCATAATTATGTTTATGTTTGAAATTAAGAAGGAATTGGTTTTTGGTTGTAGTTAACTCATGAATTTAAATCATGTTGATGGTTAGCCTCTTGATTTTCAAGATCGTTTTATATGATTCATTGATACTATTATTTATCTTGTTTTTAATTTATATAAATTTTTTAAAGAACATAATTCTATTAAATCTTGATATTAAATTAATGATAAAGATTGTTTTATCTATTAATCTTCTCACCTATAATTGATATAATTTGAAGATATTCTTGTAGCATAAATAAATATTTATTATCTACTATTGATAGATAATTTCTTCAGATGGTGAGGTTATAACATGTGGTTAATGATTATGTTAAATAAATATTTTAAAATTTTTGATCTCTTATAAGGATAATATTATGTGTCTATGTGACATATCTACTTATGATGGATATAAGAAAGAGTTATCAGGCCTAGATACAATGTTGAATATTTTTTTGGTTCAATCCTACCTAATGATATTTATATGGATATATTTGCATTACATGAATCATGATGTGATCCAAGAAGGCTTATTTTATTGTGAGAAATGGATGGGGGTTCTTTGAGTTGTGGAAGAAATTGATGACTATGATAAAGATATAGATTAAGGTACGTATACTATTATTGGGTATCAAACCTTAACTAATATTTCTTGTTATTAATACGCTTTCCCATTAGTTTTTTTATCAATGATAGGGTAATTATTTTAATAATTCATTTGATGGTTTAATTTTTAGGTGTCATGTTTTAGTATTTTATTCCCCAATGCATCATTACAACATTTTTTCATCAATTCATCTCTTATTATATATTTGGATGAGTGAAAAATTATATGGTGTTATAGAATAGAAATTTATAATGAAGGATTTAACATGTGTGATTAGGGGTTTAATGGTTTAACTAGTATAATTGGTTGTCAGTTTTTTAAAAATAATGAAATCTATTGAAATAATTGAATAAATGTATTTGAAAAATTGTTTATGCTAATAGCTAATATGGAATATAGGATTGGAAGATGAGTTTCCAACAGACAATAACTGAAATTGTGTTTAAGGAATGGTATCTTATAATAGTGTAAATTTGAGCTATATATAATTCTTTTAGCAATGTGATTTCACTTTAATGAAATTAAATCACATTGATGGCTTTTGATGAGTGAAAAACCATGTTTAAATGATACTCTACACTCTAGTAAAATATTATTAATTAAACATGATCATTATAACTGAGACATTAATTTGGTGGTGATTTGTAGGAATAAGAAAATAATAAAAATTATATTTTATATACATTAAAGAAAAGTCAAATTATTATCTATTGATTATAAAAAAATACAAATCATGTGAATGAAATAGAAATGTTTTCTGAGAAAATATATTTTTCTAAATGGGGGTTTTGTTATGATTTTCATGCATAATTAAGAAAATTTTTAACCACTATTAAGAATTTCTTTTGGGAAAATAAATTTTATTTTTTAATTTATCTTTTCAAAATTTTCCCCTCTTGAATGTTTTTTATTTTTATGAAGAGGTTAGTTTTTTAAGTAATAGTGAAAAATAATGAATTGTTTTTGAAAACTGCCATTTAGCTTAATTTTTTTTTTCTACGTTAATCTACTTATTAAATTGGTTATAAATTAAATTTATTTCGATTTTATTGAAATTTAACTATGTTTTTTCATTGGAAAAAAAATTTATATTGAATTATGTTTTTAACATTTTAAATATATGAATCGATTTTTAGAAAAACTGTGTTTTGACTCATCTTGTTGTTTAATATGTATTTGAATTATGGAACTTATAAATATTGACTTTCGAATATTTAAATTAATATTTGGAAATATAGAAAATTTAATTATCTCATAAGGTCAAATTTATTTAAAACCATTATTAACTGTAAAAACAATAAAAATTAATTAATAGTGTTATGGTAAAAATGTGTCTATCATGGGATAAAATAAGAAGGTGAGGGTAAAAAATGACATAAAACATCTCCAAAACCCATTGGATGGAAATATTTTCACCATATAATATCTAATGAACTATAATGACATTTTTTTTGGCTTGTGTCTTGACAAAATTTTATGTATCACATTATGTTATAAAAAAAATAAGTTTGTCCTCTCCCACCCCTATAAAATGCCTCCAACTCTCCACTCATATTCACATATCCATACCTCCTGTGAGAATCCAATACCTTTTTTAATTCACTATCGAAATCCTAGAATAAAGTTTTTGATTATAAACACCTTCTTTGATGTCTTTAGGTGTATACCTAATAGACCCACTAATAAGAGGTAAAATTATTAAACATATGTATTATCTTTATTTACTGTTCCACATCCTTCAATTTTTTTTACAATATTCTATTATTAAATAAATATTTTGTAGTTCCTAAAAATTTAATACTATTTTAATGAAATAACCTAGGTCCATCCCCACATCCATCAAATATTGTACAAAATTGTTGATCAAGTGTATGGTGGACGTTCGCCTCATAAACATTAGAAATCCAATTTCTTTCAACACCATTCAATGATATATATATATATATTGATATATTTAAAAAATTTAGATGACATTTATCACATTATTATTCTTATATAATTATAATATCACATATACATTCTGACATCACAATTCGTGGGGGATATGACCACACTGATCGGGTGTATGATGAACTACAGGCTTATGAAGCGATGTGAGATCATCTTCTTTTATGTATTAAATGAAAGTTATCAAGAAATATTTAAATGAATAAATAATATATTTATGATCTAAAAATACATCGAGAAATATAATTTAACAACTATGCTATAACCTCTCAATCAATTGGACAATAACAATAGTGCTCGTGCACACATGTAGCCTACTTCCTCCATCCAAAATTGTAAAATGATTTCTAAATTACTATTACATTGATGGAAAATGATAAATTTTATTAAAATAAATCTTATATATGAACTAATAATTATTAATGAAATATTAATTATTAATTATTTTCATTTCAGTCCATTAATTTAGAAAAATGGTAACAACATTCACGTGTATATATGTCCCTCAGTCATTATGAAGAGTGTAATCCATTTTTTATCACTGTCTTTAGTATATAACAATTGTTACTGATATAAAAAATTTATATGATATTTAAACTATTTTTAAAATTATAAATTTTATTTAAACATGATAAAAATAAAGGTACCAAAATTACTGAACAAAAATATATATGAAAAGAGAATCGATTATTACCAAAAATGGTGAATTAAATAAAATTAATTACAGGTGATAAAATGTTATAATTAAATCATATATTTAATTTGATATATGAGTATGGTTTTTTAATATATGTGTAATAAATAAATATTTGTTATACAGGATGATTAAACACATGAAATAGAAGTCAAACATGGGTTAAGGGTATCTCATCTCACTTTTACTCCCATCATACATATGTGTTATTCACCACTTAGTCATCTATAGGGTGTATATAAATCCCCTTTTTATTTTTTATATCATTAAACTGTTTATATTCATGGAATTTAATGTTTCTATTGATAATTATTTCTTGCATTGGGAATAAAATTTGTAAGTTATGAAAGTGGTAATAGTTTATTTCATAGTCTTATCATTATTTTGGATTGTTTTTATTTAAGTCTCCCTTAGGGTAACTATTTGATATTTCAGCCTTAAAATAAAAGGATTTTTATATAATTAAGTAATTTATGATCATTTACTTATATTAGTTATTTTTTAGAACTCTTTGTTATATAAAACTATTTAGAAAATGTTTTTATAAAAATTCAACATTACTTCATTATTGGTTGAATACCCTTTTTCATCAAAATCCATGTTTTCTAAATATGTTTCCAAAAATATTTAGATAATTTTCAATGTGATTTATTTAATAAATATTGACCTATTGTGAAATTTAATTTTTTTTTGAAATGATATATTCATGTCATTTTCCAAACAAGGCCCATTTACCTTCTACTAAATTTTTAAAAGTAATCATTGTTTTATCATGTACAACATGAACGTGATATTAAAACATCATGGATAATAAATGTATTATTAATAACATTACATGTTTTAAATGTTTATATACAAATAAATTTTTTCAAAATTAATTTATTACCTTTTTGTTTTTAAAATATTCTATATTTGAAATGTTTATTTTCCAGAATAAAGTTATTGAAATTTTTACGTAATTTCTATTCATTAATGAAGTAAACAATTTATTGTTCTTATGATACAATGGGAATATGTTGTAATGAAATCATATTTAATCATTTTTTGGATGGTTTCTCATTAGTTTGATAGAGGATGTTCAATTTTATTACCATTCAACGTAACAGTCTCAATAGTTTATTATTAAGTTTATTTGATTAGGGAATGTATTAACGTTTTATATGTCGGTTTTTAATATGAATTATTATATAGACTATGTTTAATCCATTTAATATGAGGAATATATTGGAGTTAGTAGGTGATGGGTGGGGCCTAATTATTGATATCCCCTTAATGCAGCAATGGGTCTCATGGGAAAAATCAGTTGGCCAAACATATGGGTTTCCATTTAAATATTTGAACCATCTTTTGAAAGTTAATGATGTTTTTAGATGTCTAAAATCATTATTTTCTTCATTATGTGATCATATATTGTTTTCCATATGATTATTTTATTATTTATAATATCCAATTATATTTTTCATGATCACGTGATAATTTATATGTCTTTATTGAATAATAATATTTTTATTCCATTTTATTCTCAGTGTGTTGATTACATATAATGGGTTTATATTATATATATTTTCATATTGATTATAATTATTTATTAATTATAGAATTCACTATGAACTTAAACTTGATGAGATTCTGACCTCACCAATTTTGTATGTCTTCTTTTACCCGGATTTGAGGGATGTTTTTTTATTGATATTCAAAGACATTTAATGAGGAAAAATGGGGTTCATAAAAAAACACATTGTGGATTTTATGTTTTCTATTATAATGTGAATTTCTGGAATGTATATAGTAACCAAGACTACTAAAGAATTCATTCCATTGGGATGTGATTCCTTGTATGTAGGTCCAATTTAACAATTTAAACACCAACTATATGATATTAAAGGTAGGGTCATAATTATCAATATGAAAAGAATAAATTACTAAACAAAAACATTTCTAAAAAAATTAATTATCACCCAAAACATGGATTTTATCAAATAATTGTAGTAGAAAGGTTATAAAAGTTTTAGAATAATCATATATTGTATTCATTATATGAGTTTTCTTCTATAATATATTTATAATAAAATTATATTTATTATATGGTAGGTTTATATGAATATTAATGATATTCATCATGAGGAAAGGGTTTCCTGTCTCACTTTTACTTACGTGAGACAGATGCCATATTCAGTAATTATTCATTTTCACGGATTATAAAATGAAATTTTTGATATGATTTATCATTAATATATTTCTGATAATTATTTTTAAATATTTTTTTCATGTTATTAATTTCATAGAGAATATGATTTAAAAGTTATCACAGTGTTATGGTTTATTTCACAATCACATTATTATTGTGGTTTATTTATATTCTTCTATGGGGGAATTTTTTGATATTTATATCTTCAAATAAACTTAAATTGTTATAGTTTGGTTATTCATATTCATTTTCATGTAATAGAAACATTTTATTACATTTATTAAATGAAATTATTTGTAAAATTAATTTAATAAAATATGTAATTTTTTTCGCTTCTGTTGAAACACATATTAAATCAAAATAATAATTATCAAAAAAAATTAAATATCTTTTTGAAAAATTTCTGAAAGATTTATTAAATAAATTTATTACCCATTTTAAATTTTAACAAATAAAATTGAAATAAATATTCATGTCCTCTTAAAATCAAGGCCAATATAATTTATAATGAAATTTGGAATGGAATCTTTATGTTAACATTTACACAAAGAATAAAAAATTCAACCATGAGGAAGAAAATTTATTTTAATGCATGTGTTATAATTTATTTGGGATACATAGAAAGAAATGGATTTTAAAAATATTTTAGTGAACATTTATTTTTAAAATTATTTCCAATGTGAAAGGGTTATTTTTATCAATAAAATAATTAATGAAATATATAATCTTTTTCTATATATCAATGTCAAGAATCCTTTATTCTATATATGGTTTAGTATGGGTTTTCTATATGGACACCATATTTAACATTTATCCTGATGTGTTATGATCAGTCTAACTAGAGATGTATAATGTTATATCATTCAAAGTTTTACTCTTAAGGGGGTATGATTTTGATAAATTATTTGGGTATGTATTATCATTTTATATTATTTTCTAAGTAGAAATGATTATGTTCTTAAGATTTTCCTTTTCATATGAGAAATTATTTGGAAATATTATGTTATCGGTGGGGAAAATAATTATATATCCCCTCAATGCGTCAATAGGTCACATGGGAAATACTAGTTCTCCAAATTAAATAGATTTTACTCATATATTTAATTGGTATTGTGAAAGGTATTGATAGTATGTTTTGGAAATCTATCATTACTCATTACATCATTATGATTTTATTTATTGTTGTTCCATGTGATAAATTTATTAGATATAACATCTATGGAAAAGAATCAATATCATGTGATTTTTTATAAAGAATTATTTGGTCATCATTTATTTATACCATATTATTTTCCATGATTTGGCTATTGATTATATGAAATTTGTTTAATTTATTTACATTTCCTTATAAATTACATGTTATATATTACTAGTAACTTCTGCTATAGTCGTACCCTTACTGAGCATTAAAGATAACCCTTTTCTTATAATTCATTTCCATGTGTTTCTAGTATGTGTTAATTATTAATATGAAGTGATATTCATGAGGGAATAACTATGATCTCAATGAAAATACATTATTTCATATTATTATTTCAAATTTATATTAAACAAACTTATATTTCTAGATTAATAAGTCTACAAAACTCTTTGGTCCTTTTGTGGTGTGATTCCTTGTATCATATGATAATAAGATATGGTAACTGCCGACTCTACATTACTAGGGTCGGTATTAAAACATTTGGTATAATAGGATACTTAGTAGAAACCATGAGAATATGAATTATGAAATTAATTATTAGGGAACTAACCTAATAAAAGATATTAAGCCTATGTATTAAAGTATATCGTAATGTTTTTTATTATGTTAGGGATTATGTTGTTTCCCTTGGAATACATCCATTTATGGATAATATAATTGAACGTAGTTCATTCCCAACTTCCTGATTATAATAACCATGAAAAAGGATTGTCAATATAGACTCATGAATTACTAGTACATGAAATTAGACCATACCATGCACCTAGTTTGGCACTCATAGGGGATATTCTTTAGAAAATAATAATTTTCTTTACAAACTGTAATCTATATTTTAAAATATATTTACTTTTTCAAAACATTTTCAATGAATGAATGGTTTTTATTTAGATATAATCCAGTAATATATTTTTCAATTTACGGTTAGTTTACTACTAGTTTTGGGATTGTACATTATTTTTCATTATGTTATAATCTAATCTTATTTATTTCATTGTTTAAAATTGCATCATACTAGAAGTATTTGTAACATATGAGGGAACATAATTAAATTACTAATAGTTATTATTCCATTGATGGGATTAATCTAATCATTAACAGTGAACAATTATATGAAAAATTCTCAACATTTGAGGATATATTATCATGTTTAGTAGATAAAGAGATATAATGTTCTAAGTATTTTGGATTACATGGTATGAATATAAGAAGAGGATGATATAGAAAAAATGTATAAGTGTTGGAGGGAAATAATGATTTTCCAACATGTAATTATTGTTGAATGAGTCACCATGGTAATTTCTTTTATGGAATCATAGTTTTATACAAATTTAGGGAGAAATACCACTATGATCATGATTTTAAGGGTATGAAAGAATATACCAATGTCCAATGATTAATCAGTAAGGAGATGGAGAACTATAAAAATGAATTCCCCCAGGGAAATGGGAATATACATCAGAAGAAGCTAAGAGATAATAGTCATTATTATGTTGTTATTATATATTATATGTAATGATTATTTTTTTAATGTATGGAATCTATAATTATGTGTTCGGTTTGTTTTATGAATTATATTCTATTTATATGAATTATTTTTTGTATAATAATTTTCATAAAATTCTTTATTAATTATTTGAGAGAATATGTTTAATGGTACTAATGATTTGGAAAACCTTTTCAGTTAAAAATTTAACTATATGCAAAACAAATTATTGAGGGGTGATAACCCAGAAATTGTGCTCTAAGATGAAAAAATTATTAAATATTTATTATAATTTATAATTTTCCTTGAATTTTTTTTTCTGATTTAATTAATTATATTATCAATGATATATTTATTAGTATTTTTGGATTTATGGAATATATTTGACAATATATGATTTTATTTTTTAGTGTGATGCATATTTATAGTATGTTTTGAAAGAAATAGTGGTATATAAATATTTAGTATATGAATTTAATAGCTACAATTTTTTGGGTAATATAATGTTACATTGATTTTTGAAATTTAATGCCCTTCCTTAAAAACTTTTGGAATGTGAATTTTTATATAAATATCTTGTATGAGTGTTTTGGAAAGATAGTAATGGAATTGATGTATTTGAAATTTTATTTTTGTTGGATAACTCATTCTATCCATTATCTTTCTATAAAATACCAATGGGGTTTTTATTATTTTATGAATGTTATAATACATTAAATGTTATTTTTAGTTCATTAAGAATAAAAAATATAATTTCATTGGATATTCATTTCTTATAGGAAGAGTTGAAGTGGAAATTAATTGAGTCACAACTAATGTAATAATTTTTTCTTATGAGATATAAATATAACATGAAGGTATATTTCTTTATATCCTTATATATTAAATAGGATTCCTCAACCATAGAAAAATGATCAGGAATATAAATTGTTATCTTAGTAACTTCATATTTTTTGAATCAAATATTCTATTTAAACATAAATAATTTAGGGTTTTAGGTTCAATATTATTACGTGGATCATTAAATTTCCCATGATCAGTGATTGCTATCAGTCACTAAAATTATTTACACATTTCTTCTATATTTTCACTGCATATAAATGTTATCATACTTTGAAACCTAGTTTTTTGTTTTTCTGGATGATCTTTTTAATTATCTTTATATCAGATTATTAGGGTGTCTTGTTGAACATTTTTATGATATTTATTTCTAGAATATCTATTTTTGAATTTCAATCCCTTAATTTCCATGATGATGATTAAATGGAAAGGAAAAAATTATTTAACGGTTTAGAATTTACCATGGTGAGATTTTAAAAGAGAAACATCAACTTTTTTAGAATATATGACAAACACCATCAAGAACATAAGATACTTTTACATACCAATATTATTCCATGTATTTCATTTGAAAAACACAATATCTTTGATAGCGTGTGATACACGCAATAATGGGTACAAATAAAACATGACACTCTATAAAAATATTATAATTTAAATATGACTATTATAACCTAGTCGTTATGTAATTAGGTATAAATAGAAATAATAAATTTATAAATCCTATATCGATTTCAGTTGTATGAATTAAATTCAATGTTTTTATATTAATTTGAAATAAAATAATAATCATTTTACTGAAAATAAATTTTATTCTGAAAGATATTTTTTTTTCTAAAAGGTGGGGTTTTTGGGCATGGAACTGATAATGATAAATTAATTTCTACCACTTTTAAAAATTTATTTTGTAAAATTTCATTCATTTCATTAATATATGTGTAATAATTATCCTTGGTAATGTTTTTTGTATTTTTTCAGGAATGAAAATAATTTTTTAATAGTGAATATGTCTTTTTTTTATGGAAAACATCATTTAGTTTAAATTATTTACAAATAAAATTATATTCAAAATAGGTTTGAAAATATAATTAGGGAAAAACATTAAAATTTAACTACTTTTGACCATTTTAATCGATATAAAATTAAATTATAATATAAAAATATTTTAATCCTCTGAATGTTTTTCTTTGAAAACCCCTTTTTTCAACATGTGTGTTGGATTTATTTTAAAGTTAATGCTTCCAATTATATAAAATTAATTTGAAAAAATGGATTCAATAATGGTAATAAGAAAAATAAATATTATCTAATATGTTCAACATAATTTCTTTTCATAACATATAGTGGAAACTGTAAAAAAAAGTATTGTGGTTATGTTAAAAATCAGTTTTAAGATGGTTAAACTAAAATGATAAGGTTTAACAATAAATATAAACATATCCATAACAAATTTAATGGTCATAAATCGAACTTATAACCAATAATAGTGTATATTTACCAATGTTTGGGCCTTATTACATAATAAAATCTTTGGTATCACTTTATATATTAAAAAATTCTATGTTTGTCATGTCCTCGACATATAATAGTAATGCTTCTCTCCACTCATTTACACACATAAAAAAACCATTAATTCATCCAAAACCTAACCAAATTTCTTATTTTTTCAATCCCAATTTCCAAGTTTCATATTTTTATTTTTAATCCCTCATATTATGGAATTCAGAGTAAATGTAGAGAGGTTCCTCGTAGAAGAGGTAAAATTTCTAGACGCCCTTATTTGTTTTAATTATTCATTATGCATTTTCAAATTTTATTAATATATAAAAATATAATAAAAATTTTATCCCATATATAAAAATATGTTTTAATTTTAATATAATATATCAGAGACGTCTTCACTTCCATCAAACGGGAAATGAGACCATTGATTTTGTGTTCTATAGACTAACGCCTTGTGGAATGATATAATTATTTTTCCATCTCCACCCTGAAATAATATATATAATTATTGATTTAAAATATTTATATAATATTAATGAAATTATAACATGATTTTAATTATTATATCATAAATATCTTCATAATTTCAATTTTTTAGGGGATATAATAACCTCGCTCTTGTGTGTGGCGGTTTACCACCTCGTGAAGTGATATGTTTAGTTTTTCACTAAAGTTTCACATGGAAGGATATACGAGTAAATTTATTGAATCTATTATACATTTTTTACTAAAAACTATTTTATAAATATTATATCACTTCATAAATTCCTAACATCCCATCTATTTGAAAATAATATGTTTATTCATGCAAACATGTGTTTTACCACCTCCACGCAATGATGTGAACTGTTTTTCATTTTATTTTATATGGATTTCAATAAATATGTCATTTTTTGACATAACTTTTATATATCAAATAATAATGAATCATTAATGAATAATTACTATTTATTTTCATTTCATTCTATCTATTGAAAAAAATAGAAACAATGTTCATGTGTATGTTCAACATACCATCTCCATGAAGGGTGAAATCTATTTTCTTCATCTAAATTATAATACTTCCATAAATACATATATAATGGATATATATTATATTTATATCATTTTTATCATTCTAGATACTATGGGTCCATGATAAATATAAAAGGACTAAAACCAATGAGCCAAACCATTCATCAAAATGATGCAATTATCTCTCGAAATTGTGATTTTAGCAAATAATGGATTATAATGAAGAAATAATAGAGTATAAGTAAAAAAACATGGATTAAAATATTTTATTTTGGTTATTTATTAGACGTATAATAATAGTATAATATTTTGTTTTATTTTTTGATAGAAAAGAAGGAATACCAACCTGTAATATCCCTTTTCATTATTAAACACCAATTCATGATTTTTTACATTGGAATACATGTAATACTACATATAAGTTGCAAAATAAAAGTCTATTTTTGTAGTTACGTAAATTAAATGAAAAAAATAAAAATATGTGGTAGATTTTACATGTTTAAGACCTCCTTAAGATGCTCATAATATTCCAAAGTTCTTAAAACTACATCAGATAACATGTGAACACACATAAGAAATGGTTGAGCAATAATGTCTCATAAGACGATAAGCAAAGAATAACATGATGACATTATTACATGCTAGATAATAGGAATCTATATGCCACATAGTTTGTGTAATAATCATAAATATGAACTTTTTAGAATGATGTAAAATTACAATATAAAGGCAACATGAAAATGATGTGAAAACATTAATCATCAAATCATAAGAATAAGTAATGGTTAACAACCCAGAAATCGTGACATAATGTTCTTAGTTAGACTCATGTTCACAATACGTATAATATATTCATAATAAAACATTACCTAATGTATTATAACACTATCCGTACATTCGCATTATAATCATATCATGTACACCCATAAGTGTGCCAGATAGATCATATAACATAGGAATATATTTCATTACATTTATTCCGAATATTAATGCTTAGGATATAGATACATAGAATAAAATAATTAATTATTTATAGTTTTTAATCATTTAAATATTATTAACTAGATATTGAGTGGGTATATTACTTAGAATGATTTGGTAAGGAAAAGTTTGGTGACATTTCGATAGTGTAACTATAGCACATAAAAATTTATAAAATGGTTCAACAAGATATAATTGGGTATCCAAGAAATGTATGAGGGATATATATGTATATAATAAAACATGAATATTTGGTAATTAATAGTCATAAAATAAGGATGGTTCTTCAATAAAAACATGGTATGGAAAAAACACTTGGAAAATTTTGCAGCGCAATGAGTGTAAATAATGAATCATGGGAATGATAAATTAGAGTGAAAGAGTTCACTCATCACATGGACATAAAAATTGAAGTAATCTGTATGTGGAAGATAATATACCATAAATAATAAATTTATGAAATGGTTTATTACATGAAATATTGATTGAAAAAATGAGAATGGTAGGATCAATTACTAAAGTTTGGCACAGTAACGAAATTATAAAATTAAATAATGAGTGTGATTAAAATATATAATTTTTTTTGGGAATAAATTCGTCATTAGGGATATCTATATGATTTATTTAAAAAATTAACAAATAATATTGAAATTCATATTTACAAATATGGTGCTGGAATAGAAGAAAACTATGAAAATTAAGGTTATATGATTGAAAAGAAGATAAAAAAGAACCATACCTTGATTGAGTGATTCTAAAAGCATGGGTGGACCTTCTTAAGAGATTGGGGGTACCTTGGGAGGATTGTAGAGAGGATCAGTGATATTAATAATTCTACAAATTTTTTTTAGTGAATAGGAATTGGAATAATGTGTGTGTTTATGTAGGAATAAAAACATGAGTACCCTAATATTTTCCAAACACAGGTTCTCAATGCAATATGATATTTTAATCAAATCCACAAACCTCCCTATGTTTTTATAAAGTTACTTTATTTTTGAACTAGAAAAGAATCAAAGTTATTTTTTACTTTTTCATTTAGTGGTTGGATCAGATTTATAACCATGATTCATAACATAATTACAAGAGTTAGATCACATTGATGTAATGTTTTTGTACTTGGGTAAAGAACCAAAAGGTTTCTTGGGTGGGTCAATGAGTTTCAGCAACACTAATCCCGGAGAAGTAAAATTTTAAAGGGTCTTCAGGGGGAGCATGGATTGTATAAAACTGTATGTCCCATAGTTGGAAACCGTGTGTCTTACTATAGGTGAAAAGTGACTACCACATAGGCTGCCCATGGTTATTAGAAACTAGGTTTTACCTAATCATTATTCAATAATAGTTTACCATAATGTTTCTAAATCATGCAGCCAGTCCATGTAGGGTGACTAGGTGTCTAGTGAAGGGGTACACAGTTGGTGCACAATTCTCTAAACCATGCAGCCTAAACCATGTGTGATACCCTATTTTTTAAAAGGAATTGAATTGTTTTTATTTAATTAAAAATTAAATTATAAACTTAAAACCTACACTACCCTTACCCGCATTCAAACTAAACACCCTTGTAGGATCCCTAAGAACAATTGACCCCTATCCTATAGCTCCTCTGACCATCATTTAAATCTGGATCTATTTTATATTTCTCTATATGGCTTCATGGTATGCCATTCTACCTTCTTATACTCCATATATTTGGCCAATTTTGGTCTCCCCATCGTACGGTGAGGTTCAGCCAAACCCTTGGTCAAATGGGTAATCCAGTTTTTTGATTTATTTTGGTTGTAGGTGGTGAAAAAGGTATCTCTAGAACTATTCATGGAGATTCCATCAATTGAAACCAAAGGTGAAGTGGTTCGGGTCATCTTTGTCTACCTTTGTTGTTTTGGCGAATGTTTTCCATCTGATCTCCTTTGATTATTGGTTACTAATTCGGGAGTTTGTGGTTTATGTGTTAATATTTTTTTGTGGATTTCTTTTGGTCCATGCCACCATAATTTTGAGTTATTATTAATGTATTAGTAATTTTTGATCATCCATGAAGGTGTAGAGACACATACATAGTTATGTATATATATAAATTCCTGACACATATTCCCTCATGGGTAGGGGAATATGTACATTCGATTAAGGGATATATATTTATATGAATGAATGTTTGTGTCAGTGCGGAGTTGTTTGGAGGGGTCTCTCATAAAATCCTCAAGCACTCAGTTTTCGATAAGGCTTGGACTACACCCTGAGGTTTGGTCCCTATCCTTTCCCTTTTATTTATGAATGAATTAGATGTCAATTTAATGATCCTTAATAATTTGAATTGAAATTCTAGAATGCTCTTATTAATTGTGATAATTGATTTTTTTTTTAAACAAATTCGTTATTTTATAATAAAACCCCTCCAATAGAGGTGGGTTAGCTTCATGAAAAGATGTAGTGATTATAATTTTATGATTTCTTGTCCTATTTTACTGATAACTCCTTATAACTTGATGATACATTTGAAATATTGAATTTTTATTACATGGACCCTAATAGAATTAGAAAAAAAAATTCTTTAAATTATTAAAGAACCAACGAACCATCTATAAGTTTTGCCTCATTTTAGATTGGAATTACCCCTATAGGTGATTACCTTTTCCAATTGTCACATCATAAGTGACCCATGATTCCTTATAAATAAAATTGAAATGTATTGGTAAATTGAATAAGATGAATTAAATAAAGTGTTTAATTCATGATGACTAACATAAAATGAATTTATTAAATTATTTTTTAATTCCTTGAATCATATTATCACCTTCGTTGATACATGGATTCACATGTACAAATACCAAGGAATGACTCAATGGTTTATTTAATTAATACCCAAGATGATACCTTGATTTCCAATTAGGAATGCCATGTATGGACTAAATGGTTTTTCATATTAACACCTTGGATGATACATGAATTCCCAATTAGTAATTCCATATATGGACTCAATGGTTTATAATCTTAATACCATGGTTGTTTCATGGATTTTCAAGTAAGAATTCCATGGATGGATCCAATGGTGTTTTATATTAACACCTTGGGTGATACATGTATTCTGAAGTAGGAATGAAATGGATGAACTAAATAGTTTAATTTATTAATACCATGGAGTATTCATGGATTTACATGTAGGAATTCCTTGGGATTCATCATTCCTAACTACCCCCTTGGACCTGGCTTGCTTGGACTCGTGTATGACATGTTGGTATACACACTCATATGACTCCAAAAAGTTTCTTTAAAGAGTTTCCATAGAAATGATAATGGGACTTGATGAGGATTACATGGTCTTATAATCCTTGGATCAAGCCCTTTATTGTCTAAAACATTCATTATACGAAAAGGCTATGATTTTATTTTTACACCAATTCTATATGCGTGATCGGAATTATGTGCCATGTTCTACGATTTGGGTGTTTCTTGGTGGCCCGCTCACCACCTCGAGTGTTATAGAATAGATTCTCTAACACTATATGGATATTGAGAATGTGACCTATCTATAGGATTAAAATATGAATGAAGATTCTCAATTTCAAGAGGGGGGGTGAATTGTATGTTTAAAAACAATCGTTTTTATCCTTATGGAAAACTATGTCTAACAAGGTTCAACAAGGTAAATTCACAAGACCACTTTTATTTCTACAAAATTCCTAGGATCCAGAAATATGATTCCATAAATGAAACTTAAGGAAATTTTACAAGGAAAATATTTTAACTTAATTCTTATAGAATCTTATTAATCAGAGTACATAAGTGAATAAATGAGTATAAGAATGTTATACATTATTCCGTTATCAAAATGCAGTGGAAGTAAACATAAAACAAAACAAGTAAAAATTATGAAAACATTTAACCCAAAGAGTATGGTATCCAACTACCATGGATAAAGGACTCTTGATTTATACATTCAATAAATTCTGTCTTACACACACCAGGGTAAGACCTCAATATGAATATCTGAATCTGTCTTACTATCCCCGCAAGCCCTTGAGTTTTAAGGAAGTCATCACCTCTATATTCCTATCCATGGAAGACCCCAAGCTTTAATGTAGTTGGTACCTCTGTCTTCTAATCCATGGAAGCCCTTGATTGTGTATAGCAACAATCGGAGTCACATGAAGAAATCTAAACAAGATGTTTAGTACGCAGAAGGCATTAGAGCCTCTCTCTCCCTAAAACCCACTTCAGAAGCATGAAATCTATAGAGCGATCAACAATACTGAGCTCATCCAAATTAGATTCTATTTTTAGGCATTTCTCCAAATATCAACACCCTCCTCCAATAGTCATATTTTTCATTTAATTTTGGAGGGACTTGTTGAAGTGCCCAGATCAGTGTGAATCACTGAGAGGGGGAGGGGGTGAATCAGTGATCCCTTAAAACTTTTTACTAATTGATTCTTTATCAATTAAACCTCTATGGCTGGTTAAAGCCTCGACCCACTCTTCTTGTATCTCTCAACCTTTCCCGAATGATGCAGTAATGAAAAGGCACAGGACACAAGGATTTACAAGGTTCGGCACCAAAGGCCTACATCCTTGCCATGCTCTCCCAGCATGGATTCTCCATTATAACCTGTTAAAATTACAATGGTCGATACAGCTTCCCACCGTATCTCTCCTGAGTCCCACAGGAGGGTCTTTATACTGCGTCCCACAGTGTTACCAGAGTCCCACTGGCCTGCTCCAGAATCCCACTGAAGACTTCTTCTCCCTGAGTCCCACAGGGTCTTCTCCTGGATCCTCGAGTCGCACGAGTAGCTCTTCTTCACTTTAAGTTCTTCAAGTAACTTCAGCAGCCTGGGATAAAGACTGCTGGCCTTGCTCTGTACCTCTGATCACTTGTGATGATCAGGGTCTTCTCAATCTACTGAAAACTCAGACAACCAATCTCTTTAACTTCAGTCTGGCTCAGTCTCAGTTCACTTCAACATCATGCACTGAGTGCATGGAAAATCTTCAAGATCTTCAAGTCTTGGACTCCTCATATGCACACCACTGATTTAGCACTGTTCACGTGTGCACGTGCATGCATGCATGCATGCACTCTCCTTTTCTTCCTCTTGGTGCAGTAGACCCACAAAGGGTGTAGTATCTTTAAGCACACACCTTCACTAAACTTCACACACTTAATTCAATTTGCTTACACACTTAAATGTGTGTTATACAATAGTTTGGGTCAACTCCTTCTTCTTCTTCTAATGTGTATACACTTTTAGTGCACACACTAGGTTCGGCCACTTCTTTAATTTGCACACACAAATTCTTCACTTAGCATACACTTGTAGTGACCTTCCTCTTCTTGCACACAATAAATGCCCGTAGGGTGTTCCTCTTCAAATTGCACACACACACACTCAAATTAGGTGTGATCTTCACTTCACCCACACAAGGCTACGGCCTTTCACTTCCTTTGCACACACAATTTGTTCTTTCTCTTTTAATCTTCAAGTGTGCACACCCAACAAGGGCTACGGCCTTTGTCTCCTTTTTGCACACACACTGCCCAAGGTGGTTCTTCAATTTTGTACACACACACAAGGGCTACGGCCACTTGTTGTCTTTTTGCACACAAAGGCACAAAGGCCTCGACCTTCCTTCTTCACCTCTCACACACACAAAGTGTGGTATACTTGGCCTCAACTCTTTTGCACACACTCAACCCGTAGGTTCTTCACTTGGCACTTGTGCACACACTTCGGTTCTCCTTTATTTGCACACCTACTGCCCGTAGGGCCTTCACTTACTTGGCACACACACACTAGGGATGTGGTGGCCTTCCTCCTTATGCACACACACAGCCACGGGTCCTCTTCTGTTTTTGCACACACAAGCCGTAGAGTCTTCACTTTGCACACACAAGGCTATGCCTCGGCTTCTCCTCTCCACTTGGCACACACACGAGGCAAGGACTCGGTCTTCACCTAGCCTTCGGGTGCGCAAGGTGCACGGAAAAGGGGCGCGCAAGACCTCCTACCCGCGGGGCGCGCAAGTGCAACACCCGCGGGGTCTTCCTCCTGCCGCGCAAGGGTGCGGGCAGAGAGGGAACAAGAGTCTCGAGCGCGCAAATATGCGGCTCGTCTCCTTCCTGTCACGCAAGAGGTGCGCACATGGATCTCTTTCGGGCCTCGGGTGGCACCGAGATCTTCAGCCGCGCAAGTACTTTGCGCGGCGGCTTCTTCTTCGCGAGGCAGAGGGATGCGCTCACGGGACTTCAAAAATCAGCGCATCAGCAAGCCCCACAGAGGGCTCGGCCTCATTTTTATAGGCAGAGGCTGCCTCAGATTATCCGCGTGCAAATAACTCAAATTCCCGAAGTTTTCGGGTTTTCAAGATTCGGTGAAATCTTGTTTTCTTTCCTCTGTTTCAACGCGGGTTCTTTTTCTTTCTGTTTCTCCTCGTGCATGCGATTCATAACGCATGCACAGCCTTCGGTTTTGGCCATCCCATGCAAAGCATCAACCCGGTGCCTCGGCAACTTCGTTTGCCTCGGCCAACATCGAATTCCCTCATTTGTTGCATGCACGTGTATTCTTGGGCATGATCCTGTTCGTTATGGCCAGACGAGCGCGAGGGTGGCTTCAATTCGATCAGCGGTGGCCGGGAGCTCGAGAACGGGTGGTCGGATGGCCTCTGGTTCAGCGGCGTCGCGGGTGGCTTCGGCTCGAGCTCGAGGAAAGAGACGAGCTCTCGGCCGTCGGATCAGGCGTTTGAGATACATCGGGCGGCCTGGATTAGACCGCGGCGCCGCGGATCAGATGTGCGGCGCAGATCAAGCGCGCGATGAATCGAGCGGCTCAGATTCAATCCCGGGAAATTTTCAACGTCCCACATCGAAACGGGGTGCGGTTTTTCCGCAGCTTATTAACTAAGCGCTCCCCGCTCAACGCTCAGTTTCACTTCCCCCTCCACGGTGCCGCCCCGCACCGTGTTCTCTTCTGCGGGCGTGCTCTGCGCCCACTCTTGCTCCCTGCGGGCGCGCTTCTGGCGCCCACTATGCTCTCCTGGTGCGCGGGTTTCACCACCGCGTGCCCTGCGCTCCTCCGGGCGTGCCCCAGCGCCTCTGTGGTGTCTGCGGGTGCGCCCCTGCCGCCCTGAGCTCGCCCCACGGGTTCCCCCTTGGGCGTGGCACCTTAGGCCCACATGAGCCTTGGGGTTGAACCCACAAGGTGCTCACGGGCTGGCCATATTTTTTGGCAAAGGAAATGTAAAGACTTTGTTAAAAACAAAGTTCTCCTCCATATGAGTATAAGCCAAATGCCAAGCCACTTCAAGCCTTCCTTCCTCTTCTCCATTTCTTCCATTCTCTACTTCTTAAGAATTCCTTAATCCTCCTCAACATATAATCTTCACTTAGGATATGGAATTCAAAAGGTTTCTTCATCTTCAACCGAGCTCCTGAATCAAATATTTCGTCAATAAACTTTGTTGATCTAATCAGAGATCAAATTGGGACTTCTTCAGATTCACATGCACTAAGTGTTAGTGCATGGATTTTATTAAACCACTTCATCCACTTAGAAGTTGTGGATGGATCTTCTTCTCATCTCCTCATGCATTGTCAATACAATGCATGGTCTTCTAAAGCTTGTTGTGACATTGTATCCAGTTGATACAAGTTCTTGGAACTTAATGATCAGCTCAACAATCGTCTGATGTCCATGGAGAATGTTTCAACCATATTCTCCTATGTCACTTAGTGAATCTCCTAAGTGACATGCATCTTAGTACTATGGCCATTCTCCTTCATCACCATCACCATCACATCCTTTGACATTCACATCTTGACTCCTTGACATCCATTCATTTCAAGACAACTTCATGCCTCATTGACAACAAATGCAACACAATGCACTTCAATCTCCCCGTTTGTATTTGTTGTCAATACACTCCTTTAGCACATATGAATGGGTCAATATGTGTGCCAATATTTTCTCCCCCTTATTGGAAATCAAATGCAAAGGTGTGGTGTGGTTCACTTTCACAAATATCTTCCTCCCTTATAAATAGTATTCTCTTGAAAAACACTAAGAGAGGGATGATGTCACATGTTCTCTTTAGCAAAGAACCTTTAGTAAATCAGCTCTAAGTCTACTTGGGCTAACCCGGTGTAGAAAACAAGAGTGATATGAACAAGGAATTCAAAGCTGTCCAAAATTCACTGTACATGTGAGATCATGCTTAGGGGTTTGAAATTTTTCAGATATACCAATGAATTGCTAAATCCTGCACATACTTCACAAAACTCATTAGAAAGTTCAGTGCAAAGATAAAGCTCCCCCTTTCATCTACTTTCCTTCAATCCATACTCCCCCTTAATTGACAAGATAAACTCAATTAAGAAACAAGGGATGAAAGTATGATTGGAATACCTTCAGCTTTTCTCAAGATAGTATTAAATCTTACAATACCATCTTCTCCAGATTGGCTCCCCCTCAAGGGGTGCACTCCATTCAATCAAAACCATCCTCCAGCTGAGAATGATCATCATCTTCAATTCCCTGCATTGTTAGCACATGTAAATACCAATGTATAAGGGAATAAGATGGAACCTCCTTGGTTCATCAATGTGAACAACAAGGTTGAGAAGATTCTCTCAACCGAGATGTCCCATTTTCACCAGTCTTCACACTTGCACATTTGATCTTCATTGATGATTGTGCTGGTGTGGATCTCAATACATCTTCATGTGAAATCTTCTTCTTTCTTTTTTCCTTAGCAATTGCCAGAACATCATCTTCAGCTCTCTGGAGATCTTTGGCAAGTTGCAACTGATTTGGCCATATGACTAAAGAGTCATTTGGAAGTGTGGCCTCAGTTCTGGAAGTTTCACATGGTTCCTTGGATGCTGTCAAGCTACCTCTCTTAGGCAACTTGTTTTCAATCAATCCCTTCTGCTTCTTCTGGATTGATTGTCTGTTTGAGTTCAGTTGGCTTCTATTAATTTCCATGGCTTGTTTGCAAAGATCCATGGTATGACCTTTCTTTCCACAGTAGAAGCATGTCTTCTTGGTGGTCCTTCTGGATGACTCACCCTTCTTGGATTTAGACTCCAAGGACTTCTCTTCATTCTTCAAACTCTTCTTGGGAGCATCTTCCACTTTCTTCTGCTTGCTTCCCAAGGAATCTCTCTGTGCCAGGTTCTGTGATCTTTTCTTCTTTTGAACTCTGGATACAGTTGGAGATTGACATGTATCTATTTGACCACTTTTGCAATCATCCCAGATGTTGTCAAGTAATCCAAATCTATTTGCAGTAAACAGATGTCTCTGGACCTGTGGATGTTGCTTCTTTCCTTCTGGCTTGCTCCCCCTAGGCATGGGCTTCCTCTGTGCTTTGGCATTCAGTGGATTGTACCAACAATCCTTTGCACAATGCCCATACTTGTTACAACACCAACATTGACCCACAAATCTTGTCCTCTTGATTCCTTCTGATTGTTGGGTACCTGTCTTGAATTGTTGTGCTGCTTCAGGAGAGCTTTCTTTCTTCATTGTCTTCATCCATACTTGTTTGGAATTATTTTTCCATCCTGCACTTTTTGTGGAAACACAATTAGAAGCATCAGTACAAGATGGTATGGATGGTACCTTCTTTCTAGAAGTTGTTGCACTTTCACTAGAGGATGTCTTGATTTTAGAATCATCCTTCTCAAAGCTCACTTGAGTAGCAACATTTCTTCTTTCAGTTGACTGGGAGGCTTTGGCTTTAGGTGATTGCTAATTTGTCAATATCACCTCTAGTTCTAAGCATTTCATGTTAAGGGAGTTCTTCTCATCCTCAACAGTTCTTAGACTTCCTTCCCAATTCTCCACCAGTTGTTTCATCTGGTCTTCATGCACCTTCTTTAATTCTTGCAATGAATTGTTCAGCTCCTTCACCAATTTTACTTTGTCTTCAAGTTGAGCATCTTTAACAAACATTGATACTCTATGTCTCTTCTCCAGTGCATGGTAAACATCTTTGATTATAACTTTAAAGATTTCTTTCTCAGAAAGGCTTCTTTGCAATTCTTCAGCAGTGTCTTCATATCTTTCATTGCAAAGAGATACTGTTTCATCTTTGGCATTTACCAGCTTTCTGAGAGTGTTGGTTATGCCAACCCTTTTTGCCAATTGGACTTCCATAGCATTGGCTTCTTATTCTAACTGTGATTTTTCTTCTTGAAGATCAAGGATGCCTGTAGCTATACACATTGCCACTTCCTTGGGGACTGTCTTCTGAATATATTTGATTGCATTTAGAAGATCATTGTTTCTTCCATCTTCATCACAGCTAGGACAGGCTTCACCAGAAGAGTGATAAAGGGAATTGTCAGGTGTTTCTCTATCAGCAACAATCTTCTTCTTCATCTTCTTGGCCTGTTTCTTCTTCCTATTTTTCTGAGTCTTGGCAGATATCTCCATTTGAGGCTGGTCGCTCATTTCCTCAAATCTGCACTTCATAAAGACTCCCTTGGATCTTTTAGAGGTAACCTCCCTCTGATACCAATTTAAGTGCCCATATCAGTGTGAATCACTGAGAGGGGGAGGGGGTGAATCAGTGATCCCTTAAAACTTTTTACTAATTGATTCTTTATCAATTAAACCTCTATGGCTGGTTAAAGCCTCGATCCACTCTTCTTGTATCTCTCAACCTTTCCCGAATGATGCAGTAATGAAAAGGCACAGGACACAAGGATTTACAAGGTTCGGCACCAAAGGCCTACATCCTTGCCATGCTCTCCCAGCATGGATTCTCCATTATAACCTGTTAAAATTACAATGGTCGATACAGCTTCCCACCGTATCTCTCCTGAGTCCCACAGGAGGGTCTTTATACTGCGTCCCACAGTGTTACCAGAGTCCCACTGGCCTGCTCCAGAATCCCACTGAAGACTTCTTCTCCCTGAGTCCCACAGGGTCTTCTCCTAGCTCCTCGAGTCGCACGAGTAGCTCTTCTTCACTTTAAGTTCTTCAAGTAACTTCAGCAGCCTGGGATAAAGACTGATGGCCTTGCTCTGTACCTCTGATCACTTGTGATGATCAGGGTCTTCTCAATCTACTGAAAACTCAGACAACCAATCTCTTTAACTTCAGTCTGGCTCAGTCTCAGTTCACTTCAACATCATGCACTGAGTGCATGGAAACTCTTCAAGATCTTCAAGTCTTGGACTCCTCAGATGCACACCACTGATTTAGCACTGTCCACGTGTGCACGTGCATGCATGCATGCATGCACTCTCCTTTTCTTCCTCTTGGTGCAGTAGACCCACAAAGGGTGTAGTATCTTTAAGCACACACCTTCACTAAACTTCACACACTTAATTCAATTTGCTTACACACTTAAATGTGTGTTATACAATAGTGTGGGTCAACTCCTTCTTCTTCTTCTAATGTGTATACACTTTTAGTGCACACACTAGGTTCGGCCACTTCTTTAATTTGCACACACAAATTATTCACTTAGCATACACTTGTAGTGACCTTCCTCTTCTTGCACACAATAAATGCCCGTAGGGTGTTCCTCTTCAAATTGCACACACACACACTCAAATGAGGTGTGATCTTCACTTCACCCACACAAGGCTACGGCCTTTCACTTCCTTTGCACACACAATTTGTTCTTTCTCTTTTAATCTTCAAGTGTGCACACCCAACAAGGGCTACGACCTCTGTCTCCTTTTTGCACACACACTGCCCAAGGTGGTTCTTCAATTTTGCACACACACACAAGGGCTACGGCCACTTGTTGTCTTTTTTCACACAAAGGCACAAAGGCCTCGGCCTTCCTTCTTCACCTCTCACACACACAAAGTGTGGTATACTTGGCCTCAACTCTTTTGCACACACTCAACCCATAGGTTCTTCACTTGGCACTTGTGCACACACTTCGGTTCTTCTTTATTTGCACACCTACTGCCCGTAGGGCCTTCACTTACTTGGCACACACACACTAGGGATGTGGTGGCCTTCCTCCTTATGCACACACACGGCCACGGGTCCTCTTCTGTTTTTGCACACACAAGCCGTAGAGTCTTCACTTTGCACACACAAGGCTATTCCTCGGCTTCTCCTCTCCACTTGGCACACACACGAGGCAAGGCCTCGGTCTTCACCTAGCCTTCGGGCGCGCAAGGTGCACGGCACAGGGGCGCGCAAGACCTCCTACCCGCGGGGCGCGCAAGTGCAACACCCGCGGGGTCTTCCTCCTGTCGCGCAAGAGTGCGGGCAGAGAGGGAACAAGAGTCTCGAGCGCGCAAATATGCGGCTCAGCTCCTTCCTGTCACGCAAGAGGTGCGCACAGGGATCTCTTTCGGGCCTCGGGTGGCACCGAGATCTTCAGCCGCGCAAGTACTTTGCGCGGCGGCTTCTTCTTCGCAAGGCAGAGGGATGCGCTTACGGGACTTCAAAAATCAGCGCATCAGCAAGCCTCACAGAGGGCTCGGCCTCATTTTTATAGGCAGAGGCTGCCTCAGATTATCCGCGTGCAAATAACTCAAATTCCTGAAGTTTTCGGGTTTTCAAGATTCGGTGAAATCTTGTTTTCTTTCCTCTGTTTCAACGCGGGTTCTTTTTCTTTCTGCTTCTCCTCGTGCATGCGATTCATAACGCATGCACAGCCTTCGGTTTTGGCCATCCCATGCAAAGCATCAACCCGGTGCCTCGGCAACTTCGTTTGCCTCGGCCAACATCGAATTCCCTCATTTGTTGCATGCACGTGTATTCTTGGGCATGATCCTGTTCGTTATGGCCAGACGAGCGCGAGGGTGGCTTCACTTCGATCAGCGGTGGCCGGGAGCTCGAGAACGGGTGGTCGGATGGCCTCTGGTTCAGCGGCGTCGCGGGTGGCTTCGGCTCGAGCTCGAGGAAGGAGACGAGCTCTCGGCCGTCGGATCAGGCGTTTGAGATACATCGGGCGGCCTGGATTAGATCGCGGCGCCGCGGATCAGATGTGCAGCGCAGATCAAGCGCGCGATGAATCGAGCGGCTCAGATTCAATCCTGGGAAATGTTCCGCGTCCCACATCGAAACGGGGCGCGGTTTTTCCGCAGCTTATTAACTAAGCGCTCCCCGCTCAACGCTCAGTTGCACTTCCCCCTCCACGGTGCCGCCCCGCACCGTGTTCTCTTCTGCGGGCGCGCTCTGCGCCCACTCTTGCTCCCTGTGGGCGCGCTTCTGGCGCCCACTATGCTCTCCTGGTGCGCGGGTTTCACCACCGCGTGCCCTGCGCTCCTCCGGGCGTGCCCCAGCGCCTCTGTGGTGTCTGCGGGTGCGCCCCTGCCGCCCTGAGCTCGCCCCACGGGTTCCCCCTTGGGCGTGGCGCCTTAGGCCCACATGAGCCTTGGGGTTGAACCCACAAGGTGCTCACGGGCTGGCCATATTTTTTGGCAAAGGAAATGTAAAGACTTTGTTAAAAACAAAGTTCTCCTCCATATGAGTATAAGCCAAATGCCAAGCCACTTCAAGCCTTCCTTCCTCTTCTCCATTTCTTCCATTCTCTACTTCTTAAGAATTCCTTAATCCTCCTCAACATATAATCTTCACTTAGGATATGGAATTCAAAAGGTTTCTTCATCTTCAACCGAGCTCCTGAATCAAATATTTCTTCAATAAACTTTGTTGATCTAATCAGAGATCAAATTGGGACTTCTTCAGATTCACATGCACTAAGTGTTAGTGCATGGATTTTATTAAACCACTTCATCCACTTAGAAGTTGTGGATGGATCTTCTTCTCATCTCCTCATGCATTGTCAATACAATGCATGGTCTTCTAAAGCTTGTTGTGACATTGTATCCAGTTGATACAAGTTCTTGGAACTTAATGATCAGCTCAACAATCGTCTGATGTCCATGGAGAATGTTTCAACCATATTCTCCTATGTCACTTAGTGAATCTCCTAAGTGACATGCATCTTAGTACTATGGCCATTCTCCTTCATCACCATCACCATCACATCCTTTGACATTCACATCTTGACTCCTTGACATCCATTCATTTCAAGACAACTTCATGCCTCATTGACAACAAATGCAACACAATGCACTTCACTTGTACATGTCACTCAAACAACAGTTAGTTAGAGACAGATTGTATGACATCATTTCATAATAATAATAAGTGTATGAAAAATAAGGTTTCTTAACAAAATATAATTTTTCTGAGTCTAAGGGAAAAAAGTTTAGAGTCTAAGAAAATAAAAATTTCAAGACTATAAATCATGGATATTCTGATATTTTTCTTTCAGGGAATTTGTAACCTGAATTCAATAGATTTCAGAGTCTGAATTCTAATGAATTCAACGTTTTAATTATAAGGAATTTAGAGTCTGAATTATAAGGAATTCGGAGTCTGAATTTAATTGAATTCGGAGTCTGAATTTTATATAATTAGGAGTTTTAATTTTAATGAATTCAGAATAGAATTTGGAGTTTGAATTTCAATGAATTTGAAGTCTGAATTTCAGAGAATTCAGAGTCTAAATTTCAGAAAATTGGGAGTCTGAATTTTAGAGAATTTTGAGTCTAAATTCTAAGGAATTCGGAGTCTGAATTCTGATCCTGAAAAATAATAATCTATATATAATTATATATATGATGCTGAGGTTTTATATGTGAACCCAAATTTTACACTTACTAATAAAAATTGTTATATTTTAGAGAAACCATAAAATGAATAATTAAATCATGTGTCATGATAAAATTTCCATGTGGATGGAAAATTTGCCTTATAAAGATAATTCTTATGGGAAATATAATTTTTCTTCACATAAAGTTATTGTGATTTTCAAAACATATAGGGATGTAAAATTCGTAAGGAAACCTTATTGACTCACCAATCTCCCCCTTTTTGGAAAGCACAAACATCATTATGAAAAATATTATAAGGGCATAGATTTTTTATTTATGAACATAAAAATAAAAACTTATATCCATTTACATATGAATCAAGATGAATACAACTAACTCCCCCTTAGGTTTTTAAATCCCTAAGGATCATATTCTTGACTTCCTTAAGTAGAGTTTTCCATTTTCTGTATATGTAATTATTCTTTGATGAAACTCCCCTTTTGATAAACTCACCCTTACTTAGGGAATTCACTTATTTGATTTGTATTATTTTTATCATTATTTTCATCACTTTTGTTATTTTCATAAAGGAATAAAAATAATGGAAAAAAATATAGTACCTGAAATATTAGTGTTATACAACAAAAATACATTATGAACAAGAAAAAATTTATTATGGTGGGAAATATTTATAAAAAGAATGAAATAGAACAAAAATATGGTTGGTAAAATCTATCCTACTTTCTCCATTAGAATTAACTTCTTTACCATGGTTTTTAACTTCTTTATATCCTTTTCATCTTCTTCTACATGCTTGAGTAGCTGATCCATATTTTCAATTCTCTTCTCTAAGGCTTTTATCTTTTCTTCCTGAGCCTTAAGAATACCATCCTAAGCCTTCAAAACTTTTTCTTTCTTAACAAGCCTTTCTTCAGACTCAATTCTGAGATCTGTTTCCCTCTTCCAATTCTTAGCCATGGAATTAATCCTTCTATTCAGGTCATTGACTTCATGCTTCCAAGTTGCCTGTTCGAGAGTCATCTTTTCCTGAATACTCTTAGAAAGGTCAATGAACTTCCCATCTTTAGTGTCAAAATAATCTTTTACACTCTTTTGAAACTCATCAAAGACTCTCAGGACTTAAATTGTCTTCCATGCACAATTTTTAATTTTATAGCATGATGTTTTATGAGATTCATATTCAATGGAGAAGGTTTTGAAATTGGTCTCAAGATTGAAAAAATTATCTATAAGCATGGAAACTGAATCTGATTTCTGATTTATCGAATTCTGAAGAATCTTGAACCTCGAGTCTATACTCCAGAATAAAGGAATGGTATCAACCCACTTCTTCCAATATTTTACGAAAAAATCATGTCCAAGAGAGGAAAATTCTTGTAACGCCCCGACCCTAGTTACCCAAAGTCGGTGCATTATTACATAACATTGGCATGATCACAAGAAAGATAAAATCTCGAAAGACCTATTGGTTTAGTAGCCTTGGAAACACTAGATATATTTATAAGTTTTACATTACATCATAAAGTAAAAAACTACTATGAAAACATAATGTCTCCATAGTCCACACTATTATCCCCTAATAATATCCCTGCAGGTCAATCATAAATTACTTCTTCACCTCCTGGGAAAAATAAAACAGGGAAAAGGGGTGAGCTCAAATGCCCAGTAAGGATAACAATATAGCGGAACATTCAAAATAAACATAAACATTTAAGGCAATGCATTACTAAAACAAAAGACTTTTAATCTTGAACTTCAACATAGTATGGCAAAAGTAAAATGAAATAATGCCATTTACTTATTCACATGGATATTCTACTAATCGAATAATCAAATGCAATTTCAATAACCACTTTCATAATGTTGGAATGCATAATTCTGAACTTTAATTTCTTTGTCAAGTCCTCATCCCAAGACCTATGGGCTAACTATAACCGGAACCCAACCCGGAGTGCCTCTAATAACCGGACACCAACCCGGAGTGCCTCTAATAACCGGACACCAACCCGGAGTTCCTATAATAACCGGAGACCAAACCGGAGTTCCTCTAATAACCAGAGACCAAACCGGAGGGCTTACTTTTACCGGTCCCCAACCCGGAACATACTTGTCTAACACATTCATCTGAATGAAAGGTTGAAATATAACATAAACATTAGGATTACAAATAACTTATGAAATGTAAATAATCTAAACAAAAACCATGAGTGACATAGGAATAACTTATCCATAGTCAAAAATATCACAAAACCTTCAATAAAATATGGATGTTTTGTATCATAATAAATCAACTTCAAATAAGCTTAAAATCCATCAAAGGATGTTGACATAGATGAAATAAAGACTATTTTAGAAAAATATCTCTTTCTATTTTGAAATCATTTAAGAATCTTATATTTATGAAATAAAACAGTTTTTTTTAAAATATTCTTATTATCTTGTAAGGGATGCTTCGACGATTTTATAACAGCTGAAAATAGCCACACCCGCCGTATAAGTTAAAAAAACATTCTTACCATAATTTTGTCGAAAAGGTTAAAAAGCACCTTATTTGGAAAACGACGGAAAGATTCCTTTATAAACCTCTTATAAAAACTCATACAAGGGTATAAATGACTTTAACCCATATTCTAGTAAATAGTAAAAATGTTTTGAAATTCATTTTTAAGAAACATGGATGTGGATGATAAAGAGATCCCAGTAGATTATTACGTATAAACAACCTCGGATAATGAAGAGATTGTGAAATAACCCTTACCAATTTGGTAACTTATGAAACATACAACCCATGAAAGAGGTATCTTACAATTAATATGTAAATACACATAAATTAGAGTGTATTACACAAAGAATATAATTATGGGCAGTACATACACCATACAAAGGGCGATGGTGGCAATATGGCATGAATCTCACGGGAATAAAGAGTGAGATGAAAACCCCTTACCTTGTATTTTTCCTTGGTTGGGGTAGGTTAACCTCCGGTATAATGGTGAGATAATTGTTATTAAATTATTCAAGAATCATATATATTAATATGATATCATATATGATCTTTTAACTTTTCTTTATTAATAATATCTTAGTATTATCATTGTTTCGGGTGTTAACTTACTTGTTTTCTTTTATATGTTTTGTTACGTAATCCATGTTTGTAATGGATAGATTTTATATTATTAATATCCAGAATGATATCAAGTCCTTAAACATCATTTTTAAATCATCAAATGATTATTATACTTGAATGGATACGATGAAGAATGAATCTCATCCCATTCGTGGAGACGGTAGTCCGTACGTACGCACGAGCGACAATATCATTATTTTGATATTAAAATAATATATAAATAGATGTTATATCATATATACAGAATCATTAACATGTTATATTTATTATTTACATGAGTTACACATCATTATTATACCCATCCAAATAATAATATATTGAATAACAATTACACCACGACGTGGAGACGGTAAGTCGTACGTACGCACGTATGGTGACATGTTATTCAAAGGGTGGATAGAATACTGAATATGGTTGTAACATATTTATAATAACATCACAGTATATATATGATACTAGAGTTATTATTTTAGAATGGTAACAACAAAGGAAGAAGAAGTGGAAGAAGAAGGAACTTGGAGAAGGGTGGTGAAATCATTACCTCTTCTTCAGTTTCTTCCTTTTGATTTGATCAAAAGGGCTCTGTAGGTTTGCTTTCTGATCAAACTAAGGCCTCTAGGTTGTATTGAGGGATGTTGGGAGAGTATTTGGGTAGATTTTGGCCGAACCAAAAGGCTTTGAATGTGTGAATAAAAGAGAAGGAGGAGTGCCCTTTTATAAGAGGGGTGAGGGGTACCTTTGGAAAAGCTAGAAATATTAGTTTATAATAAATTTATATTCGGTTTATAATGGCTCCAAAGTTGACTATTTAAATTTTAAGGTGGGGAGGGGTCGAAAAAAAATCAACCAATAGAATTTAGACAGGTTTGGGTACTTATATTAAACATATCTTTAAGTATTAACTCTAAGTTAATTAGTTTCAATTTTACAATGTCTCTTTGTATTTATATATAATATGGTTAATAAACTTACTATATACATCCAAGAGACCCCCAAATGGTCCATTAATGGGACAAATATCATGATATAAGTCTCTTGTCCAAGCCTTAGATTTTTAGGAATTTAATATCAATTAATAATATAATATTTGTTTTAAGAACTCTTTTATGTCAATTTTGACACAATTAAATAGTTGATTTTTGTGAAACTCATAACAGATTTATTACTTCGAAAAAAGTCAATTAAATCAATCCTAATATATCATATTATCCTAGAAAATTAGTTTAATTCATTAAAAGTTTCATATTATATTTATTTGGGTATTTATAATATCAATTATTTTAATTTTTCACTATTATAGTAATTAATTCATCATCATTGTGTCATATATAAATTAACTTATTTAATGTCTAAAAATTATAAATAAAATATAATTATGTAGGAAATATTTTTATATTTATAATGAATATTTATAATCTAATATACAACATATATAACCCTATGTAAAAAAATTTTTTCTAAAAGAAATATGCTTGTGTCATTTTTGTATTCATTTTAACTTAATTAAAATAAAGTGTTCCTGTCACCTACAAGTGACACCATGGGGTCCCAAAATCGACCCAAAGATGCCTATGGTCGACCATGTATCAAAAAATAAGGCTAGGACACGTTTTAGGGTAATTTATTATTATTATAATATTATTTTTTAACCCTTATTTACAGGATTTACCCTTAACCATGGTAAATAAAATATTTACCGCAGTAATTATTCAAAATGTCTAAAAAAAGTTACCTATTTACACAATTTGAACATCCTGATTCCAAATGTGGAATCCATTTTTCTAAATTCAAAAAGCAGAAGTGGCAGAAATTAATTTAAAATTAATTCCCGCTGTCAAAACAAAAAGCGTGTTTTTAAGAGATAATAACTACCAAAAGATTGACACTTGTTTATGATCGGTTTAATTGTAAAATTATGTCCAATGACAAACATTATATTAAATGGTAAAAATATATTCTAAATATACTTTAAAACCACTCAAATTCATAATTTATCACTATTAATTATTTTGATTAAAAAAGTTGTTTTTAATTAAAATTTAGTAATTTTCACTATTCATCAAAATATGAAAGTTATCCGAAAAGTACCAAAATTTCACCTTAGGCTAAATTCGATACTCCGAATCCAAAAATGAAGTCCATTTTGAGAGATAGAATTTCTAAAATTTTAAAAGGTAGGTATTACTATTCATAACGGCTAGTTTGATTGGTTGTGGTGTGTTAGAACTCGAAGTTGCGTACAACACACGCTACTGTATTATTCAAAGGAAAGCGTACCGTAGAAGCTTGGGATGTTTCATTTTAAATTTTTTGATGTCCCCATTTAGTCAAAAAGTTTAAAATATTGTATTTAAAAAGATTTCACTATTAAAAGTTGATAAAAGTGCAATACTGCAAATGAATATGTTCTTGCATTATGTCTAAGAAACTCATAATATGGATTCTAAAATTATAAGGATTATATAAAGTTTAAAATTTAGGTAATACTATTCATAACCTTTTTTGAATGGCTTTTTTTTGGTAAGTCATGGTGTGATTGAACTCAGTGTTGCGTGTAGTGCAAGTTATTGAATTATTTTGAAGAAATAACACACTATGAAATCTTGGGGTGTTACATTCTCCCCTCCTTCAATAAATTGCGTCCTCGCAATTTGAAATTGTTCTTCGAAAATAAAATGTTGAAAATAGAAAATATATTTGTGGGAAAACCCACATCGGAAATTGGGTTACTAAAATTTAGTCTTTATATGAGGAAAAGAGAAATGAAAGGGTCACCACCAAATTATGATCTCGATTAGGAGAACATTGGTGGAAATTAGAGACATATAATTGGAGGAAAAACGTAAATATTTATAGGTAGTTATTGAGGTCATCAATCACAAACAAGTATAAAATTTAGGTCCTTAAACTAATCAATCTATGATGATTTGAAATACCATCGGTTCCACAAAACATATGGTATTGGGATAACACATTTTTGAAGTTTCAAAATATTTTAGTTGAAATCCCACATCGAAAAATGAATTAATGAGGCCTCTATTTAAAATAAATAGTGGAATGTATGAAGATTACTGAAAATAACACATACTAGGGTTCCATGTAGAAAAATATGGATATGGAAGAGAAATCTAACCATCAATTATCTGATGGAGAGTGGTAGAGAACATGGCTATGAAAAGGCCAACAATCCCAAAGCCATAAATTAGTGATGATTTAAGGTACCATCTAGGACAAAATTTTTGTTCTATGTTCCTTTTATTAATGTTGAAGAATTTATTTATGAGATTGGCTAAGATCATAAGGAGATATACTTACTTTATAATTAGAGTTTTATCCATTAATAAATTTCTACCACAAACTCATCTTTCACTCTAAAAGATAATAGAACGTAAAAAAATTTCTATTTATACTATTCGTACATGGTTCCAAAATAAATGAATTTATAACTCATCTAACAGATCCTTTAAAAAAAACTACATTATATAATCCAGGACATCTCGTGGGCCAGTGGTAGGTGATACACCCTTGTCGCCCTTTGGTTGCGGGTTCGACTCTCGCAGCCTTTCCGGACGCGACGGGTTGTAGCCCGACCTCCGGGTTGTCCTTTTATGGCAATCCAAAATAATCTAAACAAGAACTATCCAAAATACTTCTGTCCAAACTCACAGTCCAACATTTATAAGGAAGGTAAACATAAGGTATATCCTTTTTACCCCGTAATAGAATATGAATACCTTGATCATGTATTCTTTTAATACACTGAAACATCCTGAATTACCATATTCCTAATTGATTACATTCATTCTCCCTTATTCCATATAGAATGATGGATATACTTCATCAATCCAAAAATGTTTTAAACCCCAACAATGATGGAATATACAAATCATTAATCAGTTCCAAGGTAGTCAGGAATATCCAATATAATTTATCCAAAACAATAATGTATTATTCCAAAATCACTACCTCGGTATCAGAACAATATTATGGTTTATCATTCTCTCAACCATATTTTTTCCAAAAATTTATCCTACTATTGAGTCACTTTTCTTTGTTCCACACAATATCAAGTCCTTAAGGAAATAGTACTGCAGTTCAATCCTTATATACTCCATAATTATTATAACAAGTACATTGTTGACACAACACTAAAAAGACATAATCAACATAAGAACTCTAATCATTCCTCTTCATCTGTGGTAGTATCATAACTTGATTATTATCCAATAGCATCATTTGCGGCATAGTCTGATGACTGGGACATAGGTTCGCGTAGTGTCCAAACTCCTTGCAAATGAAGCATTGTACATTTGAAACCATTTTATTACCCTTGCAGTCACGTACTTTGTGCCCCTTTCCTCCACACTTATAACAAACTCCCATTCCTTTCAGGAAAGTTCCAGGGTGTTTCTTTCCACAGTTATCACATATGGGAAAATTCTTGTTTTCCCTCTTCCGTTTATCCATCTTTCTCTCTTCCATCCATTTCTTCTCTTGCTTCCCTTCAAAGCCATAGGACTCAGTAAAATCTTTACTTATCTTATCAACACATGATATTATTTCTTCATATGATGATAATACATGCGAGACTATTTCTCTTGTAAATTCTGGCTTAAGACCATAAAATATATGATCCTTCTTTCTCTTTGTATCATGTGCATTGCTAGAGTTCTCATTCCTTCTACTGGGCGCTATTTCTAAACAATGGAATACATTAGATTAGTTTATGAATAACAATACCCAATCCCAAACTTGTAAAACACATAACATAAATTAAATAGTTTATGGATATAATCCATAATCATAAAAATGTCTCCTTTGAGGAAGTATATACTCAAAAACCCTTCATAATGATTTGTAAAGAAAATGAGAGTTATCCTAAGAATATCCCCCGGGAGTGTCGTAACCAAGAGTGCAGCAAGGCCCATTGTCGTGCAGCAGTTCCCGTTCGAGTCTAGCTCAAAGCTGTGTTTTCGGGTTTTACCCCTAGGTACATCTGTGCCAGAGCCGCCTCTACCTGCTCGTATCCAGATAGGGATGTATTGCTCAGAAAACTCACAAAATCTCTACAATACCAAAATTCTAGGAAGTTATTCTATACTAATCCTCAAAATTCATCTTAAATCTATGTGCTCTAATCAGAGTTTATCTAAATCTAGCTTCCAAGGTTTGTACTAAACTTCCTCTGATACCAACTGTAACGCCCCGAACCTAGTTACCCAGAGTCGGTGCATTATTACATAACATTGGAATGATCACAAGAAAGATCAAATCTCAAAAGACCGATTGGTTTAGTAGCCTTGGAAACACTAGATATATTTATAAGTTTTACATTACATCATAATGTGAAAAACTGCTACGACAACATTATGTCTCCATAGTCCACACTATTATCCCCTCATAATATCCCTGCAGGTCATTCATAACTTACTTCTTCACATCCTGGGAAAAATAAAACACAGAAAAGGGGGTGATCTCAAATGCCTAGTAAGGATAACAATATAGCGGAACATTCAAAATAAGCATAAACATTTAAGGCAATGCATTACTAAAACAAAATCTTTTTAAACTTGAACTTCAACATAGTATGGCAAAAGTAAAATGAAATAATGCCATTTACTTATTCACATGGATATTCTACTAATCAAATAATCACATGAAATTTCAATAACCACTTTCATAATGTTGGAATTCATAATGTTGAACTTTAATTTCTTTGTCAAGGCCTCATCCCAAGACCTAGGGTCTAACTGTAACCGGAACCCAACCCGGAGTCCCTCTAATAACCGGACACCAACCCGGAGTGCCTCTAATAACCGGACACCAACCCAGAGTTCCCCTAATAAACAGAGACCAAACTAGAGTTCCTCTAATAACCGGAGACCAAACCAAAGGGCTTACTTTTACCAGTCCCCAACCCGGAACATACTTGTCTAACACATTCATTTGAATGAAAGTTTGAAATATAACATAAACATTAGGATTACAAATAACTTATGAAATGTAAATACTATAAACAAAAACCATGAGTGACATAAGAATAACTTATCCAAAGTAAAAAATATCACAAAACCTTCAATAAAATATGGACGTTTTGTATCATAATCAATCAACTTCAAATAAGCTTAAAATCCATCAAAGGATGTTGACATCGATGAAATAAAGACTATTTTAGAAAAATACCTCTTTCTATTTTGAAATCATTTAAGAGCTTTATATTTATGAAATAAAACGTTTTTTTTGAAAATATTCTTATTATCTTGTAAGGGAAGCTTCGACGATTTTATAACAGCAGAAAATAGCCACACCTGCCATATAAGTTAAAAAAACCATTCTTACCTTAATTTTGTCGAAAAGGTTAAAAAGTACCTTGTTCGGAAAACGGCGGAAAGATTACATTATAAACCTCTTATAAAAAGTCAAACAAGGGTATGAATGACTTTAAACCATATTCTAGTAAATAGTAAAAATGTTTTGAAATAAATTTTTATGAAACATGGATGTGGATGATAAAGAGATCCCAGTAGATTATTACGTATAAACAACCTCAGATAATGAAGAGATTGCGAAATAACCCTTACCAATTTGGTAAATTATGAATCATACAACCCATGAAAGAGGTATCATACAATTAATATGTAAATACACATAAATTAGAGTGTATTACACAAAGAATATAATTATGGGCAGTACATACACCACACAAAGGGCAATGGTGGCAATATGGCATGAATCTCACGGGAATAAGGAGTGAGATGAAAACCCCTTACCTTGTATTTTTCCTTGGTTGGGGTAGGTTAACATCCTGTATAATGGTGAAATAATTGTTATTAAATTATTCAAGAATCATATATATTAATATGATATCATATATGATCTTTTAACTTTGCTTTGTTAATAATATCTTAGTATTATCGTTGTTTCGGGTGTTAACTTACTCATTTTCTATTATATGTTTTGTTACGTAATCCATGTTTGTAATGGATAGATTGTATATTATTAATATCCAGAAATATATAAAGTCCTTAAACATCATTTTTAAATCATCAAATGATAATTATACTTGAATGGATACGATGGAGAATGAATCACATCGCATTCGTGGAGACGGTAGTCCGTACGTACGCACGAGCGACAATATCATTCTTTTGATATTAAAATAATATATAAATAGATGGTATATCATATATACAGAATAATTAACTTGTTATATTTATTATTTACAAGAGTTACACATCATTATTATACCCATCCATATAATAATATATTGAATAACAATTACACCACGACGTGGAGACAGTAAGCCGTACGTACACACGTAGGGTGACATGTTATTCAAAGGGTGGATAGAATACTGAATATGGTTGTACCATATTTATAATAAAATCACAGTATATATATGATGCTGGAGTTATTATTTTATAATGGTAACAACAAAGGAAGAAGAAGTGGAAGAAGAAGGAACTTGGAAAAGGGTGGTGAAATCATTACCTCTTCTTCGGTTTCTTCCTTTTGATTTGATCAAAAGGGCTCTTTAGGTTTTTTTTCTGATCAAACTAAGGCCTCTATGTTGTAGTGAAGAATGTTGGGAGAGTATTTGGGCAGAGTTTGGCCGAACCAAAAGGCTTTGAAGGTGTGAAGAAAAGAGAAGGAGGAGTGCCCTTTTATAAGAGGGGTGAGGGGCACCTTTGGAAAAGCTAGAAATATTAGTTTATAATAAATTCATATTCGGTTTATAATGGCTCCAAAGTTTATTATTTAAATGTTAAGGTGGGGAGGGGTCACATACAACTCAACCAATATAATTTGGACAGGTTTGGGTACTTATATTAACCTTATCTTTAAGTATTAACTCTAAGTTAATTAGTTTCACTTTTACAATGTCTCTTTGTATTTATATATAATATGGTTAATAAACTTACTATATATGTCCAAGAGATCCCCAAGTGGTCCCTTAATGAGACAAATATCATGATATAAGTCTCTTGGACAAGACTTAGATTTTTAGGAATTTAATATCAATTAATAATATAATATTTGTTTTAAGAACTCTTTTATGTCAATTTTGACACTATTCAATAGATGATTTTTTTGAAACTCATAACAGATTTATTACTTCGAAAAAAGTCTATTAAATAAATCCTAATATATCATATAATCCTAGAAAATTAGTTTAATTCATTAAAAGTTTCATATTATATTTATTTGGGTATTTATAATATCAATTTTGTTAATTTTTCACTATTATAGTAATTAATTTATCATCATTGTGTCATAAATAAATTAACTTATTTAATGTCTAAAAATTATAAATAAAATATAATTATGTAGGAAATCTTTTTATCTTTATAATTAATATTTATAATCTAAAATCCAACATATATAACCCTATGTAAAAATTGTTTTTCTAAAAAAAATATGCTTGTGTCATTTTTGTATTCATTTTAACTTAATTAAAATAAAGTGTCCCTATCACCTACAAGTGGCACCATGGGGTCCCAAAATCGATCCAAATATGCATATGGTCGACCATGTATCAACAAATAAGGCTAGGACACTTTTTAGGGTAATTTAGTATTATTATAAAAATATTTTTTAACCCTTATTTACCGGATTTATCCTTAACCATGGTAAATAAAATATTTACCGCAGTAATTATTCAAAATGTCTAAAAATAAAAGTTACCTATTTACACAATTTGAACATCCTGATTCCAAATATGGAATCCATTTTTCTAAATTCAAAATGCAGAAGTGGCAGAAATTAATTTAAAATTAATTCCCACTGTCAAAACAAAAAGCGTGTTTTTAAGAGATAATAACTACCAAAAGATTGACACTTGTTTATGTTCGGTTTAATTGTAAAATTATGTCCAATGACCAACATTATATTAAATGGTAAAAATATATTCTAAATATACTTTAAAACCACTCAAATTCATAATTTATCACAATTAATAATTTTGATTAAAAAAGTTGTTTTTAATTAAAATTTAGTAATTTTCACTATTCATCAAAATATGAAAGTTATCCGAAAAGTACCAAAATTTCACCTTAGGCTAAATTCGATACTCCGAATCCAAAAATAAAGTCCATTTTGAGAGATAGAATTTCTAAAATTTTAAAAGGTAGGTATTACTATTCATAACAGCTAGTTTGATTGGTTGTGGTGTGTTAGAACTCGAAATTGCGTACAACACACGCTACTATATTATTCAAAGGAAAGCGTATCGTAGAAGCTTGGGATGTTTCATTTTAAATTTTTTGATGTCACCATTTAGTCAAAAAGTTTAAAATATTGTATTTAAAAAGGTTTCACTATTAAAAGTTGATAAAAGTGCAATACTGAAAATGAATCTGTTCTTGCATTATGTCTAAGAAACTCATAATATGGGTTCTAAAATTATAAGGATTATATAAAGTTTAAAATTTAGTTAATACTATTTATAACCTTTTTTGAATGAATTTTTTTGGTAAGTCATGGTGTGATTGAACTCGGTGTTGCATGTAGTGCAAGTTATTGAATTATTTTGAAGAAATAACACACTATGAAATCTTGGGGTGTTACAATTCTGATTCAGAGTGTTTGGTTGGTGATGATTCTTTTACTATCAATTCAGAATTCCTCTTCGATGAATCACCAACATATTTATTTTTTACCATAGATTTCATAAGAGTTTCAACCAAAACTTACATTCCTTTTTCATCTCTCAGAAAAATCTGTTCTACTTTGGGTTATCCATGGTCACTATCTGATAACTGAACAATATTATCATCCTCAAGTGTTTCTTTCTCAGAACCTTCCACAATATCCTCTAGCTGAATTAATTCATGGTTGCTACTCTCTTCTTCAGATAGTTTATTCAATTATTCCTGACCCTTTTCTTCTTTTATTGGTGTAGCATGTTTTCATGATTCTTCTTCAAATGTTCGGATTGCCCATTTCTCATAAGGACTCCCTTTATAGAGATAATCCTCTACATTCTTTATGATGTCTTTGGTATCACCACTTCCTTCTTCTTATTTTTCTTCTTCTTCTTCCACTTCTTCCCCTTCAACTATTTCTTCTACTTTTTATAGTTCCAAAATCACTAACTTCATTCCTAGTGTCATAAGAAGTGATTCTTGAAACAAAAAGTATTCTCATACCTTGATTTCTCATATGCTTTCTCAGCACCAATATGAAGGGATTGAACTATCTCATCCTATTACATATTCTTCCCCTACTTATTTTCTTTCTCTTGCTATTCAAGAGTCTCTATAGACATTAATTTCAAGGCTTTTGCCTCACCATTGTCCAAGCAAAAAATTAGGCACCCATTCCTTCATATTCTTATTGTCTTCTCTCCATATAGCCACCACTTTATCATGGTATTTATTTTTCTTCTTTGGTTTTGGGGGTGATGATTGAGTTTCCTTAGCCACATGTATTATCTCTTATCATCTATTTCCATCATTTCCCTCTTCCTTTCACCCTTCATGGAATTTTGATGCACTTCTAGTTTCTTTGAAAGTGCTTAGTTTCCTAATTTAGACAAATCAAAGAAATCTGTTGATTTACTAATCAATCCAACTTTCATCCTTCGGAGAGTATCATCAATCAACAACATTACATTGAAATTTTGTGGCTTAGAACTAAAAGGAAGTTTGAAAGACACAAGACAAAGAACTATAATCTATGATAGAATAGCTAGATACATGATAATTTTATACTTCAAATTCTAATTATTTATATTCTCAATTGTAATCAAGATATACTTAACCAAATTAATCTTCCTGAGGTTCACTAGGAAATCCAGAATATAGATTTCACTTCTCTTTAGTTTATCCTTATCTCCTTTTCTACAAATAATAAAACCATAAATCCATATTTCTAGAATCTGGAGGCTAGATGAGAGATATATAATCTTCGGAGTCTTCACCACTAAAAGACCAAGACAATATATAGTTTTCAACCTATAAAATGATCATGCTACAACAAGTAGCTTGTGGGTACATAACTCTACTTCTCCCCCATACAGAATTCCATTCAAGCTAACTGCCTTAGTGTAAGAAAGGGATTATGTTTTTTAATAACTCTTGATGGAAAACATGTCTCTCCCTCCTTCATTGATGATACTTACTATCAATATAAATCAATCAACAACTCTGCATAAACCAGATCATGCGCCTTGGGTTTTGATATGCATATCCCAGCCATTCAACTTGATATTATTTGATATAATATAATCGTATTTATAAAACAAAATCAGTTTGCCTAACCTCTCTATGTATATAATCCATTTGTATATTTCCATTATATATGACATTTCATTCTAGGGAGATGCTGGCACATACATTTTGAATTAAAAAAAATAGGAAGATTCAGAATAGTCTTAAGTAGAGCAGCTGGGGATCAACACGCCAAAGATTTGAGAATCGATGTGGGAAAACCATCAGATGTCATTATAGAGGTGTTTTAGTGGATGGTTCATCTCCATTCATTGATCCAATGGTTGAAAAACTCTTGATTATATTTTCAATCAAACCAACTTTCATTCCTGTCATTCTAGAAAAAAATATCTTTCCAGAAAAACTTGTTAATCGAAAAATTATGTGAACAATGATAAAAATCCTAAGCAACGAAAATATTTAGAATAATGAAAAATGATCTAGAAGAACTTTTATGTGAGTATATATATTTCATAGACCTGATTTGATAACAATTGTAGGATCCAAATATGAATTAAGATTCCCAATTACAAGAGGGGGGTGAATTGTATGTTTAAAAGCATTCATTTTTAATCTTAAGGAAAAATTATTTTTTACAAGGTTAAACACAGTAAATTCACAAGAACTCTTTTTGTTCAACATACATACTAGGTTCCTGAAATATGGTTATGGAAATGAAACCTATGAAATGTTTACAAGGAAAGGATTTTATCATAAAGCGTATAGAATCTTATTAATGATATTTTATATGTGAATAAGAATGTATAAGAAAGTTATACCTTTGTACTTTATCAAAATACAGTGGAAATAAGCTTAAAACAAAACAAGTAACAGGTATGAAATTGTTTAACCGAAAGAGTAGGGTATCCAATGACCGTAGATAATGGTCCCTTGATTTATACTTTCATGAAATTCTATCTTACCCACACTAGAGTAATCCCTTGATAGAAATATTAGAATCTATCTTGCAATCCCTATAATCCCTCGAGCTTTAAGTTAGTCAACACCTCTGTCTTCGTATCCAAGGATGTCCTCAAACTTTATAGTAGTGTGTACCTCTTCCTTTCTATCCATAGATGCCCTCAATTTTATACTACAACAATCTGAGTCACATGAACCAAGCTTAAAAAGATGTTCAGTACACACATGGCATGATAGTCTCTCTCTCAAGAAATCACTTCAAAGGAATGAAATATCTTGAGTGATAAAAGATATTGAGCTCATTCAAATGAGCTCCTATTTATGTGAATTTCTCCAATATTCGGCTCCCTCCTCCAATTGTTATATTTTTCCTTGAATTTCAGAGGGACCTGTACATGTTTCACTCAAATAATGGTTAGATAAAAATAGATTGTATGGCATCATTTCATAACTATAGAAAGTGTATGCAAAATAAGGTTTCTTAAAAAATTTAAATTTTCAGAGTCTAAGGAAAAATAATGTTCGAAGTCTAATAAAATAATAATTTTATGACAATAAATCATGGATATTAGGATTTTTTTCAAGGAATTTGAAACCTGAATTCTATAGATTTCAGAGTCTAAATCACAATGAATTCGGAGTCTGAATTATATATAATTAGGAGTCTGAATTTTAAGGAATACTGAGTCTAAATTCTAAGAAATTATGAGTATAAATTCCTAGGAATTTGGAGTCTAAATTTTGAAGTACTCACAGTCTAAATTTCAAGGAATTCAGAGTCTGAATATTTGAGAATTTGATTTCTGGATTTAGAGAATTTGGAGAATTAATTTCAGCGAATTTGGAGTCATAATTTCAGAGAATTTGGATGCTGAATTTCATAGAATTTGGAGTCCAAATTTCAGAGATTTAGGAGTCTGAATTTTAGAGCATTCAAAGTCTGAATTCTTAGGAATTCAGAATCTAAATTCAAAACCTAAAAGTAGAATAATCTATATCTATGTATTTATAGTATTTGAGGTTTTAGATGTGAATATGAATATTACCCTTAGGAAAAAAGAGTTAGATTTTAGATAAACCATTAAATTAATAATGAAAAAAGGGTCATGAAAAAATTTCCTTGGGGAAGGAAAATAATTCTTTTTAATATAATTCTCATGGGAAATTTAATTTGTCATAATATAGAGTGTTTGTGATTTTCAAAACATATAGGAATAGAAAATTCATAAGGAATCCTTATTGAATAAACACCATCCAACAGTTGATACTATATATATACATGTAAACTGATCATTCTTATTCACGCTATGACCTAAAGAAGTTATAGTCGTCAAGTGTCCTATAGGATCCTGGGTGGGTGGTTGTTCATTTATTCAATTTTTTTTTGTCTTATCGGTACATGAAAACTAAATAAATAATATTCAATTTTGTGTATTGGGATGGATATAGGTTATTACAACATTCAAAGATTTATATCTCACACCCTACATGGGATGCAAATGCAATGGGGTACTTGAGTATACCTTTTATTTTTAGGGCATATGTTTATTACTTGTGTTGCTTTACTTTTACGTGGGAGTTTGGTGCAGAGTACTGATATGGAGTTCAGGATTCACATGTAGAATGCATGTGGTATTTTTAGTTCATTTCCATACTTGATCCCTAGGTTGTTATATATTTTAATGTGTGTTTTGTTTTTACAATATTTGATTATGTATCATCCATCATACAGGCATTGAATAAACTAGTCTTGTCCACTAATATTCAAATATTATATTATTCTTTCATTGATTTTGCATTAAGTTATTTACTGGCTCCATTGATCTCCTTTATTTAATTTAAATTATACTGATGTGATACTATGATTATGGGGTTTAATCTCCCCGCAGAACCATCTTTCCACCATCACTACTAGTCAGTTGCCTTTGACGTATGAGGAGACGTTCTTGAGGTGATGTGACTAACTAGTATAGCTACCAATTTAATGGTAAGCTAGGTTGAGATGTTACAATGTGGTGTCAAAGGTAAAACTTTACCTTCACCATACTCTTTATGGTTGGTAGCCAATTGATATGGACTGTTTTGGAACTAGGTGAATAGCCGTACATGGAACTAATCATCCCACATATAGGAAATGACCAAGTGGCATTGGTAGGGAATTTTTGTTCCAGATATTTTCATTATAGATGATATGATTTAACTTTGAGTGACTAATGTAATTCCTAATACATATTGGTTTTTTAGAATGTGGTATTTTGACTCTCAGCCTTGTTCAACAAGGGAGTTTTATTACATGCATCATAGTAGGGACATTGAAATTTACCTATGATGCATAATCCATGCCATGTAGTTGAATTTATATTTTGAATTATGATTGGAATTTGGGTATTTATTGCTATGCTATGATTAGATTTATACCTTCTTAGGTAATTCACTTTCATGTTGTATGTGTGTACTGCTCTTTATAGCTTATATTTATTATTAAAATTCCATTCATTGGTGATTTCTATATGTTTCTCTATGTTAGTTTCTTGTAGTGACATGATAGCTTTCTTTGATATATAATTGGTTTATTTTGTTAAATTAACTTATTTTTATTATGATGTGAGATTGTATTTGGTTGTAAGGTTTATGGGTGACATATATTAGGGAAAATATAAATCATGTATTCAAACCATTGTAAAAGGATGATAATAATTAAATGAAAAGGAAAATTGTTAGTAAATAGGACCCAAATTCCAATCTATCAAGTGTATTGGAACTTTATAGGATGGTATATAACCACCCATATAACTAGACCATTGAATGTGATTATGTTAAATTCTAAATTTAGTTTTATTTCTAATAATGGGAGATAATTTTGAATCCATGAATTGTATGGGTACTTTATGAATTGGGAAATGGAATCCCATATTATATGTAATGGAATGTTGTATTTTTAAATGGATATAAATTTAATGAGCTATTAAATTTTGACCTTAAATTAAATTAGTTATATGGTTAAATAAAATACTAGGATCATTTCGGCTAGTTGGTTCATATTCCACATGAGATAACCAGATATGGGGGTTGAGACTCTCAATAATTAATCAACTTATTTTGGGTTCATTTTAATGAACTTTGTTCATCTTACCATACCTATTAAAAAGATTATATGTGATATTTTTCCAAATTAATTAATGTATTTCAATGAAAAAATTAATTTTATAGAAAGGAATTTTTTTTGATAATCTCATATTCTTATTTAACGTATTAGTTAAATCTTTTAAAGTGTTGGAAATTCAAAATGTCAATAAAGGTAATGGCCATGAAAATGTAACCAGTATGTGGTGTCCTTTATTCAAACCCTTTTATAGTGTTCATTTAAATGTCCCTTGAATTTCATTTAAACATAACCACAAGAATTTTTTTGTTCATTTCCTCTTTATAAATGACTTTTATGATTTTATTTTATGTCAATGAGTTCAGTCTGCACCACCCAGTGATTGGGTCAACATTATTTTCATAATATTCTAGGCCATGGTAGGTTGAACCCGTAGAATTTAAATGCCTTGCTATTGTAGTGATTCTCTTAATGTTTGGTTCCATTTAGGTTTCATTATCCCTTGTAGGGCTCTGTCCTTCTAGATGAAACCCTTGTTTGGATGGGTGTTCCTAGTATCTTTGAACCTTGTATGAGAATGAGTATCGCAAAATGCTCGGTTTTGGTTGGTTAAACATGCCTAGGGCTTCATCATCCATTTCATAAGTCTCGTGACCCTTTATCTTCTTCAGTGATTTATAACATAGTCCATTTCCATCAGGTTTAGTGGTTATATGTAGTAATGTAACATAGTGTTAAATATTTATACTAGCCATCCAATACTTGAATGCAAAGGGATAATAAGCATATGGGTAGTACTGAGGGTGTGATGTTTTCCTTATAAAACATTGGCATAGCAAGAATTTGTATATGTGGAACCCATTGAGCGTTAATTGAATTGAATTCATCCAAAATATTTGGATGAATTCTTTGAGATTTAGGTGTTTTGATACACTAATTTGTTTGGTTTGGACTTTTATATATAACTCTTGACCTACCTAAGAATGGATCATAGGAGTGGCACATATGATTTAGTGGTTATGTTCCATTCCAAGTAGATGTAACACACGATGAAATACCTTTTTTAAATGGTCTATCTCACCTGAGTTCCCCTGAGGCATGCATGTCATAAATTGTGTTGGTGTATGATCGACGACACAAAATTGTAGGTGGTTGGATGTGTACAATTGGTTGGAAGCCCCACAGATCACTTAATCAATGATATGATGGACATGTCTCAAAACATCTTGGTAATAATAAATTTCTCCATAGTGTAATCCTTCATAGAGATGAGCATGTACCATGTATTGAATTCATCATTGATGCACAATGAGGGTGTAGGCCATACGTCGTACTAAATATTTGAGTTGTTGAGCTTGTTTGGTGGGTTTTCATAGTGTTTCAAGATTACACATGGTTCATTAGGAGGAATTGTATGTCCTAAGTGATTCTTGGGTTTCTATGTAGGAACACATTGGTCATACTCATGGACTAAATCCATTTCTTTTGACATGACCGCCTTTAGGATGCCACTTTAGGCTCATTTTATGTTCAAATTTGGAAATTGTGGGATTGTAAAACAATATTGTTTTGTAAAATAGATTGTGAAATAAATTATAATAGTTTCTTATAATCTATTATAATTGGTTGGGTGATGGTTTTATCAATAAAGATTCATCGAGAGTCAGGTATGTGCTTTCGTGATTGCGCACATTGTAAACACAAGATTTCTTGTTGGAAGGGATTGTGGTTCAGTTTGAAATGCACTAGCTATCTAAGATGGGAAATTTTGTGATAACTTGGCTTACAAGATCAAATCATTATATATTCTTTTATTTCAATATTTATGGTCATAAAGAACCATTTTATAGTGAATTTCCATGTTAAGGAGAGTTTGGTTTTAGGGTTGGTAGTGTCTTCTGAGAAAACTTATGAGGCCAATTTCGATTAGTTCAGTCAGGATTGGATCATTAATTTTTAATTAAATCAGGCTAGCCGTGTCGATTGGATTCTTGGATGCATGATTTGAATGAAAATTATGACATTGGAGGCACCGTGTCGTGGAATTATCCCCTTCCTAATGTGAAGACCTATGGTGGGGAGCACCATCATTCAGATGTTTATTGAGACGGTGATGTGATCATGTCTCTATCTTAATGGGCTCATGATAGATATTTTTTGTTGTTTTAGTTGGAATTTGACAATTTTATTGTGTTTTTATGGTATAAGTAATGTATAATGGCGAATTGGGCTAAGGATACACAATACCAATGTTTGAACAAGACTTCAAAACTCTAGTAGGTTTGGTTCTATTTTAATTGTTAATTGAAGGCTTCTCTAGGAAGAGTTTTTCTATGATACAGAGATTATAGAGTTCCATTTTTTTAATCAGACAAAAATGCAAGTGATTTTTTACTTTTTCGTTTATTTGAAGGGAGTCATTTTAAACCATGCTTTAGAACTCAATTTCAAAAGTTGTATCACTTTGAGGTATTGTTTTTGGACATTGGTAATGGATAGAAAAGGTTTTATAGTGGCTCGAGGTGTTTTGGGTGGTCCAGAACTAGAAAATTCATGTTTTCAAGAGTTTTCACTAGGTGCATGATATTTTTTGTAACAATGCACTCCATATTAGAAAATAATGCAGTTTGTAGTAGTTGGAAAGAGACTATCACACAGGTTGCACACTGTTTACCAAAATAAATTCATCCCTCACACAGTTAGAGGAAACTATGTATTACCTATTCACTATTCATGGCTTGGTTGGTGTATAGTTTCTAAATCTGGTGGCCATCTTGTGTGGGGTTCATAGGTGACTGGTAAAGGGGTGTACAGTTGGAGCCTAGATCTCAAAACAATGAGGGGAAAACTGTGCCCAAAACACTACTTTTTATTGAATTTTATTAATCTAATTTAATTAAAAATTAAATTTATAACATAAAATATACACAACCCTCACTCCAATTTCTGGGACACACCATTCTAAGAGCCATAGGCATGACTGACCCCTCTCCTCTAGATCCTCCTTCATCCACTTTGTACATATTTTCATCCTATGAATTCTCTCCAAAACATCAAGGTAAGCCTCTCTCTATCATTATACTCATTCTCTAAAACCAATTATGGTGTCCCCGTTTCTCAGTGAGGTTTTTAAAAACCCTAGGTCAAATTGGTAATCTGATTTTTGGTTTGGTGTTGGTCGCAAGTTGTACAATCGGTCTCCTTGGACCCATTCCAGTGGCTTTTGGCATCCTCCACTGAAGGCAAAGAGGTTTGAGTTATCTCAGCCTTTCATCATCAATTTGGGGAAATGTTTCTCTCCTTTTTCCCTTTTTATTAGTTAATAATTGGGGATTTTGTTCTTTATGGGTTCCTAGTATTTTTTTAGTGGATCGTTCTTCCACTTCGACTTAATGATTAGTTCTTATTAATGTAGTAGGGAATTTTGATCATCCTTCAAAGTGAGTAAACATATACAAAGGTATGTATATATATATCCTCCTCGTATATATTCCATCATGTTGAATTGAATAATTACTTTGGATTAATGTGTGTGAATATATATATATATATATGAATGTATATGCATGTGAGTATGGAGTAGTTTTGAGAGGTCATTGATAAAATTGTCAAGAACAGAGTGTTCGGATGGCATTGTCTACTCCTTGAGGTAGGGTCCCTATACATGAAATTTTATTTAAGAATGAATTAGTTTACTATTTAATGATTCATTAATTATTTTAATTGAAATTATGGAACAAAAAAATAATTGTGATAAATGATTTTTTCAAGAAATAATTTAATGATTTTATAATAAATCCCCTTTAATGGTGGTTTGTTGTCTTCTAGCTAAAATATGTTGATTATAGTTTTATGTTTTCATGGACTTTGTACTAATAATTCATTATACCTTGATTTTATGTTGGAAATATGTCATGTTTAATAAATGGCCCCTAATGGCATTAGAAAGATATAGTTTCCCTTTTTAAGTGATTAAAGAACCAAGGAAAAATCTAAGTGGTAATCCTAGTTTCTAGATTCGAATTACATATTTAGGCAAATACCTTTTTCCATTGAAACATCATAAGTAAACTACAGAGACTTATAAATAAAATTGACATGTTTTGGTATGTTGAATGAGTTGAATTAAATGAAATAGTTAATTGATGATGATTAACCATCAATAAAATTTATTAGATTATTTAGGAATGTATTGAATCAGATGAACACCAAGGGTGATACATGGATTCCAAACTAATAATCCCATGGAAGGAATGATTTTTTATTATATTACTACATAGGATGATACATAGATTCCAATGTATGAATCCTTGGATGAACTCAATAATTAATCATGTCAACAACATTGGTGATACATGGATTCCCATCTAAAAATGACATGGATGGACTCAATGGTTTATTATATTAATTCCATGGAAGATACATGCTTTCCTATGTTGGAATGCCATGGATAGACTCAATGGTTTATTATATTACCACATTGATAGATACATGGATTACAATGTAGGAATGACATGGATAGACTAAATGATTTATTATATTAATAACACGGGTTTCAAAAGGATTCCAATGTATGAATGCCTTGGGATTCCTCGAGTCATGCTTCAGCCTTAGTTATGGATTGCTTAGAATCACGTAGGACATGTCAATATACTTTCTCCTAGGACTCAAATGAGTGCCTTTACCACGTTGGCATCGAAACACTCATGGGAGTCAATTAGTATTCATTTCCCTTCTAAACCCTAGATCTAGCCTTTTTTGGACTGAAAATTTCATTTTACGGCATGTATGTGATTTTATTCTTACACAAGTTCTACATGGGTTTTGGGATTTATACACAATAGTCTATTATTAAGATGTTTCCTAAGGGTAAACTCTTTATCCTGAGTGTTTTAGCATTGTTTCTATCACTATATAAGGATGTAGGGAATGTACCATATCCACTAGTAGATACTATATAAATAATTGGTGACTAATCAGAATTATTCCTACTATAAGGTGAAACAGGTATGGCAATTATGTGTCACATAAGAACCCCGACCAATGGTTTTTCATTTGTTTAGTTTTTTTCTCTTATCAATAAATATGGACTTAATAAATCATATTGAATTTTCTATATAGGTAAAAACATTGGTGATTTCAACATTCTAATATTTATATCACGCGCCCTACTCAGGCATCCATTGCACTGGGGTACCCGAGTAGACCCTATATTTATCAGGATTAGGTTGATTTCTTATTCTTATTTTCTTGTATGTGGTAGTTGGGAGTAGTGAACTAAGAAGGATCTGAGGATTCTAATGGAGATAACCTCTATGATATTTAGTTATCTTCATTACATGAGTCCTTTATTTTTCTGGACTGTAAATAATGTTGTTTGTTTACTACATTATCCTATATATCATCCATCATCCTTGAATTCTATAAACTATAGTTGGAAACTAATATTAAATTATTATATTACTCTTCTACTACATTGTAATTCAGTTATTTACTTATTGGACTGTTTTCTGTTATTTAGATTCAGGCACACCACTATGCTTCTCTAATTATGATGGTATACTCTCCCCATTGAACCACCTTTACACCCCCACAACTAGTTGGAAGCCTCTTCTGTATGGGGATCCATGCTTAAAGGTATAGGAACCACTAGTATAGCTTCCAATTTTGTAGTAAACCGAGTCATTAACTTACAATATTACCCATGTTTCTACAAAATAGGGGTTGGTTAAATTAATTTAAAATTTTAATATCCAAAATCAAACAAATATTATACTTCATGATGTGTAAGTTAGTCATGATTATACTTAAATGATATTGAAACCTCAAAATATAATATAGGATTAAGAGGATTCATAAATTATTTATAAAAAGAATAAAATTTCCAAAAATAAAATTATTGAAAAGCTAACATGCATTTTTTCAGGGTTACCTTTTATATCATTTATTAAAACACTTTTGGACCATTATTGAATCATAACACACACCATATTTTATACCATTTTAAAATTTTACCCAAAAACTTCATTTCTAAAAAATTTGTCAAAAAGTATCTATTAGATAATAAATAGGATCTAATTTAAAAAAATATTTATTTGAACCAAATATATGATTAAATTTATAAATTTGAACTTTTAAAAAAGGAATAGATGTTCGTTGAGGAATTTTGAGTTTTTTACGAATAACAGTTTTTAAACCCTAAAAAATTATATTTTACATCAAAAAAATTATATTTTAATTTATATTTATTAAAAAATATCTTATTTTTTTATTTTATTAAAAAATAATTTATTTGTAAAATTCATGAATTCATAAAAATGAATTATTTAATTTAAATTTCATAATACTAAAAAATAAAATTTATGTTTTATCATATGAAAATAAAAATAATTTATTCTGTAATGACAAAAATAAGTTAATGTATTTTAGTTATATAAAATATATATTCATATTATTAGGTAAATGAAACATAGCACTTTATTACACCATAAATCATCATGACGGTAATGTGCACGACAATCAAACTTTCTTGGGTGCTTCTATGTACAATGTTTTTGACATGATCTCAATGAAATTGACATTCTCCCATAAACGGTGTCTCTTGGGCTTTAGTTGTTGGACATCACCATGTTCTTTGTCAAAGGAAAATACCAATGATGTTATCTCCTTCATATGATCAAATAAATGGGTATTGTATGGTATGATCCTATTGGTTGTGTCCTTTACTTCTTCTATCAATTTTTATTGTATTTATCATAACCCAATATTTATACTAATTATATAATTACATTTCAATATAAATTTTTCTAATGGTAATTATTCTTTTTAGTATTTTAAATTTAATATGATATAATAAATCCAAATAAGTGAATTTATTTCTAAAAACATAACTCAGAATTTAATTCAAACTCAATGGGTATTTAATTTATAAAATATTGGGTAATTACTATCGTCCACCCTTCATTAATTTAATCCTCAAAATTTTTAGTTAAAACACTATATTGGATTAGGGTAGCTATGTTAATCTCCTCATTCAGTTCCCACATCACTTCCTCAAGAATTTTGTTTCTCAATAACACTTTTACCAAGTGCATTTTATAATATTGTATAATGTTTTCTCTAAAATCTATGATCTTCACCAGTTGTTCATCATATGGAAGATAATTCTCTAATGGAAAGGCATCTGGATTCATAACATGTACGAGGTCTTTTATGTGCTTCCTTAAGACAGATAGATGGAACATGTCATGTAATCGAGATAGGATAGATGGGAGTGTTAGACAATAGAACACTGCAATGAGGCATTTAAGGATATCAAACGGACTAATGTACCTTTGACTATTCTTTCACTTCTTCACAAATATAATGAATTTCCCAAATAGAGATATGTGGATGAATAACTTATATATAACCTCAAAATATAGGTCTGGTCAATAGTTTTTGGGATAAATAATATGTCAAATCTGATTATACATGTTGTGTTGTATAATGATATTACCTTTTCTACTCTTTCCTCAACCATTTATGGAACACATAGTTTTCGTTCACCAACATTACTAAAAAATATAGTTATTCGAAACATATTTCCAAAAATGGATTTATAGGGATCCATTTGGATATATGAGTGGAATATATTATTTTGTGAGAACTTCATGAGACGAATATGTTTATATAATCCCTATTTATGTATATTGAACATTCCCTATATATGTCCTTGAGTTTTTTGATAGTCCTTTAAGATTAACCATCATTTTGATGGTAAGAAACAATGTTTATGTACTATGAAACCTTCAGGTAGCCTCTATGGGGGAATCACTCTATTGATAGAGATCTCTACGCTCATCTTCTCCTCCCCTTTAGGGTCTCATAGACCTTACTCAGATTTTCCCATTCATTTTTGGTCTTTCACTCACCTCCAAGATTCTCCCCTCCATTCTCGGCCTCATTCGCTCCTCTGGCGGTTGTCACTGTGGGATTTCCCTGTATATTTCTCTCATCTGACGTAGTTATGTGCTATTGATTCCTTCTCTCTCTCTAAACTGTTCTAGCCTAATGTTTCACCATGCCTCTCCTAGTCAGATATGTGGTGTGGTTTTCATTGAGGTTTGGGATTTTTAGTGTAGGGGACGGTTGAATTCTGATTCTACAAGAACTTGTCCTTTTTTTTGCTCTTCATCAATCCTAGCCACCCAAAACTGCTATGACCCAAGGTTATAGTGGTCCTCTCTAGTTCAGAGTTGGAGCGATGGTTAGATAGGGGAATCAGGCATACAGTTAAGTGGACGTGTTGTTTACTTTTAGGTTTGTCCCCCTATTTTATCACGGTTTCTTCCCTAGTTTCTTTTATTCTTATTTTTCTTCTCTTTACTGTTGGCAGAGATTGATCTCATCAGTGGTGTCACTTATGGTTTAGTCATTTGTAGCACTATTGATGGGATTCAGTGTTTTGTTTGTTTTATTAGGGACAAGGGCAACAATTTTTCTAGATCTCATGGAATTGTACGGTGAATTTGATTTCGACGGTCTTGAACAGATGGGGATGATGATGATGGTGTTGTAATAAAAAAACTTGGTGAATGTCCCGATGGTGTTTTATTTTTTATTTATTCTCTGTTTTTGTTTTTTTAGATGCTTTTTATTGTTCTCCAAGGCATTTTTTCTTGTTAATAGGTTTTTGGTTTGTGGTGTCTTGTTCTACGGTGGTTACGAACATCTATGGAAATTTTAGGTGACTGGTGAGATGATGGGATGGTGACAATGGTGATAGTCCAGATTTCATTGATGGTAGTGAGTTTTTTTATAGTGGTGAGGATTGTGATGGTAATGGAACTACCAAAAAATAAAGACATGATCGGCTCCCTTTCATCGAGGTCTCCTTCTGATGGATGTTGGTGTGTGGTTTAAAGTGGATTAACTTATGGTTTGAGGTGGATATGGCGGAGTTTTTTAACTTTTCATTTTGAAATTTATTTGTCAATTTTTTCAATTATAAATTTTTGTGTTCTGGTTTAAGTGGACGTTGGATACGCATTTACTGGTGGTGGCTCTCATTGTATGGTTCCTACTTACCCAAAAAGCTTCTTTTTAAAAGATTTAATAAAATTGGTTGTGGTTTGGAAAACAATAATCCATTAAAAATCTCAATTAAGTATTTAGAGAATGTTGGGAACTCTTCCATAACATAGAGGTAAATCTTGTATCCCAATCAGATATAATCAATAGTTGTGTTCAACATAGCCTTACCACAACTTTAATGTATATAATTGCATATTGGTTGATTGAGAAGTCATATAGAATTCAAATAAATTGAGAACTCTTTAAAATAATGTCCACTAAATCCCATATAAAATTATTTCTTCTTAAAGTCTTCATAATTCAAGTAAACATTTCCATGGTTATGTTTTTTCCATTATATATAGGTATTGTAAATGGTCTTATCATCCCCAAGGAGTTTTCCCCTCATCCATGACTTGGGAACATATAAGAAAATATGATGTATATTCTCTGATCTCCTTCATCATATTTTCCCTCCAATATTGCTATTAGAGATCCCAATACATCATTTTTCTTAATAGATGGACTATGAACGTTGAACTGCATGCATCATCCAAAAGATCATTCCATAGCCTATGAGTTGATGGTTTAAATATTTTTAACACAAATCATACCATAACATCTTAATTAGTATTGAAATATATGAATTTCTCTCTTTTTATAGCTCTAATATTCTTCTGAATTTCCACATAACCTCTTCAAGAATCCTTTATATTATCCCAAACTGTTGATTGAGAAATATTTTTTGAATGGATTGATGATTTTTCTTCTTTTAAGATTCCCATATCTATACTTTTCAAGTCTTATAGGTTCATAACCTTCTTAGTTATCATCAAGGATATAGTTATTGGATCCTCTTTTCTTATAACATTTTACACATTATTTTCTTCCCAGAATGGTAGTGGATTGATAATTTATAGTCCTTAATCATCTTTAACCATCATTAATATAATTTACTCATCACATTCATTGTTATTATATACATAAGGCTCTTGTGATACATATAAATTTCAACCATCTCCCTATAGAGAAAATGCCACCAGATTTTGAATATGAATATTTTTTGAGACAACACCATAAAAGGTGTTGGGTAGTTATGTTTATGAAAATTCAATTTACTTTGGGAATAGTATATCACTTTATTATTATGATTTAGTACACATCCCAATCCATTCATTAATTTAATGTTATATTCCATGAAAGGTTCCCAACTTATTAGTAGCTTAAGTAATGGTGTAGTGATAAGACACCTTTTCATCTCTTTGAATATCTCTTTAAATTCTTTATCCCTAAAAAACGTGATTGTATTCCATGTTATATTAGATAGAGGTTTTGGAAACTGTGAAAAATTTATTACATATTATCAATAATACCAAAGTAGTCTAGAGAAGAAAAAAAATATCTATCATAGATGTGGGCCTCGACCATCCATCAATTACATATATCCTTTAATTTTTAAAATATATCCCACTTCATGTGATTTTCTCCCCAAGGGATGTTTCTTGTGTCATGTATTTTTTCAATTATGAAATAAATGACTCATTTTGGTGTTATAGGAAGAAAAAAAATAATATACACATCATTTTATTACCACACAATGGAAATTTATTTAAGGATGATATTCTCCTTCCTATGAACCATTTTAGAAGAGATTCAACTTCTTGTAGGTAAATATTATCCATTATTTATATTATTATACCAATGAAGATTCACCCCCCATGTATATTTTGTTAAATTTAAAGGTAATTCATATTATGGAGGTGAATTCGTTCTCCCAGAATTTTTTTCATTATAAAAGTAAAACCATTCAATAACAATAATAACATCAAATTTTAGTAAATGGGGAAAAATAATATTTTTTAGGAAAAAATTCCCACAAACAACATAATGTGATACAATAATCCTAGATGTTTTCCCCGATGATGTAAAATCATCTAACCTTTTGACATGATTTTATTAGAAAACATACAACAAATGACAATATGGCATGAATTTAAATGAAATTAGAAAATTTCATTTCTAATGTAGAGGTGACATGTCCATCATTAATCATGACCTATCTTAACATAGGAATATCATTTTTCCCTTTTTCATGGATATTTTTTGGTTATCACCATGCTTGTTTTCCCTTGGAATACAACATATCCTCTGATAATTCCAAACTTTACCACATTTATGAAATAAAAAATTACAAACTACCGTAGAATAAATTTTATTTCAATACACCATGTTATTAATATTTACCTAAAAATTGGATACATTATAACCAATATTTCTAGACATAAAACATCACCCAGATCTTTTATTTCATTTCCCTTGGTCATTATATCCACTTTTTTTCACTGAAGAAATTGGGTCTAATTTTTTTATCACCATTATCAGATGAACTTGATTGAGATATAATCCTACTCTTATTTGATATACATGGACATTTAACTATGTGAATGTTTTTAATCAGGATTTTTGTCAGTTGGTTTTGTATAATATCAAAATAGCTTACTTGATTTCCCATCATGTTACGCTTCACATTGGGACAATCATCACATTTCCCATAACATTGATAGTTTACTTGGTTCCTCCTATTTCCTAACATTTTATTGAATAAAGTGAATATTACTGATGAGTTGTTTTGAACTATTAAAAAATTAATGGTAATCCAATAATATTTATGAGATCTATTAAAAATTTATTTTATTTCATTATCTATTGAATTTAATGTGTTTAATCTATGTTATCCAAGATCTATTTCCTAAAAAATATATTTATGATATTTTTCCCCTTATAATGGTTTGTAATCATTTTTTGAATTTACCAAAGAATATCTCTGGAGAGTGTCATACTTTCTATGTGTCAAGGACCCTTTTCAGGAACTAGGTGATGATACAGTATAGTGCAATGCCCAATTGTATGGATTATTACCCATATATACCTTATTACTAGTGTCACATCTATTTTTAGTATCCATAGAGGGATATCTAGTTTATTGAAAAATAGACACTTTCATCATTACAAAAATTTTGTGATGTTTTTTTGTTTAGTCTGGTCCCTAAGGTTTTCAAAAGAGCATATAAATCCTAATCCCATACGTAACATGGCTTTCCTTTTATGGAAACTATGACAACAATTGTCCTTATAAAACATAAATTAATTTTTTATAACATAATAATACAAATAATAAAACCTTAAATATTGAAAATCACAGTGTCTTTGGGAAATTAGTTACATTATAAGAAAACTTTAATACATGCGGTACACCAAATTTGTTAAAAAACCACATAACCTGATCATAATATAGATTCACTCTTGAAACAACATGGGATAACTATGGGCCATGCATAAGAAAGGGGTGGGATATAATACTCAGTAAGGGAATAAAATAGATTAATAGGATGAAATTATTACATTTTATACAATATTATATAAAAAGGGACATAAAATGGATTAGAATCGTAACCATGAAAAATGATTTGTGGTGTTTCATGATTTCATAAAGACATCATTGAAATGTGATGAAGACATTACAAAAGTAATCAAAAGAATAATTTAAGTTTAAACACCCACACATCATAAAATAATGTTCATACAATATCCCAATATACACTATACATTGAATCTCATGGGGAAAAAACATTACCCAACATATTAGAGATCTATCTGCGGGGTACCCATCATAATTGAATCATGTACATTCATAAGTGTGCAACATATATCAGATAAAATAAGAATATATTTCATCAAATTTAATCCCATGATCAAGGAATGTGGTTTACATACAAGGAAGTACCCTATTAATGAAGTATTGGTACAACAATGTTAATACCCTTGAGTGTAAATGGGCATGTTAATAAACCTCTCAATGTTTTGGCATGGAAAATCATAGTGACATTTGAACTACATAATGTTAGTACAAGAAGTTTCATAAAATGGTTGAATGAGAAAGAATGGTGTTCTTCATATATAGGATTATAAAAGGAATGTTTGTGCTACATTTTAATCCTAACAAAACATAGAAATTTTGAAGTTAATAGGAATAGAAGAAAGGGCGTTCTTGAATAAAAACATGGCCTAGAAAATCATAATATAAATTTTGATGCATAATGTGTATATATATAATGTATCTTGGGAGGGATTAATGAGATCTAATGGGGCCAATAATACCTTTTAAATAATAAGTAAAATATGAGGGATTTGGAAGATCATATCCCATCAATTGTAATTGGAATAAAAAGTGAATAACATAAATAACATTCTTGAATAAAGAGGTGAATGAGAGGATCCCTTAAAAAAATTTATCATAATAATGAATTTGGTAAATGATATAATCATATGGAATAAATGATCTATCATATTTATTAGTCTAATGGGATAGTATGGGAATATGTATAAATTCAAGAAAACATTACCATTTGGTAATGAGAAGGAAAATTAAAAATATGGTGATTAAATAGAAAAGAGGATATGGAATTCCCATACTAAATATCAACACTCTAATGAATTTAGTAAATGAAATATTTACACAGTGATTCCAAAATCTTGGTAGGTTGTTTTAATGGTATTTGGGGAACCTTGGGATGACTATAGAGATGAAGTTTTTGAGTAAGGGTTTTCCCCATGTTTTTTCAGTGTCATAAAATGGGGACATTTGGTTTGTTTATACAGGAAAGAGAGTGGATTTTATTATTATTTCACAAACAAATATTTTGGAATCAATATAATAAGTTAATAAAATCTGGAAACCATACCATGTATTTTCCCATTTTTTCAATATAATATTTGTTTTCATCATTTTCTATTACCATAGTCTCAAAATAATAGAATATTATACTTGGTGATGTGAAAGTAAGTCATGCTTGTAATAAAACTAATTCAAAACCATAAAATATAATAATATTTTCAAAGGATTCATAATGGATATATAAAATTAATAAAAAATAGTAAGAATAAAATTATTTTAAAGGATCAACATAGATTCGGGTTTTTGATAAATTTTATTAAATTTGTTACTTCACATTTGGGTTTTTTATTATGTCGTAATACACAATGAATTTTATACCAAAATTAATTTTTTACCAAAAAGGTCGATCGTCTTAAATAAATATGAAAAAATCACTATACGATAAATTTTGTTTTTTGATTCAAAAAATGATATTTATTTTATCCAAAAAGTTATCTAAATTTTTAAAATTTCACTTTTAAAGCAATAATCTATATTGAATGACAAATGAGGGATTTTTTTAAAAATAACAGTCTTTAAACCCTTTTAAAAACTTAAATTTGACTTCATGAAAATTATATTATCATTTATATTTAATAGAAATTATTTAATTTTATTATATTATAAAAATATCAATTTTTTAAAAAAATTCATGAATTCATAAAAAATTGATGTCTTAATTGAAATTTAAAATTACATGAAAATATAATTTTTGTTTTATCATATCAATATCAAAATTATTTATAGAGAAATAACAGTAAGATTTAAATATATTCATAATTATATGAAATATAAAGATTAATATGTATAGGGTCTTGATACAAAACACTTTATTATACCACAAAATGTGTAGAGGATAAGGTGGATGATGGAGTGATTTTCATGGGGTGGTTCAGTGTATATAGTTTGGGCTGTGATGTTGATGAGATATATCTTCTCTCCTAAACGATTTCACTCATTATTTATTTGTCACATATCAACTTGGTATTGGTCATGGGAAAATATTAGTGATTCGATCTCTCTCAAAATATTTTATAAATGGGTTTCATATGGTATGATCCTGCTAGTTGAGTCCATTCCTAATTTTTTCTTTATCAATTGTATTTTTCATAACCCTATATTTATACAATGAATTAGATCACTATAAAATGGTTGTTATATAAACAATTATTTTTCATTACTTTTTTAAATCATATGTAAATTTATAAAACAAATGATGTTTCACGACCCCCTCCTAATAATGTTACATCAATGAGGGGAGAGAGATAATGAACCCTATGTCCCACCTCCAGTGGGCCCTACGATGGAAACTAGTAGTGAATGTAAAAATATATCATGATATGAGATGTGTTACACTCTACTATAAAATAGTATCATTAGATAAGATGAATCAACCACATCGAACTCGATTACAAAATATAAGAAGAAACCAAAAATATACCGTAATGCCTGTATATTTTGTATTGATACCGATAAAATTATTTAAAAGTAAATACGAAAGAAAAAAGATAAAGACATGAGAGATCATTTAACCAAGGTCCATAGCTATTAACTTCAAACGTTGCACACATAATCCTCCAGGATACCAAAAAATTAGACTATATACGTATGGTGAGAATGCAAGTATACTCAATAGGAAAACCAAAGTTCCTTCTGCACATGTGAATTAAGAATACTAATTCAACTGGGAAAAAACAACAGAGCCAATGATCACATATAAAAGTATACTAACCTTACCCTGCCTAACCAAGGAAAACTCACCAAATAACAGAATTCATGTAATATAATATGACCTGACTCACGTTAATAAATGGAACCCTGCCCTTCTATCCTAATAGTATTCCACTTTCACACCCCCAGCATCATAAATCATGGTTCCCCCATAACTTCTACATACAATACCACCCCACAAGTATAGTCACATCACATTATTCCAGAAGAAACCTAGGCACATCAACCATCAACCATAGCCACATCACATATCTCTTCAAAACACTAGGGACACAAGACATGTTGAAACATAACCATAGAGGAAGGGTATCACGAACATGAAGAACAAAAACCTCATTCTCGTGACAAATCTTGCATGACCCCCACCATACACCACCTCACCAAATCTCATCTTATTTGAAGACACACAAGCTATCTAAAATATCACCCAATGAAACATGGGCTATCAAAACCACTATCTAGTGCTCTTAAATACATTTGTCTAAAATATAATGTTAAATACAAACATTTACATAAAGGTAGAGTGGGAAGGAGCAGGTACCCATCCATCAATCAACCTCACAATATGTTTGGTGAAACACCCCAACATTACTATACGAGTATAGGAACACAATGGTCAATGCAGGTTGGGTGCCTAAGGAAATCACAAAGAATACACAAGTATACACATATAGAGACATGCACAATATCAACTTGTGGGATTACAAACACACACTACCCAACTCACATCATCACCACTTTCTTTATGCCCTCTAAATATATAACACCAAACAAATCCCATGCCACATCACATCACCAACCAATTCCCACTATCTGTCCCATTCATTTTAATATTTATATTTATCCACATTTTCCCACCAAACCTATCATTTATTTTTTAATTATAAAATATCACACCAATAAAAAAAAGCAAAACATATCAATTTCAAAATCTATTTAAAAACTAATAATTTTATCACAGGTCGAGCATCAAACAAAATGAAATGACATATCACAAATAGATCATCATCCATATCATGCAATAACCTCCCTACACAAAAATTATGGTTGACAAAACAACACCTTGCCACCTAAAAATCATGGCCAAAGAATAACCACCTCACCACCCAAAAAGAAATGATAAATAGTAACCACCTCACTACCCCAAAAACATGGGGAAACAAAAACAACATCACTCCCCAAAAGAACAGAAAACCAAAAACCACCTCACCACCCCCAAAATCCATGTCATCAACCCATCATCTCTTAAAGAACTAATAGAACATCAACCAAACTACAACACCCCTTATACGACCACAGACGTAGCACATCATAGATCATTTTATACATTTTAAAATTGGTTTTTATTACATTTCACTTTATTTTATGTGTGTTATCATAGAAGAAAGAATAATTGGACACCCATTTTATTATCGAAACATTAGTTGTTAACAAATTACAATTTTAGTGAGATATTAAAATAGTCAAAATAGGTACAATAATAATAGCACATGTAATCTATTTCAATAAAATACTCCAATGACTGCAATTTTCATCTGGGCATCAATCCTATACAATCCATCATATCATAAACTTATCAAAGCTGTAAAAGTATATGAATTTAACCCATTTTACCATTTCAATGTCAATTATGAATTTATTTATCATTTATTAATAAATCAAAACATTATAGCATTGATAAAAAAAGAAAACCCATGACGCATGTTACAAAATAATGATAAATGATCAATTATCTACCTCAATGATGCTTTTATAACTCGCTCTGCACCTCATGGAGAAGAAAAAATTGCTTTATACAACAACACAACCAGAAGAAACGGTTATTCATCCTACAACATAGCCAATGTTCATCGAAATGAGTCCCAAAACAAGACCCAATCCAAATAAAATATTTACAATGAATTCCTTGGGTTATAATGAGATATATCAAGGGGAAAAGGGTAAGAACTGACCACATATATCCAAAGAAACCATTGGCACCAACAAATTGAAACAACAGAGATATGGGCTTGATAGTCTTCATAATGTTCCTAGGATTCACAAAAAATAAGTTCAAATTTGGTGAATATAGATGAATTAAAATTTTCCAATAAAATAACATGAAACCTAGATTCCCAAAGGTTTCACTTTGTGTAAATATTTCACATCATGTAGACCAAGGGTTTTATAAATGTTATAGATTTTCTGAAAAATGATTTTTCTCATTCTTTATACAGTACACATTATTGATTCCACAAAGATGGTGTGTAATCCATCCCATGGATTCCCCATTAGCTGGGTACAATATGTTAACCAATTGGTTTCATTAGACACAAAAAACCATTACGTAAAAGTCATACAATACACAAAATGTATTTCATAGTGTGACACTATTGTAGCTCTAGTATCCTTTGAAAAATCTTGGAACCTCCCTTGAATTCATCATCCAAAAAATCTAAAAATTTAATGGGTTGGGAAGGAATGAGAAATTACATCAAATACCACGCAAATGATTCTCACCCTCAAAAATCCATAACCAAACCCTGAAAGGAAGGGATCTAAATAACCACCCCATGAGATTCCTATCAAGGATCTATTCATACCAAAAATGGTAATAGTATCCAATCCCTCAAAACCAAATAGTTATAAACATCTTCAAAAAACTCATCACCACATAGAAACTACACCACAACCATTTGACCACTACATAGGAAAGACCAATAACTATCAAATATAAAAAATGGTACTTCCCTAAACAATACAAATCTGGGATTCCCATTCTCCAGGTTAACAAACAATATACTCTGGGAACCCCTAATTTTCAGAATGGGTTTAATCAATGAAATGTTAGTTCTTCTCGATTATGAATTATTCCCTCTCCTTTTAATGCGTCATTACTTTATCACGTTTTATATATCATAAACAATGGAAAAAATCTCATAAAACAAGAATATATATAAATCAATTCAAAAAGAAAAACATATCAAATAAAACCTAAAAATACGACTACTAAGAATGCATGTATGTCTCATATTCCCATGTACTATCCTCCAGGACACCATACCTCTACAACACAGATACCAATGGGATGGTTTGACAATGAAACACTTTCTACACAAGATATTTCCACTCTATTGGATAGTCCAAAAATGTCACATCATCCATAATATCAAACTCTCCCTAATCAATAGAAATGGGAGTCATCGTGAATATACAGATTGAGCTTAGAGAAAAGGAAGAAATCATGGTTGTTATCCTTATATAGAGGAAAATAAAACTGATAAACCACCTCTACAAATAATTTCATAAACCCAAGGGTTCCAAAAAAACAATGGAGAATGATTAATATCCCTTACAAAACTCTTCCACCCATGTCGATGTGAATCCAAAAACAACATGTTGCCTCCAACATGAAAATCCAAGACCCACCTTTTCTGATTGGAATAATCCTTAGTCATTTTCATCATTACTTTTAACTTATCATGAACAAAATAAACATTCTCTATCTTTCTATACACCACCTCAAGACCGTGAACTTATGCATCTTGAATATCTATTAAACACAATCAATAATGAAATGGTCATGCAAAAAACCAAAAATTGAACCATGATACTATAAGAGTGATAGTTATTATTATAAGATACATAAAATATGAGAAAGTGTTGAACCCAATATCCACCATTGACCAAGATGTATTATCAAAAAATACACTCTATCGTATGAATGGTTTGCTAGGTCTACCCATCCATCTGATGTTGAATAGAATTATTGAGGCATAACAATGTTCCAAAATGATTTTTAAATACATTCCATATTCATGTGGTAAAACATTCACTATAATTCGTGAAAACGGGCCTTAGAAATCCATGAAACTACAACTCCTCGTCCACATAGTTCTCAAAAAATGTATACACTACAACCAACTACATGATCAATGAAAAGTGGTACAATTTCATCAACCAATCCATGAACACCCACAAAGCATCAGAATATCCCTATTCTATAGTTATCCCTATGATGAAATCATTCAAGATGTGCTCCTATTTATAGTTAGGAACATCCAAAGGCTACAAAAAAACTTCCAGGAACATGATGATCAACCATTACCTTCTAGAAAACCAAGAACTTTTCAACATATTCTTACGCTGCCTTTTTCTTCTCGGGATACCAAAACTACATCCTCAAGCTATTTTAAATCCTCAAGACATATTGGTTTACTTCCAAATGCGATATTCGAACCTCACATAGTAGTCCCTTATGCATCACTATCAAAAAAACATCACATAAAACAGAATCTAGTTATGGCCACCCTATGACCATACCTCTGTAGCATCACCATGTCCATCATGATCATGAATCACTTATGCCTCTAAGTCTCCCTAATAGGACTTTTCTAACCACTTAATCAATGAATAATACACTATCGGCTGAAATAAAGATCCTCAACCACCATCCACCCATTCATCTAAAATCAAGGATTCCTAATCCTACATTTCTATCCAAGCATCTGTAGACTCATAAACTATATCCCTACAAGACAAAAAATTCAATTCATCTGACGGTAGTCTTCAAGATAACTCCCCCCTTCAACCTCAGCTAGTGATTTGAAGGCCACATATCAATTATAGAAAACAAACATACCCCTATCAACAAGTTTAAAAGATTGAATGCCCTTGTAAGAGGGTAATATATATTTTCCATCACCTAATTCAACCTCCAGTAGTTTATAACCAACCTCAAACAAAAATTTGCCTTAATAGAGAACAACATAGAAAAACCCCATGGGGAAACAATACGCTGGATAAAATCATTTTTCATTTGATCATCGATCTGAATCCTCAACTCATGTAACTAATAAGGATTCATCTGAAATGGGTAAATCAAAATTTTAAATGAAATAGGTTGCAAGTATATCAAGAAATCAACATCACATTATGGGGTTAGCATGATATCCACCTCAAGAATATAATCAAAAAACTCCCTAATGACCCTAGCAACCGCTACTATCATAGACTCTACTATTTTGACCAAAACAACATCCAAAAAATAAATTTAGGGTTTTACAAGCTAAACAAACACATGGAAACTCCACTCTCGAATAAAACCCATATAATGGCCATCCACATTGGGAAAAATGACAATTCTCTAAAAGAATTAAAAAAATAAGATGAATGAAATAAGACATGTTGATTCCATGGATATCATCATCTTGTGACATCTATAGAAATAAAATATATGCATGTGATTGATATGTCACCATCATCATTATAAAGCTCCAGAAGACATCAAACATGTTAACATGGCCTCCAACTTTCGTATTCAAAACTAGTAGAAAAGGAATCCTCCCTACGCATGGTGCATGAGAATGGTCTATTGAATCATCAATAAGGGATTTAGAATCTCCTAAATTAAAAAAGGGATAAAAGGGTACTAAAAAAATTGACAATAAATATGATGATATTTGTCCCATATGCCACTACCATATACACTATGTGAATATTTACAAACCCAAATACTCTACCTCCAAATTGATTAACACATCTATGAATATAATCTTGGCAGGGTTCCTGAACTCTTATAACTTTCTAGGGTTTTACACTACCTTCCCCATCACCCTTCAGAGGAGCATAATCCAGATGACCCTACTACTAAGATTCTAACCAACAACTACTACTAATATTGGTGCTGACCATATCCACCTCTATGAAACCTTGTTTTGGGAACCACTGAGCATTGGTTCAGGCTATTTCCATGAACCTCACATCAAAAATACAATGTAAAAATATCCATGGAATATCATGGAAAACACTTTTCTGATATGGACAGAAGGGAAACTACTGATTTTGACTCCCAATTGGTGAAATCCTCAAAAGACATAAGTCTTGAGACTATCCACTAACAACACTGATCCATGAAGAAACCTACTAGTTCCCCTATCATAGAAAATTTCTTGGAGAGTCTATCATGGTGAACGAATCCTCATTATTCCTAGGATCCAGATATTTTTATAACATATAAAATGTGAATACATATATGATTGAAGGATGAATTGTCTCCTAAATATTTCAAACGTGAGACTCCTCGTATGAAAAAAATATATATTTAATTTAATAGAAGTTCCTTGAACCAAAACCCCAACTCCCATAATAACATACTCCTCTACTGAAGAGAATGAATCTCATGTCATTTCAATACCTTCATTGTCTATGAATGGAACTCTATGGAGTTCTATTTCTAAAAGATAACCTAGGAAAAATATTTTACTATCTGCGCACCCAGATACATCATACATCAATACCACAATACTCCCTATTTCTTACTTAAATCCAAAGTGACCTAGTATCCCACTGGTGTTTGGATCGAACTGAAATTGATAATGATCTAATCCAGACATCTCTCTATATCACTATACAAAACACATCCCTCATACATCCCTAAGTCCTAACTATGAAAAGAATTAAATTCCATATTCCAAGACTCATGCCCCAGTATCAGATAATCCATACATCAATCAACGGGTTTGGCCAGTTGAACCTCCGCTGACTGACCCACATAGAGATGAGGAACACAATCCATAACTGAATATAAAACAAGACCTTCATAATATTGGAAAGATTTAATTTTATTAATATTGATTTTAATGAACAATATTAAATTTATCATTCACAAAACAACCCAATTAATGTAATAAAACAATTCATTATGATTCATTTACCTCTCTTCGGTCTCTAGCCTACAAAAATTTACACCTTACATGGTATTACAATAATATTAGAGTCCATGAACTAGATCACGAGGGGACTTAAAATAACATTTTCAAGCTGGGATCTCTATCCAAAGTCATGCACCATGGTCAATTAGAAATATTTCAATTCCACCCAATGAAAACCTCACTATTACAAAATAAAACTCCATTATATCTCTCAATAATCCCTTTGATTCCACTCTATCACAAGTCACTCTCACCAATGACACCTTAATTAAGTGTGTGAGATATTGAACCTTGATTCTTACCCCCAATTATTCCCCGGAATCGTGACTATAACTATGGGTATAAAATATCTTGACATGATAGGAATTTCCCTTAACAATAAAATCAGATCAAGAGATAAGACAAATGATTTTCAAGAAACTCCATGACATAATATTAGACAAAACTAAAAGTTTACCAAAATTCATGTATAAATAGTTTAGATATTAATAACAGTTTCCAAATGTTAATACTCAAATGAAAAGATGAAGCGATAAGACATTAGCTCTCTAAATTCTTGAAATTGTTGTATCCAACATGATCCTTGAAATCTTTATGGAAATATAAAAATAAGTCTATATATGTAGGGTGATCATAATAAAATACCCCACATGAAAAAGAATGTCTCTTGGGCTCACATGAATGAAGAATAATAATTCACATGTGTGAACAAAATAGAAACAAACTATTATATAGGTATAAAATCCAAAACCAACCTCACATGGCACACTCACCAAATAACATAAGTCACATAATATCTTATTACATGATTCACCTAAATAGTGGGTACCCCGTACCACTTTCCTTCAAGTATGTGACTCTAATAGTGCAACACCATACATCCTATAGATCCTAAATATCCTATATACCACATTTCCCCACAATCACAGTAACATCACATCATGCCCATAGACACCAGGGATCTACACCCCTTATGTACATCCATATAAAATCTTTCCTGAATACACCTAAACCACAGCTGATACACAACAATAACTAGAGTATTAGGGTATCATGAATAGGAAGTAGATGCACATCATTCTCTCATCCTATAATGGAAAAACTATACCCTATGAAACCTCATCCCATCTCCTCCATCTCGTAGACACATTAACTATTTAATGTCTCACCTAGAGACACATGGTATATCAGATCCTCAATATGGTGGTGTATCAATCCTCAAGCTGATAGAGCCTATGAAATACCTACCTCACATAGAAGAGATAAAAAGAATGATTGGATAATCGTGATTCTATCCACCTCAAAAAATATTGGGAATAAAATTCCCTACAAGACTACGAGGGTGTCAACATATAGTGCTCAAAACGAGTGTTCCATTATATAAATCACAATGAATATACATGTATATACATATAAATACACACACAAGCCCAGCCTATGGGTTTCAAACAAACAGTAACTATCTTACAACATCTCCATTTAGTATGTGACCTCTAAATCCATATAACCAAAAAACACACAAGAAAAATCACACCAAAAAACGTTTCCCATTATCATACCAACTAATTATAATTTTTAGAATCATCCTCATTTAAAAAAATCCCATAATTTATTTTTTTATTGTCCATTATCATCCCATTAATGAATAAAAAACATGATACTTTTTAATCAATATTAATAAATTATTTATTCCATCACTACCTAGGCATCATGAAAAATGAAACCATCGATCAAAAATAAATCATTACCTCCATGATACCATCTCCTCAACAACAAAGAATCCCGAAAAAAAAACAACCACCTACCCAACCAAGAGAACATGAAAAAAAACAACCACCTTCCTTCCCTAAAATTATGGCTTAAAAACAGCCACCTATTCTGCAGAAAAACAGAACCAAAAAACCACCACCTTACTACTAAAAAGCATTAAAAAGTAACAACCAACTCACCAACCCAAAATCATGGCCATCAAACCATGAACCCCACATTCCCCAACCAAACATCAACCATTTATCTCTTCCCCATAGAAGGACCAAAAACATTGCAAATCATTTACCATTTTACAGGTTCAACAATGGGGATTTTATTACATTACACATTATTTTTGAGTTTTTATCACACAAGAAATAATAATGTTAGAAAAAAGATCTTAAAACCTATAATCTTGTTTTTTTCACATCATTTAATTATTATACAAATTGTAAACCATTAGTTGTTGAAAAATTTTTACTCCAGAAAAATTCATCCCCTCAGTCCTTATTTAAAAATATCATTAATTCCAGTTAGATAGTGTGTAGTACATCTCATAGTATCCCCATTATCCACATAGAATCATTGAACCCACTGGATTTGTAACCCATGAACAGCTGTTACATGTCATGTATACAATACATGATGTGTAATTCATATAGTAGCATTGTTGATGCAGCCTCCCCCCAAAACTCCCAGAACCTCCCCAAAACCCCAAAAACATCCAATAACAACAATAAAATGGGAAAATGGACAAATACATTACTAGATGTTCATTTTATTTTTATAAAGATAATATGGAATTTAATTTAATCATAAATGTAATTTTGTTTATAAAATTTCGGGTCATTATAGAACTTGATCCATGGAATTCTCTTCTCAATTTGACATCCATGAGACATTCACCATATTCCCCACTTATTCTTATATGTGGATTATATATGAAAGATTTTTATATTTTATGTTATTATTATATTGTTGTAATGTAATTTAATGTTTCATTTGATTTTATTTCATTCATTGGTCTCATGATTTAAAAATTTACCACTTTTGTAATGGTTTCATTCATATATTTATCATTATACAGAATTGTTTATGTTTATGTTTACCATTGGGGAATTAATAAAGATTTTTACCATACATTCAATCTATTTTATTCTTTTACCACTATTCATGAACCATGTTTTGTAATATTAACATTTTTCATGAATTTTTTTACTTAATATAAATTAGAAAATGTTTTAAATGAAATCAGAATACATTTCACTCTTTGATTGAAATTCATATTTAATTAAAATCTATATTTTATAAAAAATTGAAAATTGAGTTTAAGATTTTAAAAATGATTTATTAATTACATTTTTACACATTTTAAATGTTTATATTTTCTTTTAATGGAATCCTAATTTTGTTTTTGTGACTTATAATGTTTGACATGTACTAAAAATGTGAATAGAATTTTTCTACCATTTAATTCAGGAATGTAATTTCCATAAATCATGACTACGCAATGTTATAAATATTCATATATATGTTTTAGAGGATAATTTTTAATTAATATATTTTTTTTAAAAAAATTGAGCTATTTTTTTAAGTGATTTTCAAATTTAAAAGGTTATATTCCTCAAAAATGTTTTTACTTTCATTTTAATTGAATTTTTAATCATCACTGAAATCGTACCTTAATGATAATTATGATCCATTGGGGATATTTTGTATGGATTCCATCTTTATTTTTTCTATAGATGATCGGTTATTATTTTGAATTGGGATGTAATATTTTATTACCGTACACCATTTTACTAAAGAATGTTTATGAAAATGTTTATTGATTACAACATGTACAAAAAATTCATATCACACCTTTTCATTACAAGTGTTTTGATTGATTTTATTTCTCCCATTTCATATGTGGAATTAATGGTAATTTTTATTTATTTTTTGGGGCTTGAAAACACATATCCTCTTGATGCATCAACCAGTCTCATGAGAAAAATCATTTGGCCAAATTAAATGGGGGTATACAAAGATATAAAATGTCTTGTGAATGGTATTGATATAATATTTTAGATATTAAGATACATGAATTCCCTAATTATGATCCTATTAAATGATGTTAAATGTGATTAATCTATTAGTTATAAAATCCATTTTTATGTTTCATGATCATGTGATTATTTATAAGGAATTATTTTATCACCATGTATTTTTACCATAATATTCATCATGCCCTTGTCATTGATTAAATAGAAATTGTTTTAGTTATTTCCATTTCCATATTGATCATTTCATACATATTAATTATTTCTTCTACTATACACATACCCTTACTAAACCATAGAGATCTCCCATTTTTTATGATTACTTTCCCCAGGGTGTATGAGAGTATGTTATTACTGATATGAAGGTATATACTAGAGGTAATATTGGATATCTCAAAAAATTATTTGATTTATTTTATGTTTTCTAAAATATGTTAAATAAAGGTATGAATTGTGTTTACCAAGAATAATACGAAATTTGGTCATTATGGTCATGAATCATTTTATCATATTCTAATGTAATAAAGTTACTTACTAATCTAGGAAAATTTTATTGGGGTATTTATAGTAATTTTTTGGTTTCATGGAGAGAAAAATGGGATTAACGATCGGGAACTAAAAAGATTAATTTTTAGATAGTAGTTTACATGATACATTAAAAGATATAATGAAATTTTTTAACACGTTCATGAATTTATTTGGTTAATAGATGTAGATGGAGTGGTATATATATATTAATTTATAAATTGGATTAGCCTAACACGTCCATAAATTATCAATCACTATTTCATTGTTAGTAATAGAAGAATTCGTTACGATAATGTTGATATGTGTGGATCATATGATAAGAAAAAATTCAATGATTGAGATATATAAATTAATATTCTATATACATTATTTATCCTTCTTACTATCTAGTTACATATAGAATTTATTAAGATACCTAATTTAGATATTGACATAATTAATGTATTGAATCAATTGTTTTTTTTAAAAAAAATTGAGGAAATGTGATTCCCCATTAAATTTCCTCATACAATTATAGTCTTATATATTAAAAGAAGAGAGATACACAGGGTTAAGGAATGTTACTAATGGGTCATGCTACTCTCTAGATGATCCACACTATTGTAAATATATTTTAATAGGTCAATATAACTTCATCTGACATCTAATAATAATTTTTTGTTATCTTATTTCCATATATATTAAAAAAACCATCTAAAAACAAAACATTGATGGTTGGAGTGAAATTTTATTCATCTAAAAACATCGACTATGAACACATTAAAATTGAAATTAAAGTGTATCGTGTTTTTTAGATCAGTACTATTTACATCTTAATATAGTCTTAATATGACTTATAGTTAGAATTTATAATATTTATTTTAATTTAAATCATTAGTTTTTCATTTTTAATCAGTATTTGAGAAATGAAATATTTTGAAGGAAATGTGAAATTGTATAGATTATTGGGTTCTTAATCTGTATTTTGATTAATCAAATTATTCATTTTCCTAATATTTTTTAAGGAATTTTAAATATTTATCTAGAAACAATTATTAAATATTAAAATATTCTCTTCATTTTTATTCTTAATGAAATTATTATAAGTTTATTTTCCACAACTGTTTATTATGAAACATGTGGGTTTTGGAATAAATGGGTGAATTTTGTTTGATAAATTATTCACATTCATATTATTATGAACTTTCTATATATTTATATTTAAATATAAAACCACTTGATCTAGGATGAATCATATATAATAACATATTTATTACGAGGTTGGAAAATAGAAAATCTCATGTTATATCCTGAGATAAGAGTTATTTGAATCATAATAGTAAAAACAAAAAAATCATCTTTATTGGTTGTAGGACTGGAATTATATGGATAATGACAATTAGTACATATATAGATATGTAAAATATTGAATATTTAGATATTATATATTTTTTTGTTTTGTTATGACTGAAGTGTGATTAATTAATCTCTATTATTCATGAACGAATTTAAGATCATTCATATCAGTTTATTTTCTTATTTCAATAGAGATTAAGGAAGATGTTCTGAGTGAATGTTCCAAAATATTATAGAAAATGTGTTATAAATTACACATTGACTTGGGATGTTTATATTACCGATATATATGGTTAAATTGGTTCCCTAGGAAAAAATATATTTTTATCCTCATCCCCAACATATATACATTAGGGGAATTATAGATATTATTGGGAATGACATAGTAAAAATCAAGACTACAATATTTATCAATTTTATGTGATAGATCAATAATAGGGATATCTATTATAAAGTTTCATGCCCTAATAATTTTAGTCTCATTATTATTCCACATTAGTATATTATTATTAAATTTATAAAGGATTATAATATATTAATTTATTTTTTAATGGATTTATTTTTTCATTTTAATAAAAAGACATCCACAATGACACTAACATATGTTACATTTATTATAATGATAAATAAATATTGAATGGTTTATTCATATCCATCAACAATAGTTATGATCATTTGGTGATCATAGATCACAGTTATGGCCTTTTTCTTTATGAGTTTTGGTCTCTATATTCGGAAACTCAAGTTACGTTGTTACAATCAGACTCATATTCTGTTAATATTAGTGAATTTGATATTATTATATTATTTCTAGAATATTATATGGCATCTATAGTGTATAAGATCCCATAGTGGATAAAGACATCACAATGTCGAAAAAGTCTTATAATGGATTGGGGGAGGAACATTAAATTTTATTTTAACGAAAATATGTTATTTACTAATTTTCTATTTTTTAATATTATAGGTTTAATTAACATATTAATATTTCATGGATATTTTTTGGGGCATTCAATATCAAATAATCCAGGGTCCCCATCCCATAAAATTTATCATAGTAAATAAATAGTATAATTTCTTGCATTAAAAGATGGTGTAGAAATTGGAGTAAATTTCACCACTCATGTCCACATCAGTTCGTGGAAAATAAAAATTTGGGGTCCTAAAAGACCACACCATTCTCATCTCTGTGATATCACTCTTTTAATGTGAATCCAAAACTTGACGACCTTCTCTGTAGACATAAGAAATAGTCATGTTGACATTTTTATCATGATTGAGACATTCAACACAATAAGGCTAAAGCTTCCATGAATCATTTTTGGTTATCTCCTTCAAGGTTCTGAAAGCATGTTCAGAGTCAGATTTATCCCATATGGAAGAACAACTATTGTATGTGGAATGCCTGATGGTATGAATTATCACCTCTAATTTAGCCTCATATGTGACAACAATACCAATATAATGTTTAAATATTCCATTCACGAAACGATGATCATTGTGAAAAACACCTGCACAAAAAGATGGTCCTAGAACTCCAGCTGTATCCACAATCAAATGTAATTTTATCAATGAAATGATTGGTAGAATCTAAAAACACATATTTAAGAACCAGAGGTTTATTTTACCTTCCTTGGACACCCAGAAATCTACGAAGGGTGAGATCATTAGTGGTATTGTGCATGACACCACTTTGTATACCTAATATTGCATTAATTTCCCTCTAAATAGTAGAAGTTCCCTCATGAAATATGATATTATATACATTGAAGATTATTTTTTCCTTCTTTTCTATAAATAGAAAATAACGGAAGCAACAACACATAATAATATATTGTAATCCTATTCAGTAAGATACATTTTACTAGTTTCCTGAATGATATATTCATGGATAATTTTTTTATATACTCTAATGTTAAATTTTCTGAAAATTTAAATATATAGCCTCATAAAAAAACCGAAACACGTGAATCGATGATGTATTCTCTCCATATCTTGAAATCATAAATTTCATGTTGATGTAAGTGATTCGCTATTGTTTTCAATTTGTCAAGGTTGGACAATCTATTTTCATAGATTTACCTAAGTCCAAAAAAGAGGGTTTGATGATGGGTACTATAAATTTCATCATCCATGAAGGTGGAAAGAATGTGAAAACGCACTCCATCATTTAGTATTCCCTTGAATTGAATAGATAATTTGTATTATTTCTCCATAGAAGTGTGTCTGAATTAAGAAATGTATATCTCTTGATTTCCATATTTACTACATGTGTCACAATATCATCATTTAATATATTGATTTGCATCAGTTCTAAAATAGTCATTTAACTCCTTCATGATGTAATTTTCATCATCTTTTGTATTGGTTCATCCATCCTTGTTTCCGTTTATCAGTCATGATTGTACTATTTAGATACGATACACATTGAATTAATCATAATTTTATAATTGTAGAGTTTGATAGAGACCCATATTGATGAAGATAGATAGTGGGGGTACCCATTAAGAAGACTCCTTTTTAACCTTCATGATAATGACTCAATATAAGAGTCATTCGAATTCACGAGAGACTGTTTAAACATTTTATAAAGTTTTTCCTTGAAGATTATAAGATCATAGATCCCAAGACCATCCAAATCAACTGGCTAGATGCATTCCTTCTAAGAAACAATGAAAATAGTACTTTCATACACTTATCTGGTCCATATAATATTATTAATCATGGACTGGAGTTCTTTTAGGAGGCCACTCAACCATCTGTATGAAGAGAATGTGTAAATAATCCTTGATGTAATCACTTAGTTAACAATGCATATTCTTATGGATTGGTACATGATCATACCCTTTCATCAGGCCAACCGATTAATTATACAAGAGTATATCCCTACAAGATGTTTTCTTCTCACCCTTCTCAAAATAGGGGAGGGACTAGGTAGTTTAAAAGAAAGGACCTATTTTCACTTCCAATGATATCACATTCTCGATTTTTTTTCTATGATATATTCCACCGAAAAAAGTATCAAAATTCATTTTCCATTAATATGATTATAATCTGATTCATTAGGATCCTCATGATATTGTAGAGGACATTAAATTCATATAACATTTCTTTGATAAGAACATTATGATAAGGTATTACATGCTCTTGTAATTTTATTAATATGTGTTTTTAAGATACGTGGTGGTCTGGGAGAAACCACAACGGAATTGGATTCTTTGAAAAAAACAATATTAAATCTTAATTTAATATTTTTTATGATGTTGTTATGTGGTGAATTTTTAAACTTGTATATGGTGAATGGTTATTATTTTTCAAATGAATTAGTTCAAACATTTGCTGTGAAAAAACATAATGTAGTATTTATTATGGGGATTTTAGTTTGTGTTGATTACTTCTCTATGTCTTAGTTCCATTAATTTGTCTTGTTTGAAAATGGTTTAAGGATCATGAAACAGAGATATCAAAAAATTTAAATATTAAATTTGAGATTTTATAAGGTGTATTACTGAAATTTTATATTTAATTTGCTAAATGGTTTCCTTAATTAACACTAATGTTTATATTGAATGAATGTTTTATTCTAAATTTTTTGTTTACATTATGGATCCAGTTTGATAGAGATCCATGTTTTTGAATAAATTAAGAAGATGATTTTATGATGATATGTGGTTAGATATATGGATTTTAATGTAATGAAACAAACGATTTTATTATGATTTTTTAACAAATAGGAATGAATAGGTTAATATATGTTTTTATAAGACATAGAACATAACCGTTCATTATGAGTTTTGAGGTATGGGTGGTAGCATGGGTTAATAAAAAAATATTATAGGGTGTGTATAATACTAATGAATGAATAATAAAAAATAATTTTCTAGATGGTTAAACAAATTAAAACCATCATTTTTACATTATGAGTCCTCCTTGATTCATTATATTGATTTTAGGTTGAATTATATCAGAAGTCTAAGGATGAAGAACATTTTGGAATTAATTTATGGATGTAATTGTGGTCATATATGATTTTATGGATCAAATTTGAGTATTTATAGAACAAAATATATGATCAATTATCAATGAGGGATTTCAAATAATGGGTAGTTAATATATTTTAAAATTTCAGTATGTGATTGAAGAGGATTTGTATAACTATACTGATGCACTAATGTTTAATTATTTTATTTATATGTTATAAATAATAGATAATATTATGGACGATAATCGTATGGTGGAAATTTAATAATTCAAATACCTAAAAAGGAATGTATTATAAATAATTGAATTCTAGAAATTATTTAATTTAATTAATGAGGTTAATGTGGCTCAATATAAAATAAGGGATGAATAATCTAAATATGAAATACAAATGAATGTATTTGTAGTATTTAAATGTTTAAATTATTTAATATAGAATAATATAATAAATAGAACGTTTGGGAACAATATTATATACATAAAAATTAATATTTGATGTTTTATTCAATTTTTTAATTAATTTATTTATATAAATGTTGTGAAATATAGTTCCCTTGAATATCATTATTTTATTTAATGAATTTTGAGATTTTATGCATAATGGAAATTTGAAAACCTTGATGTGAAGGGGGTGATGTAGATTAATTAAACTAAGATATTTCAATGTATATGATTTTAAACTGTTATGTAACTAATGCAGTCGACCCATTTTAAAATGAATCATTTTAAAAGTGATGAAATATGTAAAATGCAATTCATAATTTTTTAGTGATTGATTTATGATTCCTATATATAATTACATTTTATTTAAGAGGAATATTTATGATCCTAGATATTCAATGATTTATGTTATTATATTTCGATCAAATTTTTTAATTAGGGTATTTGAAGACAAATTTCTTTTATCTTATTAATTTATGTTTTAATATTTATTCTCTAACATGACATGGAAGAGGCATGAAGGGGTATTTTTTATCAGTTACAACTCCCTATAGATAGATATATTATTTCAACATATATATTTTAATTCAAATCCAGTAATTAGTATTTATTTTTTGGATATACCACTCAATATTAATTTTTTTGTAACAATATGTTTTTTATATATGATATTCTTCAATGTGTAGCGACAATTTTCTTTTTAGGTTGTTTCAATTACTAATTTAGAGGTGTGTTCAATGAGATGAGTTTTTTGGTATAAGGTGGTTATGGATATTTATAAAATTTAATGTGAATGATGGAATGTTGATTGTAGTATGTGAATAAACAAGACGGGGGAGATTGAAATTGATGATGATGATATATATGGTTGATGAAATTTGGGGAAGGATTTATTGAATTAATTATAAATTATAAATATTATTCTATATAATTTGATATATACATATACACACACATATATTTATATATCTATAATTGATGTTTTATTATTCCTACTAACTTATTTCATGAACGGTTGAAGGTTAAATTTATATATATTTCATTTATATAATTTTTTCAATCGTTATCAGTATAGTTAAATGTCTATCATGACAAAGATAATTTTGGAATGAAGTAATCTAGGAAGAGTTTGTAAGATTAGGGTATTGTTATCTTTCACTAGGTTGAGGGATTATAAATTATATTGTCTATAGAATACTATGTGTGACATACCCTTTGATGTCATAAATTGTGATTTTTGATGTGTACTAATGGTTTATAATTGATGTATTTATTGGCATCTTACACTAATTTTTTTTGAAATTCCATAAATGTTAATGTTTTAATAACCATTTATCTTTTAAATAACCTAGGACTTGTCGAATGTGAGATTCGAGGTTTAATATAGTTATCATTACATGCATGGGGAGATACATTGAATGGATTGGTCGATGAATAAGGTAAGATGTACTTTTTAACAAAAATATTTTATTTTATTGATCTATATTTTGGTTCAACCCAAATTAATGAACTAACAAAGGATGATAAAAATAAAAATATTCTATTAAAATCTATGGGAAATTTCATTTGTATATCATGAGAATTTTCATAGGCATGTGACCCCATAAGAATATCATGGTTCATGGTTTGTATCATAAGTATGTGGGAGATTAAAGATATCAAACCAGATGAAAATGAACCAATATGGATTCTAGGGTGCTCAAAATTGAAATATTATTTGAAATATGTATTCCTTTGTATGGTATTACATATCTACAAAAATATAAAAATTAATGGATTCGTGATTGTTGTTCTAATTTTAATATATGAGAGGTGTAGAATAATATAAATTTTTCACATTATAAGTGTTATAAGTCCTCATACCTTATCACATTGGGTTTTCTTGACATAATTATTATTTATATTTTTTTGAATATTAAATTCATTTTTTAGTAATTAATTTAAGATATGGTCGAATTTATGATGTGAAAAATGAAATTATGAGTATAGTTGTTGCATTATGATGTATAGTTTGAAAGGATATTAATGTTTTAATTTATACATAATGAATTTTTCTCATTTATTCTAAATGGGTTGCATAATCCCCTATTCCCATATATATAAAAAGGAAATGAACAATCAATGCACAATTACATGTTTTTTAACAATGGATTAGAGTTAATAAATTTATTCTAAAATTTTGGTCTAGTGTTTTATATATTTAGGAAAGAAATTACATAAAAATGTCTTAATTTACACAATGTATCCATTTTTCCCCAAAACAAGATCATTTTGAACTCACAATTTTTCACTTCAATGAAACACATATAACTAGAATCCTTAATTTATTTAATATTATACCAATATATAATCATTATTAAAAGTCATTTTAAAAGGTTTTACAATCTATAAAAATCTCATGTAGAGACATAAATTTAAGGATAATAATTTATAAATTTTTCATCTTGAAATGAAATATAAAGCATTTTATACCATGAATATTTTCCATTAAAAATAAATTTATACAATAATGAAAAACAATTCTTAATGTACTTCATATAATATTTAATATGAATTCATAAAGTAAAATTTAAAATCATATTGGTTTATTTGACAAATAAATGATAACCCGTGAATTACATTGAATGAAAAGAACCCACATAGCATTATTAAAAAAGCATAATCATTTCTTAAAAACATTTGACCATTTTCTTACCATTTAAAATAAAAATATCACCTTTATAACTCATTGAAAACAAATCATGTCTGTTCCAAGGGATATAATCCTTACATTCATCATTTCACAATCTCTTATAATAGATTCCCCTAAATGGATAATTCTATCATCCCTTAAAAATATGATATAATAAAAAACAACCACCCTAACCAATTAATTGGAGAGATATATTATATCGAGTCATCTTAATAACAATATCATGCTCATAAATCAATCATATAAAATTTTCAAGAACCATATCATAGTTAAAAAAATATATCTCTCAGTTTGATGATAAATCCAACTTGAATTGAATACTATACCCATATTTAATAACACATTCAGTTACATATTAGAGATGAGAACATGTTTCAGTTTCATTATAAATTTTTAAAAAATATTCCTAAAATATTTAGATAATTATTTCATTTTAAAAACAGCATGTAATATTTATACTCATTCTGATAATTAATAACAACAACGAAAGTGTGAAGAATCATTCATGCTCTTTGTGAAATAAGGACATTAATTTTTCAAATTGGAAAATAAGTGAAAATTAAACATACAATAAATCATTCTTAAGATAGATTATTTAATAATTTAAAAATAAATTCAATGGTATTATAAAATTAAATTAAAAAAATTACATAAATTTAATTAATAACATTCATAGATCATTTCTAAGAACAAGGATATTTAGGAAAAACAATTTAAGAAAAAAAATTAATCATGGTTTTAATGGAAAATTCATTAACATTATTACTATATAGATTTGTACATTCTCTTACACTAGAATAATAAAAAAATTATTTTTATAATTTATTACAATTTTTTTGTTCTTTGAATTATTAATATACCATTTATTTAATTGATTTCAATGTTTTATTTATTTAATGAATTTATTAAATCAATATTGGACATTTTGGTGTTGTTTGGTTTATAAAATAAATATAAAATTAGTGAGCTTATTATGGTTAGTGGATTCCTTGTTTGATGACCTACAAAATCATGAACATGTTTTATTTATATTATTTATAAATAATATAAACTTTCCTAATCGTCCATAAAAAAGATATCATGAAAAATCAATGATATCGCTTCATGGAAAGGGTAGTTCATACATATGTATGGATGATTTTTTCCATTATACAACATGTGGAAAATAATATAACTAAATAGCTAGTTACTTATGAAGAAAATAAAATTTAATATTATTTGTATATTAATCCAGTAGCTATTTCCTTATTTACATCCTTATATGGTGAACATGAAAAATAAATTGCACAACTCTATAGAGTTGATATTCCACACATATACACTAGGAATATTTTCAATTGCCAAAGGATGGAATAGTTAAAAATTTATTCTTTTTTTTAATTTATAAAATCATAACTATTTCATAAATAGTATATATATATTATTTCATTCAATCATTTTAACCATCCATGAGTTTCAGTTATGAAAAATTAAATGCATCGGTTCATGGAGAAGGTAGTTCACACGTACATATGAGTGGTGATTGTAATTTTCATAACATAGGAAATTAAATGAAATCTTTTTGTACTATAATCAAAATAATATTTCATTATATATAAGATATAAGTGTTTTCAGTTCCTCATGGCTGAATATGTTATGAAGGAGGTAGATGAAGAAATAATCTTCAAATATCATAGTTATGACCTATTCCTTCTCCTCAAATATATAATATTTTCTAATACCATATTCCTAATATGAGACATATTATGATAATAATATGAATTTTAGGATGTGGAGAGGAATTTGGGTGGTGTTTTTGGATAGGGGTTCAATTTTATAAGTGCGGGAGTGCCACACATGCATGTTTTCTAAACAATGAAATATTGTATTTTCATAATCATGTTATAGTGGCTCAAAAACAATCCAATTTAAAAGGTAATATGACTTCGGTAACAATAAAATCATTTAAGATGAATTCATATATTTTTATTTCCTTTTCAATTATTTTTAGCTTAATTAACATGATATACACTTTAATGTAATGACACATTTATACCACGATTACCATCCATTATGGAAAAATGAAATTCATATTATTAATAACTATGAACCTCCTAATTCAAAATATATAATAAATTTTTCAATATTATATTTTATATGGTGCTGAAATTATGTTTTTTTATAACTTCATGTAACACAGATAAATTTATTTAACATTATTTTCATATAAAAAATGAACATATAGGAATATATAATATAAAAACAATTAATATGGAATTATTTATATTTTTTATTAAATGAATGTTATGTAACCTTAATAAAATATAATACATAATTTAAATCTTTTTAACCACATTTAATAAAAATAAATGATAGCTCTATTCATTTTTCACAATTCATAATAAAATTATTATTTTCAAAAAAAAACAAAAACATAATCCAATTTTATATTTAATATAATGAATCGAAAAATGAAATTCTATTCATGAACTTAATATCGTAATGTAATTTTTTTTATAAACAGGTTCTTTCTAGAAAAATAATTCAGTAAAATTAAACAATTTATTTTTCAACTGAATTATTTTTATAGAAATAATTTATAAAAAAATGTTGAATGTAAATCCAAAAATGAAATCAAATAAATAACAAGATTTATTTATTTAAAATTTTATCTGGGGTCTTCAAAATGATCAATTATCTAGTTGTCAAAACATAAATGTTTTATAATTTAATTGATAATATCTCATGAGATATGGTTTTGACCCTCGATAATTAAAACAAAAAATGAAATTATTTAGTCACGTATGCTATATAGATTGTTCTTTATATCATGTCATTGGAATATATTATGAAATATTTTTTGTTGATGGTATCTGAGAATATTTTTTATTCCAAGGGCTAGTGTCACTAGAATTAATTTCCTAAAAAATTAAATATATATTATATATTGGAAACAAATTTCTCCATAAGATGTAATATATCATAAATGGAGTCTTAGATGAAAAATCTGAGACCGTAGTTGAATAAGAAGTTCGGGATCTACCGTTACCATAAACAAAATATTATTGGCACTGTGAGTTTAGATAAAACATATATTGGTTTGTACATTAAGTGAATTAATTACATTAATTAATTAATTCATTCATTCAATTATGATGAAAAAATTCCCTCTATATATATCCTACTATAGTGAATCTATATGGATATTCACATAACCCCATGATCATTGAGTGAGTGTTTCCACTATTCCCTATTGACAGATGCTGATAATATGATGATTATAGACTCGATGATGGTGTTTTTATAGACAACTAATGCAATAGATCTTCTTCATCCCTAGAGAACACGTTCTTCATAAAAAAATGAATCCAATCACGAGGTTGGACTTCTATGTTTCAGTTTCCTCCTTGATTAAAACATTGATCATGATAATATTTCTTATACATTGATATGTGTTTAAATTAATCCATAACACGATTTCTTGTATCTAATTAAATTGTTTATTAAATTTATTGTTGATTGTGAAGTGTAATCACCCCATCAATTCACTCATTATGTGATTATTGTCTAAAATAGTGGTCCAATTAAATTATCATATTTTTCTTTTACCTTTCCCCCAGCATATCTTCATTTTATTTTTCTTTTAACTATGAGGTAACAATTCAACTATTTTCTTATGGGTCTGAGCACGATCAATCACCCTATATTTACATTGGATGTGCATAAAATGACCATATTGTAATTTCGAGGATAAAAAAGATAGGAATAATGGTAGGGGTGATACATTCCCTGATCTATGATTTGAATAGGATAGTGAAGGAAGATGTAAGGTGAATAAGGTGAATGTTGGCTTCAAGAAGAGGATCAGAACTCCAATTTCTAGCCATCAGATAGATAAAATCAATATATGGTTGGTTTTTACACTTATTTCAGGTGTTCATATGGTGGGAATCAAAAAATTATGGATGGAACAAGATACCTCTTAAGTATCCCATGAATTCTATTAAAACCCTAACTACTTTCAATATATCAGATGCTCTATAGTACATCCACACACCATATGACATGGTGATGGAATGCCTGCATGTACCATTGGAGTACAAGAAGATGGGAATGTTCAGCCACATGCTGCAAAATAAAACATTTCCAGTGTACAAAAGCATGAGTTCTACTAACGTGGTAATAACCATTATCACATAAGAAGGCCCCGAGAGATTGGGATGTTCCATCTAATAACCTTACACTCTTTATAGTACTACATGGAAAGTGATATGTCTTCTAGTGGGGACACAACTAGGAAGAGTTGTGGGTTCAAACCCCCAATTGTCCCCTTACATGACATGTAATTCATTATGAAGGCTATACCTCTTCTGTCTCCATCGTTCGAAGTTAGATTTCTTCCAGTGGGTAGCCTTTCTTGAGTGTTTTTACCTGTAGAGAAAAATGGTGGAATTTATACTATATTTTGACAAATGGAAGGAGAGGTTTGTTGTGTGATTTTTCTTTAGGAAGTGCCCAAATATGGTAGTGATCTGACAAGATCATCAGGTAGAGGATGAGTTTCAAAATCCCACGATTATACCAAGGTGGTGGTTATTCATACACCTATATGTAGTATGTGTTACCCAACTGATAGAATATTTTATGGGTCCTCTATCTATATAGAGGTAACATTTTCAAAGACTATGGAATGTATAATTTATATTCTCTACAGTACCCATAATGGACTAGGACACGTGTTCTCTATCAACTAAGTGGTACCCATAACAGAATTGGAATGGGTCCTTTATATGATTTGTATTACCCCACTATGATAATAGGGTATATATCCACTAACCATTGAGTTTAACCACCCTGATTCATTGGGGAGTGGGTCTTATAATTTTTTATTACACAGCCTTGATAATGCACTATAGAGGCGACGTGAGGGTCCTTTGGACAATTACATCTTCCAACAGAAATGTGAGATTCTAGGGATCATTGATGAACCTCTTAGTACTCTTGGGTAACTCATCTTCCCATACAATGAATTTAGATAGATGTCCCCTTCTTTTTTATGTGATTCATTTTTATCATATCTCATTATTGTGGGGTTTTAGTTCCCTCTTACTTTATACAAGGTGACTAATTCTATCATGTATCCCATTTCTCCCATCATGGTTTTAGGGAATTATATTAGGTGTGTATATACTCACCCCAACCTGGTATTTCCAAACACATGTCATATATTATGATTATTGTGGGAATGTGTTTGGTTATTTTATAGGGGTATAGGGATACCCGAGTTTATTGGACTGCATACAGAGGAAGGGTTTTGGAGATCTTGAGCCTGCGTCTCTCATCATTTCTTTTACAGATGATTTTATGGTAGGAAAATATTACTTGGTAGTCATGTATTTTTTCCATTTAATATTCATATTTCAATGTCACATTCATTTGTATTCTGTAAATGTTTTAACATGCATGGTTTTTTCTATATATGTGATAATAATCTGTTATTATACCTATTCGCATATAAATTGATATGGTTTTGTGAATGTGTACATTCAAATGCAGAAACATCCTCCATTAATACATTTTCAATTCCTTTATTGTCTTCATTCCTATGACTATGGAAATGGGATTAAGGTAGTTATGTCTCAACCTTCCATAATCTATATGGGCCCTGCTGGGTTGGGCTGCGAAAGCTTGGTATCAATGGTGGTCGAAACTGGGGACATTGTTTAGTGTTTTATCCGCATATGATGTTTGGGAACAAATTTAGGAAAATATTGTTAAATTGTATCAACTGTGTCACTGAAGCCAGGGAATCCAATTTTGGCACAACGTCTTTCATATCTATTTACCAAGACTCCAACTACCATCTTGTTGACTCGGTTGATGGACACAGTGGTTACAAGGAACATTAGTTCATGAATCAAATAGGATAAAGCCTTTTAACTATAATTATTGAGTAACATCCACACACACATATATATATATATTATCATATGACTATGGTACGTCTTGATTTAGTTACCTTGATTCATCCACTAATATATCCATCTATGTTACAAAATTTCGATTATGAAGATGGTCTAATGAATGATGAGGACTCAGTTCAAGGGCCATCACCTAAGATCATTCCTCTTGGTGGGTAGGTTGAAACACACCAATATATTAAGAAGAATATTTTAGTAGCACAATAGGTAGAGAATGAGTGAAAAATTTGAGCATTACCAGAGTTTTAGAGATAGAGGCCATTGGGGTTATGTAGGGAGATAGATTCCCAAGAAGTAGGGGATTGTCTTGAGTTAGTGATATGAGATTTTGGGATTGTACAATCACTGACTAATTTGATAGTTTTATAGGAAGCAAGTGTTTCTTATAATGTAGCTCAACATTATTGAAACATAGTCATACAATAACATGATGAGTTCAAATAGTCATGGTAAGAATCACATTATATATTTGGTGAGGAGTAATACCATTAATTCTTATGATTATTTTGGAAGTAACAGATTTCGGAGCTGTTGAAGGGGGATGGAATTTTTTGATTATTCCCCAAGATTCATTGACCATTCATGGTATTCTTTCGACATTATTCATGATTGTTATCTATAGGTTCTCACATTTGAGAAGGGACTATATAGATCAATATATTTCAATTTGGTGTGCTTATGAATTCCCACATATTCTAGAATATTAGAGAAAAATATTGTGATGGATGTCATCCTATCTTTGGTGTTAAATATAGTTGTAGCTAGTAGTGAATGTTAGAGAGATGGGTCATATATAGAATCTAGTTAATAACACTCGGTAGGGCCTCGGCATAGGATACCTCCCAAGGAATGGAATCAATAAAATGTTCATGTGGCCTAGGGATCATGCTAAGTATTTGGATTTCTTAGAGACTGGTGATGTTATACATTTGATGGGTGAGGTCAACTGACATTTGATTCCCACACCCAATTTTCTATGGTACACATTTATATATATGATGAACCTCCTTATTAGAGGAAGCATTTTTATCACATATATATTAGTTGAGGCCTTAGAGGAACCTTGGGTGGAAGATCTAGATAAAGTATAGGTGGGTATCCTGGAGGATGAATTGGTTTTGGTGGATGATGTTATTATTCCATTCCACCACCACCACCATCATGTGGTCCATGCCCGGTTCAAGGATTATCTATATAGGTTTCTGGGTAGTTGATGAAAATTTGGCTTATGATACGGTATTTCATTAATTTGTGTTTAGAATTATTTTTTATTTGAATATTTCTTATGAACTATATACATAATTGAAATTCATTCCTCGATATCCTTAGTCATGGTGATAGAGATGGGGATCCCAGTAGAGGCTTTAGTCCACTATCTTTTCCTTGAGATTCATATAGGGAACCCCTAATTGATATTATTTATCTACTGGTTTAGAATGATACCGCTTAGTGAAGTTATTTTCTCATGGTGCCTCTTCGTCATCATGATAAGACCATAGGACTTCATCTTAAGTATAAACTAATTTTACTCTATCTGATCCCAAATTGAATGTCACCAAAAAAGACTCAGATTCCTTTAGATAAATGGTATGTGATTCTCCATTGTGGGTGTGAGAAAATCATAAGGACGTGAGTGGTGATTATGAAAAGGAAGATTCAACAAACCACCCAATAGTTTTTTCGTTTATCCATTGTATAAGAGGTATTTATGGGAATCTGTGTTCCTTCAGTCAAGGATGATTATATGGAAATCATCTATGAGGATATTCATGGACAACCAATGATATGGGAGATAGATTTTTTCTTCAAAATTTACCCTAGAAAATTTATGATATCTTATGAGTGATATTTGATATCCCTTAATGATATTCTATAGATGAGGGTCAAGTTGGTGGAGCTTTGAATTAATATATTTATGGGACCAAGTTCCCCCTAGGACGATATTGTGTTTTTTGTGGAAAATAATTAGTAGGGAATGCTGAATTTTACTGATTATTATCACCAAAACAAAGACATAGTAAAAAACATGTACCCCTTTAAAGGATTGAATACATAGTTAACTAGTTTTTAGTAGTGATATGGTTTTCTGATATAGATGTCATGTATGGCTACCATCTATTGTGTTTTTGTGAGGATGATAACTAGATTCTAAAATTATAATGTCATGATAAATTCTATGACTACATAGTGATTCATTTCATCATGATGAGTTTCACTAATGTTTTTATGGATTTGAGAAATTTTTTATTCCGTACATAAATATAATTATTTGTCATTATCTTCATTTATGACATACATATCCACTATGATTTAGAGGAAAGGAAGGAAAAGCAGTTGAATATGGTCATAGAATTTCTTTTTGATCCCAATATTTATAGAGATATCTCAAAGTGTTATTTCTAGATCCATTAAGTCTATATAATTTTGAATTTCATTTTGGAGAATATATTAGTTGTGGAACCAATGATTCTCGATGAAACTCTAACTTGAGATCCACCCCAATAGATATAAGAGGTGTTGAGTTTTTGTGGATTATTTTGGTAGTACTAAAGGTTCATCGGTGAATTATCATTTAAATAAGAATCATTGACCACCCTAAGGCAGAATGGGTCACTATTTACCTAGACTATGTGGTTCTATAGATCCTTCATGAATTTTAGGTTGAGGATAACAAGTGGTCTTCTTCTGAGTCTACAAGGGAAGGGAATATAGATCATAGTGTATTGTGAATCCTCTTGAGTTAGAATCAAATGTGTACAAATGTAGAGAAGTTTATTGATCACATATGGGTCATGTTTTTTGGGAACCTATGATGAGAAAAATGTGACTCACAACCTATAGTTAGTTGTAGTATAATTTTCTTAGTGGATGTGGAGGGGATATCTTCAAGGAGATCATCTTGTTTTTTCTGAAACCATATTTTTCAAAATTATATCTTCAAATAGAGATATATTAACCTAAGATTGAGGAAATAGTTATATTTCATTCAAGATTATGAATTTTATAGGTGGTTGATTCCAATAATAGGAGGCCTCATTCTGAACTAGTGGTGGATGCACTTAATCAGTTGGTTTCATTTTTAGTATCCTCTATTGTAGAGGAGGGTGCGTCTTTTCTTGAGAAAATGGAGTTGAATCCTTATATTCTATAGAATGATGGGAAGGATCAGTTGAGATACATCAAATATTAGGACCTATGTGACTAGAATTATTCATGATATTAACTAGATGAATTCTCTGATGGAGGAAAAAATCATCTTTTCTAGGGAATGACATTGGTTTCAGTCGTATTGTAAGAGGAGTTGATGAGGGAGTTTTAAACCTATTATTTGGATGTACATAATAGTGAATGGAATATATTTAGAGACAATTTGATTAAATTTTTCTTCGAATGGATGAGGAATAGTTATGTTGAGCTCATATCTTGGTGTCTCACAAGTCGGAAAGTTAAGGTTGAGCACCAGGTTCTGAGATATTTATTACATCCTTTTGAGTTCCTAGAGTGGAAATGGGACAAAATATCTTTGAACATTGTGATTGATATTTTTTTAAATTATTGGAATCCACATTTCCATGTGGTTAATAGATGATTGAAATATAAAGTCAGCACATTTCTATGCTATCATGGAGACGAGATCGGTGGAGAGTTTGGGAAATTTGATTATGCTAGAGATCATATTCCTTCATTGGAATACCTTGAAAATTTTCTCCAATTGAGAGGCATGGTTCAGGTAATTGTTTTGGAGAGGCCTGTAGGGGGGAATTCAGGACCATGTTAAGGGTGTGGTTATCTCTTTTCCCCCAAAAGATGAGAATAATAAGAAAACATTCCATGTTATAGAGGATATGATGAGTGAATTATTATTACACTTCATTTAGAGTGGGTATGATCACTTAATTGTGATATAGTTTTCCTATTATAATTTTTTTCACTTCAATATCATAATGGAACCTTTCATGGCCCTATACGAAAGACATTGTAGGTCACCATTAAGATGCAATGAGATAAATGAGGTGTCTTCTATAAGGTTGTAGATGGTGAAAGAAATGAAAAAGAAATGGAAAGTGAAACATAGGTGGATAAGGATATCCTAGATAGATAATAAATCATATTAATAGTTATATGTTAGTACCATATAATCTTGGAAGGGATACCACATTTTCTAGGGAATATCCATATAATGAGGATACACGATGTTCAACCAAGTAGAAAATCTATCTACAAGGTTCATCAGGTTTTTCATGATATATTAGAGGGTTTGGAGGGTTATTAGATAATGATCATACCCAAATTGATTTATAGGGTGTATGAAATCTTCCATTTGTTGAAGATGAAGAGATAAGTGCATGTATCAATACACTTTATTGGCTGGGTGAGATTGAAATTGATGTGCGAACCACCTTCATAGAGTACTTGGTGTTATTGAGGATTAGAATGATAGGATCTGACATGGATAAATCATTCCCTTGGTTTGTGTTTTTTATTAGGATGATAGAATTCACATGAACTCATGGTTTCAAGGGAGTCATTTTTTTATCTCTATCCCCACCTTTTTCACGGTATTTGATAGTATGGGATGAAAATCATGAAATCGAGGGAAATTTAGAGACTCTATTTTTTCCTTTTATGTCTTCGAAATAATTTAAGAAATATTTTCCGAGCTGGGTGATGAGATGACACAAGATTATGAGGATTTGTAAGAATGGAAATTAATTTTTATAATATTATTTATTTTATATCACTCATGAAATGTTTTCCAATGAAAGAGGAATATCTCTTTAATGTAGTCTTGTATCAAAACTATGACACCACGATTAAATCAAGAGAACAAGATTTTCCCTTGGCGAAACATTATCTTGGTTAGTAATGGATGTTCATATAATGAATCTATTGGATTGTATGTTATGTGAAATAGTTAATAAATTATTAAACAAAATCATTTAAAACAGAAATTACTAATTCCTTCTGTACATATCCATCGATGGTGAAACTGATTGGTTATCCACATAAACTTTGGATCTTTGGAAGAATTTTTACACAATTAATAATTAGAGGATTGATATCATTTGAACATTAGTAACTAGATCAAGGAGTTTTTAAAAACACTAAACACAACATATCATATCTATTTTTGGTGAGTGCACTCTTCACCAACGATCAATCCAATTGTGGGGAAGGAAACATTAATTCTGGTTTCTATATTGATTAAATGATTGTTCATGATAAAATATTTTTTTAAATTATATATGTTTAAATTTATCAGTTACAAGATCCCATGAATCAAATAAATTATTTATTCAATTTATTATAGATTATGAAATGGAATTAGCCTTTCTATTCACTGATTCTAAAATTGATGGGTAGAAATTCATGGCCAATGATATTATCACCTATTTATTGTGTTTTTTACACACCAATTATTTTAATTCTTTTTCATTGTACTATAGGATCATGATTCAATTATTATTGTGTAGGTTCGAGCATGATTGGAAAACCAGATTCGCGATTGGTTTGTGCATATTGGCCAGATTGGATTTTTGAGGATGAATTGAATATTATTCTCAGTATCGGTGATGGATTCATAGATCCATTTCATGAACGGGAGAATAAAATGTCATGGGAGGCACACAAGGACATGGTGGATTTCAGATTAGATTTGGTACTCTAATATCTAACAATAAGAGTGTCAGAAATAATAACAGGTGTAGTTTTCCATGGAACTCGGGTAGTTAGATAGTAGGAATCAGGGAATCAATTCTAAATCTATAAATCATGGTAGGATTACATGAATTCCATTAAAACACGTGACTAGATGCTATGTAGTCGTAACACTACTTGACATGTAGTCACCATGGAAAAGTGACGAGGTTTTCTAGGAGAGATAAAAATCACAACCCCTGTGGGACACCAAAATTCCATGTTACCCAGTGTTGGCTTCCAAGGGAAATCCCTTGGAGTACATGGACACAAACATAGCCAAGAACATTTCATGTACTGGTACATGGAATTTATTCATGAGCATAGGATTAGCTTACATGATAATGGCTAGTATCACATGGGAAGGCCCTGGTGGCTGAGAAATTCCATATAGTACACCTACATGCCATGTTTCACTACATGTCTAGCGATCCATGTAGTGATGATGAATCTTCTAAGATGATGAGTGGGTCCACATACCATCTTGGAACTATATTCACGATGTAATTATTTATGAAACTTCCATCTACATTATCTCCTCTTTTACTATTATATTGGATTTTGGGAACCCCATCCTTAATGTTTTTTCACATACAGATTAGTGGTGGAATTTTTAGTGTCTTTTAATATACAATGTGAGATTTTCTATGTGTGAAAATGTTTTAGGTAGATCTAAAAAATTTTAGTGATCAGACATTACCATTAGAGAGAGTCCCTTTATAGAAATCCCTTGTTGTACAAGGGTTAGGTCACAACATAAAACTCTACCCATTAATTTTTATCCACAATTGATGAGGGCATGATTACACATTATAATTAGTGTAATCCCATGATAGATTGGGGAACAGGTCCCCTATCTATTGAGTGGTACCCCATTTATAGACTATGGTGTGGGTCCTTTATCAACTATGTGGTACCCTTGCTGGTCTAGAGAACTTTTCTTCCATATGTTTAGTGGAATCCCAACATCTTACTGGGGCTCAGAACCTCTACCCACTATGTGGAACCCCCTAAATCAAATTGGAATGGCCCCTCTACAAGGATATTATAACCCCTTGTCTATGTGAGAAAATGGTGATATGTTATTCCAACATATTTTTTATTCTTCATAAGTACACATGATCTATGGGGAATTGGTGATAAACCACTTGAGACTCATCATCCCAGGCTGGTCTATGAGATACAGATCCCCTTTCCCCCATATTTAGGTATATTTATGAGCATATATTGTTATTGTTGGGATTAATTTTCACATTTCTTATGTTGAGACGACTACTTTTAGCATGCTTCCTATTGACCGCCAATAGTTTTCTGGGCATCCTAATGGGTATGTATATACTCACTAAATCATTTTCGTTTTCTACATGTGTCTTGTCTTATTAATATAGTATATGGGTCAATGGTGATTTAATAGAAGTATTGGGAATTATAGGGTAATTTTCCTATTTATAGTGGTCGGTACATGAAGATCTGGATCCATGCTCTTTCAGTATTAATTTTATATATTTTTTTAGTTTGGGAAATATTTTATTGATTTTTGTTTATTTCTCACCATATTTTTTGAATTTAACTATCATACTTTTTTTTGTAACCCTTAGTGGTTATTACATGAATTATTTTTTCAATATGTTATTGTGTTTTATAATTATTCAACTTCCCATCTGTATATATATTCTAGGGGGTGTGAGTATAGGTAAGTAAGGAAAAGCCCTCTCATATTAGTTTTTATTTTGGGTAATATTTTACATACCCTAGCATGCAAAGGTGGGATTGGGGTAATTGCAGCTCAGAATGTTTCTAACAAGGTGTGTCCTTGTGGTTTAGGTCTAGAAAAGCACACCCAATATCATTTTATTATTAAAGATTTATTAAATAATGAAAACCTTTATATACAAACCCATTTTTCCCATCTAATAAATATTTGTTCCATTATACCAATATTTTCTCATTCAATAATCAGTCGTCAATACCAACCACAATATTTTTCAAAAAATATACACATATAGATATATTATTTTTATTACACTTTTTAATGACATAGGTAAATGGATACCTTCTATGTTTGAGATCAAATGCGTAGTAAGGGTAGCAATTATGGAAGCTAACATAGTGTAGCAAACATGAGTAATATGGAAATGTAAATAATCAATTAGTAATCCATATAACTGATAAATTCAACACAAAATATACTCACATATAAAATCATCACTGTAATAACATGAAAAATAATAACAAATTTATTAATAATGGAAAATATAATGAATGAAAAATTAATTATGCCATCAACGGTTCATGCCATGTCATCTTACATATCATCAAGGCCACATTCTAAGAAATCTCACATACCATTAAGGCCTTATTCCAAGTCATTTTCATTGTATGGTATGTTATACATCAAAAGATAATTTTTCTTGATTGTCTTATGAGAACTGTCAATTATCACTGTGTTATATAATTTTATTCCCTACATACAACTTAAACATGTACAATGCATTAATCATATAGAATACATGAACATAGTTACCCTTAAAATTAATTTGTATCCATATCTAATCATGAATTCTAAATTTCAATATGTCCCTAGTACATAGTCAACCCACCCAAAAAGTAAAAAATAATCCCTATTAAACTAATAATTATGTAGATATTAAATTTTTCAATTGTCAATAAACATGCTAACTTTTTCGCAAACACCCAAAATCAGATTTATGAAAAATGAGATATTGATACCATATAGAGAAATGAGTATATGAATACTCAATAATAAATATGATGTTGAGAATATCCATGAAAATATAGAGGATGTATATGATGGAAGCCATCAATTTAGTGGAAATTAAACCATTTTGTTAATGTAACTAATTTTAGAAGATAGATTGACATTTAGAAGTGAAATTATATAAAATAATATTCAATAAATATTTTGTAATTTTATTTCAAAAAAATGTTAAAAATAACTACAAAATAAATTTTCGGGATGTTTTATGAAAATAATTAAAATATTAAAAATAAAATTGTTTAAAATAATTGAATCTTGAAATGAAACAGTGGATAGATATGAAAATTTTAAGTATGATATAGAAATATACATAAGATGAATGAAATAAATTTTTTAAAAAATATTTATAAAATATTTATTATTTTCTGTTGAAAGTATTACATAATAAATGAAATAGATATTATGTTAGAAAAACCTAAATATTGGGATGAAGTTTCATTAATAAAAAATCATCATAATTTATAGAAAAATATATGTTTTGGAAAATGGTTAAAAATATATAATTTTCATACATTTTTAATGATATTCAAAAATTAATTCTATAGAAATAATAAAAATGATTCGTATTTTAAATTTGAATAGAATGATAAAAAAATATTGATCTATAGATATAAATCCTTTTTTATAGAAATAAATATCTTGGTAAAATTAAAAAAATAATATGTATGTGGTGTTAGACTATTCTTGACTATAAATGAGAAATAAGGTTGGATTTTAACATTATAATTACTTGGTATTTTTCAATAAAAAATATAGTTTATAGAAAAAATACTTGAAAACTTCATAAATAACAAAATAATTAGAAAATATATTGTGTTTATTATATCAAAATATATAATTTTCTCTTATGGATGTTGAATCATAAACAATATCGGTAAAATGAAATAATGTAAAATAAATAGTAATGTGGTTCAAAACACATGAATTAGTGCATAAAAAAATATAGAACATGTAATGTATCTTCAATTTCAAATAATATTATGTTAATAATTAAATAATAATTAAAATTGGTTGCATAGGAACCATCTTATGGAAATTAATTCATAATTCAAAACATCTCTCAATGAAGAATTTTTTTATGAGAATCTCTTACCACAAATTCCTCCTTAGTGGGATTTGATGTCAACTGATGAAATAAAAATGAATATTTAATCTATATATGTGTATCATAACCATATTAATTATTCATATTACCCAATTTTTAATTATTTATTGTTACATAATTATATTTCTAGTTTGTGATTTAGTTTTCTATGCATGTTCTGATTTGGTGGTTTTGGGCATTAAAGATTATCCATGGTTCAGTCATCTTCTGAATGTTAATGATTTTTTTAATAAATGGACGGAGATAGTTCCCCTTTTATTTGAAATAAGTAAAAAAAATAGTAACCAAACATTGAATTTTAAGGATGTTATATAGTACGATTTGATATTTATTTATAGTACCATGCTCACATTAAGGAACTAACGATGAGTATTTAGATAGAAATCATAAAAATGACATTGAATAGAAATTTTAATACCATAAAATTCATATTTTCTTATTTAATAATATACATATATATATATCCCATCAATAAAATTCATAATTACGGAAATATAATATATATAAATTAAATAATTATTTATAATCATCCATGGGAGGTAGGGATTGGAAATTAAATATGCATCTCATGGAGTTGATAGATCATATGTACAAATGAATGAAATTTTAATTTTCAAATGGATATAGAAGAGGAAGATGATTTTATACCATGAAAAAGAATTACTGTTAAATTTTTATATTGGAAAAAGATTGGCTACCTATATAATACTTTTATGGGGTGAAAGAAGAATGAAACATGAATTTTCCAAGTTAATATGATTTTTTCATCCTTAGGTATCCTATTTTTTCTTCCCCAAAATTTCATGTTAGGTTTTTTTCAGAATATAATTTAAAAAAATGGTTAATGTTTATTGAATGTTATTTAATTTTAAACACTGAGATTTTTTGAAATATGTTTTTCCAATTAATTTAATCTTTTTGATATTTTTTATTTCAAGAAACACTGAAAATATTTTATTTTATATTAAATAAGTATTTTTTATAATATTATATAAAAAAGAAGTTAATATTGTGCTTCATTGAAAATAAATTTTAGAATGGTCAATATGTAACACTGAGGTTATCTTACATTACATACAACATTGACTTTCCTCTATGGCTTGTGTAACATGGAAAACTATGTTTTTACATATAACGATATATTATTTAATATGACCTATTCATTAAATTAGTAGTTATGAAAATTATTAACTATATTATGAAAATATATGGAATACAAAAATAAAAAAGTAATTCATTAGAAACAAATTAATTAGAAATGAACATAGGAACTAATTGAATATAAAGTAAAATTTTATTATACCCACCAAGATGATTTACCCATATATATTAAATTAATTTAAATTATTGAGTGATATTAATTTAATATATATGTAATATATTCAAATAGATTTTTTTGTTATTCCTAATATATTTTTGATACACATATGATAATAACAAACCAAATTTTATGCTTAAAACCCTATGTTTTTATTAAGGCATTTATTCCGCCTTTTAATTGAAATCCTATTTTAAATAAAATTTTAGAAATTTATAGATATACTATGTCAAAATAAAATTTATATTTGAAATAATGATATGTGAATTAATTTATGCATTGTTTTTGGTAATTTTATGTTAAGTAAAATTTATTAATGAACTGATAAAATAACAGATTTTTCGAAGAAACATGTTTCTTAATATAATTTATCATTAATATTAAATTAAAATTTTAATTGGGTTAAAATTTTAATTAGGAAATATTTTTATCAATTAATCCAAATTATGTCATTGGAATCAATTTCAATCTCAAGTTGGGAAAAAAGTAAGAAATCATTTGGAATTATTTACATAAAAACACAGATTATCGTCCCTCCAGTGATATTAAATATAAATTAATTTCTACCTATTATATGATTGGACTTTGGAAAAAAGGATTCCATATTTTTAATCAGCATAATAAATAATTTCTAATAATTTAATCTTTATTTTTGTTTAAAATATTAGTGAATTTATCTTAAATTAATTCTAGTGATTCAGATAAAATTATTCCTAGCATGGGAATACACCACTTAAGGGCCCAAATGAACTGGAAACATTTCCAACAGTGAATTTATAGCCATTATTTGCCCATAAAATTTCCATTATTTTTTAATTTGGGTTTTCTGACTTGTTTTGGTAAAATTTTTGTTACACATTACTTATTTTCAAAAATGAAAAGTGTGTACTAACCCCTCCCTATAAAATTCCACCACCTCTCCCACATCCTCACACCACTCAAACCACTTTTTTGGCAACTATAATCAAAAAATCACATAAATTACCTTAAAATATTTCATTAATAATCCATTTTATCATAAATATTTCAATGGAATCCCTTTGGTGAAAATCAAAAGGAGATACATGATAAAGGTGTAACACCATCCCTCAATATCCTTTCTTTTATTTCCAATCTCCACTCACTAAACTATTCTTATTATACTATTGTGTATGAAAAAAATAATGTCAATATAATAGGATTATTTTTATTCTTCGCTTTCTACCTACACATACCCACGCATCCATTTAATGGGTAACAAACATATTGTTTATGGGTATGGTGAACTACCACCTCACAAAATGATGATTGTTTATTTTTTTCCTTTACCACCACTCATGGTGGAAAATATGAGGAAATATATCTTTAAAAATTATATATATGTTATTTATAATGTTCTTATTATTATTTAACTTTTTATTTATAACATACTCTTATGGTTCTATCTTATGTAAATACAATAATTTCATTTGAGAAATTTTGGACAACAGCCCCCTCAAAGCAATGTGATTCGTTCACACGCTACATGGTATGTATTTAGCATATGTTTAGTGAAACTATATGATATATATGAAATAATATTTATACCTTAATTATATTATATACAAGTATACGTACACATATAGGTCATTTACTCTCATATATTCAATACGTCAATAAAACTGAAGCAACATTAATGCATACATATGACTTAACGTCTCCATGAACGGTGTATTGAATTTAATAATTCTACATTATATAGATTACTATAATAAAAAAATACTGAATATTAAACACATACATATCATTTTATAAATTATGAATTTACATATATATGTTTAAGGACAAAAAATTTAACAAATTACGACACAATTGAAAAACTAAGAGAATATCATCTGAAGTGTAACCATAACCTGAAATTGATAAAAAGAGGATAACATAAAGTAACAATCAAAAAATGTATTTTATTTTTTATAATATTATGGTTTCATAAAATTTGTGTTATAAATAAATATTTTATATAATATATGTTCTTATGATTATGAAGAGAGTCAATACACAATGTAATTGAATTTCATCTCACTTTTTATTTCTATCATATACATGTCTTATACACCACTCATTTATTTTTTGAGGTATATATACTACACATAGATTTATTATATTACCATTATAATGAAATTTATACCAATTTACATGTCACTTTTATAAAAAAAATTTCATGTGGTTTATGTTTTAAAAGTTAAAATAATATTAGAGTAATTTATCTCAATTTTCCTTTGTTGAGACACGTGCCCTGTTATGAAAAAATATTTCATCATGAGGTGTATATACTACCTTGGACATGTTAAAACATTTTTTAATGATATTAATAAATTCATAATAAACATTTAATTTCATTTTCATACTTGGGGTGTATAATACATAGATTCCAAATTGTATGTGATTATTGAAACTATCTCATCTTTTATCAATATTATTTATGATTATGCTTCCATTGATGAAATATTATGATCCATATCTAAATTGAACTCATGTATTTTATTAAAAAATATATATTTATGATATCTTCTTGTATTGGGACCAATTTTTTACTCTTCATTACATATTATTATTAATAAAGTGTTCCTAAAAATGTCATATCTTACTTCTCTCTTAAATCTGAAATCTGTGTTCATTCGAAAATTTATTTTCTTAAACGGTTTTAAAAATGTTTCCATTAATTTTTTATATATTTTAATTTTTTTTCCAAATTAATTGTTTTCAAAATGTTTTCCATATTTATTTATATATTTTCAATTTAATTTCAATGAAATGGGTTTCAAAACATTTTTGTGATTTCATGAAAATAATTCAAAGTATTTTCAATGAAATGGTTTTGAAAACGTTTCCAATCATATATTTTACTTTTTCAATGTTTTATCGAAGAATAATGTTTTTAAATTTTTTTTGAAATTTATTATATATGCTTTCAGGAAAAAAATTCAATATTATTTCAAACATTATTTCAATTTTTTCAATGCATTGTTAATGAAACAGTTTCAAAAATGTTTTCAAACCATTATTCATAAGTTTTCATGTTTATTTTCATGAAAATGGTTTTTAAAATGTTTTATATTTTAAAAACAAATTTTTGAAGAAGAAAGGAACTTTACCTTAATAAATGTTTTAAAAATATCCTTTGAGTTATTTTACATCTTAGATAACATTTGATGGTACTACTCATGACCTCTGGGGAAATGATCCAAATGATCCATTAATAATAATTCTTGAGTGGTTTATATTTTGATAGAATGATTCTTATGAATCCTTTTTCCCTTCCATAAGTTATCTGATTTTGAAACCTTATTCATTTCATGGGATATTATTTAATGAAAGAATTATGAATCCTATCTCTTATCCATAGGTTATGTTGTGATGAAATCTAAAAGGTACCCATTACTTTTCATGATTTGTGATTTTATGTTTATAAAAACCATTTTATTTTATGGGACATGATAAGATTAATGATTTATTAACATATGGAATACGTATGACTGATTTTTTTATGATATGGGTGGGACCTATATCTCTCTCCAATGAATTGGGTAAATATTTATATCTCATTAGATGATTATTTAAATTGTTTCGACAGGGTTGAAACATTATATGAATATGGGGAAACACGATCCACTAGGGGATGATGGGGAATCCTCATCCCTTGTAAGGAAAGGAACACAACGGGGGATGGTGGTTTGTCTCACCTATTTGGTGTAGTCACTATGATTTTGGAAGATGGGGAAACCAAATCCATTATAAGGAAATGAATGAGACTGGGGATAGTGGTGTGTCCTCTAAGTATGTGAGGTTCCCATGAAGTTACTTGATAAGTTATCGTAATGATTATTCACTTATAGGGAATGAAATCACGTGTCAATCTATTCTAATATTCCATGTTTTATTCCTAATTAATGATTTAATGGGTCATGTTATTATTTCATTATGATCAATGTCTTATGATCTACTATGGTTTATTCCATGATTAATGTTTATGATCATTGATATGCATGTATGATATTATAATGTTTTTATCCCTATAATCATGTTTAGGCTTACATGTATCCCTTGTTTACCCATATAGAGTATCTTATCTCTCCCATTATTATGTTTTATTCCATAGGCTATGAAGATATATATTATGTTTGATTGGATAAGAATGGTTATAGTCAAGATGAACCTATTAGGATAAACTGTATCTCATTTATATACTAATGATTATGTTTCCACATTTCTAAAATAATTAAAATAGTATAGTCTATTGTTTTCTATTTGTATAATGATTTATGTATTCTGAAAAATTTATGTATTGTCATTATAAATAATGACTGGGTTATAATAGTTGGAATTAGTGAAAATGTTTAGTAAACAGTTGCAAGATTGGATGAAAAAACGATTGTGATATCTATAAGGACATGTCTAGGGACAAGTCAAATAATAATTAAAATTATATAAATATGTCCTGGAATTTTGGTAAAGTATAGAGTACGTGTTTTCCGCGAAATGAATCTCAATCTATAACTACATGTAGATGTGGCTCTCGTACAGATGTACATAGAAGTAACAACTCCTATAAGCTGTTCCTGGCCCAACTCGGGATAATCTAGTACATGATAATGGGCATTGCTACACACCTATATTTACACTCACAAGGGATATTATTTATGAATTAAAAAACACTTCATGAACCATCATGAAGGATTTAAATATTTATTGGATATGAATAACCTTGGATGGACCAAAGGAGTCATATATTAAGGAATCTGTCAGAATATATGTGGTTTTTATGATTATGTGATTTGAAACCATGATAACCTTATCTTACTCAATTCATCCTGGTTTTAGTCAAAAGATAGAACTAGAAGGAGCTTGATTATCATTGAATATTATGGAAAATCTGTTGATGAGTAATCGAATGAATTGATCATTGAGTGAAGGATGTTGTGATTATTCTTAATTAGTTTGTAAGGAACTTGATCAAAAGCATATACCTTAGCCAACTCTCTAACTCATGATGTATTATAAGTAGAGAGTTGACTACGAGTTTGGGTAATGGAGATCATTGAAGAAAGAAGATATGGGTTCACTTGTGATAGGAATGTGGAAAGAATAAACAATGTGAATTTCTTAAAGGAACAAGAAGTTATTTTACTATAGAAAATAAGGACATAAAGAATATGTCTGTAAGGTAAAAATGAAGGGTTCAATTAATGAAACGATAATAATATTTTCCTCTATAATAAAAAATTTAATTTTAAATGTTTGTATTGTGAAATAAATGGTCATTACGCAACTCAATTTCCTAAGAGGAAATCTCATGATGAGAATTGATAGGGTGGTGTGAGAAATGGTAGCATAATTCATGATGACGTAAATGGTGGTTAATTGTTAAATGAAAGAGTTATTTACTATTATGATGAGGTAACCTTCTTATGGAATTTTGATGATTTAGAATATTCAATGTTTTTATGTATTTGTATTTGAGAAGTTTGTTATATGAATGATGAAATATTCAAGGATTGTTCTATTTAGGTTTTTCGCTCAGTATTTTCAAGTTTATATTAACTATTCCTAATGGACTGATAATTTAATTTAATGACAATGTTATATTTTGAAGAAGGGAAGTAAATCCTTAATATGTTTCTATGCTAAGATATTTTTTTGGATAAAGATATGCAAGAAATAAATAAGTAAATTTGATGGTACTAATTACCTTGTAACTATTTAAGGACTTATTGACCTATGGTTTATGCTATCATTGATGAATTACACGAATTTTTTTTATTTAACTAATAGATCGAATATACTTTGGAATAATGAAACATACATGATTTCAGTAAGGATATATGGTAATTTAGGTAGTTACACTATTTCTAGAGAATAAACGATGAAGTTATTCACATGTTTGGAATGTGAAAACCTAGAGCTATATTTTCATATTTTTGGAATAAATGTTAAGATGATTTAATGATTTTGTTTCTAATGTTTTGTATTTTCAACATTCATAAGGGTTATAAGTTTAACAATTCATTATAATATTATGTTAAACTTTAGGGTTTGTATTTATGTGTTGAGATAATATTGAAAACTACAGATAAATGGATCTCTAGGTATTAACCTTATTTCAAGGATGTATATATTTTTGTTGGAAGTTATATTATTGTGGTTTTATAAAAGAAATAATTTATGTCGGGGGATAACCAATAATATCTGGAAAGGCTGAGGTACTTGAACCCAAGATCGAAGGACGATAAGGGTTTCCCAACAACCACTATCCAATGAAATGTCCTGGTTAATGTGTAATGATTTTTTATGGATAAATATGAACAAGTAGAGTTACATTTTTTGATAGATTAATTTGTAAACCATATAGCTTTTTTATAATATTTAGGGACAAATATTTTTACATTTCATTATTTTATTGGCCTTAAGTTAATATAAAATTGTATTTTAGTATTTCATTCATCGATATTAATTTCTGGACAACCATTTATTTATTTAATGGAAAAATTGAAAAAGATGAATGTATAAAAAAAATAATGAAATTTTTTTATAGAAATATTTCAAGAAGGTATATTTCTTTATATTTTTTATCAACGAATAAATTAATCAAAAAAAATATAATTTCCAAAAAAAATTCGTCATAATAACTTAAATTTTTTTGATCCAATGGAATTTAAAATCATCACATATTTATCAATTTGGGGACCTAAAAACTTAATTTATCATTCAATTTTGTATGACTAATGACGTCAATCACCCCTATAAATATTTTCACAATTCCTCTATGTCCAATCTTCACTGTAAAACCAATTTTCTTCTATGAGGAATCCAAGTAATTTGTCACATAGGGTAATTTTTATAGTTCCAACTAACATTTTTTAAGGGATGTTTTAGTAGTCATTTTGAAGATGTCATTGTCTAGGAATAAAACATTGATGAACTAAACCATATATATCCCAGATTATTTTATTGAGAGAAATTTATTATAAGGGGGTATAATTTAGCATTCCATTATTTTGAGAAATTATTTATTTAATTAATTTAATATTTTTTATGTTTTTAATTTCACAAAACACTAAAGAAATTTTTTTATAGTAAATAACTATGTTTGTCTTTAAAAATATGGAAACCCATTTTAATAATGTGATATATGTAACATAAATTTTATATTTATCTATATGGAACACTAAGGTTAGCTTGCAATATAGAAAATAATTACTTTCCTCGATATCTTGTGTAACACACAAAACTAAGTTCTGTCGAATAATGAAAAATTGTTTACTAAAACATGGCCCTTAAATTATTTGATATTAATATGGTTATATAAATTGAGAATATATATGTTATACACAAATATAAAATTGTATCATTGGTTGAAAATTAATTAGATATGAAAATGAAAACCAATTGAATATTAAAGAAATTTTTATTTTACCCACAAAGCTATTTTACCATAATAAATTAAATTATTTAAAATTATTTAGTTATATTAATAAAATATACATGTTAAATATTAACAAAAATTATATTTGGTATTAATTAAATATATTTTGTAAACATAACATAAGAACAAACCCAAATTTATGCTTAAAACTATATATTTATTATGGCATTCATATCACCTTTTTATTGAGAACCCATTTAAATTCCAATTTTAGAAATTTTATAGATTTAATATGTCACAATAAATATTTTATTTTAATTTGGAACTTAATAATTTGTTTAGGGTAATTTTTGGATATTTTTCAATGAATATTCATTTTTTAATGAATATTGAAAAAAAATAGAATTTTTGTTCAAAACAGATTTTTCATAAAATGTATCTATAAGGATAAATTAGATTATAAATTGGTTTAATGTTTTAATTAGATAATATTTTAATAAATTATTCCTATTTAGATCATTATAAACAATTTCTATATGATATTTGATATAAAATCATAGCAATCATTTTGGTGTTTTTACATTAAAACCCCACATTGTACTCTGGTCTATGAGATTAAATTTTAATTAATTTATTCCACTTATGTTTTTTAAATTTGGAAAAATGGATTGCAGATTTTGAATAATTAAGATTTATAATTTATAATATAGTCTTCTGTATTTTTTATCAAAAATATTAGTGAATATAATTAAAATTAATTCATGTGATTAAGGTAAAATTAAGCCTAACAAGGGAATAAACCTTAACCTTAAGGGACAAAATAATCTATCAACTGGTCCAACACGAATTTTAAGGAAACATATTAGTAATAAAACTCAATTTATTCATTTATATGGGTTTTTATGAATTATTTTAGGTAAAAAACGTGGGTACACCAAACCTGTTTAAAAAATGTCCCACCGTATCCTTTCCCTTCCCAATAAAAGGCCTTTACTTCTACCACTTCCAAAGTCATCAAATACCACTTTGGTTCATAAATAACCATCCCATATCAGTTCCCAAAACCCTCCCTTAATCCTTGAATCCTTACTTTTGAAATAATTTTTTTTTGAGGAATCCATTTTGCACAAACAAAAATGGGTTACATGATTAAGAGGTGACACCCTCCCTCGAGCCCAATTCTTCTATTTTCATTCTTCACTACATAAAATATTATTATACCATAGATGCATAAAAAATTATTATCCTATATAAACTATAATTTTTTTATTCTTATGGATAGACATAAACATACAAATACATCTATAAAATTGGTAAGAAATACACTATTTACGTGTACGACGAACTACTACCTCAAGAAATGATGCTTGTTCATTTTTTCCTTTTACCACCTCTTATAGTACAAATTAAAGTTGAAAAATATTTATATATAATGGAAATTATATTTATAATGTCTTTATTTTTCTATAGTTTTTTTATTTGATATACCCACATGCTTTCCATCTTGTGTAAATATTATAATTTCGTTAATGGAAGTGTGGAGTACTGCACCTCAAAGCGATGTGATTCATTCACACACTACATGGAATTTATTAAGGATATATACAGAAAATATATATTATATATGTGAAATAATAATTATTCTGTAATTATGTTATATATATATATATTTCATTTACATTCTTTCATTCAATACGTCTACAAAACAGAATCAACATTTATGCAAATGTACGACCTGATTTTTCATGAACAGTGATATTTATTTCATAATTCTATATTATAAAGACTATTATAATAAAAATATAATTAATATTAATGATATTTATATCGTGTTTTACATTAATTAAATCGTGAAATAATTATAAGGACCAAATATTTTATAAATTTGTACATTAGAAAAAAAACAAAGTGAATATTACCCGAAGTGTAACCTTTACATGAAACTGTTAACAAAAGGGTAATATAAATTCATAAAAAAATATAAAGTATTAGATATAAACAAATTTTCTGTAAAAGATGTATAATAATATTATATTTATTATAAAGGATGTTATTATGAGTAAAAAGAGTGTCATGATCCAATGTAATGGAAAATCATCCCAAATTTTATTTTTTGAGATACATGACTTATACAGTACTCATTTTTTTTCTATGGTATATATACTTCTCAAAGATTTATTTTATGATTATTATAATTATGTTTTTTTTTAAATTTAAACATCCATTTTATGATATTTATTTCATGGGGTTTTGATATCAATAGTTACCAAATTGGTAGAGCAATTTTGTATCAATTTTCTAGCATTGAGACACATGCCATGTTATGCCCCTATATTTTTCAACGAGGTGAATGTATTAAATTTGAACTATTAAATCATGAATCTAATTATATTGAGGATATTTCAAGATTAAAATAGTTTCATTTTCTTACATGTGGAGTATTATTAGATGTTACTAAGTGGTAAGAGTTTCTAGAAACAATCTCATCATTTATCAAAAATATATTGATTATGCTCCCATTGATGAAATATTATGATATATATCTCAAGATATCTCATTAATATTATTATATTATTTATATTAATGATTTATTAATGAATTGTTACCATTTATTTACTCTTCGGTACATAATATGATTAAGAATGTGATCTTGTAAAATTCAGACCTTTCCTGTCACTCCAGTCGAAAATCTGTGTTCTTTCAAGATATTTTTTTCTTAATTTGTTTAAAAAATGTTACCAAAAATTATTCATATGTTTTAAAATATATTTAAAAATATTGGTTCGGAATTTTTTTTATATTTATTTATAAGATCTAAAATTATTTTCAATGAAATGGTTTTCTAAATGTTTTTAATCTTTCATTATATTGATTGAAAGTATTTTTAAGAAATTTTTTTTTTCAAAATATTTTCAATCTTTGATTACATAGTTCTAATGCTCTCTAAAAGAGAATTATTTAAATTTTTTTGAATATTATTTTATAAGTTCCAAATAAAATTGTTTTCAAATATTTTTCAACCCATTTTTTATTTTTTCAAATTATTTTCAAATAAAAATGTATACACTATTTTTTCAAAGATTTTTTCATATGTTTTCATTTATTTATGATTTATTTTAAAATGTTAATGTATTAAAGGTAAATTTTCAAAGATTAATCAATATTTACCAAAATAAAGGTTTTCAAAATATCCATTCATGTTATTTTCTCTATAAGATAACATCTATTGAACCCTTCCATAACCATGTTGGAAATGATCCAATGGTTCCATTCATATTCTTTATTGAGTGGTTTATGATTTAATGGAATGATTCTTATGAAACTCGTTTCCCTTACAAGGGTCATATTTTTTGTAAACAAACTTCTTTTTAATGGATTTGGTTTGATTAAATGATTATGAAACATGTATCCTTTTTATAGGTAAGGACGTAAAGAAATTTTTATGACACAAAATTAATTTCATGGGTTATGATTTGATGTTTATAGAATCCATCTCTTTTTAGAGGTCGTGATATGAGGAATAATTTATTATTTCATGGAACTTGTATGAATGATTTTATTATGAGATGGTTTGGACCTATATCTCACTCCAATATATTGGAAAAATATTTATATCCCATGAAATAATGATGTGAATCGGGAGATGGACTTGATCCACTATGGGAAGATGGGAAAAATCATATCCACTATCAGATGATGGGGAAACTCGATACCTTACAAGGAAAGGTCAATGATTATGGATTGTGGTGAGTCCCACTTTGTAGGTGTATTCACCATGATGTTGTAAAATAGGGAAACATAATCCACTATGGGAATATGGGGTATATTGATCCCATAAATATATAGGACTATGACTAGGGATGGTGGGATTTCGCGCCATGTAGGTGTGATTCCCATGATGTGCCTTGATAAGTTCTTGTAGTGAGTCATGACTTATGGTGATTTATATCACATGTCTATTTATGCCACAATTGAATGTTTTATTACTATATTATTCTTTCATTGAATATGTTTTATATTTACTTATGATTCATGTCTTATGAAATTCCATGCATCGTGACATGATTTATGTTCATGATCGTTGACATGAAGGGTATTCTCTTATAATTTTTTGATCATGTTTTCTTACCCCTATGATCATTTTTTTCTTACATTTCTCCCTTTTTAAACTTAATAATCATATAAGATCACTGCATTTTATGATTCCATCTCCAGGTTATGAAGATAAGTATTATGTTTGATGTGGCTATGAATGGTTCTAGTAAAAAAGAACCTAGTGGGAGATAATATCTCTCATTGATGTACTAGATTTTATGATTCCATTTTTCCAAAGGCACTAGACCAGTATGGTATTTTGGTTTCTATTTTTATAATGAATTATGTATTCATAAAAGTTTTGTAATGCCTATATACATTAAGACTTGATTTTTATATTTTTTACCATCATAGATGACATAAATAGCTCAACAAGAGAAGAGAAGTGGGGGAGATGCATTCCATTTATAATTGAGGTGAGTATAAATCATATAATGACTCTTTACATTAAAATAATATTATTATCTTGTAGATATTCATTTTTCATTAAGGAAACCCAAATATTAATAGATGATAGCTCTAGTAAAAATCTACTTATCTAATATAATTAAATTTATTCTTTTTTGGTATTTTAAAACTTATATATTTGTTTAACCCCTCATTAACACTTCTAGTGCTTATAATAGTGACTGAACATTACCATGGTAAAAATAATTTATATTGATGAATATAATAGGACTTATCACATAATCTAAATATTAGTATTAAATATGTGGAATATATTTTCATTATTCAACTTTTATTACTGTAAAAAAAATTAATATAAATATTCAAAATGAGAAAATTGTTTTTCTTAGAAATATATATTTTAATAAATGAAGATGACCTTACCAAAAATCATGAGTGATGTTGTTACTATTGAATTTTTTTTTTCAGAAATTACAAATTGATATATTTGTGATTTTTTGACCAATAAAAAAATTGAATGTGACCTTGTTTATACATAATTGAAAAAACACATCCATAATACATATTTTATTAGAATAAAATATCCCCTAGGTTTAAAAGTGTTAATCATAGAACTCTAATTGCAATATAACATTTTGAAATTATTTATCTTAATCTAATGACATATATCTATTCTATAAAGAAGTATTTATATAAATCTATGTCGTTCTTATATAAATATGATGATATAACATTTAGAGTGTATATAAAAACTATATTTTTCATTACTCAACAAAAAATTAACCATTTTATAAAAATTTGAAATATTATCCAAAAATAAAAATGAAATGATGAAATAAAAATGTTTTACATTTTTTAATATTAAAATTAAAAAATTTGCATGTTTACATTTTTAGTAATACCCAAAAATACTATTATTTTTAACAAAAAATTGGTATACGAATATTTAAATTAACCTTTGATATTGTTGCTTAATTATTTCATGGATGTTACTAACATATAATACCTTTAAGGTTATAAATACTTTGTATTAATATGAACATTTTAGTGTAATCAATTTTATAAAAACTCCTATTTTATAAAAATAAATTCATTTATAATAAATTTTGTTTTCATATGGGAATATGTATCATTTTTTCAAAGTCATATGTTTTTAAATATAGTGGTGTTAGATTGACCACATTAAATAAATTGTTTCTTTAACATGATTATTTTTCCTAGAAAAATTCAATTATCATGGAACATATATATATATATATATATTATAGTAATTAATTTCTAAAATTCAGCTCGTAATTTATTATTTTATAAAAAAAATATTGAAAGCTCTATACATACAATTATAAGACTCTCACATATGAATGAATTCAAAAAAACATATATTTTTATATGGGTGATACTTTCCCCAAAATAAAATATTGATTTTTTTTTCTACTTATTTTATCTATATTTAAAAAATTTCATTTTGATTGAGAATATTTGAAAATAAATATAATTGATATATTTACATTTTATTCCCATAATTTTCATCCTTCTTTATTGTTTTAATCAAATATAAACCTCTATTTCTTCTCATATTTTATATAATAAAAAACAATTATGAGTAATTAATTAGAGAAGTAAAAAAATAATAATCATTTAATGGATCATAATATCTATAAAATAATGAATATATATTCCTAATATCTCTTATAATTTTGGGAAACTAAAAATGGTGTACAAAAGTTATGAAAAGGTACAATTTAAAAGCACCATCATGTCAATATATAAAACATTTATTTCCAAAACCTCATCAATAAAACCAAAATCATTACCTAAAAACCAAAATAATATCTAAATTAATATTAATAAAATTAAAAACCTGATATCATAAATATTTGACCACATATTTTTCCAAAAATAACCTATATTTTACCTCATAATTTTTTGAACCTTGATAAGATAAAATGATCCTCCTTTCTATATCCAAAATCAAACATTTAGGGAAGTATATTTTTCTACAGATTCATCATTTTCATTATCTTGGAAACCCATAAATCACTCATAAAACCAAAAACTATTCAATATATTCCTTAATAATATAAATTTCTTAAATTATTTTAATATATTCCATAAATAACATGTATTTCCTTATCATTAAAATACTTTTAAAAAATAAATATTAAAAATATAATTCAATATATATTATATAACTATTAACAATTTCCTAATTAACCATAAAAAACCACAAAACAAAATGATTCGTAATTTATACCTCATTTATTTATTGGTCTCAAAATGTAATAAACATTTCCCCGAATATCATTAATCACTTTAAAATATATTGAAATAATACCTCATCGAGGGAATTTATGAAATTGAAATTATTTTGATATATAATCTTATATACCAATAATAGTAACTATATCTCATAAATTACCATCATACTATTTCTTAATAACATATAAGTTTATCTAAACAATTTTTTTAATAACAACTATGATGCCCAAGACCCATACTCCTCTATATATGTCTGAAAAAATAATCTTTTCATATGATCATGGAGAAGAACTCACGTGAAATAATTTTAATCATTGAAAAAAAATATTATAAAAAATATTATATTCACTTATGTAGTTTGTTTCTTTTACAATATAGAGAAACAGATAAAGGGGAAAACCTTCAATTAATATAAACATCGTCCTTCAACATTAATGTAAATTTTTTCTATTATAAAAATAAATTTTTATTCAATAATAAGTAATTAATATCCCAAAAAAATTAATGAGACTTAATACACATATATTTATATATTATGTATTAATCTTCTCTAAAACATAGAGAAATAGAAAAATAAGAAGGGGTATCTCAAACAATCTGTTGCGGTTGTGTTCCATGAATGGTATCATAGAGAGATAAACATGAGTAATACAGAAAAGTAATTAATCAATAAATGTTCCATATAATAAATTACATGTGAATGAAATATATCCAAGGATAAAAATGATGTAGTATTAACATAGACACTAATAAATGATTTCCAAGTGAAATAATTCTTAATGTCGGACATCTTAAACTTACCATTATGACCCCAAACTAAGAAATATTATAAACCATAATTGTATAACACTAATAGATATCATATATCATCAAGGATACATTCCACTAAATAATCATTGTATTGGAAGTAATAAACAATGAGATACCCCTTTCTATTATGTCATGAGACCTACTAATGCATCAAGGATATATATATTTTTGGATCCCACCCTTAAACTTAACAAGTTTAGTTCCTTAATTATATATAATATATATTCTTTATTCATTATGTAATCAATATTTATCCATATTGAATCAATTTTATGGAATTCCAATATTATCAAAGTATAATACCATTCTCCCAGGAATGTCAATAATCATCTATATATAACTTACAAATTTTAGAATTTTCAAAAAATCCTTGATTAATAAATAATGTCTATTTCATAACATGAACTACCAATATGATTTATGTAAAATATTATATCTACAAGAAATATAGTAATTATTATATGTCTATATTAATAAAATAAATTATATTTATTAATTTTTTGATAATAAGAATTAGGGGAATGATATAAACTACCAATTCATTATATATGAAGAAATATCATAATATTTACTTGTTTTGGGATAAAAGGTGAATACATTTATGAATATTTGAAAAATAATTCTCCTAATAGATTTATTAACATTATTGAAAAATATGATATAAATATCTTCCAATGAAAATTTCATGAGTTGTGAAGAAAAAATATAATCCAATATCTGTAAAATATTTTATAATAAAATAATATTGCAAAATAATAATTAAAATGTATAAAAATGTTGAGTGGATGATAAAAATATTCATATCTGGATTGAAATCAATTTTCAAAACAATTAAGAAAATTATTTCACATTATTTTGAAACTATAAAATAATAATTTGAATGGATTTTAATTTTTAGAACAATCAAATCAAGGAAATTAATATATATTATAACAAATAGATATGGTGGGGTGAAACATTATTCAGGGTTAAATTATATAAAAATAGATTCTTTTCTGTAAATTGAAAAAAATAAAAAAATGATATATATACAAATCAGAAAAAATATTCCTTCAAAAAATTTGAATTGAAATTAATTGTTAATAGAAGAATTAATTTATAAATAACTTATATATTATTTTTTTTAATAAAATTAATTAATATGTACATGGAATGAAAATATTTCTATAAAAAATAATAATTTCACTATTTCCTATAATATTTACTTTAAGGGATTCAAGTATGAAGGAGAATAAAAATGGAATTAAAACATGATAGAACCCATAAATAACAATAGTAAAATAAAATAAATGTGATTTAGGAGATAATGAATAGATAATTCCCCCAAATCACTAATGAAACATTAATAACCTTAATAATAATTGAGATTTAAAAAAAAAGTCCTTATGATTTTTTATAAAAATCAATTAATATGTATGACAATATAGAACATAGAATGGAACATTAGTTACCTAGATTAAATAATCGATCATGGTATATTTATAGTTTAGTAATTAAGCAATCTATATTATAGTAATCGGTTCATAATTCAAAATTAGTGTCAAAGATGGATGCTTGAGTTGAGACACCCTAACATTGAACTACTGCTTCGCCAAAAAATTTTATAATGTCATGTATTGTAAATTTTGATTAATTTTAAATATATGTCAAACCCCTATTTAAATTTTACATAAGAAATACCATCCGCATATAACTTCTTATTTCCCACACGACAATAGTTATTTATTAATATTATATATTAAATTCACATCGTTATATTATTTTTACGGTTCATTTCATGTAGCATTATCAAAGAAAAATAATATCTATAAATTTTTTATGAAATAATATATAATATTTATGATTTATTTCTCTATTTACATGGTCTATACATTGATCTAATAATGATTATTCACCTGGAAAATGTAAAAATATCAATTTTTAAATACCAATTACATAAAAATAATTGATTTTATTATTGCTTTAGAAAATTTTTATAAACATTCCAAAACCATAATGACTATATAAATAAAAAATGTGTACATAAAATTAATATTTATAACTATACATGTGTGGATTTAATGAGAAATGAGATATGTTTTTCCTTGAGGTATTAGTGTGCACATGCGCAAGAGCGATGTATTTAATTTCCAACCGATTGAAATTTTGTACTTGATGGTTTTTCTATAAATATAATATCAATTACTTAAATAAATAATGTTTATTTTGTTATGTAATAATGGTTATATAAAATTTATAATAGTTCATGAATAAGGTAACATGAATGAACTCATTTATGATGATTTCCTCTTCCTTGGGTATCCTCTATTGGATCACCCCTTATTCATTATTGGGTTGATATTTTAGAAGGAAAAAATCTATATGTAAGAACCCATTTTTGCACTCAGGAATGGATCCTTTAAATTTCGTTCTAAATCATTAAATTGGTACCAATATGGGTTCATAAGGAGTTAACAATGGTCTCATGCTTGTTCGGGGAAATATTGATTCCTGAAAACTATCTTTATGGGAAAACTGGCAATGTCCCAAGGTTAGTGTATGGTTCGTGCAAGATTTGGCTAACTGTGCCGATAGAAGGTTCTAGACAGAATGACCTAGAACATTTTTCACATGTTCATGAACCCTAACCATGAAAGTGCCCATTCTGGCTAGAAAACCATGCCCGGTTTGTGCATGGTTTATCAAGACATGCACAAACTATTTTCAGGGGTAAATTTACAATTTTTCCCTTAATGATCTATTAGATCCCTCCTTCATCCCTAATCCAAGAACCAGTTATATTATCTAGATTATCTTTTATTTTTGAGAATTTTGGATACCTACCCTTGGAATCAATATATCTCCTTCATCCTGGATCTGATTGAGCTTCCATTCATCACATTGGATGCGCGAAAGTAAGTACTCGAATCTGTTTATGCCTTTCATCTTCATTCTTTCTCTCAACCTATTTATTAGATATTAGCATTTTTCCTTTTTTTCTTATTTATACTCTGATACCATCAAAATCAAGGTCCCATACTAGTGGAGTATATTCCTACATGCCTAAGGTGGGTGGTCTATAAATCATCCCTCATGTTCGTTGATTTTTGGAATTCTCATGTCGGGCTCACTAATTTCATAAGATGACATTTATAGAATTTATATACAACACCTATAATCATTAGAACCATATGCATATGATCCTTCCATATATGTTATTAAATTTTGGTGGTTTTGACTATAACTCCATCAATCCCTTGTAGGATATTATTTCATAATTGGGTTTTTAGTATTTGACATGTTTGAACCATAGTTCAGGTGTGACTTTTTTTGAACCTTGTAATGGTAATATTTCCTATATTTAATGTATTGGTTTATATTTTTATTTTATAATTTCAAGTACCAAGTACGGATACCACTTAACCCTCTTATGTTATGTTCTTCAATAGATAATTAAATGTGAAATGGAAATTGGTATGTAAATTATGTGTATGACATGACCAGATTATATGTGAATGATTGATCGGTTTCATGTATGTAGCACCCCTTTCCTTGTTATTGGAAGATAGATGAATGTACCATAATAATTGAATATGCCTTAGCTGGATTTAATAAAGGTTTCATTCAACTTGGCCTAATCACAAAGTTGAATGGCGTGGATTGGACGATATAGACTTATTGATTGATTATGACTTGATTAAATGGTGAAAGCTACTTGACCGTATCAAACTAATGAAATCCAAGGCATGAACCTTTTGTTTCATGGTAATTGACCTATCACAATAAGAAAAATCAATGAATTAACCAAATGAAACATTACATGACTTTATTATCAAATAGCAATTTCTCGACTCAAGCTCTCCTTGGATTCTAATCGGAGAATTCCATGAGTACCCGAAAGCCCTATTCTGATTCAGAGATACTACATAGTAAGGATGAGTCCTACCAGGATCCTAATCCTTGTATATTTTTTGGATGTCTAGTATTACCCTATATTATCCCTTGAATTCCATTAATGATGCTTTGGATACACTTCTTAGATCCAGTATTGACACATAGGTTCCATGGTTACATCCCATAGGGCCCTGTCTCTGCATAGCCCCATTTTACCATGGATGATCACTATGGATTCGATACACATGTTATAGCAGAATTCCATGGAATATGATCATTGGAATATATACTTATCCATACTAAGGCTACAGTTTCTCTGAGATGGTGACCCTTGAGGTCAGTGTTTCCTTGGTTATAACCTTGGAACATCATTATTAAATGTCATTACAAGTTGTGTTGTCATAACTTGGAACCATCACTACTATTAATATGTGAAATATATATAAGCTAGTAATAATCAAATAATTAATTGATTACATTTTCAAACACCAACAGAGGGATGAAGCAGGTACATGGGTGTTTTGTTACATTATACTGATTTACATTATATATGCATGGTTGTACACTAATACATTTCCATTACATGGGTTGGATGTTATAGACACTGATTCTGATGGCCCAATAAGATTAATCTCACACCCTCTTCAGGCATCATTTGGTACCTAGATTAGATTATTTGATTGTAGTTATTGAAAAAGTGAAGCATACAACTTCAAACAATTGATTGTTTTCTATTTAGTAAGGTGCTTCATATTAGATGACTGAGGTGGATATTGGGAAGTATGGGATAGTCTTTTATTCCATTTATTAATTTGGGTATAATGTTATTCTTGATATCTTGTAACTATATTTTCTTATTTTCTAGTGACATGGCATATCATCGGTTTTTTAATTCTATTCTAGTTGTTTCAGTTGTTGTTATTATTGTCTCTATTTTCTATTGTGCCTTTTATTTACAAATATTTCTTCCACTATTTACCTATTTTTATATTCACATGAAACACTACACTTTTTTAATAAGGGAATAGTCTCCCCATAGACATACCTTAGTCCCTCAATGCTATTTGGAAGACTCTCTCATTCGTGGTGATATGCTTGAGGCTAGGTGGCCCAACGGGCTTGGGGAACCCATTTAGTGGCATTCGGGTTAGGAACGTCAGAAAGTGGCATTAGATGATTTTATTTTCTTTTCATGATTTACTATTTAGAGACAATATATTTTATATTATGAAATCTTAGGACTTCGTCATAAGTTCTTCTTGGGCATTGTGAACCTTGGATCGAGGTAAAATCCTTGTTACATAATATATAATTGTTGTTCTACATTATCTTATTACAATTGAAATTATTTTGATGATGAGTGATGCTCATGTTTTGTGGAATTTTTTATTATTACTCTAATTGAGGGTTTTCTTTCATCCTTTTCCCAATTATACGAGGTTTAGAAGTTTTGTTACATGCATCATTATAAGCACATAGTTTTAACATGTCTAGAAAATTGTCAATCCATATAGGTGCATTTCATTATATTTCATTACTTGATATGAAATTGATTATGGATTGATGATGTGATAGTTAGTTTATTCTAGTATTAATCATGTTTTTGATTGAGTTATTTCTTATCTCAATTCAAGATTTGTATGGGAACTCATGGTTTGGTATGTGTAATTTACCGAGTCAAGCCATTATTCTATAAATAAATTGGTGTTGTTTCTAGTGATTGGTGTATGTGCACTGATTCACTGAAAATGGATATCCATTATAAAGAGATTCGTAATTATAAAATGAAATGGTTTCACATCTTTATCCTACATTTTCTTATTTATGAGAGGTAATGGAGTGAACCTAGTAATTAAATGTAAATCAAAATGAAACATATACTTGATCACTTACAAATACATGGACATCAATGTTGGTAGTTGGGGTAGTATTCCTTGGGTAGTATGTTTTGGTACGTTCATCTTCTGGTAGTGATTTTATCATTTTGTTTAATCTTTTTCTAAGGAATGTGATTTGATATTATAGATCTATGCCACCACGAAGTCTATGTGTCATATTCCAGGAAGGTGGTAATGACCATGTTTTTGAAATGGTGGTCCCTAAGCTGCTAGTATTACCTCCAGGAGTGCCACTTGTGGCACCGCCTACTATACCTGATTTGGGAACTGACATCCATGTTCATGATAGTTTCCAATATCTAATTCATTCCACACTTGGTGATCCTTTTCTTCCACCTACTATGGATGATCAGAACCATGAGCTCTAGCGATAGAATCCTCCAACCCTTTCAAGTGATGGTGGTCTAAAGGCTTCTGATTATTGGACCGAAGCCACCCAATCTATCATTGAGCATCTGGATATGCCTCCGGGGATGAAGTTCAATATTTCCACATACATGCTTAGGAATTCAACCAAGCACTTGTTGGATTTGATTACCCAGACTGGTCATCATTAGGCCATGTTATGGGAGGATTTCAAGACAACCTTCTATGATTAGTACATTCCTCTGATGCTGAGATCTCACAGATACAATGAGTATATAAATCTCAAGAAGTGTTCTATATTTATCCTGTATTATTAAGTGTGTTTCATAGAGTTGCATCACTTTTCACCTCTTCTAACCAGTGATGAGATTTCAAGTGATAAAATCTACGAGGATGGCCTCCAATACACCATATTTATTAAAGTTAATGTATTTATCTTCCATACATTTTCTATAGTAGACAATCAATATTCTATCCCTGGGTGAAACCAAAGGGATGAAAATAGTTCAATGTATTGAGGATCAATGTTGTGATAGTCTAGCAATTTTTCTTATAGATGGAAGTAATCCGTTAAAGATTCTTATTAGGTAAGTGACACCCAGAGTGCATGTTTCAATAGTTCTAATGTGTTTCATCAGTTTGGACTATAGGGTAATTCGAAGCCTCGGTGTGATAAAGACCCACTGGAGTGTCGGTCTTTCACCTGTATGGGGCATCACCAGCATTTCAATAGGACCTTTCCACAAACATCAAGTGGGAAATAATTAGCACCAACTCCGCAATCAGGAGTGAGTTATTTTATGAAATGTTAGGTGGGGAGTTGGAATAGCACCGTTTGGTCTGGTCGAGGAGGAGGTTGTTGCTATGGTGTCTAGACCCTAATAACCAGTATCACCAGCAGAATAGTTATGATCATGGTAGTCCCTCTGTTGCACAAGCCCATGGATCAGGCCAGTTGAATGCACTACACCTGATACATGAGGATCATGATGTGGGACCATTTACAGTATGAGGTACTATTCTGGTGTCATCTACCACAATATCTTCTTTATTTAATACTGGTTCTTCAAAATCATTCATATTCTTATCTATAGTAGAAATTATCAAACTATAGATACAATATTTCTATGGTGTAATGACCCTTGATACGCTTTTAGGGGTATGAGGAAAGAGTATACAACAGTTTAAGGACTATCCCCTTGAGGAAGGTAGTTTCCCTTTCTTATAGAACCTCTTTGTCCTCAAGAATATGTGTTTCAATGTCATTCTCCAGAAGGATTTGGTAGACCAGTATCACTCTTTTATATGAAGCTATTTTCTTAGGGTATGTTTTACATCACCAGAGGCCAATAGTTATCCACATAAATATGATTGGAATGTCTAGGATGGTAGAGCACGGACAGAGCATCATAGTCTTGGTAGAGTGACTACCCAGATAAAAAAAATCTCTTCATATAGTATTAGGGTTTATGTAACGCTAGTTTTCCTCCAGTAGTGGATCATTTCAGGAATTTCTTTACTAATGACTTGTATATCATACCACCTGAGGGAGAGGTAGAGTTTACAATCGAGCTTGTTATGGGATCTCCTCCAGTATTCATTCCTTCATATAGGATGTCACCAACATAACTTCAAGTGCACAGGTGTACATTAGATGATCAAGTGTCCAATGGATTTATAGGTTTATGTACATCCTCTTGGGTGTTGCTCGTGCTTTTTTCCAAGAAGGTGGATGGAACCTTTGTTCTATGTGAGGATTACAGACTGTTGCACCAGCATTCAATCAAGAACTATTATCTGCTTCCTCTAATAGATGATATCTTTGACAAGATCCAAGTAGAAATGGTCTTCTCCAAGATTGACATGAGATCTTGTTATCATTAGGTGAAAGTCAATCCATCATATATACCTCGTACAACTTTTTTAGTAGGTATTTCCTTAATGAGTATCTGGTTATGTCATTCGGTCTTACGGATGTGCCAACTATTTTCTTGGATCCGATGAATATGGTTTTCCACATATATTGGGACTCTTTTTTCATAGTCTTTGATGTTGAAATCTTTATGTATTCTCAAACTCATAGAGGCCATGCTAATCATATTGAGATTGTTCTGAGTACACTAAGAGAGCACCAAGAGTATCTGTTGACCCTTAAAAGGTTAGTGTTGTCGTTTTCGAGGAGTATTCCGTAAACATGATTGATACGAGGAGTTTATTAGGACTGGATAGATATTACAATAATTTCATTAAATAATTTTCACATCTTTATTCCCAATTTAAAGGTCTTACAAGGAAGGGTGTCAAGATTATATGGTTAGAAACATGTGACAAATCCTTTCAGAAGATTAAATAGAGGTATTAATTGGCTCAAATTCTGACTTTTCCAGACCAAGTTATAAGTTATACTATGTTCTATGATGCATTAGGCATTGTACTAGGGGCAATGATGATGCATGAAGATAGATTCATTGCATATGTATCTCTTATTTTGATGCCTCATGAGAGAAATTACATGGAATATGTCCTGGAGATAGCAACAGGTGTACATGCCTTATATTGCATGACAAATTAACTGTTGGGTGAGTTCTTTGTGGCGTACACGGACCACAAGTGCCTCAAATATATCTTTGATCAGCGTTACGTGAACTGCATAAAGTTATATGGGTCAAATATCTAAAATCCTTTGATTTTTATCATTCTTATATGCATAGGAAATGACATGTGGTTACAGATTCCCTAAGTCAAAAAACAGAGGAACATGTAGTATGTGAAGCTAGTTATGAATGGAATTTAATGTTCCTCTTTTCTGAGATGCATCTAGAGTTTCAGGACAGTCATTACTTGTCTTACCTCTCATCCTTGATAGTTTCCCCATCCCTACATGAGAAGGTGAAGGGTGAAAGTCATTAGATTTGGAATGCATGGTTCTCCTTGAGAGAATATCGGAAGATAACCTACCCCCGGATTAGTATATGGACCAAGAAGACATCATGAGTCTACGTGGATGTATCATGGTTACAACAGATATGAGATATGATTTAATGAAAGAGTCGCATGCCTCTCAGTGGGAAGTTCATCCACACATCTTGAAGATTTATTAGGACATATGGTGCCAATATTGATGTCTGTGATAGAAAAAACAAATAAGAGGCTTTATGAATGGGTATTCCACCTGTCAGTAGGTTAGGGATGAGCACAAGAGACATGTAACCTTGTTATAGCCTCTACCAGTCCTATAATGGGAATGGGAAGATGTTTCCAAGGATTTTGTAGTCAGCCTACCTAGGTCACTGAGGGGTCACGAGGATATAATGGTAGTCGCTGACCGAATAATGAAATAATACCAATTCATTCCTTTTTAGGAGACTTTATCAGTTGATGAGATGGGAAAAAATTATGTCTATGAATTCATATGACTCTATGGGGTCCATTGTACTATCATTTTAGATAGGGATTCATGTTTCACATCATGGTTTAGGTTGGGTTTTCAAAAGGCTATTGGAATACAGGTTCTTTTAAGCACAACATTTCTCCCTTAGACCGATGGACAATCCGAATAGATGGTACATGTTCTAGAGGATATGCGTTGAGCATTTGTCCTTGATTTCGGCGATTCATGGGAGAAGTATATCATTCAATTTTAGTACACCATTAATAATATATTCTAGGAGACAATCGAGATGGATCCTTTTGAGGTCTTATATTGTAGGCGATGTCATTAAACTTTGTGCTGGATAGAGGCATGTGAAGAAACACTACTTGGTCCTCATCTCGTTCAAGATAATTTAGAGCTGGTTTAACTAATTATAAAGCATATGACTATTGATCTATCTAGAGATAAATCTTTTGATGACAGCTCTCGATTACCACTTGAGATTGAGGATGGAGATCTTGTTTTTCATTGAGTATCTCCTAGGCTGGGGTATAAATGGTTATAAAAGTAGGGAAAGATGTGGCCTTATTATGTTGGGTTGTTTGAGATTATAGAGAAAGTCAGTTTGGTTTCCTATTGGTTTCTATAACCTCATATACACTATTATATGCATGATGTCTTCCCTATTTCATAGCTTCAAAATTATCATGTTGATCCATCTCAAACTTTTGATCTTGAAGAGGAAGAGTTAGATGTTGATTCTACATTAAAGGAGTACCAAGTACCCATTGTTGACCAGAGAACGTGGGATCTATTAGGATTATATATCCCTCTAGTAAGGGTGATATTCTAGGAATATAACGTAAAATATTAGACTTGGGAGAGGGAATATGATGTACATGTTGAGTGACCAAAGTTGTTCTCAGATAGTGTTTCTCCACCATTGGAAAGTGAACATGGGAACATGTTCCTTTTAGGGGGAGGAATATAAGAAAAAAAATTTAACTCATGTATCGATCCATTAAATTTCATTTTAAAACCTTATATTGGGACTAACATGGATGACAAGTGAATTAGAAAAGGTTGAAATGGTGTCCGGGGAATGATTAATGCCCGAAACCCATATTTTTGGGAAAACTATTCATGTATCATAGTTAGAGAATGGTTGGTACATGGTTTGGCTAACCGAGAAGATGGAAATTTCCAGACATAATGAGTTAGCATAGTTAGTTCATGGTCTTCTGGCCTAGCTGTGAAAATCCACCTTCAACGTAGGTAATTATGCGGACAAACCAGGGACATGCTACTTTCCAGGTAAATTTTCCAATTTTGATCGTAAGGATATATTATATCATTCATTCTTCCATAATATTATAACTAGTGGGACTAACCTATTTGTATCCCATATTGGAGAATTTTGAAGACCTAGGGTAGGAATCAAGATATCTCATTAATTTAGGATCTAATCGAGCTTCCATTTGTCACATTAGATAAGAAATGGAAAGTAAACAAGTCTATTTAATCATTTCCACTTCTATCTTACTCTCGACCTAATTATCAAGTAGTGAACATTTTCCTTTTTATCTTAAATCTCATATGATCTGTGCCAGATCAATGGCTAATATTAGAGGAGGATATTCATACAAGCCTAAGGTTGTCAGTATATAACTCATCCCTCTAGTTCATTTATTTTGGAATTGTTTTGTGGGCCCCATTGATTACATTGGATTCCATTTTTTTAATTTATATTCAATGATTATAATCATTTGAACTCTATGGATATTTTCTTCCCATATATGTGATTAATTTTTGGTGTTTATGACCACAAATCGATCGATGCAATGAAGGAGGTTATTCCATAATTGGGATTTTAGTATTTCACATGTCCGAACCATAATTCGGGTGTGTCTTTTCTTTACCCTTTTGAGGGAAAGCTTTTATAAATTCAATGTATTTGTTTATGTTGTGAATTTTATAATGTACCATACCATGTATCAATACAACATGACTTGCCTAAGTTAATTTCTTCAATTGATAATTAAATGTGAAATGGAAATTGGAAAGTATGTTAAGTATATGACATGACACGATTTAATTTCAATGATTTATAGGTTTCATGTCTATAGAACCTCGTAAAAAATTATCCAAAGGTAGAAGAATATGACTTAATTATTGAATATTCCTTAAATGGAATTAATAAAGGTTACATTCACCTTATCCTTGTCACACTAATAAAAGGCAAGGAGTGAACCTGATGGACTTATTGATTAATTATGACTTGATTAAATAGTGCATGCTACTTGAAATTATCACACTCTTGAAATGAAAGGCTCGAACCAAATTAAATATTTGTTTACATAACAATCAAATAGTAATGGCATGTCTCAAGCTCACTTTGGATTCTGATCAAAGAATTCCATGAGCACTTGAGAACCCCATTCCGATTCAAGGATATGGCTTGAATAGGATGAGACCCACCAAGATCAAGATCCATGTATATTGTTTATATGCACAGATAGACACTATAATATCCATTAAATATCATTTAAGGATTCCTTGGATACACTCCTTGGATCCATCATTAACAAGTAGGTTCCATGCATACAACCCATAGAGCACTATATCTGCTTAGCACCATTTTACATTGGACTATAACCTTGGATTCAATAGGCATATTATTGTGGAATTTCTTGGAATATGCCCCTTGGATTACACTCTTGTCCTTATCTGAGCTACAGTTATTAATATTTTGGTGACCCTTAAGCTCTAATTTTCCTTGGTTATTACCATGGAACATCATTATTAAATGTAATTACAGGTTTATTCCCATAACATGGAACCTTAACTACTGTAAAAATGTGACTTATTTATAAAATGGTAATAATAAAATGATTATTTTTTTACTAGTTCATACAGTAGTCAAAGGCTGAAACAGTTACTTGGGTATTTAGTTACATTGTACTTATATACATTATATATGCATTCCTACACACTATTATATTTCTATTACAAGGGCCTGATGTTATAACCACCATTGGTGGTTTCCAACTTAGATTTATCTCACACTCTCTAGGGGTGACATTTGGTACCCTGAGTAGTTTACATGATTTCAAGTGTTGAAAAAGGGAATCACATGACATAAAACACTTGATTTATTTCTTTTTAGTAAGGAACTCGATCAGGGATGACTAAGCTAGGGCTCATGATTATTGAAATATTCTTCAATTTAATTTGTACATATGGGGAACATATTATGCTTTCTATATTGTAATCCATATTTTCATTTTTAATACTATCATGACATATCATCAGTTTTTGAATGTTATTACAGTTATTTCATGTTTTTGTTACTATTGTCCCTATTTTCCTATATGCATTCTATTTTCTGATATTGCTTCCACTATTTACTTCTGTTCATATTCACCTGATGCACTACACATTCTAATTGAGGGAATAGTCTCCCCATAGACACAACCTAGGCCCTCGTTGCTAGTTGCCTGCCTCTGGAATTCAGGGAGATTCACTTGAGGCAAGGTGGATCACCATGCTCAAGGAGCCCATTCAGTGACATCCGGGTTTGGGATGTCACACAGTGGTATTTGTGTAGTATATTTTCATTTCATGATATTCTATTTTGAGACAATATATTTTAGATTAGGAACACTTAGGACATGATAATAAGTCATTCTTGGGCATCACAAACCTAGGTTCGGGGTAAAAGACACATCACCGAAAATATAATTGTTGTTCTTATTTTCCATATTGGTATTGAAATTATTTCACCATTGGGTGACACACATGTTTTATGGAGTTATTGATTACTACTACGATTGAAAATACTCTTTCATCCTTGGACAGATGATATGATTTAAAGGAGCATTGTTAAATGCATCATTATAGGAACCTAGAATTTTATTGTCATGCATATTAGCATCACATTTAGGAGCATTTCAATTTTTTCACTGCTTGATATGGATTTGATTATTGAGTGATACTGTGATAGTTAGTACATACTTGTATTACTCCTGGTTGTGATTGAGTGATTACATGTCTCAATTGATGAGGTGTATAGGACCTCATGGGGTTGGATGAGTAATTTCCAGAGTCAATCCATTAGGCAATAAAAAAATGTGTATTGTTTCTAGTTATAGGTGTATGGGTAGTAATTGAGTAGAAATGGTTATCCATTATAAAGGGAATTAAAATTATAAAATGAAATGGTTGCATATCCTTATCCCGCATTTTCATTTTTATGATAGGTAATGGAGTGATGTTGGTTATTAAATTTAAAACAAAATGAATCATATACTTTCTTGTATACTGATACATGGTCATCTAAGCAGGTATTTTGGGTAGTATGACTTGGGTAGTGAGTATTCTTACATTCAGCTTCCTCTAGTGAATCTAACTTTCTAATTAATATTATTCTAAATCATTTTCTTGTCAATTTTATATCAATTCCACCAGGATGTCCTCATTCAATATTCCAGGAAGGTGGGGATTACCATGATCTAGACGTGGGGGTCCTTATGCTTCCAGTCTTACCTCCCAGTGCGCCACTTGAGGTATCGCCTACTATAGCCGATTTTGGCACTTCCACCCAGATTCGTGATAGTTTCCTAGATATGTTGCAGTCCATGCATGTGGCCCCCCAACATTCACATATAATGGATGATATGACTTTCGAGTTCTAGCAACATCATCCCCCTACCTTTTTAGGGGACAAAGATCTATAGGCTACTGGGTCTTGGATAGTATAAAATCTATCTATCAATGAGCATCTAGAGATGCCTCTATATTGGATGGTCAATATTTCCACATACATGCTTCGAGATTCAACCATGTGCTGGTGGGATGTGATTAACTATGCTGGTTTCCATTTGGGCATGTTATGGGATGATTTATTGAAATATTTCTTTGATCAGTTCATTCCTCAGATATTCAAAGATGGAAGAGCCATGGAGTTCAGGAATCTCAAGCAGGGTTTGATTTCTGTCATGAAGTATTTATTGTGTTTCACATAGTTATAGTTCTTTTCACCACTTCGAGCAGTTGACGAGCATTCACATGCTAGATGTTTGGAGGATGGAGTCCATTATGCCATCAGTATTTAGGTGAATGTATTTCTCATACCTAACATTAATTCAATAGTCAATCATACTCTTATCACTGATCACAACTTGAGGGATTTAAATAGTTCTGGGTCTATAAGATCAGTGATGCGTTAGTCTAGTAGTTCATCAAATGGAATGAATTGTTTTATTGAGGTTTATCATTAGGTAATTGACAACTAGGGTGTCCATTTTGATAGCTCTAAAGTATTTCACCATTGTGGAAGACATTTTCATTCAATGCCTCAGTGGGATAAATACCCATTTGAGTGTTGTGATTTCTGCCATATAGGGAATCATTAGTTCTTATGTAATACCTTTACACCCACTTAGAGTGGAAAATAATCAACAAAAATTCCACCTTCATGAGAGAGTTATTCTACACCGTGCCAGGAGGGTAGTTGGAATAGCACTAGTAGGCCTTGTCAAGGAGGACATCAAGGTCATGGTAGTCAAAATCCTGATAACCATGAGCATCAATATAAAAATTATGATTGTGGTAGTCCATATGTTACATAGGTTTGTTAATCGGGCCACTTGAATTCATTATAGTCGATACCCAAGAATCTAGTTGTGGGACCATCTATGGTACGAGGTGCTAGTCTTGTGGAATCTACAATAGTATCTTATTTAATTCATATAGGTTCTTAAAAATCATTTATCTATGTATCTATAGTGGAAGGACTCATATGGTAGAAATAATATTAATAGTGTCTAATGACCCTAGATACACTGTTAGGGGTAAGAAAAGAGAGTATATGCCAGTGTAGGGACTATCTACTTGAGGTAGGTAGTTATGCTTTCTTATGGAACCCCTTTGTTCTCAAGATTATAGGATTCGATGCCATTCATTGGATGGATTGTCTAGTTCACTATCAAAAATGTTTAGAATGATATCGCTATAGGGTATATTTTTCATCACCCAAGGGTATCAGTTATCTACATAAGGGTGAGTGGAATGTATAGGATGGTCGAGTGGTACCAGAGCATCGTGGACTAGGTGGAGTGAGTTCCCATATAGAAAATATCTTCATGGTGGATTATGTTTTATGTAAGAATTATTTTCTTCCAGTAGTGGATAATTTTAGGGATGTCTTATTTGATGATTTTTTGGTTTCTTCTTAAGATAGTGGTAGAGTTTATAATCATGTCTTTTCTAGGAGCATCTCCAGTGTAAATTCCTCCATAATGGAGGGCACCAACAAGGATTCATGTTCTTAAGAACTAGTTATATTATTTCGTATTCAAAGTCTTTATATGACCCAATATATCTCCTCAGGGTTCACCTGTGCTTCTTTTAATGATGGGTGATGTAACTTTACGTCTATTCATGGATTTTATATTTTTGAACCAGCTTAGGGTCATGAAAATTTATTCACATCCTCAAATCGATGATCTATTTGACTAGCCCTATGGACCAATGATTTTCTCCATGATCGAGCTGAGATCAGGTTTTCCTCATATGCGATTCAGGCCATCAGACATGCCTCATTCAGCTTTTTTGTAGTAGGTATGATCTTTATGAATATCTTTTTATGTCATTAAGTCTTATGAATGGGACCACCATTTTCATGACTCTAATGAATAGGTTTTTTAACCCCTATTATGACTCTTTTTTCAAAGCCTTTATGGATGAAATATTTGTGTATTCTCAAACTAGTAGTGACCATTACAAACATCTTGAGATCATTCTGAGTACACGGAGAGAGTATCCGATTTATTCCAATGTTCAAATTTCCACTTGTGGATCGACAGAGTTCACTTATTTTGTCATATTATCTCAAATTCAGAAGTATCTTTTGACACAAAGAAGGTTAGTTCTGTAGTTTCCTAGGGGAAGCCCAAAGACATGTTTGATTTATAGATATTATTGTGACTGATTAGATATTACAACCATTTCATACATGACTTATCATGTATTTATTCAATCCTTACTTTTCTTAAGAATAATGGTGTCATGTTCATAAGGTCAGAAGCATGTGAGAAAGCAATTTAGGAGCATAAAGGGAGGTTTGAATTTGCACCTATTATGACTCTTCCATAGCTAGTTATAGGTTATACCATCTTCTGTGAGGTATTATGCATCGACCAAGGAGTAGTTTTAATGTAGGAAGATAGATTGATTGCGTACGGATCTCAATAGTTGTGAAATCATGAGTGAAATTACCCGTTGCATGACCTTATGATAGAAACATATGTTCATGTCTTACTTTGTTGGAGATATTATCTATTAGGTGAGTTATTTTTGGTGTACAAATACCACAAGAGGCACAAATATATCTTTTCTAATCATTAATTAAACCTCATATCAGATCGAATATCTACAATTCCTTGATTTTCTGCATCCCTGTATTCCTGGGAAGGGCAATGTTGTTGCAGATGCATTTTTTCCGAATACTAATGAACATATATTACAAGAAGCCAGTGATGAATGGAATATAACGGCCCTCATTTTTATGCTGCATCTAGAGATTTGTGATAGTCATGATAACTCTTTACTTTAATCCATGATAATTCCCTCTTCCCTCCTTTAGATGGTGAAGGGGAGACAATTTTCATATCCATAATTCCTTGTTCTCCGTGAGAATATATTAGGAGATAACCCACCAACAGATTGGTTTGTGTACTGAGACGACATCTTACATCAATGGAGATTTGTCTGGGTTCATATAGATATTAGAGTGGAGATGATAAAATAGTCCCATGTATCTCAGTGAGAAGTTCATCCAAGAATCTCACAGATGTATCATGACATGAGATGTCTGTATTAGTGGAATATGATGAAACATCAGATATATGGATTTATCAATAGGTGTTACATCTATCTGTAGGTGAATGTGGATCACCAAAGTCTTGTAGGGTTATTGAAACTACTCCATGTCCCAAAATGGGAATAGAAAGGTGTTTCCCTGGATTCTGTAGTTGGGTTACCTAGGTCACCAAGGGGGTAGTTATTCTATATGGGTAGTCATTGACCGACTAAAAAATAATTCCACATAATTCCTATTTGGGTGAAAATCATAGTTGATGATCTTGGAATACTATATGTCTTTGAAATCATATGACTCCATGGGGTCCCTTCTACAATAATTTTAGATAAGGATTCTCATTTCACATCATGGTTCTTGTAGGCTTTGTAAAAGTCTATGCGAACATAGGTTCTTTTATACAGCGAATTTCGCCCTTAGAATAATGGGAAATCAGAAAAAGAGTACAAGTTCTAGAGGATATTCTTCGAGCATGTGTCCCTGCTTTCGGTTTCTCTTCAATTAAGTATATCCATATCGATGATTTCACTGATAATAATATCTTCCAGGAGAAAATTCAGATGGTTCCTTTTTTGGGATTAAATGGTAGGCCAATCCATTCAACCCTTGGTAGGATAGAGGTGGTTGAGTTATCCATACTCGATCACAGTATCATTCATGAGACATCAGAGCAGCTTTATCTAATCAGAATGATTATGACTAATACTCAGTCTGGAGAGGAATCTTATATCAATCACCATCGATGACCACTTGAGTTTGATTTTGGTTATCATTTTTTTCTTCATGATTCTCCTAGGATACGGAATATATGGTTTTGAAAGTAGTTAAACCAATCATCTTATTATGTAGGGCCATTTTGGATTCTAGACAGTGTTAGTCTGGTAGCTTATCAGTTACCATTTCCATAGAGGTACCATGTCATGCATGACATCTTCTAAGTTTCACATCTTTTCTAGTATCATGTTGATCTGTCTAATAATTTTTATCCTGAAAAAGTTGAGTTAGATGGGGATGATACCTTTATGAGTATCTAGTATGTATCATTGACCAGATTATGAATGCCCTCTAAGGTCATTTTCTCCCTCTAGTATGGGTGCTATGGTATAACGCCTGCCTATATGATGTAAATTGGGGAAGGCAAGCTGATGTATGTTTCCAATATCTAGAGTAGCTCACTGGTAGTGTTTCTCCATCCTTTGAAGGTTTTTTTCGGGGGGGGGGGGGGAGTTATTTTAAGGGGGGAAGATTGTAAGAACCTGTTTTTTCAATCAGCTATGTATCCTTTAAATTTCACTCTAAATATTTACTTTGGACCTAATTTGGATGAGTAATGTGTTAGTAATAGTATTAGTTGTTTCCAAGGAATTTTTGAATCCCAACCCCCATATTTTTTGGAAAACTGGCCATCTCACATAGTTAACGCTCAGTTGGAACATGATTTTCCTAACTATGAAGATGGAAATGTCCATATTGAACCATATAGAATATTTTGTGCTTGATCGTATGGAAAAACTGTGCACATTCCCTTTCTTCCCTAGTATTCATTCACAGTTTTCATATGGTTTTCAATATGTGCAAAAAATCCATGGATAGTCTATTTTCTAGGGTAAATTTCAATTTTTCCATATTGATATCTTAGATCCATCCTTCTTCCCAAATCCCTGAACTAGCAGTATTAACCTATTTCTCTCTAATCATGCTGGATGCGCAACTGTAAGTAATAAAGTCCATTTAATCCACTCCTCTTCTATATTTCTCACGATATTGTAATTAGGGTATGATCATTTTTACATTTTTTAGATCTACTCTAATATGAGGAAAATTAAGGGCCAATACTAGAGGACGATAGTTGTACAAGCATAAGGTGGGAGGTCTATAACTCATACCCAAAGTTCATTTCTTTTGGAATTGTTGTGTGGCCCTACCAATTTCATCAGATTCAGTTTATAGAATTTATATTCCATTCTGATAATCATTGAAACCATATGGATATTCACTATCCATATATGGGATTAAATTTTGGTTGTTCTTACCACAAATCCAACCATTCCATGTAGGATGTTAGTCCATAATTATCTTTTTAGTATTTAACATGTTTAAACCACCATTCGGGTGTGAATTTTATTGAAAATTATAAGGGTAAGATTTCCTATATTAAATGTCTTGGTTTATATTTTTAATTGAATAATGTAAATTACCATGTAGGAAAACCACTTGACCCACCTATGTTGACTGCTTCAATTGATAATTAAATTTGAAATTGAAATTTGAAAGTATATAAAGTATATGACTTGACCAGATTAAATGTGAATGATTGATGGGTTTCATGTATGTAAAACCCCATACCACATTAATGGAAGGTTGTGGAATAGGAATTAATTATATAATATGCCTTAAATTGAATTAATAACTATTTCATGCTAGTTGGATGTGTAACACTAATGAAAGATAAGTCCTGAACAAAATGGACTTATTGATTAATTATGACTTGATTAATAGGTTTCATGCTTCTTGGCCATATCTATCATTTTAAAGGAAAGTCTTGAACAAACGGTTTCATAGTATTTGACATTATCACACCAATTAAATGCATGGATGGAACCAAATTAAAAATTACATGACTTTATAACCAAATAGGAATGTCCTGACTCAATCATTCCTTGGATTCTAATCAGATAATACTATAACCACCCGAGAACCCCATTCTGATTCCAAGATAGAGCTTATATAGGTTGAGACCAAATTAAATCATGATCCTTGTGTATTATTTAGATGCCCAGTATGATACTGTAGGATCCATTCAACTTCAATAAAGGATACGTTGGATATACTCAGTGGATCCAACATTGAAAAGTAACTTCCATGGTTATAGCCCAAATGGACCTATCTCTTCATAGACCTATTTTACCTTGTATGATCAGCTTGGATTAGTTTGGAAACATATTTTGTAATCTTGAGGGATGAAGTAGGTACTAGGTTATTTAGTTACATTATACTTTTTTACTTCGAGTATGTTACATGATTTCAGGGGATGAAAAAGGGCATTATACGGCTTTATACACATGATTTCTCGCTATTTAGTATGAATCTTGAAAGGAGATCACCTAGCATGAGCTCAAGATGCTTGGGAATGTTTTGATTTCCTTTATAATTATATGGAACATGTTATTCCAGGTATCATGTATCCATACATTCCAGTTTTCTAGTGGCGTGACATATCATTATTTGATGAATGATACTCTAGTTGTTTTAGTTATTGTTATTGTTGTCTCTAATTTCTGTTGGGCCTTGAATTTAATTATATTGATTCTACTATTTACCTGTATTTATATTCACCTATTGTGTTAAACTTTGGTAATGAGGTCATTTTCTCCCCATAGACACACCCTCAAACCTCTCTACTAGTCGGATGCCTCTGGCATTCATGGAGATGTGTAGGAGGCCATATGGACAATCGGGCTAAGGGCACCCATTTAGTGGTATCCGAGCATGGGATGTCATAATATAGAAAATGGAAAATGTCTATATGGTTTTACATGGTTATAAATTGGTTGATATAACATGATCAATGTGTGTGGATATGTGAAGGTGGTGAAAGACACCTTTTATAATTTAGGATAGTGGCTCACTTTTAAATACAATAAATTTGTAAATAATAAAATAGAATTTATCATGGTTGTATGAAACCAAGGAAACCATAATTTGAATGTAATGTAATATTTATAGATATATAATAAATTAATAAATATAATTTTTTGGTTTTGTGTTATTTTAAATATTTTATTTTATTTGAAATACATCCTTACTATTTTTTACCCTTACTTTGGTGAGTAAATTTTCCCATGGTTATAATTATTTGTTAGAGAAAATAAAACTGGAATCATTACCCAATTTTAGTAATATGTTTACAAATAACTAATATGTCGTTTCATATTCAATTTCCAAAGGTTGTGAACATTACATTAAATTCATGTATCAAAAAATAATTGAATTTTTCTATTAAAATTAAATTTTAATCCTAAAAATTATTTTACAACATATTCAAGTGTAGTGTTGATCCTCATGAAACCTATTAGTGTATTAATAAAAAATGGTAATTATTTTACTTTAAAACCAATACTTAATTAAATTTAATATTTTAAAAACGTATTAAAGAAAATTTTAAAAAAGAATCCATATTTTTAAAACATCACTTTGGATTTGATATTCGAATCATTGGATGGACTTGTCAAAAAATATTTTTAAATATTATATTTTAATATTAAAACATATATTTGATCTATTATAAAGGATAAAAAAATCATGTCATTATTATAACATTATGATTTTATAAAATTGGCAGTGTATGTAAAAACTATATTTTTTACTATTCAAAAAAATCCCCAGTTTAAAAAAACTAAAAAATTAAACCATTGATAAATTTACCAAGATAAATTCACAAATAAAATAAATTTAGAAAATTAAAATTTTAAAATTACAATATTGAAAATAAAAAAATAAAAAAAATGATGTGTTAAAAAGATTGTTTTCCAAGGTAGAATTAAATATACATTCTCTATTAATGCTTGTTATTTCATACATATTACTAACATATCATCCATTTAATTTATTCAATATATTATATTAATTCCATTCTTTCAATGTAATAACTTTATAAAAAATTTACTTTAAAAAAGCATTTAGAATAAATTTAGTTTTCTATATTGTAATAATTCAAATTTTTTAATAAAGTCATTTCAAAATGTTAAGGAGTTTAAATAATAATATATTCATGAAAATATTAATAGATATATCAAATTATTGATTTATTCTATAAATTATGGGTAGAAATTTTGTTTTCATTAATGATATTTCCTTGAAATACTATTTCTCTTATTTTCATGAGATAGATGATATTGTTTCCTGAATATTAATTATGCCCTTTTATCATGACACACATGAGAAAATTACCACAATATAAATTAAAAATGGAGTAATGATTACATTCCATTATTAATATGATTATAGAAGGATGATACCCCTATTTTGAGGATAAGATATATCATTGTCTCTGAATGGTTAATGATGAGGTTAATCGATATGATATGATATATGCAGTGATAGTTACATTTCCATTATTATAATATTTCAAAATAATCATACAAGTATTTTACATATTCATTAAATTTCACCACTAATAATTTTATAGTGTAGCTCACCCAATATAATAAATGATGATATGATATTTAGTTTCCTTTCATAAATAATTATAGATAAAAATTTACTTTATTTTATATAGAAAATAAATTAACTTTATTATGTTTCTTTGTTAGTGGTTTAGCATATAAAATTTATTATTATAGAATGAATCACTATTTTTATTATTAAAATAGGCATGTTAAACATTTTAAGTGAATTAGTTAGAAGAAATAATTATAATATTGATTCTTTTTATTTTATAATATTTATGTATAATTTTATGTCATCATATGTAATATATGGGTTTGTTACCTTGGGGATATACTTGTACTACCACACTAATATATACATGCATGGTAATTTAATTATTGAAACTTCATGTCATTTGAGTGTATTTAACAATGTTAATCATACTCACAACCATCATGAAAAATATGATTGTATTTTGAGAATTTCTGTCTCGTGATTGTGTAATGCATAAGGGTCCAATATCAATTATTTTTGGATAAAGATCATGTAATATTATATATTGATATGTTGATTAATGAAAAATAGGTGACATTTTAATAATTTATAAATTATATTTTTTTCTTCTATTTATTTTTGGGACATTATTTTTTGTATAATATTATGAAATAGGGTGATCATGATTCTTTCATATGTTTGATATTCCTCACATTATATTTTAATAATCTATGAATAATTAATGAAACTATGGAAGGTTTTATTTTATATATTTTTAGATATTTTTTAGCATTTTTATTTAATTATGTAATAATTTATCCAAATTCTCATGATTATGTATTCATTTATTATTATTGATTTTGTTATTTTAAATTTTTATTAAATAGTGTTAAGAATGAATATTTATATATATATAATAATTATACAGTGAAACTTCAAATTTTTATCCATCAACATGAAATGTGTGAATATTTATGGGATGATTTATAAGTTTGAGTCTGGAACTATAGTTGTGTATCGTATTGGAATTTTATAAAATAGTAGCTATAAAATTTCTGTTATCATTTTAAAAATAATTCTATATTTGTATAAATAATCAATGGAATTAATAAACATTATAAGTATTTAACAAATATAACTAAATAAAATAAGTGTAGTAGAAAATTATATTATAATGTATGTTTAATATATAATTTATTACTAATTTATTAATTATTGGAAACTATTTTGAAATGGAATTTTTTTAACATTAAATTTTATCCTTGGTTAATATGTAATAAACATGTTGAATCAAAAACAATTTCCATTTCCAGATGTTTAATTTCTCCAATTTAAATTCATGTATATTATTATTACTATATTAGTGATTTCTAAGAAATAAAAACAATAATACTATCATAAAACTGCTTAACCTAAATTAAAAAAATCTTTTGTTAATTAAAATAAAATAATAATTAATTTATATATTAATAGATAAATTAATGGTGATGTCTAAATCGATATTATGTGTCTTCTTCAAGACACTATATATTATTATGTTGAGGGAAAATTGATTACCCAAGCCCATATTTAATTAGCCAATGGGCTTTGACTATACCAGAAAAGCGTATCCAGAGGTGAAACCCTAGACCATTTTTTCAAAAAAAAAGTTCATGAAACAAGTACCACAGACCCAAAACATCCATTACATATCCTCAAAATCAAACCCATCACCACCTCCATGATAAGAAGATTCTTCCAGAGTTGTAGACTTCCACTTCGAACATCAATACTTCTTTAGAACTTTAGCTTAATTCCTTCTCAGATTCAACCACTCCGATGAGAGAAACTCAGTAGAATATTGCATATTCCTGACAGAAGATCTGGTATTCATTATCATTGACATATAGGAGTAGTCTTTCCTTAGCTTCCCTCATGATAGAGAAATTATACTTTCCTTGGTCACCGACCACATCCTATTCCCCCTGGACGATGTAATGGGCCCTGACTATAATCATGATGGAAAATATTAAAAAATGGACCCATATTAACTTTATACATGAAATTAGAAATCACTAATATTCCAATGAGTAATTAAATATGGCAAGGACTTAATAAATGTAAACAAGAAAATATATAAAGATAACCTATAGTTAATTTTGAAGAAAACACATAACATATACAAAATAAAAAACACAATGTATATAATATGTAATAATTGAATAAATATTTGATATATTTAAAAGGAATATAACTAAGTGGAAGCCCCTAATAATCATATATGGGCTCCTCCATGAATACATCTCCTATGATCATTACTGAGGTACCTATATTAACACTAACCACTATCTCAGTTCTCATGATGCACTCTTGAAAATTTAAAAATTAATACACTTCATAAAGTATATCTCCAAACGGGTGTGTATAAATAGGTTTCTAAAATTAACTTGTAGGTATCTTCATGTGTTCAAGGATTTAAAATAATTATTGTGAATATATAATATTCATATCATGTATAATAATAAATCATAATCATGAAATAAAAAATCAATATCAAATAAATGTAATCTTAATCAACTGTTAAATAATATTTTTTCTCATCCTCTATGTTCCAAAATATTTCACACCCATGTTCGAGGTAATGGCCCAAACCTCTATGGTCAAATACACTTTCCAAAACCAGTGTTTGAGGTGTTCTAAGGGTAATTTTAACTCATTTTTCAATTTTCACAAATTTCCATTGTTTCAGTGGTTAGTCACTGACGGTGATTCGGGACCGGTGACTCGCAGCGGGGAGTCGTGTTAGTGGCTTGCAACAGTGATTCGTAGAGGTTACAAATTTATGGTGATTCACTAAAGGTTTTTAATAATGCTGAATAAGTTCTGTGACATTCTATATTGATTTGAAATGGTACCTCATGATGGTGACTCCCTAACGGTGAGTCGCCAATGGTGGGTTGTGATGGTTATTTAGGATGGGGACTCACCTAAAGGCCACTCACCGAATAGTAACTCACCATTGGTATAAAATCACTAGTAGATCATTCACGTGATTTATCTGATGCATATTCACCTAAAATTGCCTCACCCATCAGTGACTCATGACAGTGAATCACCCAATGGTGAGTCATTTTCGATATTTTTTCAAAAGTTCTAGTTTCTCTCAATTTTTCTAGATTCACCACATTAACGTTTTATTTGACATGAAATGAATTTAAAAATACTTTTATGTGTTTATGAATCCATTTCAAAGTAATTAAAAAATATATTTAAATTCCTAGGACTCGGGAGACTTTTAGAAATTCCAAAAGTGTGGTTATGATTGTGATCTGGCTTTAATGGTTTTTAAAACCATTCAACTACTGATATAGGGTCTGGACCTTCTTAAGGAAATATATTTACTTCCTTGTAAAATTCCCTTTACTATTTTTATCAAGAATCCCCAAAACCTAACATCTCTAAGGTTCCATGTGTCTTCGTTGCACCCTTGAATCCTGTTACCCCAGTGCCTTGTGCACCACCTTTTTGACGCATGCAGGAGGTGCTGATCATCAATTTTTTAATGTAGGGGTACCTTCATCATTATTTTAATTGTGTATTATAAGAGGTGGTTGTATGAATATAATATTTTCAAAGATAACATGATATGAAGTTAATAAAGATAGTTAAAAAGGTTTAAATATAACCATTTTGGGATGGTAAAAACTAACATGGGTTTTGCTTTCTTATATTTGGATGATTTGATCAATATGGGTTGTATGTCTACTAAAAATCATGGTCGTTTACGGTCTCTATTTTTTCAATTAGGACGAATTATGATTCCTTTTTGTTTATTATGTCTTGAACAACTTTATATATGTAATTTATTAACCACATATATTCATGTAGTAAAGGGATGCCTAATGATCAAACTTTCAATGTAATAACCCTTGAATTATCAATGTGGAATTAAATAATGTGTGTTTGAAAAATATGAATTATACATACTTTGTTGGGTGTGTACATGTATTTCGGGTGGTTTTGTTCTCTCTTATTCCATGTGTCATTGTGTGGAACTGGGGTTGAGAGGATATCTTTGTCTATGAGGTGGTTTGGGTGTTGAAATGGAATCTCAAGTTGAGAGATTGATTTGATTGTGGATCAGATGGGTAGTGTTTAAGCAGCGAGGTTGAGGATTCGAGCTGTTCTATGTTTATGTTTCATGGTGTGATGTTTTTGGTTTTGTTTTACAGTGGGGTTGTCAGTTTTTGATGCGATGAGATGTGTTGTGTGGTTTTACTATGTGTTAGGGGTCTGTTTGTTAAGGTAACAGACTAGGTTTTATGAATTTTATGAATGATGATGGAAATGGTTGGTATGGGTGTTTATTAGAGTGAAAATATGAAGTGAGTTTCCTTACTGTGGTTATTTTTTCTTTGTGTGACTTATGTTGTGTGTCTTGTTGAGTTTTCCGCTTTGTAGTTTCACAGGTAGTGATGGAATGAACACAAGGATTTATAAATAAAAAATGATAATTCGTTAAATGATTTTATAGGGGGTATGTTTCAGTTGTGGCTTATTGTGAAGCAGTTTTATTTTATCAACTTATGAATAGACTATTCATGGTGTTGATAAATGTATTTAGATGTGGCCAAAAAGGTTTGTTACTGGGTTGGTCTCTTATTTGAAAAAACCCTTAGGTTGGGATGAGTGTTTGATACACCCAGACACACTGACCTTGGAGTTTTTTCTATTTGGAGTAGTTATGTTTTTTTAAACATGCCTGTTGGATGGATTTGGGATTTCATTTATATATGGTTGAGGGATCATATCTAGTTTGGAGTTAGAAATAGTGATAATTTTATGGGTTGGTAGGGAAACAGTGCTTTGTGACCTTGGTACAGGACGAAGGTCGGGGAAGACTGGCTAGGACATATGATTTTAGGGCTCATCATTATCCGATTCAAGGACTCTGATTCTACCAAATGGCCAATTGAGACTACAATGTTTGTAGGGTAGAAAACCTAGGAAGGGTACATGAATCCTAATGACTTGGGTTCTTGTTTGATTTTGGAGTAATTATAAGTTTAAAAAAATAATGTGTTAAAATGAATCTTAAGTAAATTTAGATACTACTCGGGATTAGGAGTTCATGGTTTACCTTTTAAGGTATAGAACCCGGTTGTTGTCAATGTGACGATTAGGTGGATGAGGCTTGTCTGGTAGATCTAGTCAGTTGCAGGAGGTTTGATCCAATGGAGGATGATGACTAGTGACAGTGAATGTTACATTCCTCCTAGAATAATGATATGGTGATGTTTGAGTTTAGTGTTTCATATATTGATATGGAGAGATGTCGTAAAGAGCTTGTGATCACCATTAGTTTGATCTGGGCTCTGACGAAGTTCTGGGTACTGTTGGATGTGAGTTAGATGCGAGGAGGTTCACATTAGTGGTGGACTCTGTACATGGGAAAGAGGATAAAGACTGATTGTTTTTGGGTCGACTATTAGTATGAGTTCTGGGATGAATTCCATTCCTCCACCATGATGGTTGACAAGAGGTAGGAGTTAATCTCCCACAAGAAAGAGAGTATGTCGGTACGAGATATTGTGATCAAGTTCATGGATCTCCTTCATTTTTCTCTATATCATTTTTTAGATGAGGAGTCTCGTGTGAGATTCTTAGGGGAGGCACATAGTGCTTTTATCCAATACATAGTTACTCCCATTACCAAACTCACATACTAGGTGGTCCAGAATAATGTGGAGGTAGTCAAGGGGATGCACTAGTGAGGAGCTATACCCTGAGAGGGGAGTCACACTGGTTCTTTTAAGGTCAAGATTATCCCCACCACGTATCAGGTGCTAGGGACATTGAGGTTCTATCCATCAGGTATCCGACCACAGCAGTTTCTGTTTCGACATGCAGGCCCTTGTGCTTTTCCAATGAAATTTGGATCGATTTGATTCTCTTATGGATCTTGCAGTCATCTTCTGAGTTAGTTCCTAGTGGCTGTTTAAGATCAGTATGGTTGAGGTTTGTAGGTCCAGCGCCCACCTCAGCAGTAATTGATGGAAGGGTAGTTCCAGCATAAGGGACAACTGGATCACGCTCCATTGAGGGGAGATGAAGGAGGTAGAGGCCAACCGTAAGGTGTTCCTCAGGGACCTCGACCCTAGTATTGTTAGAGAGGCAGATGTAAACATAGGCAAATAGGAGCTAGGCATTGTCAGTTTCATGCCATAGAGGCAACAGTTTCATTAGGGTTAGATATTGTTAGAGGTAAGTCAATTTTATTTAGTACTCTTTTTTTGATTTTTTTTTCTATAACATTTCACTCTATTGTTGCACCTGGTCTAGCCCACGATCTGGGACTACAAATATTCACATTTCCCGTGATCCTGGTGTTGAGTATGCTTGTCAGAGCTCTGACCAACATGTTTTATTTTTTCTAGGGATATAGACTATTGATGGGGCCTCATCACTCATATGGGTATCTATTTGTTCTACAGATGCAACAGAATGATATCATCCTTGGCATTGACTGGTTTTATTTCATGAATTATTCTTTCAACTTATCTCAATGGATAGTTAGGTTTTCATATGTGGAAGGAGATCATGTGGCCTTTGTCGGTGAGTGGAGCTTTCAGGTGGGATCTCAGAGTTTGGAGCCTCGTATTTCCATATTGGTCAAGCTATCAATAGAATATTTTGATGTTGAGAGGGGTGAGGTTACCCGCATTGTTGGAGAGTTCTTGGATGTCTTCTGTGAAGAGGTTTTGACAATACACCCTGATCGTAATTCTGATTTCAGGATAGACTTAATTCCTGGTGCTTGTCTGATTTTGATGGTTCCTCATCAGAGGACACCTTCTGCATTGTGGTGTTAAGGATTTTGATTGATTCACTAATAAATTAGGGTTTTATCCATTCTGACCTATCGATGTGGGGAGCTCAAGTCTTGTTTTTGAGAACGGAGGACAATGGTATGAGGTTGGGCATATACCATTGGAGGTTGAAACAAGTGATGTTCAAGAACTAGTACCCTCTTCTGGGGATATATTTTCATTTTGAATAGAATTGAGGGGCATGGATGTTCTCTAAGATCAATCTATAGTCTGGATATGACCAGCTGATATTGAAGGAGGGAGATATCATGAAGACTACTATTATGTGAAATTATGGGAACATTGACTTCGTGGTAATTCCTTTTGGTGTTACAAACGTAATGTATTTTTGAATTGGACTTATGAAAATTATCTTCTATTAGTTCATAGACCGTTTCATCATCATATTCATCAATGAAATCATGAGCTACTAGAAGTCATAGTAGGAGCATAACAAGCATCTCAGGATTATCTTCTAGGTTCTTCATCATCACCAGCTCTATGGAATGATTTAGAAATATATTTTATCAATGAGAGAGGTGTAATTCCATGGACATGTGGTGTCATAGTAGGTGGTAGTAGTGGAAACGTAGATGGTTGTGTTATTTGTTATTTGGGAAGTACCAAATAATGTTGCAGAGGTTTATAATTTTCTTGGATAGGAAGGCTATTACTAGATATTTTTACCTGATTTATCTCAAGTTTCCACACCATTGATAGCTCAAACAAGAAAATACCAGTCCTTTGGGTGGTGTGAGAAATTTCATGAAGAATTCATCTACCTGAATGGGCAGTTTTCCAGTGCTCCAATGCATCAGTTTCCATAGGAAGGGGTGATGTTCGAGGTGTTTTGTGATGCATCCTCTACAGGCATGGGATGTGTATTGATGCAATATCGGGGAGTTATCTCTTTTGGTTCTAGGAAGATATGTCCCCATGTAAATAACTTTTCCACAAATGAACTAGAGCTAGTGATGTTCATGTCTACACTGAAAGTGTGGAGACATTACCTCATTAATGAGTTTTTTACAGTGTTCACTGATCATACGAGTTTGACTTATATATTTTTCCTAGATAGATCTAAACATGCAATAGTGGAGGTGGATAGAGTTTCTTAAGGATTATGATTTTTAGATCTCTTACACCTTAGGAAAGTGGAATTTCATGGCTGATGCATTGATCATGAATTCTCATAAGAAGGCTGTTCAAGAATCTATGGATGCATGGAAGGCGATGGAAGAGTTTTCCAGCTTGAACGTAGATTCAATAATGGATTGAGGAAGAGCCTGTTTGTTTCAGATGACATTGCAGACTACAATGATGAAGTATGAGGATGATTCTAGTGAGGAGACTCAGAAACAAAGGTGATGTTAGATCATGTTGACCATGGTGATTCTCTAAAAGGATGGTCGGAGGATTTTCGTAATCGGATGATATTCCATGGAAGGCTATTTGTTCAAGTGGGGTGAACAAGGTTATTATCCATTTTTTTAATAGCTCGCCCTTATAGGTACACCAAGAAATTTCTATGAAGTACCCTTTCTTAAGTGAACTATTTTGGTGGCCAGAGATGAAGCATATGGTAGAAGATTTTTTGGGGAGGTGCAAAGTGTTCCTACACGTGAAGGCTGAGCACCATGTTCTCGGTGGTTTCTTAAAACCCATGGATTTACAATAGTGGAAGTGAGATTATATCTTGATGGATTTTATCACAGGACTACCAAGGGCTTAATGAGGTTGTGATGCTATCTGGGAGATAGTGTATCTGCTGATGAAATTTTCGCACTTATTAGTGATCAGGGAGTAGGGTGTAGTGTATTCCTTGGCTAGGTGTTATGTGGATGCAATGGTGTGGAATCATGGTATTCTAAGATCGGTAATCATAGATATGGAGTTTCAGTTTATATCATGAGTCTGGAGGGTATTTGATCATGCTTTTGGAAGTCATTTGTGACTTAGGACTACAATCCACCCTCAGATGGAAGGAGAGACATAAAGAACCATCTTAATGTTGGAGGATATGTATTAGGTATGCGTTATGGACTTTAGTGAATCGTTGGTGTGACACTTTACCTTGGTAGTGTTATCTCACAATAATGGCTATCATTATTCCATTTTCATGGATCCAATTAAAGCATTGTATGGAACAGTGCATCATTCACCATTATGTTGGATAGAATTTGGGGAGGTAGATGTTATTTTTCGTGACTTGGTGCGAAGTACGATCGAGAAGGTACAACTTTTTTAATAGGATGATGGTATAGAAAGACCAACAGATGTGATACACTGATCGCTGGGGGAGGCCCATGTAGCCATAGGTTGGGGAACATGTTTTTTTTAATTTTTACCCTCAAAAAGGGAAGTGGAGGTTCGGTAGAGGATGAAAACATTCTCCCAGGTTCATTGGACCCTTTGATGTTTTGGTCTGAGTTAACGATGTGTCGTACAATTTAGATCTTCCATCACAGTTGGAGAAGGTCGACATCATCATTCATGTCTCACATATTGGTCGGTATCTTCATGATGACTCTCATGTCATTGACTAGGGAGAGATAGAGGTCGAGGACGATGAGATAATCATGGAGCGGCCAGTAGATATCTAGGAATATTAGTATAAGGTGTTGTGCAGAAATTCCATTACCTTAGATTGTGTGTTATGGAGGAATGGTGGCCTGGATGAGAGTACATGGGAAAGGGAGACATTGATTCATTCCTAGTTCCCAAAGTTTTTCATAGTATTTCATTGTTTAGTTTCTCTTTGTAATGTAATTATTGAAACTTGTTTGTTATAAGATGAGTTGTTCCCTTGTTTTGTGATGTGTGATAAAATCCAAAAATTGGAAAGAGGTACACCAGATTCGTAATCGAGATGTGTCAATTACGATACAATTAAACTCATGCGGGTGTGTCAGTGCCACCCAGAGTAGATATTATGTTGACATGGAAAAATGAATTCTCTGATTCATATGTCCAGAGAATGTGACTTTTCATGATTGTGTTGCATGCCTTGTGGTCAGTTGAGATAGTAGGTGTTTGAAGAGGTGTTATTGAATGTTTATGATTCACTATATATTTCTAATGAAATAGGGTGGCATGTCAATGATCCTTGATGTGTTTTTTGGCTCAAAGTGTTTCAATTGTAGCGGGTTATTTGAGAGCTATATCACAGGGTTGTTTTCTAGAACCATCATTTATTTATGGATTTGTTTTTGAATTCTCAGGGGTGATTAGAGATTTAGAGGTATCTTATGTAATGTCAATAACCTCTTCGGTCGATTAATTTTTTTCCAATTCTAATGTTTGAGGTGTCCTGGTGATAATTGTGACTCATTTTGTTATTTTTCCAAATTTCTAGTTTTTGTAACCATAGATCGCTGGCAGTGTGTCGGGACTAGGGAATCCCAATAGGAAGTTTTGTGGGTGGCTCAAAAAGGTTACTTGTGATGTTGACTCATGAAAGTATCTCATGATAATGACTTGCTGATGTTGAATCACTAACAATGGGTCGCGATGTTGAGTCCCGACAGTGACTCACTTAACATTGACTCTCCAATGGTAGCTCATCACTAGTAGCCTGCACTGGTGAATCATCCAATAGTGAGCCACCTATTTGTTCCTCGCCCACTAGAGACTCACAATGGTGACTCACCCAATAGTGAGTCATTTTCAATAGTTTTTTAAAATTACTAGTTTTTCCTAGTATTTCTAGATTTACCATATTAACATATTATTTTTTGCAACATATAACTATTCTTCCTCTGAAATAGGATCTGAACCTTCTAAAGTTGAGTCCATTTTTTCATTGTATGTCTCCCATTACTCTCTCTACTTTTTTCCATCATATCAATTCTTCCCCAAGGAGCCGTGTATATTTTTTTCACCCTTGAATCACGTTTTTGAAGATCCTTACACAACCACTATTTGTTATAAGGAGTAGGTGTTGATCATATATTTCTTGATGTATGGATCCCTTCGTCTTTCTTTTAATAGTGTTTCATGTGGATTTGGTGTCTGAATGTCTTCCTATTGAAGATAGAATGATACCAAGTTAATTAAGATAATAAAAAATTGTTAGTGATTAAAATTCAGGGTTGGGAAAAGTCAATTTTGTTCTGCTTTGTTATCTATTGATGTTATCATCTATATGGGCTATTTTCCTACTGAAATCATGGCCATTTGTTGTCTTTTTTTGTCCACTTAGTATGACTTGTGATATATTTTTGTTGAGCATGTGTTGAATGACTGTATTTTTTTTAATTAATTAACATCATATATTCATTTATATAAATGGATCCCTCGTGAACAATCATTCTCTATGATAACCCCGAAATTATCAAATGGGAAATAATGAACCAGTGTTTATAAAATCTAAATACACCATGCATTGTTTGGGTTTTTGATGTGATTTTTGGGGTTTTTTGTACCTTATTCCATGTGTGGGTATGTGGTGTGGGGGTTGAGAAAACGGTTGTGTGTATGAGGTGTTTTAGGTGTTGAAATGGAATATATAGTTGAAATAATGATTTAATTGTGGAATGGTTAGGCAGTGTTTAAAAGTCAGGGTTGTAGGTTCAGGTTTTTCTATGTTTATGTTGTTTGTTGTGTTCGATGTGGTGATTTTATATTGTGGGGCTGTTAGGATCTTGTGTGATTTGATGTGTTGTTGGGTTCATAAATGTGTTGGGGGTTTGTTTGAGGATGGAACATATTGGGCAATGTGACATTGAAGAGTGAAGACAATAGTGGTTTCTAGGGGTGTATAATAGAGTGGAAATATGATGCGGGTTTCCTTACTATGGTTATTTTTCCTTTCTGTGGTCCATTCTATGTGTTATGTTTCATTTTGGAGTTAGTTTTTTCTCGGTTAGGTAATGAATGGAAAAATATATTTCTTAATTAAGAATCATAATTGGTAAAATGAGTTGGATGGGAATATGTTTGAGTTGTGTCTAGTTGTGATGTGTGTTTCTTCTATCAACATCAAATGTGACCATTTCTATTTTTGATAAATTTATTTAGAGGTGGTAGAAAAGGTAGTTTTTTATGCTGGTAGTTTGTTTAGAGAAAACCATAGGCGGGGCTAAGTGTTTAATTCCTATATATACATTCACATGTGATATCTATACACACCACACCATAGTTTAGTACAATGTTCTGAACACCCTCACTATCATAGGGGAGGGTGAAATTTTCCAACATCCCAGTGAGAGGATGCATGGATGATTGTTTTCCCCTTTGCACTCCTTAATATATGCATTGGTAGTGTAAGATTCTTTCGGAAGGTTGTGGTGCAGCTCTGAGGTCCATGTTTCTGCACGTGAGGTATTCTTTCCTAGGTGTTTATTGGATGAGATGTGTTATGGTTGTGGCCTATGTTTCTATGGGTAAGATGTGGTATATTTGTGTCTCAGGTGTGTGCAGGTAGGATGTGGTGAGATTTGTATGACCTGGTTTTTGAACTAGCTCTTAGGCCGAGGTGTGTGAGAGAAGTTGTGATGAGGGGATTGTGGATGAGTGTGGAAGCCCCGTGATTTTTTCCATTTGGGTATGAGCTGTTATCCGATGAAAAGTGATTAAGGGTACCCAAACATTGAAGTTCTTATTATATTACATACATGACTTTATTTATTTGGATTGTGAGACAAGGTGAGGTTTGGATTACAAGTATTCCTTGTTAGGTTCTTTTTGTTTCTATTTTTTTCTTATATGGGAATTAATATGCTTCTCCCACTTGTGCACAAGAGACCTTATTTTTTCCAATGGAGTATACTTGAATCCTCACACTACACATATAAAACCGCTTTCTTGTTTTTAGGAGTATCTCATGGACTGTGATGGACCATACTTGCTAGGATATGGGGACAGTTATTGTGTGGTTACTTAGTGTTGTTCTATTGGTACTTACTTTGGATTTTATTTTCTTTTGAGATGTTATAATTTTTATAAACATGAACGTGATATAGATTTAGGATTTCTTTTATATATTTCTTGGACATATTTTATGGTGTTACAATCTTATCCCATGATATTGGTTACTATAAAAGGGTAATTCATCCCATTTCATGAGATTATATGCCCTTGGTTCTAGTCTCCAACCCCATGCCTACTAGAGGTGGGAATCGAGGATCATTATCCCTCTTCCTTAATTTCCAGCTCTAGAAGGAAACATTTGGAGGGAGGGGTCATGGAATATAAATAGTTGTATGGTATTATAAGGCCACCATTTAAAAACACATCTAACTAAAATGACCTTATCCATGGTTAGAAAAACAATATTTATCCAAATAACACATATAATGTGGAAGTTAGATCTTTACCAGTCACTTAACCAAAATCCTATTTTCAATCACAAAAATAATTTTTTTTGGGGATCATGATTTATTATTGGAAAATTTGACGTGGAAGTATAAAATACGATAATGGACACAAATGTAATTCAGTGCCTAAAAGGATTCAAAAATATATGTATCTGAAATCTGTGCGTCAATAAGTAGTGGATCAGAGGTTGATTTGGGTTAACCTGATAATGGGATTCATACTCTACCAATAGCTTATAGAAAATTACAATGTTTTGGAAGAATGTTTTTAATAAGAATACAATACATCATTTATGGACATTAGATGAGAGACAATTTTGTCAAATTCATACAAATAAGAACTCATGGTAGATGAATAACTGAATTATATATCTGAAAAAACATAATACAAAAATAATTCACTTATAATACCATTCAAGTAATCATTTACATTGGTGGAAAGCTCATCAACAAAGTCATCAACATTATGAATATGATATACAAATACCATGGACATTTTATACTAATGGTTAATAGGTAAAAATACCTTATAAAACAATATATATGAAACAAAAATCACCTAGGAATCATGTATAGATAATTCACATGGTTAACATAATGATATATCAATCTAGATTCATTCACAATATAATTATTCTAATTGAATTGGAATGATAATTTTGAAATATAAAAAATTAAATACTCACTCACTCTACACTATGTATCTGTTATAGAAAACATGAGACAAATTTAGAATCATTAAAAAAAAATTTATATCAAGTCTATCTATTTACCATAAATGTTTGTAATGATAATTTCATAGATCAAAAATCCAATTTGGAATTTCTATTTGTCCAAAATTATTAATCATCTTCACCACTAACCATATCCATGAAAATTGTAAAATCATCATGTTTTGGTAATTAATTTGTGAATATGTGTTATTTTTTGTTTTTATTATGATCTTGTATTCTATATGTAGAATCTCAAATGTTAGAGATTCCCCAAATTCCATTGGAATATATACGAACATATAAAATATTATGTTTGTAAAATTTCAATCTCAATAACATTTTTTGATCCAATAGAAGAAATCGTTGTGTTCTAATAATGATAACCAATATAATAGTAGTCCCGAAACATTTTTTGTAATGTCATGTGATATTTATGTAGTCAAACATTTAATATAAAAGTATATATATTTATTTTCCAAAATGACATTAATTTTTTTCATCATGACCTATGAGAAAGACATGATTAAAACTAATGACTCATTTATCTAGAATTAATACTAAATGAAAAATATGTAATCTTCACAATAAATATAAAATTGTGTGAAGATTTATTTCCATTGATTTCCAAGAAAAGGGTGTACATTATTTATGTGTGGTTGATGGGTCACATGTGGTTCATGGCCCACATATTCCATGATTTAAATTCCCATTCATTCTATAATTATAAATATTGATGATGAACATTTATGAAATATAAAATTTCTTATGATGATAGATTTATGATTACTAATAATTTTTGATGAATTATATGAAAATGGCATTTTAATGTACCCATTAATGTCACTATAAAGATAAGAAAGATATATATTAAATGATTTAAATTATTAAAATTTTTATTTATCGAATTTGATTAATGATTGAAGATATGTTTTATTAAGAATTAAATAAGGAATGATAATGTCAATTATAATATGAATGGAGAAATTTATGACCCAATTCATGATGTTATTTAATCATACAAGAGATTATCATGGAATTTTTATCCAGTTTATTATTGATAATAAAATATATGATCATTTACCGACATATATTATAGTGAAGTATAACTCATCGGTTGAATTTTCACATGGTGTATGGAGATCATAAAGACATATAAGAATACTAGGGATAATGAAAAATGATTTTATTGGCTATATCATATATTTCTGAATAAGACATTATAATGTATCATAAATTGGATCAAAACTGATGGTACAATTATATTATATTCATTAATGTATTGTTTTCTTATTCTAAATATTAAAAAGTGCTCAAAAACACTAATAAAAATACCTTGAATCTATTATGTAGTTTTGTATTCATGTTTTTATTTAGATAAAATCACATAAGTTTGTTATAGATAATGTTGAATTATTTTAATTTTATATTATGATTATCCTAAATTAATGATAAACATTTACGTAGAAGGTGAATAATTGAAAATAAAAACTAATATAATGGGATCATAATAATGTTTTTCATATAATTTTTACATTGTATAAGTACTCATATTTTGTAGAGATTTGTGTTTTAATGATTTAAGTAAGATTTTTTTTATTGAAAAATAATTATGTTGTAGGTTTTTTCTTATGACCTGATTTAAATGAATTGAAATTATTCATAAAATTTCACTATATAATTTATCATTAATGATATGGTTCTATATTTATAAGGATGATAAATTCCCCAATTATAAAAATCATTCAACCAAAATAAATTATGTTTTTATTATGATTCATTCCTGAGGTCTTAGAAATTGAGGTATATATAAGTTATATCATCAATTATATATCACTATAATTCTACATCATCAAACCATATCTTTTCTGATGAAACAATAAATGAAAATTTTAATTAATTTTTGTTGGATGCACAAATAAATGAATGGGTTTCTATTTGATTATATCACTTCGTAGAAATGTTATTTGATACCCATTTTAGTTTCATTATTTTATTTTCAGTAGTATTTATTTAATGATATAATCAAGTGATTTTTTTGGGTCATAATATTTTTAAAAAAATAAATAAATTTTAGTTAAAAATTTATAATTAGTAAATTTCTCATTAATGCTATGTTAGATTTTGAAATATACATTTATGTTTAGTTTTAGATGGGATATTTCCATTGGAATAATATTTTTCAAATTCTCATAGATATATTGTATTTATATAGCCATTCAAAATAAATATATTGAAATAAATAATATTGATTAATTTTTTATATATGATTACAAATAAAATTAATCAAATAGAAATTATGGAGCAAGAACTAGGTTATAAATAATTAATGGGTTAGAGGATCCCACTAGATGGAGGGAAATCAATGATGAATAAGAAATTGGTATGTCCATGATATGATTAAATTATTTTTTCTCTTCCATTATTGAATTTTATTATACTCAAAATTATATAATATCTTTATATATCATGGACAATGATTCATTAAACATAATTAGTTTATGTTTTTTTTATAATTATGATTAGAAGATTTTAAATTTTTAGTGAAAATATATCATCCAAATTAATAAAAATATTTGGGGAAATTTAACATTATAATACATATCTATAGGTTTAAATGTCCATGATCTTAGATTATAAAGTAAACTTATATATATGTCAATCTTTAGTAAAAAATAATTATAGTTGTATAAGAATATTTAATATATTATGAATGATTTGTGTGATATGATAGGGATAATTTTTGGGGTAAAAAATATCTCCCTTAAATTTGGTTAGGAAAAATCCTTTTACTCAGAAGTTAAACATATTGCAAGTGATTTAATTCCATTGTAACTAAAAAATATGATGAATTATTTTTTAAAAATTTAATGAAATTTTTTTTGAATGTTTTTCATAAAATTTTAGCTATACCATAATGAAAACGAATCATTCTGAGAATAACATATCACAAGAACTTCCTTAATGAATTTAAGATAATTTATATTTATTCACATTGATTATGTTTACATTTTTGGTGAAAATTTTGAAAAATTTAATACATATTTCAAAATTATCGATTTAATTTAAAATGTAAATCAATAGAAATTTTGAACATATAGATCGTATTTAAAATATTTTGATTATGATGATACATTTTTTGAATTTTGGAGTCTATCAAAAATATTTCTCTATATGTTTTGGTACAAATTTGGGGGAAAATGATGGTTGTGATAGCTATAAAGAGTGAAGAAATATAGAAGTGGAGCATTGAAATTGTGATTGGAGAGTAGGGGTGGGATGTATTGTCCTCTATTTTAGTGGAAACATGGTATTTCTGGGTTATGATCCTTGTATCTCATGATAATTCAAACTAATAATTAAATAATAACATATGATCAGACTGGTATTATACTAGGTGGGTGTCATGGGTTTGGTGATATCATTAAAGGGAGTGATTAAAAATGAAGGGAGAGAATCCCACCACATCCATATATACACCCATGGGACCATGTTGGGGTGCATGTAGTATCCATGAACTATTAAAATTCCCTAATGGATCTTGAAGGAATTTTGTTACATAGTATTTTGAATTATAAAATATATTGGGATCATCTTGAAATCTAATAAATAATGGAACATAGTTTTTGTTACATTAAATATGTATGATAGACTAATTAGATTAATTAATTTACATTAATTATATAAATTATTTTTGTAAAATTAGTAATATATTTTCTATATTCATTATATATTATGAGATTAGTGATCCTCATCCCAGTCATCAAAATTAAATTAATAAAGAACATGATCATAATTTATGGAGTGAACCACTAAATAGGAATATCAAATTTCTCTTGGGGAAATATTATAATATTAATATGTTTTTATCAAAATAATATTATATAGTGAAACCTAGTTGAATATTCTAATTAGTGCATTTTTAGATGTACTTGTTGAACAAATTATAATGATTTTTTGATTATGATGAATCATGAATAGAATGAAAAATATTAGTTAATATATAATAATGAATTAAAATATTTTGATGAACTGGGTGAGAATCAATAATTAGAAACAAAATTATATTTTTTAATTTCCAAATCATTTACATAGTGAAAATTTAAAAACATTAACTAAATTTATAAAATAATTTTTTAATATATAAATTTTAGTTGATGGTATTATAAAAATATAGAGGATATGCATTATAAATAGAAATAAAAAAATTATTTCAATAATTACATTGATAATGGTGGATTATCATAGGAATAAAGATAATGAATTGAATGATGTTAGACAATAAAATACATAAAATGAAAAACTGAATTAAAGGCCATGATGATTACATAATTTTGTTAATGTCTTTAAAACTGTCCAAGTTTATGTGGATGATATATATATTTATACAATTTATTTCATGTAATTTATAGAGATTAAAAAATTTCGATAAATTTGATGTGTTTTAGATATACAGTCATAATTGATAATTTTATTATGAATTATATATAATAAAATGTATAGATTTCGGTCGATATAAGAATTTTGTTTGACTATTAAAATGCAATATGTATAGAGTTATTTGTAATTAATTAATGTTTTATAAATTAAGTAATTATAATAAAAAATGTATAAATGCACTTTATAAATTATATTACTAATTCTTATAATGTTACAAATAATGTGTGGTAATGTTAGAAAATATAGTCAAGGTACTTTAGGCCACATAAGATTCAGAAATCGTTTATCACAAAATTTATATAAAGATTTTGAAAACTGTCATTTGATAATATATAAATTGAAACTTTTATTGAATTATTATTATTAGTTATCAATGATTATTGAGTGTTTTGATCAGTTTGTTATTACCTAATATCATTAGACTGTTATTTTGGAATTCATATGTGATCGATTAATGAGATCCTTGATTTCAATTAGGGAGTATATTTTATGTTATTATCGATTTTAGGATTTGATTTCGAGTAATGATTTAAGGAAATATTTTGTGATGAAATAACATTTTTATTTCTTCTATGCTCACACTGGGTTAGTTTTTGATTGAGATGACAAATAAAATTACTCATTAGAACCACTTATCTTATTATAGATGGGGGATATATTTTATATGTATCTTTTCCTACTGAAACATAATAGTATCCCCAATTCAATATATGATCAATTGGATTCTATTTTATTGTGAATAACTAATCAGTTTAGAATATTTCTTTCCTAGAATTCTATGATCAGGGGTAACAACATCTCTTATTTACTCTATCTCACTGATAATGGTAGTTTGAGGAAAAACTGATATTCATTATGAGATCAATATATTTTTTTAATTACTATATTATCCCTTGAACAAGATTCATGGATATCTGTATTTACTCTATACTAATTGGGATAGGTGTTATTTGATGTGTGTTTCATCAATTATCTCATTGATATATAGAGAGGTGTAATTATACAAGTACTCATATTTGTGTATCTATTTTGATTTATTAAAAGAGAGAAATGTATTTGGATATGGTTTGAAATTACTATATTCAAATTTTATTAAAATTTCAATACTACAATCAATATGATGGGTGGGAGAAATAATAATTCAAGATACACAGGGAAATAATGTATTGGGCAATATATATGATCTCTTCACTAATATGGGGGATGTTAGGTTTTTTGATGCATACTTGTTTAAAATATAGAAAGTTAATGTTTATGATATCCCAACATTATTTTTATATATTTATGCAGATATTATATAGATTTACATGTTATTTTTCTAGGAGAATGAAACTAGGGATAATTGGGTAGGTTTGTAAAGATTGCTCATGAATGTGTCTATGAATGATGATGATTTCTGGGGTTGTTGGTTTTTCTACACATTATAAATTAATTATAATCATAGAAGTTATATATTATCTGTTTAGACTCACAATATTGAACTAGAATACATAACATTATTTCCTCCCCCTATATGTGCACTAATAGAATTTACAAATTTATTAAAATTAATATTTATAGATATATGGTGGATTTTATTTTTGTTATATATAGTTTATAGAGATTGTAGTTTATGGGGTGAATTTTCATCATGATTTCCAACCTCATGTTATTATTATTTGGTCTTATATCATTTTAGTGTTTGATGTTTTATCTGATAGGTCAATATTTCATTATTAATTAGATAGTACATGTTTTGAACGCATTAATGTATTTAATGAAATATATGATGATAAATTTATGTCATAGTGGATGTGGTTTTAGAATAGTAGGTGATAGGGGTAATTTAGAAGTAATTCCACCCATCATTGGAGTAGATACCATAATGTTCATTCATATCCAAATTTCGATTAGATGTCATCAATAGGAGAAAAAATATCATTATACCATGACATTAACGCATGATTGGTCATTATTTTCCTTGATGAACATAGTAATTCCATGTACCAAAACATTTTGACATAGATTAATCAAAAATTTGATTATATGGTTTGAGTTTCAATGATAATATAAATTGATATTATTTACTATGAACAATATGGAAAAAATAATTTCATATCATAATAAAATGTTAGGTAATTAATGAAATAGTGTTTCATTGCCCATTCTATATGTTTTTGATACAGTAGCCAGTTTTGGAAAATTGAGTAACCTTTCGATATTAATTTTTTGAAATAATAGAAGAAACTACTATGTTGTCTTGTAAATTAAGTTTGGATATAATTTTATCCCAATGAAAATATTTATGGAACAATTAAAAAGAGATAGTTGTATATTTTATAAATTTTAGTGATATTCTTAATGTTTTTTTAAGAAGGTGGCGCTTTGGTCAAAATACCAAAGCAATTTTATTAGCAAAAAGAAAAGAAAGATTACAAGAGTCTAAAAGACGGGATCAAATTACAATCTTTGACTTGCAACGGAATCAGGTTTTCTGGGAGCTCCTCCATCCAGGTTATTGCCTGATTAATGCCTTTGTTAGCGAGAGCATCCGCAACCATATTCTCTTCACGGTAAGTATGAGTTGCAATGTAATTGACGTCATGGAGAGATTGAAGGCAGTTCATCCAGCGCGTAGTAATCGGCTAAGAAAGATGAAAATCTCCCTTCCAAATGTCTTGAACAACAGTATTAGAGTCGCTATCAATCCATAAGTTGTTCCACCCATGTAGAAGATAAAAATCAGTGGCATGAATAACACATAGCATCTCATCTTCCAGAGAGGATGCAATACCACAGCCTCCAAAAAACCATCCCACGATGTGACCATGATGATTTCTGAAGGCAGCTCCACATCCCGCAGGGCCTGGGTTTCCCTTAGAGGCGCCATCCACATTGATTTTAATCTAACCTGGAAATGGAGGTCTCCAGAAAATCTCAAAGGTGCGCAACGGTTTCAAGAAAATGGCCTCAACTTGAAGACGGCGAAGGATCATAAAGTCCACCACTGAATTGTTGCAGGAACCATTCTGGATCAAAGCGGCTTCCCGAATAGCGATGAGAATTCTCATTTTACCTGCATTAGTGTTGTGTGAGCAATTATTATGTAGAATAGAGTTTCTATTATACCAGATCACATGAATCATCTCAGCAACCCCAGCTAGGAACAAAGATTTTGGGATATGATTTTCTCTATATTCTTCCCTAGTATGAATATTATTACGTCGTGTTTTTTATATTGAGTATTGATAAGTATCATTGTTCAATGATTTTACGAATTCAAGAACATCTAATATTTATGATTCAATATTTTAATGTGTATTAATTAGATTAAAATTAAATTTATGGGCCTTAATATATGAAATATTTTAAAAGGTATTTTTTGGATGTTTCTCAAGATCCTAGATAATGGTATTTGGGATTTGTAGATCTATCAAGATCATTGATAAAGTCAATGAATTGTGAAAAACTCAATTAATTGATTAACTAAAATAAGAAAAATGTTCTAGTTTTATGATGATAAAAAGTGAGGAACACCTAATATGTTTATGTTTTAGATATTACTCTTATAAAAAATCAATGGGATTTAATGAACCCAAGGGTGGTATAGGAAGATCCCACATGCTACTAAGATTTTAATGTTGATTTTATTTCACTTTTTAATTTTCACATAATTTGAGGATTCTGAGACTATATTCCAAATCCTAAATATTAATTTTTATAATGTTTATAATAACTTTTAGACACATGAAATAGTGTCATATAAAGTGAACACCATGGCAATACATAATTAAAGAAAGTGTCTGAACCATACAATCCCATGTTTTCCATCAATTAAATTCATACTCCCTTTATCTAATGATATCATTACCACTAATCCCATATCTACTTGAGATCTATATACGAATCAAAATGATAATAATTATGTTAAAAAATAGAATAACATTAGAGATAACAATATTTGACATTGAAAATACATCAATCCATTTCTTGATCATTGGGAATCTCCCATGAAAGACATATAGTTTTTATCAATTTCATGTCAGCTTTTTCGGATCATATATCAATTTATTTATTATCTATGTTTGAAATCAATTTTATGGTGTACAATATTAGGTATGTTCGTATGATCCAATATTTTTCGAAAACAATGATAGAATCATTTTGTACATAAAAATATGTAAACTATTACATTATTAAAATGATACATTTCTTATCCCATGGAGTAAAGAACAAAATATTATTAATGAATAATTTCAACAAGAGGCACTAAGGTGAAATAATTATTTATCTAGTATTTTCTAGCAATTATAAATATTCCGGGTGTGATTTTATAAATTAAATATTATTTATTCATTATAAATGATTTTATAAATTAATTTTCATAAGAATAATAATATAAAACAATGAATATTAATTCTTAATAGATTTTTTATTACTAATTTGAAGATGTGTTTAGAAAAACATCGAAAAATTAAAAAATTAGATATAATGAAATTTAAAAAATAAATAGATGTCACAAAAATTAATGTTATATTTCAATCAAATTTATTGGGAATTAGTATGAAAAAATAATAGAAAAAATGAGAAATATAAATTTTAAGATGGAAACATGAGTTATATTAATGTTTCCTTGATTACTAGAGTATATATGCCAAATATATTATTTTATACATCACTACATATAGATATAATGTGATTGTTCATATTAAATTAATCAATGTATTATTGAATGAACTTGAGGAGAAAAATATTGGTATACTCAATGATCAATATGAAGTTCATGAATTGGTGCACTCTAAAATTACATTGATTATTGGTATATATAATCATTTTATTATTTTATAGGATAAATAAATTAATATTTTTACATTTTCATAACATTTTATATTCACAAAATCATAGTATAATTATTATTATTTTGGATTGGATCGTTAAACGATGTCTTTAAAATAATGAAGAGATTTTTTTCAAAAAATTGATTATTTTATAAAACCATTGATTTATATGAGGGAAACATATTATTTTGAAGAAAGGGTTATTCATATGTAGATAAAACTCTTAAAATAAACAATTCATATATTTTAATTATTTGATAAGAAAGTGTGTAATTCAAAAACATAAAACCAAACAGGAAAAAAATCCATATGTAACTATGTTATAAACTATGAGAAGTCATCTGTTTTATAACAATTAAATTTTTTTAAAAAAAGAAAGAGACAACATGTGAAAATAAATTTAAATTTTAGTGGTAAAGATTCATGGGGGATATTATTTCATAATAAAAAGATTATAGTGAATGATACAGAAAAAATTATTCCATTTATATTTAATAAATATTAATAAAAAATCATTGAAAATAATGGGAACATATATTCCATTAAAACATTAATGAGTAATAGGAGTTTTATGATATTTTGAATCTATAGTTTGAAAGAATAATGTAATAAATAAAATAATTAATTTTTTTAAAAGGTGAATGAACATATATCTAGCTGAGATAATATTAGTAGCCCAAATCATAAGAATACTATAAGAAACCAAATCGGGACACCTGAGGAGGCATGATTATTGTTTATAAACTAGGATCTCCTACCAAAACATATCACCAAAGGCTGTCAATATTTTGGATGTTTTCTGTGAAATATAATTATCATAATAAGAGGAGTGACTGTGATAATGATTCCCTGATGGATGATGCACAATATGATTATCTTAAAAAGCACTATTAATTAAAAGTAGATAAAGGATCTAGTCACCCAATGAGATTCTCGGATTATAATAATAGTTTTCCAAGTTCTTTCAAATTTGATGATGTAATGGAAATCCATTTCATGTGGTAATATATCTAAATTAATGAAAATTTATATGTATATTTATGTTAGTGAAATAAAATTTGTCTTCGGCATGGGTTCTCTCAAACATTAGCTTTTGAGTAACAAATTTGGAATAGAAAATTCATCCATGTTAATTTACATGTAAAATATTTCATACAATTCTACTGATCTCAAGAATTTTGGATTAATCTATAACATTTTTATTGTGAAATTATGATATTTTTTTATTTTAGGTTATATATAATATTTATATAATAAATAAATATATTTCCAAATTTTGTGAGAAAATATATCTCTTAAACAGATCCCCATATTGATATTTCTAAATTATTGTTACGTTCAAAATATTTGGTTTCATAAATAAGAAATATAATCTTCAATTGTGTAATGAACTGGATTTTCCATGTATATAGTTTTTAAATTATATGGAATAATTATGAGTCAGTGAAAATTGACGGCGTGTGATTCCGAGTCTTGGTGCACCTAGAATGAATTATTGAAATTTTTTCAGGTATGTTCAGTAAACAGTCGGTAGGGAAATAATAATTTTTGAACCGTTGCTTGGAATTTAAATCTGAGGGCACCGTTGAACTCGCAGTGCTAGGATTCGCCTAAGGAATGCATCACTTCGACGGTAGTCGGTTGGGATAAAAAGATAAATTTTGGACAATTAAAAGATTAATAAAATAATAATGTTATTTTATTTCTCCTTTTCTTTTGCTCCAATGGACGTGCAGAGGTGATGGAATAAACATCATGTCAATCTATTAATTGGATTGACTCCTCAATGTTTCTAGCTGTTCTATTGGAATTTGGGAGGTACATTAATTAATTTAACCTCATAAATTCCCTACAGTGTTACCCACCTCTTCCCCCTTTTATTTATATGGAGCTTGGGGCGGGGTATTGGCATGGATTCACCAAGAGACAAAGCTCTGGTAAAATACCATGATGCCAACCACTTGGAGGACGAGACCGGTTCTAGTGAGTGGTGACAAGCGCCACCGAATCACAAACCAAAGTCAACGACAAAGGAGTTCCATTGATCATTGTTAGCAAACATCTCTTCCTAGTTGGGATTTGTCTCATTTATTTTAAAGATATTTTTGAATCTTATATCCTCTCCCTTGTTAAGATTCTAACGTGGAGGGCACATGCCAAATGAACAAGGCCCAGTACCTCTGCCATCGGTTTAACGATGCGTTCTTTGTGGGAAAATTTTTGGGTTGGACAGAACCCATATCTGAGGGTCAAGAAGTGAAGGAGATGAGCCTGGAAGTCCATAGGCGCGATCAGATGAAAAAACGGACCATCGGAGAACACTCGGTGGCCCATGGAAGACTATAGGCATGGCTCTAGTGTGGTAGCACCATCGACCCGCATCGGCAGGTGATGATGGAGGTCGCCACCGGCCGCCCATGATGGAGGCAGCATTCTGTCGCATGCTGCAAGAGGATGTCGCGGCACTAGGCCGTTGTGGTCAGCAGAGTGGCCGGCACTGGCCAGCTGCGGAGGCGGAGCGGTGCTCCGTCGCGTGCCACTGGAGATGGCCATGGCTCGAAGATATAGCAGAGGAGGAGGTACCCACCCCATTGGGTCCTGAGGTGACCAGGCGCAGCCACGTTGCGCCACCGCTTCACCCCCCCCCCCCCATGCTCGCTAGAGTGGGCCCCAGTCCGTAGGCCCCTACCAGCGGGTCGATCCACACAAGCCCAGCGGGCCGCACCCTCCACAGGCTTGGCCGCACAAGCCCAATGGGTCGTGCCATCCGTGGGAAAGCCCCACAAGCCAAGCGGGCCACGCCCTCCATGGGCCTGGACACGTGAGAACAATGGTCCGCGCCACTCCGTGGGTCGGGTCGTGCCAATCCGTCGGGCCGGGCTGGTCTGTGGCCCAGCATGTCAAGCCCGCCCTGGACCACCACACCCGAGCCGAGCCTGGCTGATTCGAGCCAGGTCGGTCCAACCGGGTCAGGCTAGACCTAGACCCAACCATGCCCAATTTTTCTTAAAGGGCCATAAATTGTGAATCAGACGTACTTTGGATGAACTGTCTAAAGCGTTGGGGTCGTTAGATTGGGGTGGTCCTTTTTTTATACTCCACTTGAATTTTGGGGAATGTAGGAACACACCTAGTTTGGATCTGACCCAAATCCAGTCGATCCCTCGGTACTAAAATTGTTATATATCATAGACCGGGTGTCTGATTAACACGCCGTCTATCGCGTTTGAACCCTTACGACATGTCTGTCCATTGGGATACTTTTTCCTGGAACTTCAATTAGGTTTATGTATGATCGATGAATTAATTAGGGGATACACCTAGAATCATGTGTCCATAGTGCGAGAATCAAGTGGTAGGCTTTAACGTGAAGAAATAACATCAATCCTATGTGGGTCAACATCTAATGATCATGTGTGGTTTAGCATCTATTGATCCTCTATGGGTCAACGCTCAATGATCCTGAGTGAATCAGTTCTCACCAATCCTATGTGGGTCTGTGTCTACTGATCCTGTTTTGGCCAGTAGCAGAGGCTCTCGAATGAACAAGATGATCCAATGATTCATCTTGTCATCTATACTTTTGTACATACGTTATACTAGGTGGGAGCTAAGTCTTTACCTTTGGGGTAATTTTACCTTTGTGGTGTAAAATTCATGTGGTTACCTTCATGGTGGTGATTTTGTGGTAATCTCCCCTCAGGGATTAGTTGTGAAAATTGCTTAAAAGATGGAGCCTTATGTTTCATCATGAATGAGTAGACTATATTTTGATAACTTAGGTATATGTGTGGGAATATACCTATGTAAGTTGATGGCTGCATCGTGATTTGTGATAGAGATATTGCTTTGGAGTTTTTCCTTTTTGGAACTATGGGAGACCTTCGGGGGTCTTGGGGTCCCTACGGAGTATTGTTATACTCACCCCTGCACAGGCTTTTCCCGCACCTTGTTGTGTCTTGTGCAGATGATGGACATCGTTGATTGAGGATGAGGGATCCACGACTGGACAATTCTTAGAAGTGGATCATTTGACATGACATGCCGCAATGACTACTGATCCTAACCTGTACCTACCCTTTAGCTAGGATCCTTGGTGGAAGATCTAGGAGCTGTTTTCTCTTTTCAGTTGTACTTGTACTTTTCAGTTGGGCTTTTATTCCATCCCCATACACTCAATAACCTTTTTCACTATAGTAGTTTACATCATGGTTTCTTCTTGTGTTCTTTGGTTGTTTGTTTGTACAGTTTTAAATCTAATTCGTTCCTATTGTAGGGATACACCTTTCTAGTTCTAGTCGCCATCCCCTAGCCTATTAAAGGCGGGATTGGGGTAGCCACAACACGAGCCCCAGAGAATGAGCTGTGAAAATGTGGTATTAGAGGAGTCGGTTCAACTGAAGAACTAGGACTCTGATCTTTGTAATGGAGAAATAGTGTTGAGTATTTTGAGTGTGGATTTCAGTTTGGGGTGTCCTTTCTTGGTATGGCTGTCGACGTATCCATACAGCAGGACCCGAAATTCTGATTTCCAACTTGGCACACAAAAACACTAATTGTATGCTTTTTGGAAGTCTTACTTATGATCTCTTGAGTTAGCTCATGAGTTATAACTTATTAACTATGGCGCAACTGTTTCATTTCAGAATTCCACCACATAGAGAACCATCCAGAATTCTACAGAGATTTCACGATGATGGCCCACCGAGCAATGAGGCTTTAGTGCAGGTCCCTCTTACTATGTTAGCACCTTCGGGTGGGGCACCAGCAGTATGACCACCCATTGGGAAGAAGCTTCCACTAGCCCCACTAGCAGATGGTGCATGCTGACTGAGCACATTGCATGAGTTAAAGAGATAGAGTTTTTTTATGTTTCGAGGCAAGATAGATCCCCAAAAAGCTGTGAACTGGCTGGAGGTTGTGGCTATATATTTCTGCCTAGTTGGGACACCAGAAGAGCATATGGTGATCATAGTTGCTAGTCTTTTCTTGGGCCCACCTGGATGATGGTGGATACTGATGCTTTGGTCTCATGAGGAGGTGACATATTCTTGGTTGGACTTTGATACCCTCTTTAGGGCGGGGTTTGTTCAGATGACACAATACTCTAGCTCCTGCACTTACGACAGTGCATCCCGATAGTAGCCCAGTAATTGTGAGATTCACTGACCTCTCGTTCTACTCCATTGACATGTTATATGGTTCATTCTTTTAGGCCTAGACCATTGAGCAGGGTCCCCGGTGGGAGATCCATGCATCGATGATATCACTCAAAATCCCAATACAGGAAGGAGTGCTTCCATGAGCACTTTTGGTGGATAGCTTCCTAGTTAAGCAGGAACTGAGAGCGAGAGCCACCCCCCGAATTCATGTAGCAGAGTCATCTACAGAAGAAATTAGATGGATGATTTAGAGGCCCATGCGGGCTAGACCTTCTAGTGGAAGGCCTCAGGATACAGGGATGGTGGTGTGGGGCTCACGGGACAGAGCGAGACAGATGAGGAGCTGGCAGTGCTACTAGTGCGGTGGGCTGGGTCACATGGCTCGCGACTGCCTAATCCCCCATATGGAAGACCATCAGATAGTCAAGGGACCACCGAGGTAGAGGAATAGATTCAATCATAGATGTCTTTAGGAAGCAGTGTGACATGGAAAATGAGATGTCTGTGCAACAAGTGGTGGGCAGTGATCCGATGTTCTACCGCCACAACCTCCAAGTGGTCCACCCCGACCACAGGGAGAAGGAGGACATGGACGAGCTCAGCTCCAGGTAGCTAAGGCCTACTACCAAGGTGCTCCAGAGATGATGTTAGATAGGATCTATGTCTACTCCACCCCAGCTGTAGTACTTATAAAAATAGGTTCAGTCACTCTTTTATTTCCATGGCCCTCATTCAGATCTCAATGATTTTGGAGGAGCTGTTGGATGGATTCTTACCATTGGAGACTCCTACGGGAGAGGACTATACAATTACACACTTTTTCCAGTAGTGTGAGCTCACTCTAGGAGGTTAGATATTTGTCTGGGATCTTCTAGTAGTGGTGTCGAGACCTTACGACATTATCTAGGGTATGGACTAGTTATCCACAATCCATGCTCATATTGAATGTATTAGGCACAAAGTGTGGTGCGTCCATGAGGATGGGACTAGGATTTCCTTCACCATTGAGAAATAAACCTTTGTATCATAGGATGGACTTACATAGAGGAGGGTGCATCCGATCACTCACCAGTTGGCTTGCCTTACCCTCGGAGCAGTTGATGTGGAGATTTTGAGTTATCCATTGGTGGTGGACCAATATGTTGATGACTTTACAAATGATGTTACAAGATTACATCCCCATATGGGGGAATAATTTTACATTCACATGTACCCTGGGACAACACCAATATATACACCAACAAATCAGGTGGCTCTTGTGGAGCTTCATGAGTTACGGGTACAATTGGAGGACTTGAAGAGGAAGGGGTTAATAATGCCTAGTGTTTCTCTATGGGTAGCCCCGATTTTGTTTGCCAAGAAGGTAGATTGGAGTTTGATATTCTGTGTGGACTATTGGTTCCTGATCCAGGTGACCATGATGATCATGTATCTACTTTCAATGATTGATGATATTTTCGATCAGATAAAGGGAGATTCTTGGGTTTTTAATATTGACCTCAATCAGGTTATCATTATCTGAAGGTACGAGATGAGGATGTGTAGAAGAAGGCCTTCAGATGTGGGTATGGCCTCTATGAGTTCTTGTTTATGAATTTCAGCATGACCAACTTCCTTGAAGTGTTTATGGGACTAAATAATAGGATCTTTCAGCCATACCTTGATCACTTTGTGGTGGTTTTCATCAACAACATGTTGTCATACTCGATGTCGAAGGAGGAGCATGACTGTCATCTACATATAGTACTGGATGCACTATGAGACCACCAGAATAATGGTAAGCTCTGGAAGTGCTAGTTTAGGATATGGATGTCCACATTCTAGGACACATTATCTCAGTGGCTAGGGTTTTAGTGGATCCAGTGAAGATAGAGGATGTTCTTTCTTAGGGAAACCTAGGAGTGTGACTGAGGTGTGGATTTTCCTTGGGTTGGCTGGGTACTACCCGAGATTCGTACATGACTTTTCCAGAGTTGCGAAACCCTTGTCAGCATTGATGAAGTAGGTATAGCCCTTTGTATGGACGAAAAGATGCCGGTATTGTTTTCAGGAGATGAAGTAGAGACTGGCGAGTTCCCCCATCTATAGGATACTAGAAGAAGGTCTTGGATATATAGTCTACTCTGACACATTAGAAACTGGACTTGGATGTGTCCTAATGCAGGAGTGAGCAGTGATCGCTTATGGTTCATGATAACTAAGATGACACGATAAGAACTACGCTACCAATGACATAGAGTTAGCATCAATGGTCTTTGCCTTGATTATTTGGCGACATTACTTGATGGAAAATGTTTTACAGTCTACTCTGATCACAAGAGTCTTGGGGATATATTCTCACCGAAGTAACTCATCTTGAGATGGCGGTGATGGATGGAGTACCTCCAAGACTATGACTTCAAGATAGACTACACTCCTGGGAAGTAAAATGTTGTGGCAGACACACTCAGTAGGTGGTCTGGTTTGTAGCTACTGAGTGATGCGATAGAGAAGCTAGCCGTGATGCAGATATCCTTTGTGGATGGAGATGGAGTATCTTACCTTTAGTCTATGACTGTTACTCCCCTACTTCATCTGCAAGTATGGGAGGCACTACATGGGGACATTGAGTGCAATGATCAACATGCATAAATATCCTAAGGACAGACACCTGGTAAATTTTTTGAAGGTGGGGAGCTCATCATTTTTTAGAGGATGCACCATGGTCCAGGTGGTGCTATGGGAGGAGGTATTGAGGGAGTTTAATACATCCCTTCTGGCGGTACATCATGGTGTGGAGAAGATGTACCAGGACCTCCAGCATCATCACTGGTGGCAAGGGATGAAGAAAGAAGTGGAAAAGTATATTTCAGGATTCCTCACTTGTCAACATGTGAAGGTCGAGCATCAGGTTTCAGTAGGATTAGCACAACAACGAGAGGTGTCGAAGTGGATGTTGGATGACATTTACATGAATTTTGTTATTGGACTACCACTTACGTCCATGTGCCACGATTATATCCAGGTGAATGTTGACCGACTCAACAAGTCGGTCCACTTCCTACCCATCTGAGAGCAGGGCTCAGTAGAGGGCTTAGGTTGCATCTATGTACAGAAGATTGTACGACTTCATGGGGTGCCATCGATGATAGTCAATGAACATGAAGCATGATTTACATCATAGTTGTCGAAGTGATTGTAGGAGGAATTCGAGACTCAGAAATGTTTGAGCACCGCCTTTTATCCATAGATGGATGGACAGATGGATAGGACCATTCAGACATTGGAGGACATGCTTAATGCATGCATCCAAGATTTTGGTTGTATTTGGGAGGATCACTTTCCCTCGGTTGAGTTCTATTACAAAAACAGTTATCACTCCAGCATCAGTATGGCACCATTTTATGCCTTTTACAATCAACCATGCAGGTCACCTCTATGCTGGATAGACCAAGGGGAGTTAGCACTTATGGGTCCACAGTTGGTACAGGATTCCACAGAAAAGGTGTGGATCATACAAGAGTGAATGAAGACTACACAGAGTAGGTAGAAGTCTTATGCTGATAGGAGATGGAGACTTTTGTAGTTCTAGGAGGGAAACCATGTCTTCTTACATGTCTCACCATGTAATGTCCCGTGTTTTTGAACCGGGTGAAAATATGAATTCTTTCGATTTTTTTTTCGAATTATCAATAGTTCTTTTTTTAAACTGAGCTCTTGAATTTTATTCTGAGTGTTGTAACACCTAATGGTGTCTTTTCTGGAATTTCGTAATTACACGATAAATTTTAACAGGTGTCCTGATGAGTCTCGGGTGCACCAGATACAGAAAAATCCACTTTGATGGGTCTACATGGGCAGCGCATGGTTGCGGTCCAACCTATGCAGTTTATCTTATTTAATAAATTATAATTATTATTATTTTAATTAAATATGATTATATAAGAGATTTGGATTAATTAAAATATGTTTTTAATAATAATAAAAATAATGATGTTATTATTACTATTATTGTGGTTGTTAAATTTATGGAATGTTAAAGAATTAATTAAATGGCAATTGAAAGTATTGATGTGGATTTTGGGTTAATAAAAAGAACTATTTTTTTTAATTGAAGTGTTTCAGAATTATTAAAGGACAGTTGTTATTAAATGGAAGATTGTGATAACAATAATAATTTCATTGTTATTATTACGGAGTCATAAATTATTTTGATACTTTGAGATTTTAATTTAATGTTAAAGGAGTGTATCATTTATGAAAATTAAATGTGGATTTTGAGCTTCTCAAATAAACTTTTCATTAAATGAGGGGTTATGGGTTGAAGTTTTTATCATAGTAATGATATTGTAATAAATTGGGGGTTTGGGTTTTTAAATAAATTAATGTTTGAATAATAATAATAATGTTATTATTTTTGTTTTGGTTACTTAGTTAAAGAAATGTTAAAAGAATTTAATGATCAATATAGAGTTTTATTATTAATTATGAAACATTTATTTTGAGAATAATAAATGAAGGTTATAAAAGAATTGGACAATTAATGTGGATTTAAATGGGTAGGTTAGACATAATTAAAATGGGCGTTTTATTATTTGTTTTAATACAATTTAATTTTCGGGTTTGTCAAAGTTCTATTTTTATTTAATGGGATGTAATTTTTAGGTGAATTTAATGAGGGTGTTGGGTATCTCGACGAAACACTAAATTAAATAAGCAGTTTCAAATTTAATGAAGGAGTGTGGTTATTTAATAGAGTTTTTGGGTTATATCAAAGGTTTGAGTAATAATAATTATATTATTATTATTATGGTTTTACGAGTGTCATAATTATTGATCATTATGGATATTATTATTATAAATAATAATTGTAATGAATTGGGGAGTTTCTGTTGGAATTTAAAAAAATGAATGTTTTAATAATAATAATAATAATTTAATTATTATTATTATTTTGTTAATTAATTGAATTCACAGAAAAATTAATTTTATTAATTCTGGGAAAGGAATTAATTTTTTTTATTACATTGAAGTCAAAGGGATGTTAATTTAATTGAGGTGTAAAGGGGTGTTTGATTTTCACAATGAAATGTTTCCTTCAAGAAGGATTAATTGGGGAGTTTTTTACTTTTAAGATAAGTGTTAGATGTGTATAATAATAATAATAAAATGTGTATTATTGTTATATTTTATTATTATTATTAAATTAATGGTAGTATTATAATTGGGTTTCATGATTTTAATAATAACTATTATTAATGGAAATTAATTTAGGGGTTTGAAATAAATAAAGGGAATCGAATTCCCCTCTTCTTCCTCCCTACGCACAAGGTGCAACACGCACGCAGCAGCGCACCCCATGATGCGGCCCCTTCCTCCCTCCTTCAAGATCCCTCCTCAGCATGATCTCCTTTATGAGGTACAACCAAGAGCCATGCTAACCCCCGAGAAACCCTCCCTACAGCCGCACGACACCCGGGCAGAGCTCCTACAACGCGCAACCTCCATGGCGCAACCCCCCTCCAAGAAATACCTAGAGATGCACCACCACTCCACCAGACTCCACTTTGCGCACGAAGATTCCCCTCAGACTCTTCACCAATCTTTTCCTCCTCGTCAAGGTGAGTCCATCTAGATATAAATGGATATTCGCATCGATCATTTGACTCCTCTCTCTCGCCTTGTTTTCTCATCTAAAACCCAAAGGTTTGGGTTTAATCCAATCATTGTGTTCCTCTATTTCCTAGGACATACGAATGTTGACTCGGGACCCATTGGTCCATAATCTGACATCCACCACCAAGGGAAAGGTGGATTGTCTCGAATTTTCTTGCCGCCATTGGTTCGGGTTAGTTACTAAACCCGCAGTTTGGCTTTGCACCGCTTATATTAAGGCCTGTTATTTTTTTTATGAGTTCCAGGTACCATGATAGAGGTGTTCTGTTCATTATAGCTTTGATTCTGGTTACTGGTTTAATATATATATAATTTACGTTGATCAATGTATACCATGTGTGTGTGTGCGTACACACACACACACACATATATATATATAAAGGTGTGCCCACGTGTGATTATGGAACAGTTGTGGACTGGTTGTGGCCAAGTACATTAAAGCGCTACAGATTTAAAATGGTGCCACCCTGAGGTAAGGTCTCAAATCCTTAACACTTTACTTTAAGAATTATATCTTCTTTAAATAAATTTATAATGTATGTTTCCTTGATTATGATATATCGATGCATGGCACTTTTTAAGTTATTAAATGATGCCTCCCACCTGAGATAAATGAGGGCATGATCTTGTGTTGTTTTTAAGCATGTTTTTCTAATTTGGTTAAAGTGATATGATTAAACAGTTAAATGATTTTAATGGGAAGAATGTATAATAGGGTAATTAATTTTAGAATTAATTATCAAGTCATGAGTTGGAATAAAATTTGTGGCATTTAATGATGATTGGGAATATTTAATATTTGACATGTTCAAAAGTATAAATTGGAAATTGGTAATAATTAATGGATGGATTAATTATTACATGTTTAATTTTAAATGGTTAATTAATTTATGATTGGTTCAATAGATAATATTTATTTAATTAATTTTTCAATTAATTAACTTGCATGCAATAAATTATGATTGAGAATTGATTGTTTATTACGAATGTTGGCCAAGGGTACTTTTTGATACTTGTTAGATTTCCATTCATAAAGTTGTCTTGGATGGAGTTATTCTATATTATGAGATGATGCGTGAGATGGTTGCTAAATATTTGGGCTTTTTTAGCATGTTTTGTGATGATTATGATGTGCATGTAAATTGTTAATGTCCTTGACGAATCACTGTTTGAGTGGACGACTTCAGAATTGCTACTGAATTTGGATAATTAATTATTGAGTTAATTATTTATTTGGCTTTCTAAGAACAATTAATTGTTAATTAATTATTTACTATTGAGATTTTGAATGGTTAATTAAGGGTTAACTTTTGATGCGTGTTTTATGTTGTTAACTAGTTGTTGAATTAATTAATGGATTTGATTAATTAATTTATGAATTAATTAATGGATGGTTTTGGGGTGTTAGACATGGTGTTCTACCCCAATGATAAATATATATATGTATGATTGATAAATGGGTTGCGAGACATAGACTGAAGCTCCAAATACTCATGGGGTGACAGACATGGTGTTCTACAACAACAATAAATATATGCATATGATTGATAAATGGGTTTTGAGACAAGGACTGAAGCTCCAAATACTCACCTGGTGCTGGACATGGAATTCTACACCCAGGTTGCAAGAAAATATTCTTTTATGGGTCTAGGACTGATGCTCCAAATACCCATGGGTTGTGAGACAAGGACTGACACTCCAAATACTCACGAGGGTGCTATACATCATGTTCTACACCCATTAATTAACATTGGACTGTGGGTCCAATTGTTCGTGCCTGAAATGAGTTAATGTTTAATGAAGACTGTTGAGAAATGATGATTTGTGAATTGATTATGAGGAAGGTTTCAGACTTATTTAGGATTTGGGTGAACCACTTTTAGTGGGCGGGCTTAGACATAGTATATGAAAGGTTGAATTGAATAACTTATGACGCGTTATCCAAGCCAAAACACATGCTTGGAATTAGTCTTTAATTTGATTACATATATGGTCTTTAGAGACATCTGTGGTGAGTGATTTATACCGAAGATGTTGGGCGTAGTCTAAATCTCATGACCTTCATAATTTATTAAGAATGGAATAATTAATAACAGATGAATGATTATGTAATGAATATTGAGTATGTATGAAAAATGTATAATACAGGTTCAGACACCAGCTGAGGGATGAAGATGGTACTTGGGTATATATTTACATTTTATTGGTTACATAATTTTTGCATCCTTTCACATGTTATAAGTGATTTATTAAATTTCTGGTTTGGGGTAGACACTGGTGGTCCTGGCCTACTGAGATTTATATCTCACACCCTACTCGGGCCACCATTGCACTGGGTAACCGAGAAGATTCTATTTTGTTGCAGGACTATGTTGTTTGCATTTACTTGGGAGTTAGGAGCATAGGACCGAGCGGAGGCTCGGGATGCTTGAGTAGATCTCCCATGGGTATTTGAGTCATTATTTATTTATTTATGCATTGAAATGTAAAGCATGCTGTTTTGTTCACTGTTTTCTACTTTTTTATATTTATCATGTCATACATGCGTCTATTGTATACTTTGGAGTTGGCCATTTTTTTGTACAAGATTTATAAAATATACTTTCTTCTGATTATTCATTTATTATATTGTTTCCGCTATTTATTTCCTTTGTCTATTTTTGAACACTAAAATGAGGGTATAGTCTCCCCACTGACTATCCTTAGAACCTCTCTTCTAGTTGACAGCCTCTGGCATATGGGGAGGCACGCTTGAGGTCATGTGGTGACCAGTCCGGCCTCCAGTTTTGTGTCGAGTTGGGTCGGGGCATTTCAAAGTGGTATTAGAGGTTTATGTTTTCTTTCTTTTCCTTTGTCTTTCTATTTTGGGGTTGGTAGACAGTAGACTAAGAATGTGTCGGCGCTTAGGTTAATAGTCGTGCTTGGGACTGATCACCTCATGTATGAGAAATTACCGAGTGGCCAGGGATTAAAATAGATGTTTCTACTATTACAGGTACAGTTGATATGATTTCACCATGAGTGATTGGTGTATTTTCTACTATTTATTGATTTTGAGAATTTTGAAAAATAATTGTCTTGGCCTGATATGGAAAGGAAGTTTCGTACATGCATCATCTTAGTAACTTATAGATTCATATGTCATGCATATAACATGCCATGTAGTTGCATTAGTAGGATTTATGCTAATTTGGATTGTGTTCTTTGGGTGAAATGCCATGTTTTGATCTGCTTTAGCATGCCTCTATAGATATCCTGTACAGGTAATAGATTTAACATGCTTGAGTGATTATATTCCATACTGTTTCAGTTATTAGCATGTTTTGTTATTGTTACATGCTTCTGTGTTATAGCATGTTGTTGTGTTACAGCTAATGCTAATATGTTAGAGATGTATTGGATATGTGAAAGGGGTGCTAAAGGTAAAATGTTAAATAAATATTGATTGTGATAAATGGGAGACAAATTCTAGCGATAAGGTGTATGTGCGCCTTTTAGATTGGTAGATGGACACCCATGCGTTTAAACCTTATACAACCATAATATGTTTGAAAATGGATACAAATGTAAAACTGTTGAGTTTTGATAATAATGAACAGTTGTCGGGTTGCTTTTGGAATAACCCGTTTTGAATAATTGAGAACTTTGGAAGTCGCCTTTTCTGTAAAAGGAATTTAGATTCTAAATTTCCTGTTTATATTTGAATAACACTGAATGACGATTAAAGAGGATGTTGTGATAACATGGATATTTTTTCCCGTAGGATTTTGTATTGAAAACCAAGTGACTTGTTGTGAATACGTACTTGTGTGTATGCTGAAATTCATTCAAATGTTAAAAGGATGAAATAATTAATTAAAATTCCTAAAAGAATATGGTTTTTTTGAACCTTGTGATTTATGTTTTGTGTGACCAAGAGAGAGGGTAGATATTTATGGTTCGTAAGGGGCTAACCTGTGGTAGGTAGTACCCATAGAATGTTCTAGGATATTAATGTATGTTCTTTCCACTACTCGGGAGGACTTCTTGGGACTTGGTTGATTTGGCACGCCGATAGGTTTCTGTTACAGATTTTTATGGTCAATGTTTGACATGTTTAACATGGTTCGAGGAATGTCACACACATGCATTAAAGTATTCTAAAAACACACGCTGGTGAGAGGCTAATCTTTTCTTGAGATGTCAAGGAAAATCCTTAGGTGTGTATTATTGTATATTTTTTTGATAAACGTGTCAGCAGGGGATGTCGATTTTTTAGAACAAAGATGTCTAGTAATATTTTGATTGTTCTTCTTAAATGAACTTGGTAGGTTAGTGGATTTAGTAGTTGTACCCGATGGATTCTCGGGGATGAGAAGTTTTTAAGGAGGGTATATTGTAATGTCCTCTGTTTTTGAACCGAGTTAAAATAAAAAAAATTAATTATATTTCGATTTATCTGTAGTTCTTTTTTTAAACCAAGATCTTGAATTTTATTCTGACTGTTGGAACACCTAATGGTGTTGTTTCTGGAATTGCGTAATTTCCCGATAATTTTAACGGGTGTCCCGATGACTCTCGGGTGCACCAGATCTGGAAAAATCCACTTTAATCGATCTACATGGTCATCGCATGGTTGCGGTGCAACCCATGCAGTTTATCATATTTAATAAATTATTATTATTATTATTATTATTATTATTATTTTAATTAAATATGATTATATGATAGATTTGGATTAATTAAAATTACGTATTAATAATTATAATAATAATAATAATAATAATAAAGTTATTATTATTATTATTGTGGTGGTTAAACTTATTGAATTTTAAAGAATTAATTAAATGGCAGTTGAAGGTATTGACCTGGCTTTTGGGTTCGTCAAAGAACTGTTTTATTTAATTGAAGAGTTTCAGAATTATTAAAGGACCATTTTTATTAAATGGAGGATTGTGATAATAATAATAATGTCATTGTTAATATTATGGAGACATAAATTATTTTGATACATTGAGATTTTAATTTCATGTTAAAGGAGTGTATCATTTATGATAATTAAATGTTGCTTTTGAGATTCTCAAAGAAACATTTCATTAAATGATGGGTTATGGGTTGATTTTTTTTATCATAGTAATGATATTTTAATAAATTGGGGGTTTGGGTTTTTAAATAAATGAATGTTTTAATAATAATAATAATGATGTTATTATTATTGTTGTGGTTACTTAGTTAAATAAATGTAAAAAGAATTTAATGATCAATATGGTTTTTTATTATTAATTACAAAAACCGTATTACGAGAATAATAAATGAAGGTTAAAAACAAAATGGATAATTAATATGGATTTAAATGGTGAGGTTGGACTTAAAATGGGCGTTTTATTGTTTGTTTTAGTACAATTTAATTATGGGGTTTGTCAAAGTTCTGTTTTTATTTAATGGGGTGTAATATTTATGTGAATTTAATGAGGTTGTTGGGTATCTCGATGAAACACTAAATTAAATAAGCAGTTTTGAATTTATTGAAGGAGTGTGGTTATTTAATAGATTTGTTGGGTTATATCAATGGTTTGAGTAATAATAATTATATTTTTATTATTATGGTTTAACGAGTGTCATAACTATTGGTCATTATGGATATTATTATTATAAATAATAATTGTAATGAATTGGGGAGTTTTTGTTGGAATTTTAAAAAAATGAATGTTTTAATAATAATAGTAATAATGATTTAATTATTATTATTATTTAGTTAAATAATTAAATTCACAGAAAAACGAATTTTTTTAATTGTGGGAGAGGAATTATTATTTTTATTACATTGAAGTCAAAGAGATTTTAATTTAATTGAGGAATAAAGGGGAGTTTGATTTTCTCAATGAAACATTTCCTTTAAGAATGATTAATTGGGGAGTTTTCTACTTTTTAGATAAGTGTTATATGTGTATAATAATAATAATAAAATGTGTATTATTATTATCTTTTATTATTATTATTATCACATTAAGGGTAGTATTATTATTGGGTTTCAAGAGTTTAATAATAATTATTATTAATGGCAATTAATTTAGGGGTTTGAAAAAGAAAATAAATGGAATCTAATTCCCCTCTTCTTCCTCCATATGCACAAGGTGCAACACGGACGCCGCAGCGCACCCCATGATGTGGCCCCTTCCTCCATCCTTCGAGCTCCCTCCTCAACGTGAGCTCCTTTCTGTGGTATGACCAAAAGGCACTCGAACCCCCGATCAACCCTCCATGCAGCAGCGTGATAACCGAGCGGAGCTCCTATAGCACGTGACCTCCCTGGCGCAACCCCCCTCCGAGCAATACCTAGAGGTGCAACACCCCTCTCCCGGACTCCATTTTGTGCACGAAGATTCCCCTCACACTCTTCACGAATCTTTTACTCCTCATCAAGGTGAGTCCATCTTCATATAAATGGTGATTCGCATCGATCATTTGACTCCTCTCTCTCGCCTTGATTTCTCATCTAAAACCCAAAGGTTCAGGTTTAATCCAATAGTTGCATTCCTCTATTTTTTGGGACATTCTAATGTTGACTCGGGACCCATTGGTTCATAATCCGACATCTGCCACCAAGGGTGAGGTGGATGGTCTCGAATTGTCTTTCCTCCATTGGTTCGGGTTAGTTTCTACACTCGCGGTTTGGCTTTGAACCGGTTATATTAAGGCCTGTTAATTTTTTTTTATGAGTTCCTGGTACCAAGATAGAGGTGTGTTGTTCATTATAACATTGATTATGGTTACCGGTTTAATATATATAATTTTCATTAATAAATGTAGAAAGCGTTCACACACACACACAAACACACACACACACACACACACACACACATATATATATATATATAAAGGTGTGCGAATGTGTGATTACGGACCGGTTGTGGACTGGTTGCGGCCAAGTACATTAGAGCGCTTCAGATTTAAAATGGTGTCACCCTGAGGTGGGGTCTCAAATCCTTAACACTTTACTTTAAGAATTATTTCTTCTTTAAATAAATTGAGAATGTAATTTTCCTTTATTATGATATGTCAATTCATGACACTTTTGAAGTTATTAAATGATGCCGCCCACATGAGATAAATGAGGCCATGAACTTGTGTTGTTTTTAAGCATGTTTTTCTAATTTGGTTAAAGTGGTATGATTAAACAGTTAAATGATTTGAATGGGAAGAATGTATAACAGGGTAATTAATTGTATAATTAATTATCAAGTCATGAGTTGGAATAAAATTTGTGGCATTTAATGATGATTGAGAAAATTGAATATTTGACATGTTCAAAAGTATAAATTGGAAATTGGTAATAATTAATGGATGGATTATTTATTACATGTTAAATGTTAAATGGTTAATTAATTTATGATTGGTTTAAGAGATAATATTTAATTAATTAATTTTTGAATAAATTAATTTTCATGAATTAAATTAAGATTGTGAATTGATTGGTTGTTACAACTGTTGCCCAAGGGTACTTTTTGATACTTGTTAGATATCCATTCATAAAGTTGTCTTGGATGGAGTTATTTTATATTATGAGATGATGTGTGAGATGGTTGGTAAATATTTGGGCTTGTTCAGCATGTTTTGTGATGATTATGTTGTTCATGTAAATTGTTAAAGTCCTGGATGAATCACTGTTTGAGTGGACGGGTTCAGAATTTCTAACGAATTTAGATAATTAAATGTTGAGTTAATTATTTATTTTATTTTCTAAGAACAATTAATTGTTAATTAATTATTTACTATTGAGATATTGATTGTTTAATAAAGGGGTTACTTTTGATGTTCGATTTATATTGTTAATTAGTTGTTGAATTAATTATTGGATTGGATTAAATAATTTCTGAATTAATTAATGGATAGTTTTGAGGTGTTAGACATGGTGTTCTACACCAACGATAAATATATATGTATGATTGACAAACAGGTTGTGAGACAAGGAATGAAGCTCCAAATACTCAAGGGGTGATAGACATGGTGTTCTACACCAATGATAAATATATACATATGATTGATAAATGGGTTGTGAGACAAGGATTGAAGCTCCAAATACTCACGGGGTTCTGGACATGGCGTTCTAAACCCAGCTTGCAACAAAATATTTTTTTATGGGTCAGGGAATGATTCTCCAAATACTCATGGGTTGTGAGACAAGGACCGACACCCCAAATACTCAAGTGGGTGCTAGACATGATGTTATACACCCATTAATTAACATTGGATTGTGGGTCCAATTGTTCGTGCATGAAATGAGTTATTGGTTAATGAAGGCTATTGAGACATGATGATTTGTGAATTGTTTATGAGGAAGGTTTCAGACTTATTTATGATTTGGGTGAACCACTTTTAGTTGGCGGGATTAGAATTAGTATATGAAAGGTTGAATTGAATTACTTATGATTCGTTATCCAAGACTAAGGACAATCTTGGAATTAGTCTTTACTTTGATTACATAGATGGTCTTTAGAGACATATGTGGTGTGTGTTTTATGCGGGAGATGTTCGACGTAGGATGAATCTTAAGACCTTCATAATTTATTAAGATTGGAATAATTAATAACTGATGAATGATTATGTAATGAATATTGAGTATGTATGACAAATGTATAATGCAGGTTCAGACACCAGGTGAGGGTTGAAGTAGGTACTTGGGTATATAGTTACATTGTACTGTTTACTTAATTTATGCATGCTTTCACATGTTATAGGTTATTTATTAAATGTCTAGTTTGGGGTAGACACTGGTCGTCCCGACCTACTGAGATTTATATCTCACACCCTACTCTGGCCTCCATTGCACTGGGTACCCGAGTAGATTCTATTTGGTTGCAGGACTATGTTGTTTGCATTAACCTGGGAGTTAGGAGCATAGGACCGAGTGGAGGCTCGGGATGCTCGAGGAGATCTCTCATGGGGCTTTGAGTCATTATTTATTTATTTATGCATTGAAATGTAAAGAATGATGTTTTTTTTACTGTTTTCTACTTTTGTATCATTATCATGTCATATAAGCATCGATTGTATACTTTGGTGTTGGCCATTTGTTTTGTACAATATTTATAAAATATACTTTCTGATTATTATTCATTTATTACACCGTTTATGCTATTTTTCCATTGTCTATTTTTGAACACTAAAATGAGGGTATAGTATCCCCACTGACTATACTTAGACTCTCGCTGTTAGTCGGAAGCCGCTGGCATAAGGGGAGGCGCGCTTGAGGTCATGTGGCGACTGGTCCGGCCTCCGATTTAGTGGTGAGCTGGGTCGGGACTTTACACACCTCAAAGAGGTTTGCGGAGATTGGTTGGGGAGGTAAGCTATCATTGAGGTTTATTAGACTATTCTAGGATCTATGTAGAGTTGGCGAGGTGGCATATCACATAGCTCTTCCCCCACAGATGCATCGGGTGCATAACATCTTTCACGTGTCACAACTGAAGAAGTATATGCATGATTCATCGCACATTATCAAATGGGGAATGCTGGACATTGATGGTGGGGAGATATTTACAATGGTTCCAGTCGAGATTGAGGATCGACAGGAGTGGGTCCTTCATGGATGATTGTTACCTCTTGTGCACATTCACTGGCAGCATAGAACCTCTGGGAGAACACATGGGAGCGGGAGGCTCAGATTCGGGCCCGGTAGCCCCATTTGTTTCCTTAGTATTTTTTGTGGATTTTTGGGAAAAAATCCCTATGGTGGGAAGAATGTAAAGACTCAGATTTTCCATGTAATTTTTAAAATAATATAGAATTTTTATGAGTCTGAGAAAATTGACGGTTCGTGATTTCGAGGCCCGGTGTGCCCGAAATGAATTTATGAACTTTTTTTAAGGTACGTTTAGTAAATATGATGGCAGAAAATTCTATCATTTGAACCGGTGCTCGAAATTGAAATCTTAGGGAACCGTTGAACCCGCAGTTCTAGGATTCGCTTAAGGAAAGATTCACTTCGATCGTAGTAGGTTGGGAGAAAATTATTTTTTTTGGAAAATTAGAAGAATAATAAAATAAAAAGGTTATTTTATTTCAATTTTTCATTTATTTCAATGGACAAGAAGCGGTGGCAGGACCAACAACATGTCAAGCCATTAATATTCTTGACTCCTCAATGTTTGTAACCATATAATTAGAATTTGGGAGGTTCATTAATCAAATGAACCTCATAAATTCTCAACGTTGTTACCCACCCATTCCCCCCTCATATTTATATGAAGATTGGGGAGAGTTATTTTCATGACTTCACCAAGAGATTAAGCTCTGGTAAAATACCACGACACAAACCACTTGGAGGATGGAACTGGTTCCAGCGAGCGGTGACGAGAGCCACCGAATCCTGAACTGAAGACAACGAAAAAGGATTTCTATAACAACCTGAGATTTTATAAGATATATTATTTTTAATTTATTTCATATCTTCTAATGTATGCTACACCAAGATTATGTTTCGCAATACGCAACACCGTATTAGCTTGCAGTATACACAACAGTAATCATGGATCGTGTTACACACAATTTCATGTTTTTTATAGTTGTTTTTCTACACAACATTGAGTGTATATATATATATATTCAATGTATAAATGAAATATGGTTGGATTTTTTTATATGAAACAACAAAGAAGCCTTAAAATACACGCAACCCAGACTTGGCTTGCATTACATGAAATCACGACCTTCCTCGATAGCATGTGTCGTACACAATACCAGGTTTCACTAAATGACGATATATTGTTATAATATTATAATAAACTTTCTGTTATGAATAGTAGTATCTACATTTTAAATTTAATAACATTATTATTCATCTTACACATTTTCTAGAACATGGTATGAGAATAAAATAATTTATTCAGGTAAAATATGTATTTTTCAAAAAAAATTGTAGTTTTGCTGCCTTTTGATGGCGTACCCACATTAAATCTAGTTATTTAAATGTTTATAAGTTAAATTTGACAAAATAAAATATTTCTTTGGAATCAGGATATAAAAATTATCTTTGGATAAAATTTTCATATTATTCTGATATCTTTCATATTTTAATGAATTGTAAAAACACCCTATATTTTAATTTAAAAAATCTTTTTTTATCGCAATAATCTTTATGGTTAAATTATAATATTGTTTTTTTAAGTATAAATAGAATATATTTTCCCATTTAATATAATGTATTTCATTACCATTAATTTTTCATTAAATTCATAGGTAAAAACATTTCAATCTTTAGCAATGTTTTAACTTTTAAAACCCATTTTCTAAACAAGAGATTAATTTTAAATTAATTAATGCTACTTCTATGTTTTGAATTTTGAAAAATGGATTCCATATTTGAATTCAGTGGGTCCAAATTCTGTTCATAGGTTACTATTATTTTTTGATATTATGAATATTAACTATGGTAGTTTCTATTTACTGCAGTTAAAGGTAAATCAGGTAATTAAGGTTAAAAATAAGATTATTAAATTACCCTACCACCTTCCAAAATTCTATTGGATAACTAAAAGTAGACCCATATCACCTAAGGGTCGTAATATCTTCATTTTATGGACTTTTGACCATGATAATAATTTAATTATTATTAAAACCAAACAAAATTGTCAACATCTCACTCTCTTAAATCTAATAAGTATAATAATTTTAATTTAGTGATATACTCCATGAAACATCGAACATGACTAGTCTCCAGAAAGATAATGAAATTATATACATAATTTGAATTTATTTATAATTTTTAGGGATTAAATATTTATCATTAAAGGTGAGACAATAGTGATGTTGAAATTATTTTATGGATTGAAATATGAAATAAATGGAATTAAAAATATTAAAATAAATATTATATGAACTTTTTAATATGATTTAATAATTTTATAGATAAATATTAATTGTTATGAATCTATTAAATATTTTATTTCGAACATATCTCTTGTTTGGATTTTATTTAAATTCAAATAAATGAATAGTTTCAAAATTGACACTATTGTTATTTTATAAAAATATGAAAATGTAAAATTGTTTAAAAATAACAATCATATTTAAAAATTATAATTTAAAATTTATATGGTCAAAACTTTCATAAATTATCCAATTATAGACAATTCACAACACATAAGAAATTATTTATAACAATTTAAAATTTAGAATATTATTACCACATATAAAATTAAATAGAATAAATAAGGATAAATCAAGTTGATAAGGTTTAAAATAAATATGCAACATGTATAAATTTTATTGGTTGATGAGATTATAACTCTATCTCATCTAATCATTGAATATGAGTTATTTTTTGAAGGTTTTTAAGTGGGGTTTGATTTATTATAAAGGTGCCCCTCTCCTCCTTTATAAAAGGTTAACTCCTCCCTCTCCTCTTCACAACACGTTGAGCCTTCAATCTTGGCCAAACCCTGCCCATTTCTCTTCTCAACGTACTTAGAAACATTCTTTAGGTTCTTGTCTTCTCAAAATACCAACTCTAGTCCCTTAATAAAAATCATAACGGAGGTGCATCGAAAAAGAGGTAATCTCTTCTACCGATTCTTTCATGTTTGTTTCTTTTTCAAATTCTACTTCTTTAGTTGTTTCGTTGCAATGTAATACAATCAGTATCACTAATATACTGATATTATATTTTAAATATCAAACAACCACATTTGACCTTCTATCCATCCTACGGAAAATGAAATCATTGTGCGTGCGTACGTACGGAATACTGTCTCCATGCCGTGGTGTAATCAGTTTTTCCACCACCACCTTACTTGGATCGGTATAATGGTGTAAAGAATAACTATATATGGTTATTATAACATCATACTGATTCTATGATATTATATAATCCACTCCAATTCTATTCAATAATTATGGGAATGATGTAATCGCTCCTACATACGTACGGAATACCGTCTCCACGAACGCGATGAGATTCATTTCCCATGATTAAACATTGAAGTATGATTATAAAGTATATATAATAAATAATCATGAAATATATTACATAATAATTATACTGGATTTATGAACATATCTTTTTCATTTACTTAATTCCATTCAATTCAATAACTAAATGAAAACAGCGTTCACGTGTATGTACGGCCTACCGTCTCCACGAACGGTGTATTTCATTCCATTTATCAATCGATCATATATATTTATACTCTGAATATATATTACATATAAATCATGTTTTACATTTTGGAATTATTTAAATCAGTATATGAGTAATAATATCAAGAATAACAAATCGAAACACGTACGATAAATGATACGGTTTTACCCAAAATGTTGTTTTAACATGGAATTTACAGTAAAATGGGTAATATAAAGGCATAAGTGAACTATATATGACATCATAACAATGAATATGATTCTGTAATAATTCAATGGCATTATTCAAATAATTATACAGGAGGTTTGGATACATACAAAACATATTAGACACAATGTAAGGGATAACTTTTCCGATCTCATTTTTATTCGAGATTTTTTATTCCTAAGTATTTAATAGGGTTATATTTATCATCGATGTCCCTATTTTCTAAAAATGGTTTCATGTATGTTTAAAGTCCTTTATACCCATTTTTTGACTTTTAATACAAGGTATGTAAGGAATCTTTCTTTTTTTTATGATATGAGGTAGTTTTTGACTTTTTCGGTAAAAGTATGAGAAAAATGTTTTTTAACTTATACGGCATGAACAGATTTTTTATGGTTTTATAAAGCCTTATTTTCATGAAGCATCCTTCGCAATATTTCACTGTTATTTTCAACAAAATTCTTTTTCTTTTAAAATTTAATGGCATTTTCAGAAAAGAAAATTATTTTGAATAAGAAAGGATATTTTCCTCAAGAATTCATTTCATGTGTTTAATCAAAACTATTTTCCATCTAAGAAGACATTATTTAGTATGTTTATGTATCAAGTATAATGTTTGTATTATTTACGTGGTTTGAATTTATTTATAATGAAATGATATCCATTTTTTATATGGATTATGTTATGATGGGATGATATTTATGAAACCCATTTTATTCATTGGGTTATTATGAATGATGTATGTTTATTTTGTGGCACACGAATGAATGATTACATTATGAGATGGGTGGGACCTATATCTCCCTCCTATTCATTGGGTAAATATTTATATATCATGAGATATACAAGGCTGGAATGGAAAGTTAATCTGGTTCAGTGATACCAGACTGGAACGAGGAGTGAACTCGATTCAGTTAGGGACTTTGTCCACTATGATGGTCTTGGCAGCAATCCCTTGGCTACTATGGAAATAATATAAAGTTATTAATGGTTTTCCACAATTAAATGTTTTATTACCATGTTATTTTTATCATGATTGATGTTCCATTATGATCTATGCCTTATGTACTTCCATGTTTTATGTCATTGCTCAAGATTTTGATGTTTAAACATTATGTTCATGTTTTTAAGTTAAAATGTATATGGTTTGTCTTATTTTCTCCATCTTTAACTTTAATGAGCATTTGAGCTCACCGTATATATGTTTTCTTATCCCCAAGTTATAAAGAATGTTTTTAGGTAAGAAAACAAAAGGGGAATATCTTTATGGGAGATTATGAAGATCTTTCACCATGATTAGAAGATTCTGTTCCGAGTTTCCAAAGACACCAAACTATTACGATCCTTGAGTGTTGGTTTTTGTTATGTATTAAGTATTCTGCAAAAGTAACGTAATTTCCATGTATGTCATGCTTTGGGTATCTACAGTTGGTATCAAAGGAAAGGTTTAGTTATCCTTTGGAAACTAGGATTTGAAAAATTTAGTGAGATCCCTATAGATATTTCTAATGTATTTCTAGGGATGTACCTAAGGTTAATTATAAGTATTAGTTATTGTCATAGAATTACGGTAACGATCATATAATTAAACCTAAGGATGTATATATTGAAAGTACTCCCCCTTTATGATGTTGTTTTCTAAGTTTGATTTTTTCCTCTCCTAGAATTTTTTTTTGTGTTTTAGTCAATGGAGGGAACCAGATTGAATTTGTTTAACATTGAATCCAATGGAAAAAATGGTGACTATGAGAAAAAAATTGAGTAATTCTGAGGGAGAAAGATATTTTTATTATGCCGAATCAGTCTTTGTGATATTCGATTACCTAGGTAAATATTAGTTGTTTTCTTAATTCATCAAATAAGAAGAAGATGGACTTTTATGCATGTTCGCATGTTGAGGAGCATAGAGAAAGAATGATTGAGATTTCTAAATAAGGGAAGAAGAACCTTGATGAATACATCAAATGGAGGGGAAGATGTTATTTGTTTTGGGAAAAGGGTCACAAAGTGACAAACTGTTATGGAGTACAATGTCTTATCTGTGGAGAACATGGGAATTACCCAACTCAATGCCCTGACCTAGGAGGTTACTTCTAAATTAAGGAAGGGCATATTCCATTCCAATCATTGAAGATGATGGATTGAAGGGTTTATATATTGGAATTCAAGAATAATTTTGTTGAGGTACTTTTTTGGTATATTGGAATATCTATGTATTGGTCCATTGTGGTTTTCCATAAGAATATGGTACCGGTAACCATGAAAAGTGATTGAAATATTTTTGGAAAGAAAATGATATGCGCATAATTAAGGGACAAATGGAAAATAAAATGAACTCATGACTGATATAAGGAAAAAGTAATATCATGGTTTGAGTATATAGAAATTTTGGGATTTTGGTATGTGGAAAGAGTTAACTTTTGACAGCATTCATGTTTTCACTAAGGTTCAATGGGTATTCATTTTTCAAGAGAATATATTATTAAGGTATTCACATGATTGGAATGTGACCAACAAGATATATGGGGGATAAATTATGGTATTCACATTACTGGTAAATTCAATTTATAGTAATTTTTTCATTATACTATGAGATTGGACTAAAGTATTTTGGATAAACCTAAATATTTGTAATAGATTATGTTAGACATTAGTTAGTATTGTTTAAGGGAATAAATTTTTTCGATATTATTGATGGGATTTAATAATAATGTAGTTTTAGAATATGGGAAACCTGTAGAACGGGAGAAAACCCATCGCGTTGGACATGGTTGCTGGAATCGAACCCACAACAGAAGTGCAACATGCCTCTATCGCCTACCACTAGCCTATAGGAAGTCCCTGGCTAGTAGAAACTAGTTTTATTTTATTAAGCGGTATTATAGATGATATATAAGTCCATTTTTGGAATCATATATGATTAACCTCGCCATATATGGACTTATGTATATTTGATACCTTTCTCTTACTTTTTGTTTGAGATAGATGGAATGACCCATCATTCTATCACATGATCTACTAACACTTCAATAATGACAAATTCAACATCATTTATTTAAGAGATGAGGTGGAAATTATTCAAGGCATGAATAACGGTGAGATTGTATCGAAATGAAGTAAGTATTTCTTCTAATTCAAATTCTTCAAATTTAGGGAAATGATCTTGAAACCAAAAATTGTTGTCCTAGTGTCCTCATATCCGATGAATCAGATGGTACCTTAGATCATTACAAATTTATGGCTTTGTGATTGTTGTCTTTTTCAAAGCCATGTTCTCTACCACTCTCCATCAGAACATGATGGTTAGATTTCTCTTTCATATCCATATTTTCACCTATGTTATACTATGTGGAAACCCATGGATTAGTTAATTTGGGTAACCGTTACAGTTCATAATTTAGTTTTTAAATATAATTTTTGGTATTCCTTTTTTTGATGTGGGTTTCTATGAAAGAAACTCTCATGTAATAAACCATTTATAACCCTGAAAAATTTCGAGGGCGATATTCATTTAAAGGGGGGTAGAATGTAACACCCTGAGATTTTATAAGATAAATTCTTTTTTATTTATTTCATATCTTATGTTGTACACTACACCAAGATTATCTTGCGCTATACGCAACACCTTATTAGCTTGCATTATAAGCAACACTAATCTTGGGTCGTGTTACACACAATTTCACGTTTGTTTGATAGTAGTTATTCTATGAAAAATTGAGTGTATATATATATATATATATTAAATTTATTAAAGAAATATGTTTGGATTTTTTTATAGGAAACAACAAATGAGCCTTTCACTACACACAACCCTTGGCTTGCATTACAGGAAATCACAACCTTCCTCGATAGCGTGTGTTGTACGCAATACTGGGTTTCCCTAAACGACGATATATTGTTATAATATTATTAAAAACTAGATGTTATTAATAGTAGTGTCTAAATTCTGAATTTTATAATAGTATTATTCATCTTACACATTTTCTAGAACATGGAATGAGAACAAAATAATTTTTTGGGTAAAATAAGTATTTTTAAAAAAAATTGCAGTTTTGCGGCCTTTTGATAGCGCACCCACATTAAATCTAGTTTTTGACCTGTTTAGAAGTTCAATTTGAAAAAATAAAATTCTTCTTTGGAATCAGGATATAAAAACTTACTTTGGATAAAAATTTCATATTATTTTGATAACTTTCATATTTTAATGAATAGTAAAAACACGCTATATTTTAATTAAAAACAACTTATTTCATCGCTATAATTTATATGGTTAAATTATAATATTGAATAGTTTTAAAATATAAATAGAATATATTTTTAGAATTTAATATAATTCATGTCATTACCATTAATTTTTCATTAAATTCACAGGTAAAAACATTTCAATTTTTGGCAATGTTTTAACTTTTAAAACCTGTTTTCTTAACAACGGGATTAATTTTAAATTAATTACTGCAACATATTTGATTGGAATTTTGAAAAATGGATTCCATATTTGAAATCAGTGGGTCCATATTTTATTAATAGGTTACTTTAATTTTTGTTCTTATGAATAGTAACTAAGGTAATTTTTATTTACTGCAGTTAAAGGTCAATCTGGTAATTAAGGGTAAAAATAAGATTATAAAATTACCATATCACCTGCCAAAATTCTATTGGAGGACCAAAAGTCGACCCATATAACCTAAGGGTCTTAATAGATTCATTTTATGGACTTTTGACCATGAAAATAATTTAATTATTATTAGAACCAAAGAAAGTGACAACATTTCACTCTCGTAAATCTTATAAGTATAATAATTTAAATTTAGTGATAACCTCCATGAAACTTCAAAAATGAATAGTCTCCTAAAATATAATAAAATTATATACATAATGTGAATTTATTTATAATTTTTAGGTATTAGAAAATTGTCATTAAAGTTGACACAATAGTGATGTTGGAATTATTTTATTGATTGAAATATTAAAAAAATTGTATTAAAAATATTAAAATAAATATTATATGAATTTTTTAATATGATACAAGAATTTTATCAATAAATATGACTTGTTATTAATCTATTAAATATTTTAGTTCGAACATATCTCTTGTGTGGATTTTATTTAAATTCAAATAAATGAATACTGTCAAAATTGACACTATTGATATTTTATAAAAATAACATAATGTAAAATTGTTTAAAAATCCCAAAAATATTTAAAAATTATAAATTAAAATTTATATGGTATAAAATTTCATAAATTATCCAATTATGGACAATTAAAAACACATAAGTAATTATTAATAACAATTTAAAATATAGAATCTTATTACCATAAATAAAATTGAATAGATTAAATAATGATAAATCAAGTTGATATGGTTTAAAATAAATTTCCAACATGCCTAAATTTTATTGGTTGATGATATTACAACCCTATCTAATATAATATTCGAATATGAGTCATTTTTTGAGGTTTTTAAATGGGGTTTGATTTATTATAAAGGTGCCCCTCTCCTCCCTTATAAAAGGGCACCTCCTCCCTCTCCCCTTCACAACATGTTGATCCTTCAAGCTCAGCCAACCCCTGCCCATTTATCTTCTCAACTTACCTAGAAACATTCTAGAGGTTATGGTATTCTCAAAATATCAACTCTAGTACCTTTATAGGAATCTTAAAAGAGGTGCGTCGAAGAAGAGGTAATCTCTTCTACCGATTCTTTCAAGTTTCCTTCTTCTTCAACTTCCTCTTCTTTAGTTGTTTCATTATAAATTAATACAATAAGTATCACTAATATACTGATATGATATTATAAATATGAAACATCCCCATTTCACTTTCTATCTATCCTTTGGAAATGAAATCACTGCGCGTGCGTACGTACGGAATACCATCTCCACGCCGTGGTGTAATAAGTTTTTCCACCACCACCTTACTTGGATGTGTATAATGGTGAAAGTAATAACTATATATGGTTATTAGAACATCATATATATTCTGAGACATGATATCATCCACTCCAATTCTATTCAACAACTATGGGAACGATATCATCGCTCGTGCGTACGTACGGAATACCGTCTCCACGAACGTGATGAGATTCATTTTCCATGATTAACCATTCAAGTATGATTATAAGGAATATATAATAAATAATCATGAAAGATATTACATAATAATGATACTGAATTTATGTACATATATGTTTCATTTACTTAATTCCATTCAATTCAATAAAGAAACGAAAACAATGTTCATGCGTACGTACAGCCTACCGTCTCCATGAACGGTGTATTTCATTCCATTTTTCGATCTATCATATATATTTATATGTTGAATATATATTAAATATAAATCATGTTTTAAATTTTTTTAATATGTAAATCAGTACATGAGTAATAATATCAAGAACAACTAATCAAAACACGTACGATAAATGAAACGAGTTTACCCAAAACTCCGTTTTATCATGGAATTTACAAAAGAACAGGTAATATAAAGTCATAAGTAAACCATATATCATATCAAAACTATGAATATGATTCCTTAATAAGTAAATTTAATTATTTGAATCATTATACTGGAGTTTTGGATACATACGAATCATATCAGGCATAAGGTGAGGGATAACTTTTCCAATCCCATTTTTATCAGATATTGTTTATTTGAAAGTATTTACTAGGGTTATATTTATCATCCATGTACCTGTTTTCTAAAAATTTTCATGTATGTTTGAAGTCCTTTCTTCCCATTTTTTTACTTTTACTACATGTTATGTAAAAAATCTTTCATTTTTTACCATACGATGTACTTTTTGACTTTTCTAGAAAAAGTATGAGAAAAATGTTTTTTTAACTTTCACAGTGTGAACGTATTTTTTTATGGTTTCATAAAGATTTATTTTCATGAATATTCCTCCACAATATTTCATGATTATTTTCAAAAAAAATCATTTTCTTTTAAAATTTCATTTCATTTTGAGAAAAAAATTTATTTTGAAGAAGAAAGTATATTTTCCTCAAGAATTCATTTCAAATGTTTTATCAAAACTATTTTCCATATAAGATGAAATTATTTAGTATGTTTATGTTTTATGTATAATGTATCTATTATTTACATGGTTTGATTTTTATTATGATGAGCTGATATACATTTATTTTATATGGATTATGTTATTATGGGATGATGTTTATTAATCCCATTTTATTTGTTGGGTTATTATGAATGATGTATGTTTATTTTGTGGCACACGAAAGAATGATTTCATTATGAGATGGGTGGGACCTATATCTTCCTCCAATGCATTGGGTAAAGATTTATATCTCATGAGATAGACATGGTTGGAATGTAAAGTTAATCTCGTTCAGTGATACAGGACTTGAACAAGGAGTGAACTTGATTCAGTTGGGACTCTGTCCACTATAATGGTCTTGGAAGTAATTCCTTGACTACTATGGAAATCATATCAAGTTCCTAATGGTTTACCACAATTACATGTTTTATTCCCATGATATTTTTTCATGACTGATGTTCCATTATGATCTATACCTTATGTACTTCCATCTTTTATGTCATTGCTCAAGATTTTGATGTTTAAACATTATGTTCATGTTTTTAAGTTCAAATGTATATGGTTTGTTTTATTTTCTCCATTATTACCCTTACTAGGAATTTGAACTCACCCATTATATGTTTTCTTTTCCCCCTGGATATAAAGAAAGGTTTTAGGTAAGAATGAAAGAGGGGAAGATTTTTATGGGAGATGTTGAAGATATTTCACCATGATTAGAAGATTATGTTCCATGTTTCCAAAGACACTAAAATATTACGATCCTTGAGTGTTGGTTTTTGTTATGTATTAAGTATTCATCAAATGTAATGTAATGTTCATTCACGTCAATATTTGGGTCTCTATAGTTGGTATTAGAGGAAAGGTTTAGTTAACCTTTGGAAACTATAATGCGGAACCTTTAGTGACATCCCTAGAGATATTTCTAATGTATGTCTAGGGATGTATCTATGGTTAAGTATAAGTATAAGTAATATTGCTAAAATTACGGTAATGATAATAGAATTAAACCTAAGGACATAGATATTGAAGGTACTCCCTCTTTATTATATTGGTTTCCGAGTATTATTGTTTCCTCTCACAGAATTTTTTTTTTCTGTTTTAGTCAATGGAGGGAACCATAAAGAATTCGGTTAACATTGAATGAAATGAAAAAATTAGTGACTATGAGCAATTAAATTACGTAATTCCTAGAGAGAAAGATATTTTGATTATTCAGAATCAGTCATCACGATATATGATTAACAAGGTAAACTTTTGTTGTATTCCTAATTCATCAAATATGTGAAAGAAGGACTTTTATGCAAGTTCTCAAGGTGAAGAGTATAGAGAAAGGAATATTGAGATTTCTAAATAAGGGAAGAAGAAACTTGATGAGTACCTCAAAAGGAGGGGAGATGTTATCTGTGTTGGGAAAAGGGTCACAAAGTGACATACTGTTATGGAGTACAATGTCTTATCTGTGGAGAACATGGGCATTACCCAACTCAATGCCCAGACCTAAGAGGTTACTTCTAAATCAAGGAATGACCTATTCTATGCCAATCGTTGAAGATGATGGATTGAATAGTTTATGTATTGGAATTCAAGAATAATTTTTTTGAGGTAATTTTATGGTATATTGGAATATCTATGTATTGGTCCACTGTGGTTTTCCATAATAATATGGTATTGGTAACCATGAAAAGTGATTGAAATATTTCTGGAAAGAAAATAATATGAGAATAATGAAGGGACAAATGAAAAATGAAATGAGCTCATGACTGATATAATGAAAAATTAATATCATGGTTTGAGTATAAAGAAATTTCTGGATTTTGGAATGTAGAAAGAGATAAGTTTTTACAGCATTCATTTTTTCACTAAGGTTCAATGGGTATTCATTTTTCAATAGAATTCATGATTAAGGTATTCACATGATTGGAATGTGACCAACAAGATATATGGGGGATAAATGATGGTATCTGCATGCTCGGTTGATGACATTTCTAGTAATGGTTTCTTTATACTATGACCTTTGACAGAAGTATTTGGGATAAGTTTAAATATTTTAAATGAATTAAGTTGAACATAAGTTAGTATTGTTTAATGCTAGAATTTTTTTTGATATTATTGATGGGATGTTATAATAATGTAGTTTTAGAAAAAGGACAACCTGCAGGATGGGCGATAACCCGTCGCATCGGACAAGGTTGTAGGAATTGAACCCACAACCAAAGTGCGACAGGCCTTTATCGCCTACAACTGGACTATAACAAATTCCTGGTTAGTAAAAACTAGTTTTATTTTATTAAGCGGTATGATAGATGAAGTATAAGTCCATTTTTGGAAACATATTCATTTAACCTCACCATAGATGGACTTATGTATATTTGATAACTTTTGGTAACCTTTTGTTTGAGATAGACGGAATGACCCATCATTTTATCACATGATCTATAACACTTCAATAATGACAAATTCAACTTTATTTCTTTATGAGATGAAGTGAAAATTGTTCAAGGCATGAACAACGGTGAGATTGTATCGAAATAATGTAAGTATTCCTTCTAATTAAAATTCATCAAATTTAGGGAAATGACCTTGAAAACCAAAAATGTTGTCCTAGTGTCCTCATATCTGATGAATCAGATTGTACATTAGATCATCACAAATTTATGGCTTTGTTATTGTTGGGTTTTTCATAGCCATGTTCTCTACCACGCTCCATCAGAACTTGATGGTTAGATTTCACTTTCATATCCATATTTTCACCTTTTTTCTCCTATGTGGAAACCCAATTATTAGTTAATTTGGGTAACATTTATGTGTCATACTTTAGTTTTTAATGATAAGTTTTGGTATTGCTTTTTACGATGTGGGTTTCTATGAAAGAAACTCTCATGTAATAAACCATTTATAACCCCGACGAATTTCGAGGGTGAAATTCCTTTTAAGGGGGGGTAGAATGTAACACCCCGGGATTTTATAAGATATATTATTTTTAATTTATTTCATATCTTCTATTGTATGCTACACCAAGATTATCTTGCGCTATACGCAACACCGTATTAGCTTGTAGTATATGCAACACTAATCTTGGATCGTGTTACACAAAATTTCATGTTTTTTATAGTAGTTATTCTACACATCATTGAGTGTATATATATATATTCAATGTATAAAGAAATATGGTTGGATTTTGTTATATGAAACAACAAAAGAGCCTTTCACTACACGATACCCTCACTTGGCTTGCATTACACACAACCGCAACCTTCTTTGATAGCGTGTGTTATACGCAATACAGGGTTTCACTAAACAATGATATATTGTTATAATATTATTATGAACTAGAAATTATGAATATTAGAATCTATATTTTGAATTTTATGACATTATTATTCATCTTACACATTTTATAGAACATGGTATGTGAACAAAATAATTTTTTCGGGTAAAATAAGTATTTTTTAAAAAAAATGCGGTTTTGCTGCTTTCTGATGGAGTGCCCACATTAAATATAGTTTTTGAAATGTTTATAAGATAAATTTGACAAAATAAAATTCTTCTTTGGAATCAGGATATAAAAATTTACTCTAGATAAAATTTTCATAATATTCTGATAACATTCATATTTTAATGCATAGTAAAAACACGATAAATTTTAATTAAAAACCACTTTTTTCATTCCAATAATTTATATGGTTAAATTATAATATTTAATGGTTTTAAAGTATAAATAGAAAATATTTTTACCATTTAATATAATTTATTTCATTACCATTAATTTTTCATTAAATTCATAGGTTAAAATATTTCAATCGTTGGCAATGTTTTAACTTTTAAAACCTGTTTTCTTAACAACAGGATTAATTTTAATTTAATTACTACAACTTATGTGTTTTGAAGTTTGAAAAATGGATTCTATATTTTAATTCAGTGGGTCCATATTATGTTAATAGGTTACTTTTTTTTTGATATTATTAATAGTAACTACGGTAATTTTTATTTGCTGTAGTTAAAGGTAAATCGAGTAATTAAGGGTCAAAATAAGATTATAAAATTACCATATCACCTGCCAAAATTCTGTTGGATGAATAAAAGTTGACCCATATCACCTAAGGGTCGGAATAGATTCATTTTATGGACTTTTGACAATAAAAATAATTTAATTATTATTAGAACCAAAGAAAGTGACAACATGTCACTCTCTTAAATCTTATAAGTATAATAATTTTAATTTAGTGATAAACTTAATGAAATATAGAACATGAATAGTCTCCAGAAATATAATAAAATTATCTACATCATGTGAATTTATTTAGAATTTTTAGGGTTTAAATAATTACCATTAAAGGGGACACAATAGTGAGGTTGAAAAAAAATAGTTTAGAACATAAATATTATATGAACTATTAAATAATTACCATTAAAGGGGACACAATAGTGAGGTTGAAAATACTAAAATAAATATTATATGAACTATTTAATATGCTCCAAGAATTTTATAGATAAATATGACATGTTATAAATATATTAAATATTTTAGTTCGAACATATCTTCTGTGTGAATTTTATTTAAATTCAAATAATTGAATAGTGTCATAATTGACACTATTGTTATTTTATAAAAATAAAATAATGCAAAATTGTTTAAAAATCACACAAATATTTAAAATAAATAAATTAAAATTTAAATTCTATAAAATGTCATAAATTATCCAATTATGGACAATTCACAACACATATGTAATTATTCATAACAATTTAAAATTTAAAATCTAATTACCACAAATAAAATTAAATAGATTAAATAAGGATAAATCAAGTTGATAAGGTTTCAAATAAATTTCCAACATGTCTAAATTTTATTGGTTGATTAGATTACAACCCTATCTCATCTAATCTTCGAATATGAGTCATTTTTGGAGGTTTTTAAGTGGGGTTTAATTTATTATAAAGGTTCCCCTCTCCTCCCATATAAAAGGGAACCTCCTCCCTATCCTCTTCACAACACATTGATCCTTGAAGCTTGGCCAACCCCTACCCATTTCTCTTCTCCACATCCCTAGAAAAATTCTGGAGGTTCTGTTCTTCTCAAAAGACCAACTCTAGTCTCTTAAGAGGAAGCTTAAAGGAGGTGCATCGAAGAAGAGGTAATCTCTTCTACCGATTCTTTCAAGATTATTTCTTCTTCAACTTCCTCTTCTTTAGTTGTTTCATTGTAATGTAATACAGTAAGTATCACTAATATACTGATATGATATTATAAATATGAAGCAACCCCATTTCACATTCTATCAATCCTATGGATAATGAAATCCCCGCACGTGCGTACGTACGAAATACCATCTCCACGCCGTGGTGTAATCAGTTTTTCCACCATCACCTTACTTGGATGGGTATAATGGTGTAAATAATAACTATATATTGTTATTATAACTTCATATTGATTCTGAGATATTATATAATCCACTCTAATTCTATTCAAAAATTATGGGAACGGTATCATTGCTCGTGCGTACGTACAGAATACCATCACCACAAACACGATGAGATTCATTTTCCACGATTAACCATTGACGTATGGTTATAAAATATATATAATAAATATTCATGAAATATATTACATAATAATGATACTGTATTTATGTACATATATGTTTCATTTACATAATTCCATTCAATTCAATAAAGAAACGAAAACAGCGTTCATGCGTACGTACAGCCTACCGTGTCCATCAACGGTGTATTTCATTCCCTTTATTGATCTATCATATATATTTAAATGATGAATATATATTATATATAAATCATGTTTTACATTCTGGAATTATGTAAATTAGGATATTAGTAATAATATCAAGAACAAAAAATCGAAACACATACGATAAATGAAACGATTTTACCCAAAACGTTGATTTAACATGGAATTTACAAAAGAATAGGTTATATAAAGTCATAAGTGAACCATATATGATATCATAACAATGAATATGATTCTGTATTTATTCAATTACATTATTTAAATCATTTAAAAGGAGGTTCAGAGACAGATGAATCACATCAGATATAAGGTTAGGGATAACTTTTCAAATCTCATTTTTATCTGAGATTGTTTATTCGTAAGTATTTACTACGGTTATATTTATCATTCATGTCCCTATTTTAAAAAAACTATGTTATGTATGTTTAATGTTCTTTCTACCCATTATTTGACTTTTACTACATGTCATGTAAGGAATATTTCTTTTGTTTACCATATGAGGTACTGTTGGACTTTTCTGAAAAAAGTATGAGAAAAATGATTTTTTTAACTTATACAGCATGAACAAATGTTTTATGGTTTCATAAAGCCATATTTTCATGAAGCTTCCTCCACATTATTTCCTAATTATTTTCAAAAAAAAAATTTCTTTTAAAATTTCATGGAATTTTGAGAAAATAAAATGATTTTGAAGAAGAAAAGATATTTTCATCAAGAATTCATTTCAAGTGTTTTATCAAAACTATTTTACATCTAAATTAGTATGTTTATGTTTCATGTATAATCTCTCTATTATTTACATGGTTTGATTTTCCTGATGATGAAGTGATATCCATTTCTTTTAAATGGATTATGTTATGATTGGATGATGTTTATGAAACCCATTTTATTCGTTGGGTTATTATGAATGATGTATGTTTATTTTGTGGCACACGAAAGAATTATTTCACTATTAGATGGGTGGGACCTATATCTCCGTCCAATGCATTGGGTAATGATTTATATCTCATGAGAAAGAAATTGCTGGAATGACAAGTTAATCTGATTCAGTGATACATGACTGGAACAAGGAGTGAACTCGATTCATTAAGGGACATTATCCACAATGATGGTCTTGGAAGCAATGCCTTGGCTAATATGGAAATCATATCAAGTGGTTAATGGTTTTCCACAATTACATGTTTTATTCCCATGCTATTTTATCATGATTGATTTTCCATTATGATCTATGCCTTATGTACTTCCATGTTTTATGTCATTTCTCTAATTTTAATGTTTAAACATTATGTTCATGTTTTTAAGTTCAAATGTATATGTTTTTTTTATTTTATCCTTGCTTACCCATACGGAGCATTTGAGCTCACCCTTTATATGTTTTCTTTTTCCCCAGGATATAAAGAAAGCTTTTAGGTAAGAAAAAAAGGGGAAGATCTTTATGGGAGATGTTTAAGATCTTTTACCATGATTATGAGATTATGTTCCGAGTTTCCAAAGACACTAAACTATTATGATCCTTGAGTGTTGTTTTTTGTTATGTAGTAAGTATTCCGCCAAAGTAATGTAATTTCCATGTACTTCAAGCTCTGGGTCTCTACAATTTCCATCGATCGTCATCAGTAAATGTGACTTCTAGGTAGGATTTTTTCTAGTTTATTTTCATGAGATTGTTGAATAATATATCCTATCCCTTGTTAAGATGCTAACGTGGAGGGTGTGGGCCAAATGAAGATGGCATAGTCCCTCTGTCGTCTGTTTATCATTGTGTTCTTTGCGGGAAATTTTTTTTGTTGGATGGAACACAAATCTGAGGGACAATAAGTGAAGGAGATAACACGAGATGTCCTTAGGTGCAATCAGATAGAAAAACAAACCAATGGAGCTCACCCACTGGCTCGTGGAGGACCGCCGGTGAGGCACTAGTGCGACGGCGGCCGACACCGACCGGCTGCGATGGAAGCGGCATGTCATCGCATGCCACAGGAGGAGGCCACAACACTATGTTGCGGCAGTTAGTAGATCAGTCGGAACTGACCGGCCGCATAGGTGGTGCAGTGCGCTATTGGAGGATAAGCATGCGGATTTTCAGCCGCGACAGTCGAGCAGGACGGCTGGCACCCGCCGACCAGGGTGGCGGAGCAGCGCGCTGTCACGCACCGCTGGAGTTGGACGCAACTCAATGTCGTGTTGGTGAAGGCGGGACAAGCCCCAGTGGGTCATGTAGTGACCAAGAGCCCCCGTGTTGCACCGACACTTCACCCCCCCTGGGTCTACTAGTGAGGGCCCATCTAGATGGGCATGCAACGGGAGCCCAGCAGACCGCGCCGTCTGCGGGCCATGCCGCGCAATCCAAGCAGGCCACACCCCTCTGTGGGAATGTCCGCGGCCAAGTGGGCCAAGCCTGCCATGGCACAACACAACTGGGCCGGCCCAAGCCAGTTTGAGCTGGGCCATGTCAAAACCAGATCGGGTCGGGTCGACCTGAACCGAGTTGGTCCAGACCTGAAACCAACCAGTCCCTGTTTCACTTAACGAACCATAACTTCTGAACCAGACGTTTGTTTCATAAAACTTCTATGAACTTGGTATCCTTGAATTGATATGGTCATTTTGGTATACTCGACATAAATTTTGGGGAATGTTGGAGTACGGTCGAGTTGGAATGAACCTGAATCCAACTGGGCCCTCGGTACTAAAACACTTATAAATCACAGAACAGGTGTCCGATTGATGTGTTGTCTATCGCGTTGGAACCCTTACGACATGGTGGAACTTTAGGATACAACTTCATAGAACATTGTGATAGTTGAGGCATGACCACTGGCATGAGGAGTAGACCCTCTTAGAATCAAGCGTTCTTAGTGCTGGAATCAAGTGGTTGGCTCTATTGTGATAAAAGAACATTGATCCTATGTGAGTCAGAATATAATGATCCTATGTGGGTCAGAATATATCGAACCTATGTTGTTCAATGCTCAGCGATCCTGAGTGGGTTAGTGCTCACCGTTCTTATGTGGGTCAGCATCTACCAATCCTGTGTGGGTCAGCAGTAGAGGCTCTTTAAAGAATAAGATGATCCAGCGATATGTCTAATCATCTCTCATCATCATTTCAATTTTTATTCAAGAAACATAAAAAAGAGAAACATCACTAAGGGGGCATAAAGTAATTAAGAACAAGGGAATCCCCTGAATCAGGTTCACTCCCTCAGGCGCCAACTAAGAAAAATTAGAAATACAGGTGATCGTGGCGTCCTCGCCTGCAAGGGATGCCAAGTGATCTGCCACTTTGTTTCCCTCTCTCCAGGTATGTGTAACACCAATGACCCTGGTCATTAATGATTTTCATTCCCTAATAGTATATATTATTGTCCATGGGAAATTTCTCTTACTTTTAAGAGCATCGTGAGTGACGTGGGAGTCTGTCTCCACCTGTGATAAACGAATTCCCCTTAGGCTACACATGGAGAGGCCTGTGAGAACTGCTCTCACCTCTGCTTGTAATGAGCTCCCAGCACCAAATGTCGCAGAGAATTCCAGTATCACGTTTCCAGTTGCGTCGTAGACAGCTCCTCCCCCATGCATTAGCCCCTGCCGGCATAACCCGTTGACGTTTAACTTCAATCCCACCTCTGGTGGCCGCCACCTCACCCAGTGCCCCTGCCTCCCGAGACCTGGCTCTTGAGCCAGAACTCTGGCCCCGTACTATGCCCTCATCATCGGAGCTTCCCTCCATGTACCTGCAAGAAAAAACTAGTCCGACAAGGTGCATAATATCCTGGAAATGATCGCCCTATCCGATGATTCAACCTCCTCAAACCTCACTCGGTTCCATGCCTGCCACAGTTCCCACCACCTAGCACTCAGGGTAATAGCCCATGCTCCAATCTATTGTCCCTTCGCGTCCACTCCCTGGAATTAGTCCGGCAGGAAGTCCCCAACGTCCTCTGCTTGTATAGAAAGCATGAAGAAACTTCCAAAGAAACCCCACACCGAACGGGCCCAGTCACCTGCTACAAAAATGTGAGACAACGTTTCCTCACATGAAGCAGCACAACAACAACATCGTGAGGGCATACTGATCCCCATGATTTTAATGTTATCATCAGACAGTAGTGCATCATTTTGTATCCTCCATGTGAGGAAATTGAACTTTGTTGGAAGGTCATTACACAAAATCCTACCACTCCACCCAGCCATATGTTCGTGGAAGATGATACTCCGGTATAACTCCTTTGACGAAAAGTTCCACATATAGGCAGGCATGAAAGCACATCTGCCTCGCTCTGAGTTGATGATTATCGAATCAAAAATCTCATTCTGGTCAACCTCCAGAACGGCTCTAAATAAGGATGGATACTGAGCTGCCTACTTGAAAGTGATCAAAGGTGCAGGACATCCAGGATATCGGAGAAGACTACCAGACCAGTTATGTTTCCAAAAAAAGATGTTCTCCACCCCTACAGTCCACAGAGATAGCTGAAAAATGTCTGGAATGATGTTGCTCACTGCAACCCACAGAGGGGGGACACTCGCTGTATGACCACCATCACTGTCCCTATACATGCACGACCTGAGGATCCCCCCAAGGAACATTCTTCAAAAACCTCCCATGCCAGTTTCCCATGCATACAATGGATCGTGACCTCTAAGCTCTTCACATTAACCCCCCCTTCCGAATGGGCCAAGCCATCTTCTTCCAAGAGACCCACTGCCTTTTCCCCTCCAAGGCTGCATCCTAGATAAACATGGCCAAAATATTATCAATAGACCTAACCACCCCCTTCAGTACATTGGTCGCTGATAGCGCATGGACCGATATGGATGAAAGAACACTCTTCACTAATGATATACGACCTCCGAAAGATAAAAACCTGTTTTCCCAATTCAAGATTTTCCCCGAGATCTAACTCACCACCTAGTCAAAATCCCTTATCTGCAGGCTCCCCGCCGACACTGGGGTCCCAAGGTACTCAAATGGAAACCAACCCTATTTCATACCCAACCATGTACCCAGGCTCCCCACCCTACTCTCGGTGCAAGCCTTTGACACAAATAACTCGCTCTTCTCCCTGCTGATGATTTGGCCACTCTAGTGACAATACTTCTCAAGAATCCTTATAATGCCTTAAACTGATTTCCTCCCCCCATTGCTGAAAATAATGTTTTCATCCGCAAAAATCAGGTGTGATATGGATGATAGGCCTAAATTCCTCTTGAAAGGCAGGATATCCCCTTTAGAAATCCCTTTATTGATCATCCTGCTCAGAGTACCCTGCATGAGGATAAAAATTCCAAGGGATAGAGGGTCGCCCTGATGAAGACCACACACCAACTTGAAGAAACCTTGATTCCTCCCCATAAAAGAAACGGCCAACCAAGTAGAGTTAAAGAACCTGAAAATGATATCAGTGGCCAAATAGGAAAAACCCAACTTGTTCAACACCATGTTTATAAATCCACATTCTACTCTGTCATACGCCTTACTCAAATCCAACATGATCGCCACATTGTTCCCTCAGACTTTTGTATTAATATCATTCAGCATCTCATAAGACAAGGAAACAACCCCCTGTATCGACCGGTCCTTAACAAACCCATGCTACTCCAAAGATATCCACCAGGGTAGAAGACCAGCTAGACGCCTGTTGATGATGCTCACCAGAATTTTATAAGGGAAGTTGCATATACTCACTGGCCAGTAATGAAGGAGATATGTAGGGTCCTTGACCATTGGTATGAGAACCAGAGTAGTGGTAGCCACTATCCTGGGCAAGATACCTCCACTAAAAGGCCTTGATGGCCCTGGAAACATCACCCTTAACCCCCTCCCATGAGCTTCTGTAGAAGGAACCAGGGAAACCGTCAGGACCTGAAGCACTATCATGATTGAGGTTCACCATAGCAGCATGAATTTCCTCCATATATGGGATTCTCTCCAGCATTTAGTTTTCCCTATTAGAAACCTAGGACATAATGTCTTCCTAGAACTCCTCATCCCCCTAAGGATACCCCTGATTCAGGTTTGGATTCAGACCAGTAAGAATTTAATTAAAAAAGGCAGCCGACAGCCCCCCAACCACATCCTTGTCATCCGTGAAGGTTCCATCCTCAAGCACCAGGTTCAGGGGTGCAAATCAAAATCTCTCCCTTATGCATGCATGAAAAAATCTGTATTTGTGTCACCCTCCTTGAGCCATTTTATTCTCACACTACCCTTTCCCTATGTTCCAGCTCACCAGAATAGCCTAATGGCTCAAGTACCTTAAAATATCCTGCAACAGGCCCCTCCGATTCATTGGTAGCATTAGCGGAGATTGATCATAGATTCCACGAGTCAAATGAACTACCTTTGAATTTGGGAACATCGAGATAGCATGAACATTGGCTATACATCGATCGATCCTTCTCCAGAAACGATTACCGCCCCACCTGTTGTTACACAAAGTGAAGGGATCACAAGAATAGCCTAAGTCCACCAGCCCCATACCTTCCAAGAATAGATCAAAAGATATACTGGACTGATGCTGAAATTCACCTCTCCCTTTCCTGTCCTTAGGATCCGTGATGATATTGAAATCGCCTCCTAACACCCAAGGCTGATCCCCCAAGTCAAAAGCATTCTGCACACCCCATAACACCTCCCTCCTATGCACATCACAACTACCATAAATTAATGAAATGATTATGGTATCCTCATCCCCTGTAACTCTTGTTGTTAAGTGCTATTCTCCTGCCCTGATCAGCTCCACCGAGACATCCTTATGCCAGAAAATCCATCTGAACATGTTGATGTGGTCCACATGAAATTGGTTATGAAAATTCATTCTTCTCAAGAACTCCTTGATTTTAGCAGAGTTCTGCTTATGTTCTAGAACTTCTTCCACCTTGATCTTGTGAATTTTCACTTCCGAGGCAATAAAATCCATTTTAACCCTTTCCCCGAGCCCTTGAGAGTTCTATATTAGAGTATTTATCATTTTAACATATTTCTCCTACTATTGACCCCAGGACTCTGAGTCTCATAAACTTTAGGAGCATGGCTCTCCCTTTCCTACTACTTTTTTTCTGAAACCCTTGTCCTCACACCCGAGCCACCCATAGAACGATAAACTGTGAACTGACGACACCCGAGCCTCACCCTGCAGTCCCCCATGTACAACGAACCTCTAAAACATAGAAAGCGGAGGTTTCGTAGCGCCGAATTTTACCACCAGATTCCACCTCAAGCCCGCCACCACCTCATTGAATGTTGAATCCAGAAGAGATAGAGAAAAGGAGGTACTTTCCCTCACCACAGAGTGCGGGAATGGCACAATCATAGCAAAGCACATATCCAAGACTTCATAATATTAGCCGCAAAGGGATTACTTAAAAGATGGCATCAGCCGATCTAACATGGGAGAAAGAACCGGGGTTTACCAGTAGGAAGAGACTATGCCCCACATCACATCTGAGCCAGCGTCAAACGAAATGGGCACCGGGATCATCACTAGAGAACGAGACAACGATGGGGCAACAGGTGGAAAAATTCGAAATCTTTCAGGCGCGTGTGGTGCGTTCTTTAGGAGATCCATTTCACATCACTACTTATGTACTTAAGTTATAACTGGTGTGAGATGAGCCTTTACCTTTAGGGAACTTTTACCTATGTGGTGTTACCTTCGTGGTGTTACCTTCAAGGTGTTGTCTTTTTGGTAATCTCCCCTTAGGGATCAATTGTCCAAATTGTATAAAAGTTGGAGCCTTCTGTTTTATCATGAATGAGATGAGTACATTTTTATAACAAATGTATAAGTAAGGGCATACATCTAAGTAGTTTTGATGGATGCTTTGTGCATTGTGGTTGAGATCTTGTATTGTGGTTTTTATTTTTATGGAACTCTGGGAGAATTTCGGTAGTCACAGGGTCACTACAGAATACTTTTATACTCACCCCTTCATGGGCTACACCCACACCTTGTAGTGTCCTATGCAGACGACGAACACCATTGATAGAGGATGAGGGAGCCAAGACTGGACGGAGCTCAAAAGTGGACCCTTTGACGTGACGTGTCGTAGTGAATACTGACAGTGAGTTGTACCTACCATTTCGTTAGGATCCTCAGTGGTCGATCTAGGAGTTGTTTTCTCTTTTCAGTTGTACGTGTACTTTTTAGTTGGGCTTGTATTCTGGACCCTTAATTCCATTACACTTTTTTCTACAATAGTTTACTTTGTTGTAGCTTCTTGTTTTGTTCTTGGGTTGTTTAGTTTTAAATGTTTAAGGGCAATGCCTTCCCGTTATAGGGATATGACTTTTAGGTGCTAGTCACCAGACCCTGGCCTATAGAAGGAGGGTTTGAGGTAGTTATAGCATGGGCCCCAGGATATGTGTCATGACTAATTGGGCTACAGGTCCAAGAGAAGGGATGTTTTTTTATAAAATCTTCCCCTATGACCCATTAGTATAAATATAGAAATCAAAACTCAAATCCCATTTATTTGGCCTCCAACAATTGCCAAAGACCAAAACTTGAGATTGGAATAGAGGGGGAGATATAGATATTAGAGTCATCAATTATGGACCATAGATCTCTTATGATATACATCCATGTATCCTTGATTCCCCGATTGGTAGGAATTTTAATAATTTTTATCTGTTGTTATTTAAATGATTTAATCTATATTTCTCATATTTTAAATGATTAAATCCTTAATGATTTTTAGAATTATTCCTTGATATTATTTTTTATTTAATATGGTTAAAATTTGTGTTTTTCATCATGGATCATTCTTGTTATACCAATTATAGATTGATTAATAATTCACATTGATCATTAGTAATTATATTTAAATATCACAATCCATAATAAATATATTCAAATTTCATATTTATCTACCCTGAATCACACCAGTAATTGATTCATATATTATTACCATTATCAATTATTTTATGCCCACCCCCTGGATTGTGACAGTTAATTCTTAAAATAACTACCTCGATCGATCAAAGAGTAAGAAGGGATGACTAAAGATGCATTGGAATATAAGGCTATATTCTCAGGTAACCCGAGTATCATGACCCTATAACCTATTTTGAATCACATTTTGGTGTTTTTTAAACACTAAATGCATCTACATGATTGTTATTTTAATGAGATAGAGGTTAGTAGTCACCCATATTTTTAACATTAATTGATTTTTGATCTCATCAGTGTGATTAGGCATCTTAGTTGGTGATTATAAACATTCACACATCATACATGATTAGCCAAGACACTTCCATGAACAACTATATGAGTGAAACATTATGAGGATTACATTAAGTATTCCCCTTAATGTATTTGAAAAATATTATGATTATTTCGTGAAGCTCCATATCCAAGAAGAAAAACCCAACTAGATTATACAATGCATCAATCAAGTCAAAATATCACACAACCCCAATATTTCATGAGGTTGTGTTATGGAAACCCATTTGGTACCTTTTATAAATAAAATATACTTCTTTAGATGATGGATCAGGGGATCTCATACACCCAACCTAGATTCATTTTCCAAAACTCTATACTCATGATCCATATTGTTGACTCTCATCATCAGGTCCTTTATATATTCTTGAAGTTTTTATTTCCACAATACCTTCATATAATTTTCTTATTTTAATGTAGTATCAATGTTTCCATATATTTATTCCCAACTCAATCCCTTATTGTTTCCCCTTTCAGGACATAATTATCTCTATATCATGATTTTAAATTCCATGGAAGTGATCTTAAACAATGAATCCCAAACTATATGCAATTAGTTTTTTTCAAACATGATATAAATGGAACCTCACTGAGGTTTAATAATATCACTAGTATCATACCATCTACCCCTAGAGAGATTGTATCGTCTCTAATTAGATAATTTAAAAGAAAATAAAAAACATGTAGTGTGTTCCCAAAAACTATAATTCATTAGCATCTTTCTAACATGATTTAAACTCAAATTTTGTAAATTCAATTACTCTATGAGTGTGTGTATCTTCCTCCCATATGTGGTGTGAATGGGTTGATATTTTCCCTTATTTGATAAGAATAAAAAGATCAACCATTCGTTGTGTGACTAGAAATATATTTCTTCAAGACCTTGAATGGGGAATGAAAACCCAATTATTATGTGGAAAGAAAAATAATATCTAAATATTATTATCAAATGGATTCCATATGTGAAAATAAATTTATTCCTATATGAAGATAATGGAATGGATTATGTGATGAGATTATCATTCATTTTTTAAAGAGGATAATATTACATATGTTATAAAGATTGTATGTGGTATTTGTTTAGAATTGTATACCTTGTATGAGGAGAATATGAATCCCTCATGAACTGACATAATTATGAAAAAATATCTTTTTTTATCAGATATAAATTATAGAATCAATCACCCTTATGTAAGTAGAATAAAATTTACTTATAGAATGAATAAGGGAGATGTCATATCCATTCTTTCTATCTATCTAATGAAAACTCATCCTTCCTTATGTGAAGAGAATATGTTTCCCCCATCACTATGAATGAATAATATAAGGGAAAAATCATCATGTCTAACTCCCAATAAATCATCCTCTTTGGCCTAAAGGATTTATCTAAAATAATGAAGTAAATAGTGTAATTTAATAATATCTTAAAGGATTGAATTTGAATGTTATTTATGATAATTATTATGTATATATGAGAAACCAAGAAAATGAAGAAATATCCTTTATGATATGATGAAACATCCCAACCTCCTACTCGTATCAATGGTTTCATAAGCATCACCTCGATTCTGATAGATTTGTCACCTATAGAATTAGATGAAAACAGACATAAATCATGAGCATCATGAAACACCTAATGTAATGGTCTTAGTAGAAAAATGATCAAAACAGAACTATTGAAATATTTACTAATCCATTTTCATTTATCACTGATAGGTTGAGTAGTAGTATAAAAAATAATCATCACCGAATTATTGATAATTTAATTATATTCCTCTGAAATTCCAACCACTACCTCCAGGAAATATGTCCCTATGGAAATAAATATGTATGTTGAATGTGGGGATACAATTATGTATAAAATAAGGAAGGATTATCGCATGAATAAGTCATCTATACATACCCAAAATTAAATACTAGTATATATTCCCAATGAATTGGGGGCCTCCTCACCCTTTCCTTAATGGAGCTGATATGTTAGAGGGTAATCAATTTCCATTTACAAAAATAATTTCATTGATTAAATCACCCCATGTGATATAATTATTAGGAAGATTTTAATGAAATGGTGCCATGTTGGAACCATAAATATATGAAATCCCAAATGAGGAAATTACCTCCCATAATCTCTACCAATTACTTCCTATGTCTATCTCTAGAGCATGTTCTTAACATAATCACCTATGTTGAGATGGTATGGGAAATAAAGGTGTTCCAACCCTAGTTTCGACTTGGCTCTTAAATGGACTCCCACTAGCCAATTTCATAGTTAATATAGGGATACCAATATATTTACAAAACAATACTAGATTAAATTATTTTTCCCTACTCTGAAAAAGACAACGTGTTTGAAGTTCTAGGGGAATGTCACCATCTCTAAATCATCCGTGGCCACTCATGTAGCGCATACACCTTCCACTGTACTCCCCACCATCAAAACAATTATATGGTGAAAATATCCATCATACATTACCCTACATCCCCAATTAATACCATTCAATCCCGGTAGAATCTCTCAAAGATTATTTATATTAGAAGTCATGACAGATGTCATGTCCATGCATATCATGAATACCACTATAATACAGTGATATTTTAGAATATTATTTACATTAATAATTTTTTTTGATATATTATGATGAAAAAAACCATCAATATATGTGAATACTTAATCTTAATTATGAAATGTATCACATTATATATTAATAAATTGAAATATAATTGTTGAATTAATTTCTAATTCTCTTATGAAATATTATTGATCTTAATGTACAATTTGGAAATATTTTATTTAAGGTAATTATTTATAAAAAATATATTTCTACATAAAAATGTGTTCACTTTTATAAATTTATAAATATTTTTTTATATGCATTGTAATTGAATTAATTTTCCATCAATTGGTTAGAAATGAAAAATTAAGCCATTTAAAGGCCCATAGAAATATGATTTCTGAAAAAAAATTATTATAAAAACAATGTGTTTTTAAATTTAATAATTTTAATCCAATTGTTATTTATGAATTATTTTATGGAAATTTTTATATTTTATATTAATAAATTGACTACTCATTTAATTTAATGATTGACACTAGGCATGGAATTTTATTATATTTTGTTTTGTGATTAAAAATTATTTTGTCTAAAAATTATTTTAATTACATTGTGCATTTTTAATCAAAATTAACTTATGATGATTATTTTAATTTAATTTGATAAAAGTATTCCCATATTTGTAATTTGAACATAAAAATATTATAATGAGGTCACATTCATTTTTTTCAAAATAAATAATTACTTGGTGAAAACATTGTAACTATAGTAAAGGATAAAAGGGTCAAATTGGTGTTTGAATAATTATTTTTTTATATAAACCACAAAAAATATAAATCTTATAAGATGAATATAATTTACCCAAAATTATCATATCTTAAAAGTTTAATTTTAGTGGTGACAAATTCACTAGAATATAACTTTATTATGTTTAATTATTTTATATATTTAGAAGAGATCCCCCCCAACCCTTGAAAATTGGAACCCACAATCTTCACTTATTCAAATACACTGACCCCTCTACATCAACCATGAACTACTAAAATATATTCCAAAATTCTCTCCATGCATTCTAGATATTATATATTTTTGAAAAGATAGACATTTTATGGCTTAAGCTGTAAGCCGATGGAGGTTCCATAAAGATGTGGTAACTATATTTATCGATCTATTTCAATATTATTTCATCTTTAACCTCCATCAAATATTTTTTGACTACATTTACAAGATTATATCCATATAATAACTATAAATTATGGTTTTTATGTTAATGTTATAAAAAATTTCTTACATGTCTCTATAAAGACCTAGGATTATCATATAAAGATATTACATCTTTATATTGGAATATTCATTTTATGACACAAACATATGAATGAGTAACATAATAATTTATTTCTTTGGTAACATGGAACACAATCATCTAATCATGTTAAATTTATTCAAAGATTCTCATAAAAAGTTTCCCATTTAGTATTATTCATAGTCTTTTCCTATATAAAACATATCTTCTTAACCAAGGGAATTAAAATATAAGAAATGGGGGGGGTCATTTTCTCAGTAAGGGTAAATGGGAGATAAGTAATCCTAACATAGGTTAAAGGGTACAAGAAATAGAAAATAATATTTGGAAACCATACAATACATATCAAAGATTGTGATATTCTATTATGGAAATAATATTGACTATTCATAAGACATGAATCATAATAGAATCAATGAAAATGAGTCTATATAAGTATAATATGATAATGAATTTGTTCTATACACCCAATCATAGAAAATAATTTCAATATTAGTGAAGGATCACTGCCCAGACCATCATAGTAGATAATTTTCATTATAAAACTTGGTACACACCCTGTTCATGTCCAATCATATTGGGTTGTGTCCACTCCAAATTGTAGTCATATCTTAATGAATTCAGTTCACAACCCATTCCTACGCAATATTATTGTACATGGTTAGCACCCCATTCTACCCTTTTCTTAATAAATTGGGATATGTGCCTATCTTAAGAATATCTTATTAAACTTGGTCCACTCCCCATTCCATCCCAATATTACTCATGAGATATAAATTTTCACCCACTAAATTAGAAGGAGAGCTGAGTCACAAACATCGTTGTTTATAACATAAAAATCATCATTGGTTATATTTTAACCATTATTACATAATAAAAAACATACATATGTGTGACAAATGATCATCATTCATTTATCATATCTAAATTCATCAAAATAAAGGGGTTTCATAAAAATTTCACCAAAACATATCCTGTGGAAGATAAATAGGTTTCATATTCATTTCATAATTTTTTTAAATCGTTACCCAAGGATAAAGTAATAGATTTCATAATCATTTTATCATCATATAACTTGTCTAAGGGAAACATTTTTTATAAAAATCATTTCCTCAAAAGAATGATATATTGAGAGAAAAAATAAGAATTTTATCCCAAGATCATATCCCCAATAAATCATAAGTAACCTCATTGAATGACATTATAGATGAAAATTAATTAGGAAAGAATACATGGGACATTTTAACAAAGAAATTTTTTTAAAATAAATTTTAATAAAATAAATTATGAAGAACATACATTACATTTAATTTAAAATTTGAAAAAAATAAAGGAATATTGTAATGATCATTTATAATAGTTGAAGAGGAGAATATAATTTCCATTTCAAAAAATGTTTTTTAAAACTCAAAAAAATTCAAATGCTTTCAACTTTGAAATATTTTATTTCAAAAAAATCACAAATATTAAGGAAATTATATTATTTTGAAATAATTTTGATGTGTATTAGAATATTGAAATAAATAATCTATTATTATAGTGGGAATTGATTTTTATACCATGCCAGTTAAAAAATAATCTTTTTACATTCATAGTAAAACAATATGATGATTCCATTGAAAACATTCTTTAAAAGTTCAAAAATGGGTATAAATTTCTTTTAAAATTTATTAAATATTATTAAAATATTTTTTTAAATTTTTTATTGAAAATATGTTTTTGGAAGAAAACATATTTCTGGTTGAAGATTGCAATGATGTCATATTTTATTAAAAACATTATATTAGATATTTTTAAAAAAAATCATGGAATGATGTAAACTTTATTTTAAAATATCAAGAATAAACAAAAGAGAAGAAAAATAATGTTAATTCATGAGATATGGATCAAAAGATTATATCATTATAAACATAGTCGTAAACAAATCTTGATAAATAATGTGATTATAACATGAAATAATTACCACATCAGTAACATTGAATCATAAGACCCATAAGGTAATAATATAATATTAAAAATAAAATATAATGAGGATGAATAAATTTACAATAATACATGTAAAATGGGATGTATATAACCCTCTTTCAATAATATAGGTGCATAATAGAATATGTGTCCCAAAAAGTTAAATTGAGATAAGAAATACATTATCACGTAGATAACTTTTGAACCATAAACCCAATGATAGAGAGATCCAAAAACTGATATTTAAATGCCAATAATTTCTATAGGAATCATCATAAAATTTATTAATCAGAATTATATACATGACATAATATAAATATGTTTCTAATTTGGCATATATCTCCCAAAAGTAATGTTTTAGATAGAAATTCCATACCTTATGTTGTGACATATTTGTACACATTAAAAAATCCTATCTAAAAAATATAATATTATATAAATATATTAATGGACCATGTTCATATAGATATATCATATCATATATGGTTTTATTATGTAATATAATTACTCGTTTATTAAAAATTCCATATTAATGTCACATATATGGAAATAATTTATTTTGCACATATTTTTTTAACTTTTTGTTCATTGGTACACATAAATTCACCATGGTTTAATTATATGTATATCATTAAACATGATATTAGTATCATATATATAAACTATGTACTTATTTAGACCAATTCATGTGATTTTGTGATAGAAGATTAAATACACCATTCATGGAGATGGATGGTCGTACATACTCCTGAACACAATTTCCATTTATTTAGATTCAAGGAAATAAAAATAAGTTCTATGTTATAATTCAAGAATAATTTATATTAAATAAATATCACATATTTTCATTAATCTTATATTTAGTACATTATATGTAAATTGTGAAAGAATCACATTTCTTCACAATGTGGTAGTTCATTGTATACACAAGCAACATTATTGTATTCCCAAAAAATTGATACTATGAAGGAATATGTGATATGATAATTAAATAATAATAATAATAATAACATAATAGATATCATAATTGTAGTATATTATTTATTAATCTATCATTATTTACAACCATTAAAGGTGGTAATGAATAAATAAACTATATGAATTCAAAAGGAGGTAGTCTGTCACACACAGGGATGATGATTACCTAACACACATGATAGATGTGTATATAGTTGTAGGTAATTTACATAACCTAAATACATCAATTTATATGTACGATAATTAATTTTTATATAATATTTTTATAATAATGATTGAATATGGTTTAGAAAGTGGAATAATATAGATGCTTGTTGAAGAACATTACCTCTTCATTGGGGATTCCACATAGGATTCACTAAATCCCCCATAGGAATGAATTATGAACAGAGTATGGATTGAAATATTAGGTGATGGAAATTGTTATTTTATTTTAGCATTTATTTTAAAATAAAAATAGTTATGAGGGAGTGAATAAGGGAGAAGAGTGGTTTTCCGTTTATAAGTGGTGGATAGGACACACTTGATATCTTTGAAAAGAAATAAGTGCTCCAACAATTTTGATTCGTAAAAGGTGTTCAATTTAGGCCATTATATAATGATATATGTTTAATGGACTATATATTTCTTTAAAAATTATGTTTTCAACTTTTCTATAGGATATTTTTTCACACATCATATTTGTTTAACCACTTTGTAAACCCCAATTTACCTTAATTGTAGTAACAATTTTTACCCCAATCAATATTTATATTTGTCAAAACTTTTGTTGAACATATTAGATAATATATATTATTTCGATTAAAAATATTTAGTATATTTTACCGATTTTAATTCATATAAGTGGAATCTTAATTTAAATTTAATCCAAAATATGTGATAAGAAAGATGGTTTTTAAAGAGAAAATGTTCAATGTTTTTCAATGTTTTATATCAAATTTTGATAGATAATTGATTCCCATTAAAATAAAAGGATTAATATATATATATATATATAAACTAATTATTCAATAAAACCAATTTAAGATATCATTTAACTTTTTAAATAATATTAGTTAAAATATTGTTTTAATTAAAAAAATATTTTTCACTATTCATAAAAAAATATAAATTTTTAGAAAAATTAATAAAATTAAACCTAATATATTTTTGATGTTTTGAATTAAAAATATATTATTATCTTATCAAATTAATTTTATAAAAGTTTTCAATTTTAGTTATATAATATTTGCGCGTGAAAACTCTAACATTAAATATTTTTAGAAAAATATTTATTTAATGAAAAAAAAGGATTTATTCTTATATCTTGTTTTGAAAATGGATAATATGAATTTATAATATTTTATTATATATATATATATTATAATGATCATTAATATCATTCAACATAAGTATTAATCTTATATTATTGACATATAACACATTAGTTTTCATAAAAAATATTAATTTAGAAAATGATATCTTTTATTTTTAAATAGTTTTTATTTTAATTTATAATTCATTGGTAGAAAAATAATTAATTATACATAAATTTTTAAAACCTAGTATAATTATTTATTTTATCCAATTATTTCCCACCATTCAAATTTCCCGATGAAAACTATCAAATTAAATAGTAAAATTTTAATTTTTTGACACATATCGTTTAAACTCATTGTTGTGTGTTACAAAAGATAAACTCATTATTGTGTGTGACTTAAAAAGTCTTGGTGTTTCACATAATTCAGGATAAACTATTTTTCACATATAAATAAATCCAAGAACATAGTATCATCTCACAAAATGTATAGAATGGTCGCACCTGTTTGAAAATAACTAATTTCAAAAACTCTCAGGGTTTACATTACACCCCACATAAAATGAATTTCACCCAATAAAATACATCTTGGTCACAAAAGTTCAATCATTTGATTTTTAATTTATTGAAACCAACATCATATAAATGAATAAAAAACATACATTAAAAATGATATTTGGAAACATAAAGGTTACCTAGAGTGGCTCATGATAAGGTTTCCATATAGGAGAACTTATGTGGGAAATGAAGATTAGGACATTGATTAAAAGCAATATTAATTATAACATATGATATTGATCACTGATTCTATGAAATTAGGTTTTCCAGGGATAGTTAACGACCAAAAAACCATAATTCAAAGGGGGAATTAGAAAGGTCATTGATATCATAAAAATTGATGATAACATTAATTTGGGTCACATGCCTATTTTCTTAAAGATGATGAATAATCACTAGAAGATATAATTAGTTAATTTAATTCAATTTCATAATAACAATACTATCCTTCAATTATGATATGATAAATTTCCACATCATCTCACTCTTAAATAAATAATGGTGAATTATATTATCCGAATCACTAATGGATCATGTTATTCATAAATATAAAGGTAATTAAATTCATCTATCTTTTGATATCAATGAAATGTTATTTCTAAAACATGTTATCCAATATGAATAATTATTCATATGGTGAAGTAATATGATAATCTCTAAAAAATCATCCAAATATCAACATAAAGGATTCTATAAATTGATAACCTTATTAACCTTATAAATTTAGAAATTTATATATAAGGTATATAAATTTCGAAAAATCAACATGAAATGAATCCACTATATATTACAATGTAAAACTTGAAAATAACATACCATGATTGTGAATACATTCATCATGTATTCTCTTGTGATACTGTAATAAACAAAATTACCATAATACCATATTGGAAAAATTTATTCTCCTTAACTCCTAACATAAAATAATAATTATTGGATATATTCCTCAGTTCCAATAATGTTTCAAAATTCCATCAATATTAGTATATACTAATTTTCAAATACATCAATGATTAGTTCTGAGGTCATCTATAAAATCTCATTGAATCTATCCATATAAAGGACATCATTATATAGACTAAAAATGATGTAACATTAGAAACATATTAAAGTTTCTGTATCTTTAACAAAATTATCACCAGGTTATTAAATAAGTTTTCATGGTCATCTTCACCATTCAATATATTTTATTAAATCCTTAAATAAACAATTATAGTTTAAAATATGTATATATTTCAAAATTCATAATTCATAAATAGAAATACAAAAATAATTTGTTCAATTCACCGTAAGGAATTTCCTGGAATAGGGAATCCCCTAGACTAGGAGTACAATTACGTATCCAGGGCTTGGATTTGGGTAATGGCTATGTTCTCCATAGATAAGACATTCAAATCCTTGGAAATTTCTCACACTATACCCTTATTTTCCAATTTTATAACATGTACCCTTCCATTTTTTACATTACTTCATGTTTTTAATCCCACCGCCATAACACGTAGGTAGTCAAATCTTCTTCTGTCTTGGATCATTAACACCTAAAATTTCATAAAATTTCACCTTCCTATTATTTTATGTGTCCATAATCTCACTCAGGTTTACTTTGTAAATCATATATTCTGATATTAGATTATTCACAATCACAATATATTTCACTCTATTCCTTATCCAATTTTTTCCTCCTATCGATAGAATTTTCCTTCAGATTCAAAGCTAACATGATTCTATATGGTTAAATCCCTTGAATATAACTATAAATCATAAGTTATAAACCAATATTTATTCTGGGGAAGTAAATAATCATGAAAAATAACTAATTGGATGCCTAAAAATGACAGCTACTATAACTTATGACACCTTAGGTTTATCTTTGGTGTCACTGTCACACCCCAACCAGGCATCTTGCGGTAGAGGGTATTTATATTTGTGTATTTTGGATACAAAAATATTATAACATTTATTAAATTATAGTTAATATGAAATAAAATAAAATAAATTGAAAAAAAAATTATGGTAATTCTTATAATATTATTATTATGTATAATAATAATATTATCATTAAGATTAATATTTTTAATATGTTAATATTAATATTAATATTATTTTTTTATTATTTATCATAATTTAATGTGATTTCAATTTAGATTATTTTAAGGAAGAAATGAGGGAGGTGCACTACATGTGGTGAGTGACCCCTTGGTCCCCTTCCTCCATATGGGATGCACATGTGAGTCGTGATCCCTGAAAAACCTTAGCCACCAACTCTTTATTATCCATGAAGAGCTCTCGTTTCCCATGGTTGGACCTCCCCTATAGTACCACTTCCTGGCCGCGACCTGTAGCAGGTGCATGACCTGGGTGGAACACCTGTAGTGTACACCACCCCGGTGCACGACCCTTCCTTCTAAAGTCTTTATCTCCCAGTTCTTTATTGGTATTTTTATGATAATTTTTGGTATGATCCTTATACATATCATCCATCACCACTCTAGTGATTTGTTCTTATTTCGTCATTCGATATGTTTATGGAAAAACCTAGGTTTTGATGATAATACCTGATTATTGTATTCTTTCTTCAATAGGATATGTGACAGGTTTCATGGGACCCACTTGTCCATAATCTGGAACCTGCTGCCAAGGGAGAGGTGGATAGACTCAAATTGATTTGAAATTATTTTTTGGGTAAGTGTCTAAACCAGCTAATTATTTTTGCACCTATTTATTTATATCTTTACCAAGGTAAAATTAGTTGTTTTGATTTAGTTCTTGTATTACGTTTTACATTGGTATATTTTCTTTTTCTATGATTTTGATGATTTTTATTTCTCCTTTTAAGGTTTTAATGTTGGTAAATGGTTCGAGGCCCGGTTGGGTATTCATTGGGATAAAAATGTATCATAAAAAGATAATTTTGTTTTAAATTTAGGTTCCACCTCAAATGATTTCAAAGTGGAGCTTCCAGTTTTACTTCAAATGGTTGTTTGAAATGTGTGAGTTACTTACCTTTTAGTGAAGGACTGCTTGTCCTATGTGTTGCGATATTTATTTGTCATTTATTCAACCCTCTTGTTGTATATGTGATTTACGTTTATGTGATTGAGGATTGTACTTTTGGACCCTTCCTACTGTGCTTTGTGGTGCCTTTTATTTATTAAATGATAGAATTATTAATTAATTAATTAATATAAACACTATATTAGGTTTTGATTTGGGGTTTTTGATATCTTATGGTTTAGAGTTCTGCGTATGGTCCCCTGGGAATTATTCTTGTGGATTTCGTCAACTTTCACCGAAGTAGAGGTGGTTCGGGATGTTTTGGTTTTCCTCCACCATCTAATGTTTGGATTTTATGTCGTTTTTTGTTTTCAATCCATCTAAATTTGGGTCTTTATTTTTTTTATGGATTTTAGTATTTGAGGTGTAGTGTGTGGAACTCCACATTTCATTTTCAAGTATCCGGGTATAAGGGGACTCACCTACGTGTGCATAGGTAAGAATATATATATATATACATATATGGGTTCCCCTATTACATGTAGAGTCCACCATGGTAGTGAATATAAATGTATGGGGCTAGGTGCTCCCATGTATATATATGTAAATTCATACGTAGGTGAGTGAAGACTAGTATATGAATATAAGAATATATGTAAGGATCTTTATGCCCATGTTCATGGCCATTTAGTTCTGTGCATAGGTTATATGTGTCCTTATATATACATGAAATTTCATATGCTTAATGGGGGAGCATCAGCTCTTAATTAGAAAGCACCAAGGGCCAGATGTTCGGTTTGTTTCCACCCTGAGGTAGGTCCCCTATGCCAATACATTTAATTTCAATTCCATGATTTCATGATTGTTTTAAAAAGTGTTTTCCATATTAAATATTATATATATGTTCTAAAAAATTTGTTAGTGATTATTTGTGCTGGACTTGCTTTATTTTTCATTATTCACATTAATATTTTGAAACGTGGTCTTCTTTTAAATGTACATCCAAGCATGACACTTTAAATACTTAAAATTGTTTTCAAAAATCATTTTGGTTGTATGGTTGGTAGTCCCCATGATTTTTGGTGTTGTGAATATTGTATGGGAATGTTGAATTGAGTGAACATAGGTTCTAGTGTGATTTTTAAGAAAAAAGGATAATCTATTGTTTTTGTATGTTTGAAAAAATGCATGTGGTTTTGGGATGAATTTTAGATTAACTGGATGTTTTAATTTCTCAAATGGTTTTCTTTGCTTTAGACAAGATATCTTGCATGTTTGTATTTTTGTGTTACCTTGGTGGTCTAATTGAGAATTTAGAGAATTTTTAAATTAAAATTGTTGGTTAATTTTATTTTCTAGAAATGAAAATTTTCCTCAAAAAGTAATCATGCATGTTTTGAAGTTCAAAATGGTTTTCAAAATGTGAAAAACCCACTTGAGATAATTCCCCTATATTTAAAAATTGTGATGAAAGTGTTAATGTTTAAATTTTTATATTTTCCCAGTGTAAAGGCCTTTGTGTTGTTGTGTTCTATAAAAAGGGGATGCGATAAACAAGTAAGATCAGTGGTGATAGGGTGATTGTGTTTTTAGATAAAGAGAATGATATGTTCATTCATGATAGTTTGATGAAAACAACCCACCAACTAAAATAGAGAACATGGGAAGCCTACGGTTTCAAGGTAGGTGGACTAGGACTAATACTCTATATGATATGGAAGTGGTTCATCCCAGTTTCATCTAGTAGGATTGACACTTACAACACTAATTAACCATTATGATGTTTGGAGACCACAAGGTTATGGGTGTGTTCACTACTTGTGGCTCGTGGATGGGAATGCAGTTAGATGTGGATTATATTCCAAATTCACTCTAGTATGAGGTTCCTAGGGTTCCATTTGTGCTAGTTACTTATACGGACTGACCATGGTGCTCACTAATGAGATGGTGTTTGTGAAATTATTTTCTTTTTTGTTACTTCATTCTTATTTTCTCATTGTAAAATCCTTGTTTTAAATTTAATGTGGTTTGCTTTCATTTTGGAATGATAAAGCATGTATAGAAACTATTTTCAAAATTTAGTGGAATAGAAATACATTCCATTCAAATTTGAACTTATGGCATGAATTTTATTAGAATAAAAAAAATTATTTTATTAAAAATCATTTTCAAACTAGCATGATTTGGATTCTTCTTAAAGGAATAAGATTATGGAATTGTGTTTATTTGGTGTTCCTACAAAGTATCTCGGTGCTCATCCCTACTTTATTTTTTATTTTCAGGTTCCTTAATATTTGGATCTCTCTAGGATAATGTTTAGTTTGTGTTTCTTGGTGAACCATGAGGTCACTTGAGGTATATATTGTTGCTTAGTTTATTGATTTTCCACTGTCAGTTTGTTCAGTTTATGTTCTCTTATTTAACTATTTTGTTCAGTTCTTGTATATTTATTTTTCCTTTTTTATCGTTAAAATCATTCTCAAATGGTTTAATTTGATGCCCAATAATAGTTTCCATCCCATGGGGATTAGGAACACCCTTCAGGCCTTATCGCTTGCCGACTAGGGTGACTGGTTCTGGGTTGTCCCAACATGGTTCTGGAAAAAATGGTAATAGAGGAGGCACTAATTGTTTTGGGTTTTTGGTAGCTTGGTGATTAGGTATGTCCTAACTCAATAGATAGGTGTGTGAACGTTGTCATGGACCCTTTCCCATCCTGAGCGTTGAGTTTCCATGGGATGTCCCAGATTTGAATTTTCGTTTTTATCAGTTTTTGTGGATAAAGGATAAAAAAGAATGTGATCTAGTGTTACGTGACAAGATTTCATGGAGTAGCGACCCAGTTAAAACCTAAGTTCATGGTCCACAATACTTCATTTAGTGGATTATTTCTCCGAGCATGGTCTTCTAAACAATGTTATTGGGTTGGCATAGCCACAATTCAATTGTATTTTCATGTCTTACTATGATTTATATTTGGGTATCGTTTTGAAAAACATCAGTTTTTTTTAAAATGAATCTGGTTAAAAAAAGTTTTTTTTGGAATGTAATGTATTTTTTGGGAGAGATAACATTGTTTATAAAATGGGAATTATTTTCTCGTAGTGGAATGTGTGGTTTCAAAGGGAAAAGTTGGAAGTTGTTTTGGAAACCATTTTTGGTTTTTAGAAATACCATTTTGAAAGTGAAATTAAATATGGTACTTTGGAAATATCTTTCTCAAATTATAATAGGTAACTTCTAATTATTTGAAAATGTGGGTTTTATGTTGAATGATTTTTTTTGGAAATGAGAATTGTTTTAAATTGACCCGTGGAATTCATATTAGTGATCACATATATGGAGGTACGCATGTGGCATAGGGATAATTAACAGTACATGTGGACTGGTTCTTAGTTTATCACAAGGGTATATATAAATATGTTAGAATTTATGGAATACCAATGGTGAGTATTTAAGCTGTTTTGTTTGCTAATAAATGGTTCTAAAAAGGGTAGTATCAATGTTTTGAAAAGTGATTTGTTGTTTAGTGTTTTCTTATCATGTTTGAAATTACATTTCATAGGATTTTGGAAATAAAATGATGATAATGGTTTTGAAATAGTTATTTGAGTTTGAGTTTTGGCATTTTATTTATGTGTGGAATTTTAGTTTGTGATGAATTTTGATTTTCCATTGCACCTCTTATTTTTTAGTATTCTGGTGAGAAAAGACCCAAAGGGTTCTAGTGAGTCTCTTTTAGTTGTTGGTTCTTCCCAAAATCATAGCGAAGTGGTGTAACTGTGTTCATTTTGGTTGGTGTCTGTCTTTCTTGGTGATCAGGATCTATTGAAGCAAGTGGAATGGATTGGGGAAATCGTTGGTGTTTTAAGGATTTTGGGAAATCCCAAAGCTGTGAGAGATCATGCTGGTTTGTGTTCATTTGAAGATTCAACTTTGGATTGGTGAAGGAGATAATAATTCTTCCTTACATTATAGGGTGTCTCAGAAGGTGTTTGAGACCGCTTTCATCTGATGGTTTATACCTAAGGTGGTGAAGGTGATGAATATGGCCGAACTCATGAGTGTTAAGCAATACCAATGAATAGTGAAGTCCTATGGTGGGCATCTCATGGAGTCAGTTACATTTATCTAATGATATTGTCATGGAAACAGCTAAAGCTTCTCTTGTGTGGGGTCTTAGACCAAAGCTCACGAAATGATTCCATTTTAACATTTGGTAAGGTCCCCCATCTGGTGAGAAAATCCAACCAAAGGAAACTATTTCTGACGAGTCTTCTTTTCAGTTCCATAATTTAATAGTGAGACATCTTTCATATTTTCATTTGATGTGGTCGGTTTGAGTAATTTAAGTTTCCTTCTCATCAACCTTCTAAGTCTTATCGTCCGTATTGGTCATAATTTAGTGTCTAGATACTTTCAAAACTGAATTGGTTATGGTTATTTATGGAAATTATAAATGGTTGTTTCAAGGAGTATTTTCATTGATGACTTTACCCGGACTCTAAATTGAGTAGTAGTGTCAGACACCTTCTTGATGGGGGACAAAAACTATGTCTTCTTGGTTTGTCTCAGAACATCGATCACTAAAACAAAGAAGAATTTTTTGTTCCTAAGTGAATAGATATTTCATCTAACGTGGTTTCTTGGGTCACCCGAAGGGGGTTTTATAATTCTATCTTCCGAAGGAGGATGTTTCAGTTGATAATCATCAGCTCCTAACTACAGTCCAGTAGATGGTTCAAGACATTAGAGCTCTAGTCATAGGTCTCATAGTGAAGCTTTTCACATAGTCAGGAATCATCTGGGGTGTGGGGACATCAGTTTATTTTTGTATCTTACATCATAATTGAGACAATTTAAGTTCTTATTGAAACATTCTCAATTTTAGTCTCCTTTAATCTTATAAGTTCCCCTTTGGTTGTAAGAAGATGTGGTGGTCTCAATTTTTTTGGATTTTTGTGGTTGTGACCATTCAAATTCAAAACATTAATTAGTTGTCCTTTTGTTGTTATCATTTGTGGAGGGGTTTTGGTTTTGGTTCATGCTAGTTTGTAGATACATGTGTCTTGTGGAATTTATGAATTGTGTTATGGCTCAATGATTGGTTGGATTTTTGTTCACCAGGTTCCCTTTTTTTAAAGGTTTCTATTTTTGATTGGGAGTCCCCAATTTCTATGAAAGTTGATTTGGGTGGTATTTTTGGTCTGTATTTGTGGCATCCACATTTTTTCAAGTTAGTAGTTCTAGAGATAACATGTGTTGAGAGTCTCAATGTTGGTTGTTCTAGTCGGGTTCTTGCAGTGGGGAGAACCCTCCTCATTTCCTAATAGAAATTCTCATTGTAGTTTTCCTTAGATTCGGCCAGGTGTGACTGAGGGAGTGGGAAGTCACGTTCAGTTCATGATTTTTTTGGCCTCGTTCAGTTTCAATCTAGAGATTGATACATAATTTTCCCGTGTAGAATTATGGGGGTAGAACGTTTTTGTAGGGGGGAGAATTGTCACGCATCGATCCATCATCTTTTTTTCATGGTTATTTATATTTATATTTGATTATTTTAGTTTCATAAATATTAAAAAAATTAAATTAATATCAAAATTAAATAAAATTAAATAAATGGAAAAAGACTTCAAAATATTTATTTTGATAAAAATATTTTTAGGGATAATAAAATTGTTATTATTATGTTTAATAATAATATTATTAAGTTATTATTAATATTATTAATATTAAGAATATTAATATTAATATTATATTAATTATAATTTATAGTGATTTATTAATTTATATTATTTCAGGGAAAACATGAAGGAGGCTACCTATAGGGGTGGAGCGACCCCCGGTCCCCTTCCTCCTTTTGCGATGAACCAGTGAGTCATGAACCCCTATAAACCCTAGGCGCATGTTCATATCTCCTCCATAGAGATATCCCTTTTCCCATGGTTAGACCTCCCCTGTAGTGCCCCTTCTTAGTCACGACCTGCAGTAGGCGCACAACCTGGGATGAACCTCTATAGTGTGCACCACCAATGGCGTGTGACCCTACCTTCAACATTTGGTTTCTCTAATTTCTTCCTTATTTTTGGTCTAATTATTCATGGTATGATCCTTATACATGTCCTCCTTCAAAAATTATGTGATGTGATCCTATTTTGGCATTCAATATGGTTTCGCTGAACCTAGGGTTTGATGATAATAAATGATTGTTGGTTTCTTCCTTCAATAGGAAATAAAAATGGTGTCTAGGAACTCTTTGGTCTATAATCTGGAACTTTTCAACAAGAGAGAGGCAGATGGACTCGAATTTCTTTTTCATTGTTGTTTCAGGTTAGTGCCTAAAACCACTAATTAGTTTTTCATCAATTTTGTTATATCTTGAACTTGGCATAACTGGTAGGTTTGGTGTAGTTCATTTCTTATATATTAATTTGTATGTTTACATGCATTGAGCTTATTATGAGTGTCATTTCCCCCTTTTTATGGTTTTAATGCTGTGAAATGGGTCTTGGCCTAGTTGTGTTTTCATTTGGTTCAAATGTTATCTTAAAACTGGAATTTGGTTTTAAATTGAGGGGCCACCTCAAATGATTTCAAATTAGGGTTTTCATTTTATTTTATATGGCGGTTTTAAATGTAAGTGTTTCTTACCTTTTATTGAAGTCTCTGAGGGAACTCGGGATGTGATATTTATTTTCCTTTATTGGGCTCTCTTGTTATATATTTGGTTTATGTTAATGTAATTGATTCTTGTTTTATTTTTCAATTCTTATTGTGCTTTTTGGTGCCTTTAAATTAAAAACAATTTATGATAAATTGATTAATTAATTGAAACCTTATATTAGGGTATAATTTAAGTTTTGTGATTTCTTGTGGTTTAGGGTTCTACAAATGATCCCCCAGAACCGATTCTTGTGGATTCCATCAACCGACGCTGAATGTGAGCTAGTTTGGGATGTTTCTATTCCCCTTTAAAATATGAGGTATTGATTTTATTTTATTGTTTGGTTTCACACCATCTAAATTTGGTTCGTCATTTGTTTTATGGTGTGCAGTAGTTTTTTGAGTAGTGCATTGAACTCTACTTTGATGTTTTGTGTTACCGAGTCTAAGGTGACTCACCTGCATGTGAATTGGTTAGTAAATATAAATATACATGTGGGTTTCCTTATTATATGTATATCCATCTATGGAAGTTAATATATGATTTTGGGGCAACGTGGGCCCTTGTATATATAAGAAAATTCCTTCGTAGTTGTGTGGTGACTAGTATATTCATATAAGAATATATGTAATGATCCCCTTGCACACATTCATGGCCACACTTGTGTGTGAATATGGGCTAGGTGTTATTATATGTATTTGAAAGTGCATATGATTAGTGGGGGTAATCATCTCTTAGTTATAAAGAACCAAGGGCTGGATGTTCATTTTTGTTCCACCATGAGGTATGTCCCCTATCAAAATACCTTTAATTTGAATTCCCAAAATTATTGAGTGTTTTAAAAAGTTTATTCAGTATTAAATAATATATATATTTGGGCAATGAAATGTGTTTGTGATTCTTGATTTTGTACTTTCTCTATTTTTATGATTCACTCTAATGTTTTGGATTTTGGTTTTCCTTTAAATGTGATTCCATGAATGAAACATTAAATTCATAATTGTGTTTTCAAAAATGATTTTCATGTTGGTAGTCCCCATGATGATTTGTGTTTTTCATATTGGTTGTGAAATTTGAATTGAGTGAACATTAGTTTTAGTGTTATTTTTTAAAAAGGGGTAAATCTCTTATTTTGGAATGTTTGGAAGAGTGCATGGGGTTTTGGGATGAATTTGAGATTAATTGGAATTTTCACATTCTCAAATGGTAAGTTTTGGATTAACATGATTTCATTCTTGTTTGTAAGTGTGTGGTACCTTGGCCCTATAATTGAGCATTTAAATAGTTTTGAAATTAAAAGTGTTGTTTAATTATTTATAAAAAATAATGTATTCCTTAAAAAGTAATGAGGCCCGTTTGGAACTTGCATATGATTTTTGAAAGTGGAAAACCCCACCTGAGGCATTCCCCAAAATTAGTGAAATACGATGAAACTGTTAATGTGAAAATTTTGATATGTGTGTAGTGTAAAAGATTATATATGGTTGTGTTCTGTAAAAAATGGATTCACTCATGGAGGAATATTGGTGGTGAGAGTGTGAGTGTTTTTTTAAATAAAGATAATTATTTTTTCATGCATGTTAGTATGATGAAAACTCACCACCATGTGAAATAGAGAACATGGGATTCCCGAGGTATCTTGGTGGGATGACTCAAACTAGTATGCTAGATGATACAGATGTGTTTATTCAATGTTTTTTCAAGCCGTATTTACACTTTCAAAACTAACTAATCAATATGATGATTAGAGACCAATATGGTATGATTCTGTTCTATACAAGTGGCTCATGCATGAGATTGTCTTTGGTCATGGTTTTTATATAACATTTCACTAAGGTACAATGTCCATAGGGTCCCATTTATGGTAATTACCTATAGGTATTGGCCATGGGGCTCACTCATGACATTGTGTTGGTGAAATGATTTGCATTTTTGTTACTTAAATATTATTTCGTTATTGTAAAATAATTTTTCTTAATTTAAACTATTTACCTCTCATTTTCGAATTTTAAAGCATGATTAGAAAGTATTTTCAAAATATAGTGGATAGAAACTCTTTCCAAAAAAATGTAAACCTGTGAATTGAATTTGAATAGAACAAAAAACATTATTTTATTATGCCATATTTTCAAACTAGCAGGATTAGGATTGTTATTAAAGGAAAGGGAATAGTGTATTGTTGATCGTTGGAATTCCCTCTGAGCTTCTTGGTGTACATGAATAATTTATTTTTCAGTTTCAGGTTCCTCTATTTTTTATAACTCTTGGAGAGATTGTAGTTTATGTTTCGTGGTGCCCGACGAGATCACTTTATATATGTCTTGTTGTTTAGTTTTTTACTTTTTCTACTGCCTTTTTGTTCTATTTAGTATCATTTGTTTAACTATTTTTCTCAGTTCATGTTTATTTATCAGTATTTTTTATGTGTAAAATCATTCCAAACCTTTTTATGTGGATTCCCAGCACTAGTTTTCAGCACTATGTGGATCGAGAACACTATTTGGGCCTTGTCACTAGCCACCATGGGAGACCGGTTCAGGGTTGACCTGGGTTGGTTTGTGATAGTCATGAACTGGAATTGGTACTCGGGTAACCCATCACCCGAATTGATCCTAATCTGTCCAGAAGTGAGTTCTTGATCCCCATGGGTTGGATACTAGATATTTATAACATAAAAACCGAATCAGTGAAGGATTTTCCACCAAAATTATGGAATAAGAAAAAAATCAGTATGTATAGAAAAGGAAACTCAGAGCGACAAGTGTACCAGAATTAAAATAGGCCTAAATAGAACAATTTATTATATAAAATTACAATGAAAATAGGTAAAATAAACATCCCACATCCCAAAGGATGCAACATTCCATGTCTGTGGTCAACTTCTATAACAACCTCCATGTGGTTTTTTACCTCTTATCGAACCTAAAAGGATAAAATATATAAATACCAAAAATAACGGGTTGGGTGTGATTTAAAATCCTAGTAGGGTCTCAGAAATTAGTCCAAAATAATAGGCCAACATTTAATTATCCATGTAAATAGATTTCAATTTTCAAAAAAAAGTTTTTTTATTTCAAAAAACTATCTAGAAAAATAATTCGTTACAATTCTAATAATGGAAATATTTTAAACAAATGATTCAAATTTCAATTTATGGGATATTTCTAAATATATTTTCTAATAAAAAATAGATATATAAAATAGTTTATATAAATTTACAATGCATGAAAAATTGTTTTCAAAAAATGGAATACATTATTATCTCTTATAAAAACAAGTGAGTGAAATTCTCATCTTCCAAGAGGTATAATAATTTCAGGGTATCAGATCCTCTCACACTCTGATGATCTTAACTAAAATATGCACACATGAACCTCATCATTGGAAAAAGACGAATCATCCATATCCTATTGAGGAATGATAAGTGAAAAATAAGTTGTTCTTAAGTGATTAAATGCACACATCCATTTCAAGGTAAATTCAGTCCTAGTGTATTTGTCCCAATAACACACTCGCTACCTAGGCCTACATGTGATCTAATAAAATTCAACTGTGGGAAATTTATTTTTATAACCCTTACAATAAAATTACCCATTTTAGAAATTAAAATTTCTATTTAAAATAAAAAATTTGTTTAAAAAAAAAACACATCAGTTTCCTTAAATAAAACAGAAAGGTTTCTATAAATAAATTTAAGCCATTTCCCCAAAATTACTAAATTGAAATCAATTCAAAATTCAATTCCACAATTCAACATCAATAATTAAATAAAAAAATTATTTAAAAAAAATCTCATCAAATTCACAATTTAAATTCATCAATTTAAATCTCCACAATTTTCTATTAATTTCACAATCAACCCAAAAATCAATCGAAATTGGGGTTTTCCCAATTTTAAACAAAAAAAATAAATTTCATTGAAATATCTAATTCAATGGAATATTTTTGTTAATCAATAAATTCAAAGATATTTCATTTATAACTCTATTCATATTAAAATCCATAATAATCCAATTTAGGGTTAATAAAAATGAATCACCACAAAGGAACCACCAACTTCAGAATCAACAGATCTCAAAATTCCCAAACCTGATATAGATTCATCAATGAAGAATGAAAAAAAGGAATCTAGGTAATGAAGATCAAAAATTGGTTTAAGATCCTAAAATGGATGGTATTATATCTTCTATCAAAAATAGATATCTAGAAATCCCTATGGAGGAGAAGATATGGAGCAGGAGATAGAGAAGTGGAAGAGGAGACTAAATTGATGAGGATCAACCATCATTCTCTATGATTTGAATCACTTCTAGGAGGATTCTGGGGGTCCAAGAACATATCTTGGGATCCACCAAGGATGGGGAAATTTTTTTGGGGTCTTAATCGTAAATTGGGTTCCTAAGAAGGAGGGTTCAAGATTTTAAAAAATAATATTGGATTAAACAACCTATATTAATGGTTTTTGGGGCCGAGCAACACAGTTTGAAAAACCCATGTGGACTAAACATGATCCCCTTTAATTGGGATGAATGGTTTCTCTTAATAAAGTTCATGGTTTTTGAAAAATTTCTTCTCATAGAGAAAAACCCCACTACTTGTGTTTCTAGGGTTTTCCTTGAGAGTTTGCACATTTTGGGTAAACATTGTGTCAATCATGTACTTCCTAGGAACATTGAAAACATAACAAATTCACTCTATTATCCCTAATATGAAACCCATCCAATGATTTATTAAAAACTGGACATTATATATACTTTAAAATGTTAATAAGAATCTACAAAATCCCCACCATAGAGACCTTATGTCCCTATAAATCCTACACAGAAGTTTCCATTCTTGAAATATTAGGCAACTTCTATCTCATCAATCCCTCCCTGTCAAATTATTTATGACTATAAGAATCATGATACCATAACACATAGACCCATTATATCTATCTCCCGTTATTTACCTTGATTTTATAATCAATTATCCTTACTGTTCGTTCAGTCAGTGATAAATTATTTTCAAACTCATTATCACGCTTACTCAAAACATGAGATGGATCAGATAAATGATTTCAAAGATGAGATACTTGGAACAAGTTATGTATCAACATACATAGTGGTGGATGTTTTAAATGGTTCGAATATTTTCCCACTTATTCAATAACCTAAAAAGGTCCCCCAAAACAAAGATCCAGATTCCCTTTCCTCCCAAGCCGTCGATGACCCAAACTAGGTGAAACTATCAAGAACACATGTTCAGCAACTAAAAACTCCAATTAACTATAATGATGACCATAATAAGAATTATATTGTCTTAGTTCAATCAAAATTATTTTATTTATCAACTGAATATTTTTTGTCATCTCCTGAAATAGGCTTGGTCCAACCAAGGATCTTTCACTGATCCCTGACAAACACAACTGGGTTCTATAATTAAAACTATAAAAGGCCTAAAATGATCAAATCTAATTGCATACTGGTAACTTTTGTTTTAAAAAACTCTACCATCCATTAATTATCACCCAAAACCACCCCACGCCAATTTCTAGAACACAAGCACAAAGAATATACTCAAAAATCTATATAGTTATCTCTATATGGTCATCCAACTACAGATGGTATGTTATAATTAAATAGATGTGAGATCCTAGTTCCCTCTGATGGCCTCTTGAATAATGATAATTTAATTATTGTTCCTTATTATAGACTACAATATATGTAACTCCATTAAAATGAACTAACACTTTCACATATAGATTTCACAAATCATTAACATTGGTTTTATAATGAATGGGTATAAATTTAGATGACTTGGTCAGCTTGTCGCTCATATCCAATATAAAATTATTCATCATCTAGGTAAATGTAAACTCATTCATAATGTCTATCTAAACTCATACCACTTCCAACAAGGCATACGAAGTGGCTAGAGAAAACCCCAAGGTTTTTGATGATTGTCCTTGACCTGTTGGCATGTATAACAATGAGAGAGAAAATATGTAATTTATCATATCATACCTAGCCACCAGAAACTATACTCCATGTAATAGAGAATGTTCATGGTTCATGGTTTCACTAACCACGTTGAATTATAAACATCATCCAAAACTAATTTCATTATCACAAACAAAAAAACAAATCGATTTCGATTGAATACAATTCCATTGTTAGAGAACGACCATTTTGTGACGGTCTTCACATCTTAAAGAGATTCTCTAATAATAATTCACTCTTCATAAAGCTATAGTTACTATAGAATCATCTAAAGAACAGCATATGTGAACAAAACCTATCTAAATAAATAACTTTTTCTAATTCCCAGACTATAATATTCAACTATGAAAATATATCCATCAGGTTTCATTCTTCTATAGATTCTTTTAATTCAAGGGTTGGAAGTTTCAAGGTCATGTTATATGCATCAAAATTCCATTTCCTCAGTGTATAAGAGATGTCTAAATCGAAATATCATTGGTATTCTACACAATGATTCTAGAAAAGATTTTAATTTTTTTGAGAGAACATATAAATCCTTTTGTTGTGTTCTGAAAACACAGTAAAACTTTCCCTATATTGATAATTCATCCAACTTTTAAGTGGGTTCATCACAACTACATGTTCAATGTCATGGGTTAGATAGTTATTCACATGTGGCCTCATATAAATAGATCCACTGGAAATAACATGATCACCTTGCGTTAGAACTCAACCCAAACCTGAACCCTATGCATTATAGAATAACACATAGACCTTCCTATCCTCTTTAAGATTCATCACCAGAATAATAGTCAAATGTTGATTCATGTAAACAAAAATACTCTAAAAATTCTTATCCCATAGAAATTTTAATCCCTTCTGAGTTAATTGAGTCACTAGAGAATCTAACATTGAGAATTCCGTAATTTACCAAAGATAATATCTATGCAAACCTATAAATCTCTAATTCTCAAATAAATTTCATGGTTGTTCCCATGTCATTATAGGATTCACCATTTGAGTAACAACTGAAATATCATGATTCAAAACCATGTGGCCCATGAATTAAACTTCTCTGGTCCAAATTTCACAATTTTAAATAATTTCGTAGAGTCGATGATTTCTCAACAAGCTCCGAATTATTCTCAAATGATGAACATGATCCTCCTCATCCTTAGAGTAAATAAGGATTTCATCCAAAAACACTACAATGAAGGTATCAATATCCTCTTGAAAAATCATGTTAATTAAATCTATAAATACTACAAGATAATTGGTCAGTCTAAAGGGAATTAAAAGATACACATTATTTTAATACCTACATTTAATGGTGGTTTTCAGAATGGAATATTATTTTATGCTCAACTGAACGTAACCATATCGATGATCAATCTTCGAGAACCACTTCACCCTTCCAACTAATCCAACATGTCAACAATACATAGAAATAAAAAAAATTATTTATATTAAATTTCTAGTGTTTTTAGTAAGAAGATGAATGGTGGAGTGAACCATCAGCTTTACTAGAAAAGTTCATCATCACTTCCCATGGTGAAACAATGAAGCATATAAATCCATTCTCTGTAATATCATCAAACTAGGTTTTTAGGTCTCTCATTTTAGATGGTTCCACGTGGTATGATCAAATAGATATTGGTAGAGTAACATGAGAAAAATAAATAGAAAACTATACCTCGCTTACCAATGGAAGACCAATGAATTAAAAAGGAAACATGTTGGGAAAATCATAAATAATAGGAGGGAGATCACTTCTCAAAGAATCCCTCTCTAGGTCACTAGCTTTGTATAATAATGTACAAATCTACTTGAAATGGTGTCTCATTTATGTTGGGTGACACCACACAATAGAGACCCTACTCTCCCCTCATACCAATGGGTTTATTAATATTCATGAAATAAGATAAAAATATACGTAGGAAGATTTAGAGTATTAACATTATGGGTTGAAACAAATGAATATGTTCTACCAGTATAATCTGAAGAAATCACTAATGATGAAGCTATAGTGATGGTACCAACCATAGTAGTTGGACTTGTATCTACATCCTCTAGAGACTCTTCCACTCTTAGAAGAATCTCTGTTCTAGATGCATCCAGATGATACCCATTTATCATTGTAGCATCTAATTTCCCTATAGTTTTAGAAGGATATGATGATCTTACGCCCCTATATAGAGTGAAATAAAAAATAAATAACTTCTGTATATGACTTGGTTAATCATTGGATCCACATTTCTTGGGTGACTTAGTTAAAAAACTATTTTAATTCAATGTACCACCACCCTCATATGAAATAAAAGGAACTCTTCCAAAAAAATATAGAAAGTTTTAAAAAAACCTTCTATTGAGAACCACTATAAGAATAATCAGACTACGTTTTTTCCATTGATGGAACCCACACAGCCACAGGGAGCGAATTAAATTTCTGATAAACCCGACTTTACATCTAGGTACATTTTGACAATCAGTTCTTTATCCATCCCATTAAACTAAGGAGGCAGATTTAGTGGGAAAACCTAAGAGTGAATATCCAATTGATGCCCTATCTCAAACCATGAAGCCTTAATATGTCAATTCAATACAATCTCATGTGAAAACTACACAAGCATAGAAAAACAATAAGTATAATCTTTCATAGTACTATAATCCTACTCATGTTTTAAAAACTCCATAGCCATGGACAACAACATCAAATTGGAATAGAACTATTTAATGAAAATCATATTAATTTCCATAAATTCCAAGCCCCCATTCTTCTTTGATGTCACCATAGTATCCTACAATCTCCGATATAGTTCTTCTAGCATGAAGATGACACACATCACCTTGATTTCATAATGTATCTATGAGAACCCAAACAAATATTCCTTCTTTTTCGACCATTCCTCAACCTCTTAAGGATCAATTGATCCTATGAACTCTTCCAACTTCTAGAAAAGGATTTTTTGATAATGATATAGGAGAAAAACACGTTGAGGTTCCATAGCTAGATAATGAGTATAAAAAGGTGTATGTGTATGTTCTAGATCATGGATTGTGTGCACAATCACCTAAACTATATTTGAATTCCCAAAAGGATTTTCACTTTGAGTTTCAACAAAATCATCTTCCTAAATTCGATTTTTACATCTACTCAGAGGCATGATGAAATGAAACATCAGTAGAAAAAAAATAAAGGCATCTGATGAAATATAAGATCTCGGATCTAGATTCCACTAAAATGGTTCTCCATAGTCGATTGGTCACATGTCCTCCAGATCATTTCTCCAAACTCCAGAGGCTGCCATCTATTTTCAAGGTCCTAGGGTGTGAAATTGGGGAAACTACGCCCTCATTGGAAGAGTGTGCCATAGAATAACCATAATATAAAATAGATTAAGTAGTAATTAACATACAACTGAAACAAACAGTGTAAGACTAGTAATAAAGATAACCAGAAGTCATAGAATACTGAAGATTATGCTTCCAATCAAATTTCATAAGAACGTATCCAAAACCGGATACATTATTTTTAGAAACAAAATACAACACCGATCTATAGAAATGAAAAAGAAAACAAAGAGGCATCGCAAGCCTCATGTTGGTCCCATACACTCCTTCTATTAACATCAAATCAAGTACCAAAAGAAGGGTTATTTCCCTTATCAATACCTAAAATAATAAAATCTATTTTAGACTAATGAATGACCCAAACAGGTTGTGAGAAAGGAATCACAGTAGGTATCCAACCAAGATTTGTACCTATATGTTAGTTAGTATATGCAATAATTAGTGTATAAAAAAGGAAAATCAGTAAACTATGAAGTACTCAAAACTATAAAAATCTTACAAGTCATGTTTCCATTTATATTCATTTCATGTTCATTAAACAATTTGATTACATTGAATTATAAACATCTTGAGATCCTGACTTAGCCTGAAAATCCCCTATATCATGTAAGAACAATAGATGTCTCAAAATATCATTAAAACTATTATAAGGGAAGACTGAATCAATGTTTTTTCATGGTATTGGATGACACATCATAAGGAATTCCACAAGATATTCAGTTCCAATCCTTCCCTAAAGGCATAACAAAAACCTATCTGAAGGCATAAGATCACCTCTCTCATAGGCATAACAAATCCCCACCTGCAGGAATAAAAAATCCTTTCCCATAGGCCTAACACAACATCACCTGCTGATATAGAACCTACTCACCCATAGTCATAGTACAACATCATGCATAGGCATTTCACAAAATAAGAACATGTTTAGAATAATCTATTACATGGAAAAAATTGATCAACTCACATAGGCAATTCATAATCCAATCCTAACATTAATATAACAATTAAAAGGATAAAAATAGTTTATCTCACATGGGTAAACATTTAATTTACAAAAATTAATTTTCAATAACCCTTAAAAGGGATAAAAGGGCATGCTCATAGGCATCCTAGCCCAAACTGCTAAACAATGGTCATCTGAGGGAAATGCGCCCACGGTGTGGCCTGTAATCAAACCAAACAATCTAAAAATGATTCAGTTAATTTAATCAATCGCCTAATCATCATTATTCAATAACATGAGTCAATTTCCATTCATGGCTATACCCTAATCCTTGGATAATGTCTATACAACGCATATAAACAACACGATATTCAAGGAAAGGCACAAGACCACCTACCTCATACTCATATGGCTCTCCTGGTATAACGTCGGCTTCTAACTCAAGCTACAATGAAGTAGATCAGAAAAACAATGTAAATATCTCAAAGTATGATAAATTATTTGAGATAAAAAATCACGAATAATGGCTCTAGAGGAATTGAGAGCTTACCAATTGGGTCCCAACACATATGACAGAGAAAGAATTGGGGTTCTGATGAAAAAACACGATCCTAATCCGCATCTAGATATTCTCTCTCATGAAACTGGTGCCTCCTATGTCTAGAATGGTAGAAAACACAGCTATTTTCCATTTTTAAAAAAATCATAAACTGTAAAGCGTTTAAGAGTAAATAAATGCATTGTAGGTTATTTTATTGTTCATTACGTGACTAATATCCCATACACGTCATGAACCAACATTGATACTTGATTACATAGAATTAACTTGAGAATACACAGTTTGTTACCACTAAGTCATGATACGTAAGTTGTAGAGATAGTATTTATCCTCTTTTATTCCTTTTCCTTAAATATAAACCAAAAAAAGAAAGGTATGTACCTAAAAAAGAACTCGGTATTTACAAACTTCCCCCTTAAAGGACTTCATCCTCAAATTTCAGTTCAAATGGTCAAGAAGAAATATCGTAAAATAAATCCAAACACTGAGTATGTACTTTGGCCACCCACTCCTAGGACTCATTCGGCACTCGGCCAAACTTCCGTAGCACCCATACTAGAGGAACTGACTAGCCTCAGAGAACCTTCATGCTACTGTCCATAATTTGAATAGGATTCTCTTCAATGGATGCATCTATCTATAACTCATCCTAATTGGGATGAAAATCAAGAGATGGGTCTTAAATTTAACTCCTCAACATGGAAACATGAAAGATATCTTGAATAGACCGGTACCTTTGAGGTATATTTAACCTAAACACTACCGACCAGACCCTTTCTAGAAAATCAAACAGCCTAATGTATCTTGGTGAAAGGTTACCTAGTCTCCCGATCCTCTTATGTCAGAACCTTATTACAACACGTTGGGAAACACTATCACCGACCAAGAACTCCATAGGTCGTCTATAGTGATCAACATAAGATTTTTAACGAAACTATGCAGTATCCATATGAATCTGAATTAACTGAACCTTCCCATTGGTCGCCTCTAAAAGATGATGTCCCAACATAGTTTTCTCACTTGGCTCTAGGCAACAAAGGGGTGATCGACATGGTCCACTATATAAAACCACATAATATGCCATTTGAATAGTATCCTGAAATCTATTGTTATAGGAAAACACAAAAAAAGTTATTTATCTCACTAAATAACACCCAGAATCTTGGATTGATGTCTGAAGCTTGTCCTCCAGCACTTGAATCGTTCTCTCTGACTGCTCATCTGTTTGAGGGTGGTATGTTATTCTCACCAGCACCTCTATGCCCAAATCCCTCTAAAAATACTACATGATACGATATTTAAAGAGGGAATTCCTATATTAAATTATTGAAACAGGGACCCCATGAAGTTGTAACACATCATGGGTACACAACTTCACATGATCATCGACACCAAGGGTCTCCTTGATCAGAAAGAAGTGAGCGACCTTCATAAGTCATTTAACCACCTCACAAAGAATCATTACCTTTGGGTTCCATCGATAACCCTCTCACAAAATCTCTCCCAACATCATTCCAATTCCACTTTGGAATAGGTAACTTCTATAAAAGTTGGATGACTTCTGATGTTCCACCTTCACTTGTAGATAGGTGGAACAACTCGTAACAAAACCAGCCACCTCTCTCTTCATACACATCCACCAGTACTGACAACGGAATTCATGGTACATTTGGTAACACCAGGATGCACTACTTAAGTTGAATCATGAATCCCCTGCATCAACTCCTCATGTATTTCCACTAGAACCGAGACACATCCATGGATATACATGATCTCATTATCAACCACCATCAAAAGAGGTGGGTGATCCTCTTCTACTAATCCCTACCACATGACTATACCCACATAATTTGATCGCTGCATCATCCTCATCCTGTCTGTGAGGGTAGAAGTCATAGCTAAGGAAAAAAGGGAAAGTATATCCTTGACTATTGTGCACCTCCAAATGAATCTCATAGAACCTAGAAATAAGCTTCCACCCATCGTTAGCCTCTTGCATTGCATGTTTCTCATTCCTCATGCTCAATGCAAAAACCACAAAATTACCTTTACTAGGGTGTATGAGAGCTCAAAATCGAAAGACTGAAGGTATTCCACCCACCATCACGATCTCAAATTCAGGTCACACTGAGTAAAGATGTTTTTGAGGCTATTGTGGCCAGTGTACACCAAAAAACACTCAACAATTAAATATTTTCTCCAATAGTTCAACTGATGTACAACAACCGCTAACTCCAAATCATGCATAGGGTAATTCTTCTCTCGAGGCCTCAGCTGCTGATACCCGAATCAAATGGCTCGAACTCCCTACATTAGCACTACCCCCAACCCAATACCTAAAGCATCATAGTAGATTTTATTACTCTTTCCCATCTCTGGAAGTGTCATGACTGGTGTCAATGTTAGTCTCCCCTACATCTAGGGAAATGTTGTCTCACAAGCATCAGACCACACAATCTTTACACCTTTCTTAGTCAAGCCCATAAACGATGCTTTTAATCATGATATGTAATGTATAAAACACATATACTGCCCACACTAGCCCCAATAATCATTGTATGGAAAACAAATTCCTGGGATACTCCAAGAAAACTACGACCCTCACCTTCCCTAGGTACACTAACACTTTTTATTTGAGATAATTTCACCCAATAAGTGAATCCTATCCATCCAAAAGTGGAAGTTTGTGAGATTAACATATAATTGATTCTCTCTAAGTGTATTAAAATTGGTCTCAAGATGGTTGGAATGTACATGTTGATCATGGGAATACACCATAATATAATCCATGAAAACCACCATGATAGAATCCATATAAAGATTGAACACTCAGTTCATCAGAGCCATAAATTCTGCTGGTCCATTCGTGAGACAAAACAACATAACCAGATACTCAAATAGACTATTCCTTCTATGAAACACCATAAATGTTATGTCTACAAGTCAAACACATATTTGGTGACATCCTGACATCATGTAGAATTTTTTGAACACCCATTCTCCTTGAATCTAATCAAACCGTTAATAATTTAGTGGCAATGGAAATCCATTTCTAACCATAAGCTAGTTTAGTTTCTGATAATCCATAGACAGCCAGATGGAACAATCCACCATTTTCATAAAATGGATTGTAGAAGTCCAAGGAGAAGTACTGGGTTAGATTAAACCCTTAGTCTCTAAATCTAATAGCTACCTCATGTGCTTTTTCAACTCAATCATAACCCTCCTATAAGGAGGAATGGATACTGGTGCAGATCCTTGTACAAGCCCGATAGGGAACTCTACCTTTCCCACCAAATGTAAACCTTAAATGTCCTTTGGGAAGATGTACATGAAATGATCATCCACAAGAGTAAAATCTTTCTAACATTTCCCCTAATCATCCAGATATAGAAACAAAATTTGGGTTGTCACTCGAACTATCCGACGATGCTGGGGTCCATCTCTTCCCACCTAGACATCACATTCTCCTTTGTGTAAAAACAACCGTTCCTCTGGAATTTTGAAACACAATATATGGAAATAAAAATCGAAAAATTATTGAAACGGAACCAACCATTCCATTTTGATAATTATGTCAAATACTATCATTTCTAAGATATATATATCCCATAATAAGTGGCACCACTTAACCTCAAGGGGGAACACCTTACATTGATGCACACATTCCGTTCATATCCCTAACGGAGTGTCTAACATGATAACATCATCAGAAGCGAAAACATAGATTATGTGGCTCACTGAAAGGGGCATGGATATAAAACTATTTGAAACCACTATGTCAAAGAGTGAAGAATATAAAATAAAGGCGACTAGAATAGTACATATAATATTTGAGGGTCCTTGATCCTGTACTTATTGGGTTTGTTGCATTGTATAAGACTAACTGATACCATGACCTTGTGATACTTCTTGGCTAACCTTAGCTAATCCAACCTTATTTTGTTGAAACCCAAGGTCTTGTAAACAAGACCATGAACACCACCTCAACCTGAATGTTCAAATGCACCGTAGAAACTAATCTGACGAGAATCCATTGACCCTGCTCCTAAAATTGGAGTTGGTGTAGAACCTCTCTCACTAGATGCTAGTGAAAATCCCGGTAGAAGTGCTATAGATGGATTAACATGCCTCAAGATCATCACTCGACTGGTTCAATTTGACATTGTATTCTCATATGACCTTACCTTCAACATTACTATCTCCTCACCTAGCTACTAGAAGAAACATTCTTACTGCTCGTATCCCAGGGAGAAATCTCCATATGATGCTTCTTGATCCCGGTCAAGATAGTACCAGATCATAGTGCTGAGCCACCCTGGTTCACAACTCCAGCTTCCCACATATTACAATCAGTAATCTATACCTGATTCTTGATGTAATATACTGAAGGAAACCTAAAAACGTTCACCTGTGATCGAATGGTGTACCTGATCCTAGCCTCTAATTGCCTAGCCCTCAATGTCTCATCACCAATTAGAATGGGTGTGAATCACTAAAGTTCAGTGAAATGGGTAGATTTTTCCATCACATACATAGCTCCCTACTCTATATGCATGAAATCTCGAGCTCTATCATCCCTCAACATCTCAAGAAAATACTATTCATAGAAGACTGCTTGGAAATCTCTCCATCCCATGTCCCAATGATGCTATATTTGATTGATAACATCCCACAAACTCTTCGCTAAATCACGTAGCATATAAGTCATGAACATGTCCCTCCTCTAATGAGATTTATCCAAATGCACAAAGATCGTAAGCATGGATTGTAGCCATGACTCCACAGCCTATGATCACCCATCTTCTGAAAATGTGGGTTTATAATTATATTGGAACACTCACTTTAGTTCCTCCATAGATGTGGAAGGCTGTGGTGCTCCCCAAATGGTTTTCATGAACCTCATAATGGATTCACAAAAATCTGAATTAGAACCTATGTTCGATATAACACCTAGTGTCTCAACCATCACAATTGGATAACCCACTGGTGGACAATGTCCTAACACCTCTGGGGTATGATCATCACCACTATACTGGTGAAAAACTAGAGGTTTTCTTGAAGGCATGGATCAACAATGTGAATCACACACCTCATCTATGTTGAGATCATGATCCGCAGTTCAAGAGTGTAATAAAAAAACATGAAAAGAAAACCCTCAAAATTTAACTAAAGTGGGGTTCACATAATGTTGAACCATTACATATCATGTACACTTAAACTCTCACATGGTTGTGTACTTCCACTATAATGGGTGTGTAAGAACCCTAGACACATGTCCTTTTAGTCAGGAACACAACGTGTACACAAGTCCCCCTCATATCGAAGTACTTGTGCACAACCAAATTTACATGGGGTCGATTTGTGTAAAACTACACGGTGTGTACCAAAAGTACACAAAATATTCTTTTAAAAAATCAGCAACCCATATTTTCTCTCACATAACCAGTTACATAGTCATCTATCACACAACATGTACATATGGTATAGGGATTGTATATGAAAAATTTTCTTTCTTCCCAAATGTAAGGACGTATGACATGTGTTCATGAAAGAACCTGTAATGTTGTTGGGGTTTCTGGATAGTAATCCATAGAAACATCCCTAGAATCCATTTTTTTGAAATGTAATGAAACATTGCACTATATTATAATCCATGGGGGACCATACTCCCCACTAATCAATGTTTGGTATCCAAATTTTTTACATGAAAACATAGATTAATCATACTGCTGAAACATGATCCCCCAAATTCTGATCTAAGAGGGCTCATACAACTCCAGGGCCAATGTTTCGAATCCATCCAATTCAACCATAACATGTAACAATAGAACTATCAAAACATCATGAATATCTATCATGACATATATCACAACATCATGTAAATCTCACACCACATCTATCACAACAACATGAAATCAATAATACTCTCTAAATGGCATGACAATAATGCATGACATGTGTCCCTAACAATTTCCTATATGATGCATGAGATGGAATAACCTCATATCATTGGGTTGAAACAAAATATAACTATGATAATATTAATAATAATGTCATAGAACAACTATTTCACCCTACAGTGAAATAGAATCAGTTGTAGTTGCTCAAAATTCAAAAAACACCAGTCAATTCGAGGAAATTAGGCATTTCCCTAAACATAGAGTAACTACTGTCAGGCACAACATATTAAAAAAATCCATTTAATTCAAATCCCTATCGAATGTCACTAAATATTAAGAAAAACCAGTAAAAAAGCTTCCTCTAATACAAATCTGTAACATCTAAGATCCAGATGTCACTGAACTGGTTCTCCCTATCTGGTTGGTCACAAGGTCCCCAGTGCATTTCCTCTACCGCTAGAGGCCGCCGACTAGAAGTGATGGCCTAAGGTGTGAAAGTGTTGAAAAAATGTCCAAATTTTAAGAGTGTAACATAGTGGATTAATAATATAAAATATCATAAGTAGTAAATAATGTATAAATGAAAAAAACAATGGAATATTTTTAATAAAGACAACCAGAAGTCATAACATAAAAAAGAAGATGCTTCATATCACATGTCCTAAGAAAGGATCCAAAAGAGGATACACTACAGTCATATACATAATTTAATACTAAGGTACCTAAATATAATATAAAACCCAGAAGTGTCACAAACCTCGGCTTAGTCTGGTGCTCCACTACTCATAAATGTAAATGATGTACCATTAGAAGGGTTCTTTCCCTTATCAATACCAAAACAAATATAATCTGTTTGGGCCCAAAGCATGACCCAAATAGGGTGTGGGAAATAAATCCTAGTATGAAACCACCGATGATATGTTACTATATATTAGTCGGTATATTCAATAGGTAGTTTAACAAATCAGTAAACTAGGAATGATTCAATAGTAATCAATCCTATAAGTTATCTTTCCATTTATATTTAGTTCTTGATCGTTAAACAATTCTATTTCATTGAATTTTAAAAATCATGAGATCTGGAATTATCCTAACAATCCACCATATCAAGTAAGAACAAAAGTTCTCTTGAAAGACCATCTAAACAATTATAAGGGATGATCAAATCCAAGCATGTGCTTTGGCCTGGAAGAAGTTTCATAAGGATTTCCACAAGATATTTAGTTAAACATCCATGCACACGAGAATAACCAATCCTTTCCCAGAGGAATAACAAATCCTATCACATAGTAAAGGAAAAACATCACTTGCAGTTATATAACCACCTCACCCATAAGCAAGCACAATAACTTCTGCATGTAGATCACAGAGCAAGCACACATGTAGAATAAACTATTACATGAAAAAAGTTTATCAAATCGTGTGGGAAATTAATAATACAATAGAAACAAGTAATCTAATAATTAAAAGGATTTATAACTATTAATCTCATTTGGAAAAACATTTAATTAACCTAATTTTACATTAAACATCTCTTAAAAGGGAAAAAAGGCATGGCCATAAGCATCCTAGTCCAAACGACAAAATTGTGTCCATCTGAGGGAAACACACCCTTAGGGTGGCCCTTAATCCAACCAAACAAGATCGAACATGGTTTAATTAATTTAATCCACCACTCATTAATAATTGAGCTTCAATAGGGGTGACTTTGAATTCAAGGATACACCCAAGACATGGTTGAACTATTGTACGATACATATAAACAACTCGACATTTAGTGAAAGTCACAATGCCACCTAACTTGTCATCGTAAGGCTCTCCTCAACAAATGTCAACATCTAATTCAAGATAGAATGAAGTAGATCTACACAACGTGGTAAAATTCTCAAAATCCAATAACTTTGTTGAGAAAAAAAATCAAAAATAACAGCGCAAGAGGAATTCAGAGCTTACAGATTGGGTCGCGATGCCTCCAATAGTGAAATAATCATTGTTCTGACGAAAAAATGGGGGCCAAATCCCCATCCTGTACTATTGTCTCATGAACAAGGTTACTCTTTTATCCAAAGTGATAATAAAATAAGGATACTTCCCATTTTAGAAAAAAATTATAAACTACATGACATATAAGAGGAACTACATGTTGTATAGGTTTTTTTATAGTTCATTTCGCGACTGAATTCCCTTACCCATCATGCACCAACATGCCGACATGATTACATGGTGTGTACCTGAGAATAAATGGTGTGTAACCCCCAATTGTATCCATGTAAGTTGCACAGAAAGTATTTAACCTATTTTATTCCTTTTATTTAACAATAGACCAATAAAATAATAGTACTTACCTAATGAAGAAGAATTGGGTTCTTACATGAACACTCAAATAGAGTAGAGAGGGAAATTAGTCAAAATAGATAGAAAAGAAATATATGGATTTCAGTCCTATCCAAATCAAAAACAGTAAAACACTATAACTAATCTGTAAAAGGATTCCCCTTACCACCCCTAGTGACATATGGTTTTTTATAGTGAGATATGATGTGGCAGTCAATTGTAACTACCTCCTAAGTCCCAATAAGATTTCACAATGCATGCTAACTTCAAGATATAAAGCTTAACCTATAACATGGATAACACTTTTCATTAATCAAATAGGTTACCCTGGTAAAATGATTATCGAATAGATCATGGCATGGCCTGGAGGGTGTTCTTGATTCCCATGGGTTGGATACTAGCATGTGACATCATTCGAAATGAATGTGGGAATGAATTTTCTACATACATTATTGAATAAAGAATACCAATTTGTAGGAAAAAGTAAATCCATAGATAGGAGTGTACCAAAATTCAAATAGGTAAAAACAACCTAATGTAATATAAAAATGTACTATGAAAAATAGGGAAAATAAATAGCCCAAGTCCCAAAGGAAAAAAATCCTCAAAGTCCATATTCAACAACTAGAATAACGTCAATGTAGTTCCTTATCCATATTCGAACATGGAAGGAGAAAATATAAAAGCACTTGAAAAAACAAGTATCTTGTGAGATAAAAATCCTAGAAGGGTCTCCCCATAGATTTAATAATAAGATTCAAAATTTTAATTAACCAATTAAAGAGATTTTATATTTCAAATTAATAGATATGTAATTTTAAAATCATATTTCAACAAATCATTCATTACATTTCAAATGATGGAAATAATTTAAATAAATGATTCAATATCCAATTTTGGGATATTTCTAAACAAATAGCCTAATAAGAAAATTTTATATAACATTGGTTATAAACATTCACTAGGAATGTAAAATATTTCACACAAATGGCATACATTTATATCTCATAAATATGAATGAAGGAAACATGATCATCTACCAAGTGGTACGACAGTACCCAATTATGGGATCCTAAAAACATATGTGATCCTAACTACAATGTTTACACACATCCCTATGATTATTATATAGAGGTATCATTTGGGTCCTAATAAAGAATAATATGTGCTAACAAGTTGTTTTTAGTGTTGTAAAGCAACAATATTTTTTAGGAAAAATCCAACCTAGCATGTTTAGCTTAATAATTCACTCACTACCTAGGCATGCATATACTCTATCATAATTCAATAATGGGACATTATTTATAAAAAAACCTAAAAATAATATTAAATTCAAATCCCACATTTCTAGGATTTCAATTTCCAATTAAAAACTAAATTTGTTTTTTAATAAAAAACCATTATTCTAAGATAAAACCCCAATGTTTCTATAAAAAAGTCCAATTTCCCAATATGAATTTGAAATCAATTCACAATCGAACATCCCCAATTAATGTTAAATTTATAATTAAATCAATTTCCATCAATGTCATAATTTATATTAATTAATTTAAATCTCTCTAATTTTATACCAATTTAACAATCACGTCACAATTCTATGTAAATGGGGTTTTTTCCAATTTCAATCCAAAAATCAAACATCCAAGAAAATATCGATTCATTTGAAATTTTTTTAATGAAAAAATTGAAATATTTTTCATTTATAACATTAAATGAATTTAAATCAAGAATTCATCAAATTAGATTTATTAAAAATTTGTCATCACAACGGAACCACCTACCATTTGATCAGTGGATCTGAACATGGAAAACCCTAATCAGGATTAGACAGAGATTAATGGTGATCAAGGAATCCAGAACATCAGGGTCAAACCAAGGTTTAAGATCCCAAAATTGGTTATTATATCCTCCAACCAACATAGATATCTTGAAAATCCTTGGTAGTGATAGCGAGAGAGAGGCAAAAGGAATGTGACCTGAAGAGGATTGAATTCCCTTATCCTAGCATAAATTTTCTTTTATGAGGGTTTTGAGGGGCCATGAACTACTATTTTGAGACAAAAAGGATAGAGATATCGGTTTGGGGTCATACTAGTATACTAAGATATAAAAATAATGCTTCAGGGTTTTAAAGCATAAAATTAGATTAAAAGGATCTATATGAAGTATTTCTACGGAATAGGTTCACGATTTGAGAAATAATAATGACTAATCAAGTGACCTTTTAAATGGGATTCATAGTTCCTCTTAATAGTTCAAATTGATTGAAAAAATGAATTAAACTTGAAATATCCCACCACATGGGTTTTCATAGTTTTCCTTGAGAGGGCACACCGTTCTGGAAAATCATGTGCTAGACCAAAAACTTTCAAAACATTAAAAAACTATCCCTATTAACTTTCAAACAAATCCCTACAAAATAAAGATTAAAAATAGGGGTTTATAAATAAAAAATAGTAACGGGATGTTAAAATTGGTCATCCATTTTCATATTCTATTTTAATTCTTCTTTTTTCATAATGTGTTTATAAATTTCAAATGCATATTATCTAGGAGTGTTAAAACATGTCTATAAAATGACTGATTGTTCTTCAAAAGTTCCCAATTGATTCTAGATCCATATTATGTTTTTGAGTTCATTGTAACTAGTAACTTATCTACTAGAGTCACATGCACATAAATTATCAAGATAGGGAATTAATTTTGTAAAACCACTCACTCTATACCATAAAAAATTTACAGGACATTTTTTATACATTGAATCATCCTTAGATATATCTTTAGAGTCGTCCCTTGAAAAATCTATATAAATTTCCATATCGATCTCACTAAATTTTTTCATTATTTTTTATAAATGTTTAATAAATCCTTTCATTTTAAAATAACTATATCAACCCATGCTTCTCTTATTTGGAAATTACATCTTTTTAGATGACTATTCAAAACATTTGATAACCACACAAATGAGAATCATAATAGATTGGTTCCAATAGATTCCTAGAATCCAATATTCAAATGAAGTGAAATATATTCAATGTTTCAAAAAATATAATCCTTTTTTATATACATACCCTAAAAAACCATTCCTCGTAACATAGGGAATTCAAACATATGTATGGGTGATCTTAGATGGTCATTAAGGGGAAATTAGGGACATAAATAAGAATAACATGATTACTAGGTTAGAAGAACATCAGAATATGATATAAAAATATTACCCTACATATCAAAGATTTTAATCATTAATCCTGGTATAATTATTTGTAGTTAATATGACATGAATCATATGGTAATCAATGAAAAAGGGAGTATGACACTGGCGTAATACATGGAATTTTTTTTGTACATAAAAGCATATAAAATCACCTCTATATTTGTTGAGGGTCACTTCCATGACTATTATTTCATAAAAATACATTTACTGAACTAAGTTGACACCACATTCAAACTATTTTTTACTAAACCATGTTCAATCATCATTCCAGTGTTTCCTTACTTAACCTCATTCACTTCCCATTCTAGTAAAGTCTTATATAACCGGGTTCACTCCCTGTTCCATTTATATATTATTGAAACTGTTTCACACCCAATTATAGACCTATATTACAAATGTTGATTAATGCCCCATTCCATCCCTATATATCTCTTTAGGAAAAATTCATTACCCAATTTATTAAAGGTCGATGTGGTTCCTACACATCTATAGTTATAAAATAACCACCATCCATGGCTATAACATAACCACCATCACATAACAAAAATTATAAATATATATGCGAGAAGATCATAAATAATAATCATATACCAACCAATTAAATTAAATTGTTTTAATGAACATTTAATCAAATCAAAACCTATAGAAAATAAATAGTTTTCATATTCATTTCATAAATTCATCAATGTACAACTCATGCATAAAGAAGCGATTTTGAAAATTATTTAATTAGGGTATAACCTATGGAAGAGAAACTAGTTTCACAAAAATAATTTCATTATAAACACAAACCATTCATTGAAAGAATAATAATTTTTCCCCTGGATCACCTCCCTTGTAATTTATATGTATCCTCAAAAAATATCATCTTAAATGGAAAATAATTTTAAATACTACTTGGGAGATTTCATGAGGGAAATATTCTTTTTGAAAATTAAATATTCAAACATTAAAAAAATGTACATAAAAATATAAGAAAATAACATTTAACACCTATAAAAAATGATTTTTGAAATAATATAAAAACATTTCTTGAGGAAAATATCTTTTTCTGTTTATAAATATATTGTTAAAGAATAAAACACATTCAAAATCATTTTCACATTGAAATATTTTATTTTTAATATAAATTTATTTAGAAAATAATCATGTAAAATTATCTAAAAAGAAAATTTAAAACATTTAATGTGTTATTGAATTATTGGGAGGTCCTGAGAGTGGTAAACACTGATCATGTTACACATGTTAAAAACAATGACTCGTTTTACATTTTCAGTAAAATCCAAATGAGAATTATTTAGAAATCAAAAGGAATACTCATTAAAAAAAGTCAAAAATTATATAATGTGTAAAATTGTATTTTAAATATCATAAGACTCTAACAGAAAATTTTTAATGTCATTTTTAGAAAATATGGTTTCAAAAACAATATTTATTATTAAATAGAGGATTAAAGTCCAAATTTTTTAAAAAAATTCTTAATTATTTTTGTACTAAAGTGTTGAAAATAGTAAAATTAATTAAATATATAATTAATATTTATAGGTTATTTAAATTATTTATAATTTTTTAGATATTTATAATAATAATATGTTATTTAAATCATAATCTTAAACAATATCGATAAACGATGAGATTGTAACATGGATTCATTAATACTTTGGTAAAATTTAATAAAAATCTCTATAAAGGAATACCATATGATGAAACATTAAATATCATGACTATGAATAAATTCATGATATTACATGTCTAATGGGTAATAAACACGTCTCTTGAAATAATATATGTTCATAACATAATGTACATTTAAAATTTGTAAAATTGTGATAAAAAACCTCTCTCGCTTTAGTAACATTTAAACCACAAATCCCGTTAAATAAATATTTTAATATATATATATAAAAACAGAAAAATTATAGTATAATAATAATAGAATACATTAATATTCTGTATATACACCACATAAGAGAAATAGGTGGTAAATATGGCATGTGTCACAAAGAAGTAAAAACTGAGACGAAAATCCCTCACTATAATTATTGAAATCCTTTGTAAATAATCATATCTAATGTATAATAAATATAGTATTATTATAATTATTTTAAATATCATTATTAATATACATCATATAATTTGTTTCTTAATTCAATTTATTACCAATTTATTAAAAATTATATATTAACATTAAGATTCATGCAATAACTATTTTTTTTCAATTATGTTTTAACTTTTTATTTCATGGTACACAGAAAGTTTCGTGGTTTAATCATATAAATAATGTTATATAAGATATAAATATTTTATATATGAAAAATATGTATTTATTTAGAGAAATTGACTAAAGTTACTAATAGATAATAATATGCACTACTCATAGAGACAGTAGGAAGTACATACACATGAGAAATTTTTTAATTTTCATGCCAGATTTAAAGTACGAAAATTAAATGAAATATTATAAATAAAGAATAAATTTTATGTAATATATGTCACATTTTTTCTTTAAAACTGTACTTAATTAATTTTATGTAATGTGTTAATGAAACGCACTGCTTCAGGTTGTTTGTCGTCCATCATACACACAATAAACAATATTATATTCCTCGAAAATATCTAGTATGATGTAAAATGTGATAAATTAATACTAGAATAATAAAAATATGAAAGGAACCATAAATATAAAATATAAAATATAAATTTTTCCTTATTCCCATTGTAATATGTGGCAATAGAAAAACTAATGACATTTTTTCATGAGGTGGTAGTCTACAATACACACAAAATATGATTCTCAACCCATTTAATGCAAGTTTAGATGGGTTTAGATCATTAACATAAGAGAAAAAGTATAAATATATATAATAAAATAAAATTATTATTTAATAACAATTTAACAATAATTGAATAAGGTTGATAATGAAATAAAATAAAGTTTTTATTTGAAGAACATTAAACTTATTTTGGTATTCTCATTATTTATGTACTTAAATGTTTATATGATGAATTTAAAAAAAATAAAGATTCTAGGAATATGGGATTGAATTTTTTAGGTCATTTGGTTTGTTCTTTGATTAAAAAATGGTTTTAAGGGTTAATGAATGGAGGAGAGGGGGTTTCCTCTTATAAGTAAGAGGGAGGGCACAGTTGGTATTATTGAAAAGAAACAAGATCTCTCATGTTTCTCATATTTCACATGGGTTTGAATAGGCCATTATCAAACCTTATTGCTATTTTGGTCTATATATTTCCATTAAATATTTCTTATACATATTTATTAGAAAATTTTCCCCTTATATTATTAGCTTAATCCCTAGTAAACTATCTTTTATAGTAATAGAACTAATTAAATTTTTCTATATTCACTATTGATTTTTGTCAAAACAAAATTTAAAAAAATATGATAGTATAAATTTTTATAATTAAAAAATTGTAGATAATTTTTCCAAATTACATTAAAATAAATGGAAAAATTTACTATAATATTAATCTCGATAATGTGATGAGAAAATTCGGTTTTAATGAAAAATTGTTCAAAAGAATACAATGTTTTTATATGCTATGTGAATAGAAAAATGATTACAATGAACAAAATTTTATTAGTAGATGTATTATTTTATAATTATGAAGGAAAATATAATTTAATATGTAATTTAATTTTTTAAATAAAATATGTGAGAAGACAATTTTAAAATAAAATTTAGTATTTTTTATTATTCATATAAAATTGAATCTTTTCAGAAAAATACTAAAAAATCACCATAGTATAATTTTTACACTAAGAATTCAAAATTTATGTGTATTTTATAAATAAAATTATATAATGTTTAATCTTTTTATTCTTAAATAAGCACTCTTGAAAAAAGAAATAATACTTGTTTTTAGAAAAGTACAGTATTAATTGATAAAATAGAATTTATTTTTCTCGCTTTTTTAAAAAACACATAAGATGGATTTTCTATAGTCAATTGAATACGTATAATATATAAATATTTTAAAATGGTTAAAAAATTGTATTTATTATTTTATTATGGAATAACAAATTTTTCATTAAAAGGAAAAAAATTTTAAAAAAAATTAGTTCCTTTATTTTTATTTTTTATTATCATTTATATTTAATTGTTCTCTATTGAATTAATTATATATAAATATGAAAACATATTTTTTATAATTTAGTTAATCATATACATTAACACCATTAGAATCACTTGGTTGTAAATATAATATTGAATAATAAAATTCTAATTGAACGACACATTTCATATAAACTCAGTGTTGCGTGTAATGTGTGAAAAACTCAGTATTGTGTGTAACACAAGGAAAACATTGTGTTTGATTCAAAAAAAACCAATGAAAATGTTAGAAGTAATAGAAGAAAAATCAGTATTTTTTGTCTCATAAATTATGGAATGGATATTATATATTTGAAAAAATATATCAATTTATCAGGGTGTTAAATTTTGGACCATATATTAAATCATAACATCATTTCTCCATACATATTCACTAACACCTCCAGTAAATGAAGTAATTAGATTCTAATGTCTACTATTTTTAGATGTTAATATGGATGTATTTAATAAACATATACAACATTTGTGATGTTATTTCTATTCTTGGATGTTGAATAATTATTTACAACTATTTCATTCCATTTATTGAAAAGTGAAGTCATCAATCATGCATACGTACAGAGTACCATATCCACAAAGTGATGTGATTAATTTGTTGTAACCAGAATATATTAATGGTTTAAAAAGTATATATAATGACAAAAAATTATAAATATAACATGATTAATAATTTATATATGATTAAACCATATCAAATGTATATGTTCAAAAACAATCAAAACAAAATATTCCTAAAAAATGAATTATTGTCGCCAAAGTATTTATTTTAATGAAGAATTTCTAAAAGATGGTAAATTCCAAATTATATGGGACTTATATATTCTATGATAAATATGAATATTTTCATATGATATATTTATTCAAAAATGAATTTATAATATAGTATATAAAGGTGATATATGAATAATGTTAAGACATTAGTTAAAAGACTATATTATAATCAAAATTTTAATATAGACAGTTTTTTCTTGACTCTAATATGGGAGAATTATGTGATATTTAACTCTTATATCCCGAAAAATATTATTATCTTGATGTTTTTTGAGATTTCAGTTTTTAAATTAAAATTAATTTCTATGGAAAATAAAATGATCAATAACTCATTTTTTTTAAAAGGGAACTTGGTTCTAGTTTGGTTGAGAGACTGTTTCTTCCATGTCATTATTATGTAAAATGAATTGATTAAATCTAATTTATGTAAATAATGTTTATTTAATGTAAAAACATGAAATTATGAAATAATTAAAACTAATTTGTTATATTGTGCGATATTAAACACTGATGTTAAATAACCCATGAAATATATTTCATGAAATTTAATCTCTTCGATATCTTGCAAAACATGTATCCCTCGGTCTAAATGATCCATGATATGGTATACAAATATAAACTTTATTTTAAATTGTGGAGTATAAATTTTAAAACTAATTTATGAAAATATGGTTATCAATTTTTTATAAATAAAATATGAATCATTTAAATTAAAAAGAAATGATTTTATAAAACCAGTTATATTTCGAGAAAAACCCATATTGCGCTTTGCACCCATATATTAGAATATATTTATATAAATTTTAGAAAATATATTGGGTATAAAAAACTAAAGTATTTGAATCATTATTTAAAAAATTTCTTATGGGGATGTTTTTGTATTTTTTTGAAAATTTTCTTTTTTCAATAAATATTGAAAAATACATAACATTCATTAAAAACATCATTTTTTATTAAATTATTTGTCATTATACATTTTATTTTTATATAGTTATAATGTAGAAATAGATAAATAATATCCCTTTTAATACTATATTGGACATTGAAGTCCCTTTCGGGAAGAATTTTGATGTGAAAACGTTGTAAACTTCAGAATATTTTCTTTTTCAAACCCTTTTTCCATGTCATGTTTATGGGATTAATTATGAAATATATTTTTTCACTCATGTGAATAGTGTATTGAAAAAAAATTCACTATTTTGAATTGTAAAAATTTATCTTATCTAAGGAGGTCAAATTAATTATTGAATCTAATGAATAGTAAAAATAGGAAAAAATTAATTAACATGGTTAAGGTGAAAACTGATTTACTGGGGGGTTAAAATAAAATGATAAGGTTGAATTTACCTAATGTTTTTTCTAAATTATATTCCATGACCATATTTTGATCTTATATAGTCTAAGTATCAATAATACAACATTTATTGTTCATTTTGAAGGTAATAAATGCGGGTACAAAATTTTTATTTGGAAAATTACATGTTTTCCACTCACCTAACATGTAAAAGACCACATACTATCTGTTATTTTCACACATTAAAACCCCGAATTTCTGAAATTACCTACCAAAATAACCTACCAACTACCATCCCATAATTATATATTCCTTGGTTTGTTCATAACCTAATATAGGTAAACATTAGGTATAATCCTAAAGAGATTGTCTAAGAAGAAGTAAAACTCATAAATATTGGGTATTATTTTATTTTATCTCACACCTCCATAAAATACTAAAAAATTATTCTAATATTATTAATAATGTATATAAAATATATTGGTATAAAATTTAGTCATGGTAATGACCTATATTCTTCTCCTAGTCCCTCAAATGGGAAACTATAATGTTTCTCATGTGTGTGGCTTACTAAAACCACACGAACATATGTGAATGGGGTTCCATTTCAACCTATAGTGGTTGGTTATTATGATGTATATAATGTGTATGGGTGATAATTACAACATAATTATAAATATATAATATTTAAATTCCGTATTTATGAGATACGATAACGTCTCCCATGTGTATGGAGGACTGCCGCCTCATTAAGCGATTTGATCCTTTATCAATAAATATTTACATGGAATGTAATAAGGAAAAATTTAAAAATTTTGTGTGATATAAAATAAATAATTATGATATTAGTATGATATTATAATTCAAAAAATATGAGATATATTTCTATCCTTTTCAATAACATAATGATGATAACATCGTTTGTATACCTATGGACTGTCGCCTTCAGAATTGATGAAACTCTTTTTTCATCACCACACAAGATGGAATGTTTATATATGTATTTTTAAGGAAAAATGTGATATTATGATCATTATTTTAATATATAATATACTCTCATCTATTTCATAATGATCATTGAAATATAGAAATGTTTTCCATACACACTTAGGACATACCATCTCCATGATCACAACGTACCTAATTTTTCAAAACCAACGTTAATGAATGGGGATAAAAGTATAATTTATGTAAAAAAAATTTAATTTGGCCCTTATTATTATTATATTTATTATAAATCTATATAATATCCACAAGAGTCAAAAAATTCAAAATAAAACACGAATGAGAGAATATAACAATTTACACCCAAAATAAGGAAAATAATGAATGATTATTTACAAATGGGTGATAATAATTTATATATGTATAATATATGATATTATAAATATGAATATTATTCTTTTATAGAATTATAAATTTCAAAAAACATTATACATGATTTTAAATCATGTTCCATCAAAAAGATGTGTGAGGTAAGGGACTTCGTCACAATTTCACTTCATTGAGACATATTGTAATATTGTCCAAATAAATTATATCCTAATGTGTATAAAAATTGAATTTGATAGTAATATAAAGATTCCTTAATAAAGTATTTTATTTTATTTTACAATTTTAATTAATTCATCCATGTGTATGTGGCTTAAACGTTAACCTTCACTAAAGAATTTCATAACTCAATGTTTTCATTGGGTAATATTACTTCGTCGTCATTTTTGATATTCTAAAAATACATGTAAATTGAATAATTATCATCTTATGTCATATGTATACTTTTAATATATTTACTTTTAGTTGAAATACCTAATTTACTCATTGATTAATTCTAACATCAAGATTACAATCATCTATTGGTTAATTTCATTATCTCATTGTAATAGAAATTGATTATTCATGAATTCATATTGAAGAAAATTATATGATAATTTCATAAGAAATGAATTTAATTCTATTATAACAAGGTTATTCATTATATTTTCATGTAATATTACTATTTATCATCATGTTTAATTATAATAATTCAGAAAACATTTTAAATAATATTTGACTTTATATCTCTCCTCGGTCGACAATCTCTTTTCTACAAAAACCCTATTTTCCAAAAAAATGTTTCTAAAAATGTTTTATCCCTTTTAAAATTGATTTTTTGATGATATATTTACAAAATTTTACTTTTTATAAAAATAATTGAGAGTAATCTTGTTGTTTTTATCAAGAAAAGATTATTCTGTATTTTATCACAAATGTGAAAGTAATCATTGTTTTAATAGACACTTTATGTAGAGAATTTTCTGCAATCATGTTAACTCAATTATTTAAAAATTATATTATAAATATGTATTATTATTTTCATAGTTTAATAATTTTACAATTTTTTTCTTTTAGTTTTAAATGTTTATTTTCAAAATAAAATGGATGTTTCACAAAGATTGTGTTAAAATATATTTTAATGATATTTTGATTAATCAACTACAAAAGTACATCATTTTTACACCAATGTTTCTGTGTTTTATTAATACCATACCAATACATTAAACCAATAGTTTATAATCATTTTGGCAAAAAAATATATTGATATTAAATATATTGATTCTTTTTTTACCCATTAACTTTACATTGAAACATTCACTCTATTATGATCGTTGTAAAATGCATTTCTCATAAATATAAAACACATTGATTCATGGATATTATGAATTCCTTAATAGTATATTATTTATACAAATGATTTTATCTATGCTGAATATAGTAGTTGGGATATGGTTCATCCATTATTACATTGGCATAAGATACAAGAAATAACATCTTAAAGGATAGATGGATTTAATAGTATTGTGAAACAAGATATAAACATAAGTGTTTCACTATATTTCACTATAGAAATTACAATATATAGTTTCAATAATTAAATTATTCCCACTTTTATATTATTTAATTTAATTCATAGTACTATTCATGTATTTTTGTAATAGGTAACCAAATAAGGGTGAGTTGAAATGCTTTGTAAGGGTTAAAAAACAGAACATACTATGACTAAATAAATCATAATCAGTAAGTAATGAACAATATTTAATTTTAAAAAACAAAAAACACATACCATTAAAATTACTAGATATGTAATGATAAATATGTCAGGGAATGTAAATAAAACACATTCCATTTAAATTACCAACTAATGAATTACCAATAAATCATGGTAAATAAAAAAATAAAATATCCATTTAAGTAAACAGATAAGAATTAATTAATATTTAAATTTAATGAATATAAAAAAAATTTTATATAATCAATAAACATTAAATTAAATTCTTTCATAAATAATATAATTGTGAAAATATGATGCATTATAATAACTAGATTCTTAATAAAGATAACAGTTAAATATTGGAATCTATTATCAAATGCATCATGATACATGTACATTAAAGAATTTCCATAGAACAATTTAAATTAATACACAAAAACCTATTTGGACTAGAAAATTAATTTATTTCTAGCTTAATGATTCACCACATAATACTACTGATGCATAGAGGGGGTAGCATAAAACAGGCCCCACCCCAATCTTTTATTTCTATAGAATTCCTCATTTCTCTGATAATTTATATAATTTATATACAATGTTCACTATCATTACATGTAAATATTGGGTAAAGAATCAACAATTATCAATATTTCACCATATAAATAAATTACATTTAATGTGGAACATCATAAGTAAAATTGATATGTGATTTAAAAAACTAACATATCGATGATAAATAATATTTATATTTAGGGTAATTTCAATGTCCAGTGATAATAGGATGGTTAAATTTTCAATGAAATTTTATTGTATATAAAATTGAATCAAGAAACTTAATTTCAATAACATCCTTGTTCAAAAGATCATAAATGATCCTTTGAGTGTATAAGGGTGATATCAACACAACTTTTACACATTGAAGTAATAATAAATTAATTTTGGTTTTGATTAATTTAAATACCTTAAAATATCATTAAAATCATTCTTGAGGGAAATATACTTTTCATTATGAAATCACATTTTAACAATAAAATTTCAAAAAAATGAAAATAAATTTCATTGAATATAACTTTTGAAGCATTTATATAAAACATTATTACATTTTACCAGTCATCAGTTCATGGTGTATTTGTTACAAAAATATTCCTATCACTTTTTATTTAAAATAAAAAAGTGATTTATTTAATTTACATTATGAGTCCCTTAAATATATTTTAAAAATTAAAAATGGGTAAAAATGTTTGCAATAAATCATTAGTTAAAGTGTTAAAAACAAGTATAAAAAACATTTTATGGAAAAAATGATTTGGTATAAAGCATATTTCTGATAGAAGAGTGAAATAATGATCGAAATCTAAAAATAAATCTTACATAGATTAAGATCTCAATTTTGAAAAAATAGTACTATTAAATGAAAATTTCATGAATAACCAAAGTGTAGAAAATTAAATGTGTTCGTTACATAATTATGAAATAAAAAAAATCTTTATTATATTGAGATTGTGAAATAAACCCTTAAATTAATCGTAAAATTTAAATGGGGATTAATAAATGAATATTTTATATGTATAAAATTTAAATACACATAAAAAATATGTAATACAAAATAATATAGCAAAAAATATTTACATATATAATCCTATAATAGCAATTTTAATGAATAAGTAAGATGACCCAACAAAAATAAAATGAGTTATGGAATTCTTTACTGCATGCTAACTTTTAAGTCAAAATCCATTTGGAAAAAATAATTCAATCAGAATGATAAAATACTTGTAATTATAAATTAATAATTACATAACATGTAAAAAGGGTATTATATACACTATAGAAATGAATTTATGTGCATAAAGGTACAACATTCCTCAATGAAGGGAAATTTAGATGAAGCCCCTTACCTCACATATCATTTTGGTCGAAAGTTTTTAAAATAATGTATTGTTGTTTTATTAATGTTATTAACTTATTAAATAACAAAAGTAATATTTTTAATATAATATATTATCATTTCATAACATCTAATCACCCTTTTATTAATAATATTTAATTATTTTCATTATTTTAGTTATTAATTTCATTGTTTTCTCTAGCATGATTTATTATGAATGATTAGGTTCTTAGGTATATAATATAGTTCCATAAAATAAAGAATAATAATCATGAAATAATTATCAAATATTAACAATAATTTAATTTATAAAAGCTATCAAGAAGGTTTGTTTTTATAAATGAAGTATATTATGATTATAGAGACGACAAGTTGTATATATGCATGAGGAACATTTCCATTTTCCAATGATCAGTAAGATAAGACGGTAAGTAATATTTTATAAAAATATAGTTATAATAATATCATACATATCATATTATTTAATTAAATATACTTATATATATCATCAATGTAGTTTGGGGATGAAAAAAGGGTCACATCACTTTGTGAATGTGGTAGTCCACACAATCCCAAGTGATGTTATCATATTTCAGTGAGTAAGAAGGTAATAATGAAGAATATATATAATATTCTCATAATTATAAACATTTAATTAGTATCATAATTATTTATTGTAGGTAAAATATATTTATTAACATTATCCTCATCACCATCCATGTAAAGTGTTAGTGAATGATGGATAACATCGTTTCCCTATGTGGCATTCCTCCGTACACCCGAGTGATGGTATCATTTCTCCAATGGAATGGAATTTAATAATTTTTTATATGGTATAATTAATCCCTTGGTATTATTATGTTATATATATAATATATATACTTTTCATCCATCATCATACCCCAGAGTAAGAGGTGGTAATGAAAAAATGAATGACATTGGTTCGAATATCTGTAGTATGTTGTACACAAGAATAATGATTTAATAACCCATTTTATATATCTAGAGATATTTTATGGTCATGTAATTGACATAGAATCATATTATTGTATTTAATTATATTATATAATTTCATCAATATGTTTTAATATGAATATAAGGAGGTGGAGGAAGAAATAAAAAATGATCTTTAAAGAATATTCCATCTTCTTGGAGTATCTTCAATAGTTTTTCACCGATTCCTTCATAGGATGAAATATTACCCTAAATATTTCTTCAGGACGAGTGTATAGATGATTGAAAGTGATTTTGGTAGGTAATTTCAAATATAAAAGTGCTTTATTATATTTGTTAGAGAGGATATGGGGTCACCTTTTATAAATGCGGTGAGTGGCACAATTATAAATTTTTCAAAATCATCAATCATACCCATGAAATATGACCATGAAATATGGTTTGGAAAAGTTAGTATGTCATTTTATCCTTATCTTTACAGTTTAAACCCATGGTAAAACTATTCTTACCTTAACCATATTAATTATTTTTTATTTTTTCACTATTAATTTTTCGGAAAAATTAATTAGAAATTATTATAAACTATAAATTATTATTATTTAATATATGGATTCTATATTTACATATTTAATTCACTGATGTGAAATAATTTACTTTTAAATTATACCCATGGATGTGACAAGAAGGTGGGGTTTTAAAGAGAAAATGTTCAAAACATTAAAATGTTTTCATATCAATATTCAATATAAAAATAATTCTAATGAAAATAATTTTATTAATTGATATATAATTTAAGTAAATATAATTTAAAATAAAAGTAAAATAAAATATATTACTATAAATTATTTAAATGACATGGCAATTTTTAATTAAAATTCATTATATTCTACTATTAAATCAAAAAATAAATGGTTCATAAAATTTTGAAATTAACATTCAGTTCATTTTTCTATAATGATATCAAAAATCAAGTAATATTTGTCAAATAAATATTCTAATAGTGTAAAAAATTAATATTAAATTATGTTCAATAACTCATGAATAAACCTTCTTTTACAAAAATTTTGTTTTTCTAAAAACACTTTTTTTTAATTTAAATGGTACTTATTTTATTCATAATAAATAGATAAACAAAATTTTTATAATTTAGTTACTACTATTCAAAAAATCCATTATAATTGCTTAGTTATAAATATTATATTACATAAAAATATTATAATAATAGTTTCCATGTGTTATTAACTTAGTGTCTCATGTAATGAAAGATAAACTCAGTGTTTCATGTCATGTAAGATAAACAGAATGTTGTGTTAAATTACTAATAAAACTAGGTTTTTGTGTAATGAAATATATTGAATATATTTAATTTAGTTGAAAATAATTATATCTTAATATCTTCTAGTGTTATATTTTCTTCTAATGATGATGTTGTAAGAAAAACCCTGTATCATATACAATGTTCTTGTTTTTTTATTAAGGGGTACTACATTATACCATCCTTAAAAAAATTATGTCACCACAATTTAAACTTGATTTTAGTAATAATTCAATTAATATTTTGAAATACCCTTACTGAAAAAACCACATCATAAAATGGGTTAATAAAATATGATCATAATAAGAGTAAAATTTGAAGTACATATGGAATATTGGAAAATATATTACTATGTGTCTATAAAAAAGAACATTAGTGGATAGTGAAAATGTGGACATTGAAGAAAATAATAAATAATTATATATAATTATAGTGGTCATTAACCATAAAGAATTTTAATGATCAACGGAATGTTATGGGACTCAAAACAATAAGTATGTAATGATTTAAAAGGACATCATAATCATTAGATGTTACTGTAATATGATAATTTTTCGTGTCATAGTCATTTTCCTAATGTTATGGAATTATTTTACTGTTTAATATTATAAATATGTATAATTATGTGATATGTTTCTTTTTTCATAACCACGATTTAATCCTATGTTAGTGATTCATTCAAATAAAAATTATTATTTGACTCCAAGAAATGAAATAATTATTTTTAATTAAAATGAAATAAAAATTAATTTTAATGGTTTATAAGATCCATAAAAGAGTGACATGCCTTTCCTTCTATCACTAATTATTTTCCAAAAAAAATATGGTTAGATGAATTTATTTGACATTACAAATTATTCTCTAAATAGAAAATTTAAAACCCATGGTTCATCATAAATATTTATTTGTACTCTGGTCTAAAAAGAGACACATTAACTAGAATATCATATAGTTTATTGGTTGATGATAAACCCTTATAATAATTTTCCTCTTGGGTTCGATCCTTATGTCTTTTCTAGATGCACTCGGTTTTCACCGAGTAGGTTTTTTACCTTTTTATGAAATATATTATTATAATTTATATATTGTTCCCAAAAAAATATGATTGAAATCCTTGAAATAAAATTAGTCATTAATTTAAAATTATTTACTAAGGTTTTCTATACAATATTGTTTCCACATTGTGTAAAAAAATTATTTGATATTTTTAAAATTACATTAATGATCATATTAACAAAAAATGATATAAATACCTTTAAACTTATGTTTTTAAATATTAAAGGCATTATTCATTAAATAACATTTCCAATACAACATATAATTTCAAATGGGTTGTATTTCTATAAATATGTCCCAAAATAAACTATGTTTTGGTAGAATCCAATCAAATAAAACCAAAAAAGGATCTTTAAGACATTAAACATATTATAAATCAAAAACTCATAATCACATGGTGGTATTAATAACTCTTATGTTAATAAATACATATACTGTTATGAAATTCAATATAATTCTAACATTTTTTATGATTCTTTTAACAAAAATAAAATTGATAAAAATACTTTGGGAATTTAATTATTTAATCATAATACAAAAACACTTCATTTTTTTATTTTCAACCTAAGACATTCCTTTATCAAGGGTTTAATCTTTAGAATATTTCACTAACTCAGAAAATTATTAGGTTAAATAAATTTATCCCATGGATGAAACTTATTTTTATCCATCATAACCCTCAATTTTTTTGTAATTCCTTAATTAAGTACCTTTATTTATAATTATAAATAATTTTCCCTTTCTATTAATACTCATTTATTTCAATCTCTGAGACATTATAATTATCCTAGGCCATTATTTTTCAAAACATATTCAAATCCATCCTAATGGATTATAAGGAAAATGTGAATTATCATATGTATTAACTCCATGACTGTAAAACCACTGGCACATAAATACTCTTTTTTAGAAACCAGGTGACGATCTGGTCTCACCCAAATATCAATTTTCAGAGTTATTACCACAATTTGAATCTGGTCTAGAACCATGTCTACTATTCATTTCAAAACATTGATGATTTTCACCAAAACCCCACAAAATATATAACTTTAAAACATTATGATGTTATTCAACACATTGTCTTGAATTTTATTGTATTTTTATGTTCTTTAATATATGTTTTCATTAATCTATTCCCCAAGGATTCTAATAAAATCCATGCGATAATATCTTTATTGATGATGACCCTTATAGCCCCAATCTCATGTCTGATTTATTATGTTGGAATAAGATCCAAGGAATCACATCCCATTGTTTTGATCAGTTTGGTACTCTTAGTAAACTATACACAAATACTAATCTTTTATTATATTTCAATAGACAAATTAGAACATAACTTACTTGTAAAAGAATAACATTATTCCCCATAGAATATCATTGAATGTCAATCGTATTACACTTCATGGATTCTAATTAAAAGAAACATGAATAAGGCGAGATGAAATTATTAGTAAGTGTAATGTTTATTAGAATCTATTTGGAATAAATGGATTCTAATAATTAAGTTTTATACAACATGTAAGTTAAATATATTAAAACATATTCCATTTAAATAACTGAATAAGGAATAATAAATATTTAATGTTCAATAACTAAAAAAATCATATTTAATTAATTGGACAACGAAAAATAAATATAAAAATTTAAATAATATAACACACAATACATTTAAATAACTGGTTAAATAATAATCTAAATTTCAAGGTAAATAAGTGAAAATATATTCCATTTAATAAACAAAATTGATAATGAGATGAATCTTGAAGTAACATCATTTTGAAGATCTCATTGATAATAATATTTTTATTCATAATGAAGGAAATTCTCAACTATTGGACTATGTGATATCAGATATAATGACACCTCTATTTTCAAGACCTTGAACAAAATAGTTTAAACTACTATGTGAAAACCCCTTGGGTTGGGTATACTAATTTCATTCTAGAATAATATTTCACCACAAGAGAATTCTGACACATCAAGGGAATATCATGAAATTGACCCACCATTGCGATTTATGTCCAAAGAATTATTAATATATTGAGAAATCAATTTAATTCATAAAAATGTGTATTATCATATAAGATCTATATAGAGTAATGAATAAATAATAGTCAATATTCCCTTTGATATATAACTGACATTAATTATAAAACAATTATGTAAAAATGATACTTCATAAAAAATATGCATTTTTAATTATATATAATATGGATATTTAGGGTAAATATAATTTTTAACGATCATAAGACATCAAAAATTTTATGGAAAAGTTATTGTCTACAAAAATGAATCAACAAAGTGAAGGTCAATATATATCATTGTCAAAATGATAAAAAACCATCCAAATAAATATTAAAGATGATATCAATACAATATGTTCCCATTAGAGGAAAAATAAACTGTTATTATTGTTGATGAATTTAAATACATTAAAAATATAATCAAAATTATTATTGAGGAAAATATCTTTTTCATTTTGAAAATATCATTTTAAAACTACAATTTTCAAACCTATTTTGAAAATATTTTTCATTGATAATAAAATAATTAAAAAATAAAATAAGAATTAAATGTCAAAATGTGTTTCAATTTATAAAATAATTCATTTAGAAATGGTTACAAATTTTATTTTTTTATTGAAAAAAGTGTTTTGTAGAAAATTGATTTTCGACCGATGACAGAAATGAAGTCAAATTTTCTTAAAAATATATTATCAATAATGTTAAGTACCAAAGAGTATAAAATTTTTCAATTATTTTAAAATATTTTGAATATCCAATGGAGAAAAAAATGAAACCTGTTTATTCGACAATGGTTAAATAATAATCAATTTCAATTTGAATGAGATTTTGAAATAAACCATTACTAAGATCATAAAATTGATGTGATTATTATTCAATGAATCAATTATGTTTATAATATGTGAATCCACCAAAAAAAGATGTTTGTACAACATAATATATTAGATATCATTTACACACATATTCTTATATGAAAAAATACAATAGAGTGTTAATTTAACCCAAAGAAAAAAAAATTCGTTATGAAATCCCTTACCACTTGGTAAATATTAAATAAAAATCCCAATAGATAAAATAATGAAAAATAAAACATAATGTAAAATTAGTTTTTATGTAGTCATGATATTACCTGACAATGTTGTATTATATACACTAGATAAAATATATTTGGTGTATGACATTACAATATGCCTCAATGAAGGGAAATGATGACGAAGTCCATTAAATCATGATTCATTTTGGTTGAACAAGATTTACCATCATGTATATTCTTTTTAAACATGAAATTAAATTATTAAAAAACATTATTAATTTTTATAATATCTTATATGATCCTTTAATAATATCTTATCACCCATCCATTAATAATCATCCATTATTTTCTTTTTATAGGTTTCAATTTCCTTGTTTTCTAATGTGTATTTCATGTGGAAAGATCCAATTCATCCACTTATTATATAGTTATATCATCTCTAGAATGATAACCATGACATAATTTTCATATTTTTACATCAACTATGACACTACAATAGATCATTAAATAGATTTTTGTGAGATTAAGTATGTTACGATTTCAGATATAGTAGGTCGAATTTAAACATGAGTAAAGTTTTCATTTATCAATGATCATTATGGAATGAATGTAAGTAATATTAAATATTTAAAAAAATACCATAATAGCATAAGTAACAAATTATTTATTTAAATATATTTTTATATATATCATACATGTGGTGTGGTGATGAATGGAGAGTCAAACCGCTACGTGAAGGTGATATATCACACGTGGATTAACGATGATAACATTATTAAGAGAGTGCGAAGGTAATAATGAAAGTGATATATTATCATTAATTTTTTTTTAAATAAGACATTAATTTCATAATTATGTCATTTATATCACTTATATTTATAAAAATTATCCTTATTTCCTTCCATGTTTAGCATTAGTGAGAGATGAATTACACTATATCATGAGAAGGTAGTCTTGTATATAGATGAGAAAAATTATTTTACCCCCAACAGAAAGGAAAGTAAAAAAATTTATAAATTATATAATAAAATAATTTAAATTATTTTCTAAATATGATATACATAATATTAATCCATTATCATACCTACCCATGAGAGGTGATTTGAAAAAAGGAATTACATTGGTTCTCAAGGCGGTAGTCTTCCGTACACATGAAGGATGATCTTGAAACCTATTTTATAGAAGTGTCGATGGTTTTAGGACAGTTACATAACATATAAACTCCTCAGTATGTGGTGGGTAAAAATTTTATTACATTTAATGATGTGGAGGAATATATAAAATATAATCAAATGTCAAAGAACGCAACGACTTAATTAGGTATAATTATCTTGTTTTCACCAAATGCTTCCTAGGATGTAATTGTACCCAAAATAAGGAATAAAGGATGATAGGGTTTTTTTCGAAGTGATATGGGTAGGAATTGTTCGATACAACTTGGTATGATGTTGTGATGAATATATGAGAGGTGATGGCTTTTTATAAGTGAGGTGAGTGGAACACTTGTAATTGTTTTTTAAAAACATTCAATCATAAAAATATTTTTATAATAAAAATATCCTTAATATTTGTCCATTATCGATCATATAATTGGAAATATTTATATTTTTCAATCCCATGTGTGTTGTGAAGTTTTTTATATTATTATAGCATTTATCATCATAGTCTAACACCAAATAAATCAATTTTTACCTTAATTATAGTGATTAGTTTTTACCTATTTCACAATTAATTTTTCTCAAAATTAATATTTACCATATTAGAAAGTATAATTTATTATTATTTAAAATATGGAATCCACTATTGCAAATTCAGTCCACTGTATTGAAATAAAATTTATTTAAAATTAGTCTTATAGAAATAATAAGAAAGTGTGTCATAAAGATAAAATGTTTCAAATATTGCAATATTTTAATATATAAATTTAAATATGAAATCTATTATAAATAAATAAATTCTATTAAATGATATATTGTTTAAAAATTTTCAAATGAACTCCATTTTAAAATATAATTTAACATTATAATAAAACTAAATGAAATGTTAGTTTTTAATTTGAACTCAGTATTTTTTCCCATTAATCTTAAAAGAATATTTTCAGAAAAATCAAAAAAAAAATCACCTAAAGATAACATTGATATTTAGATTTAAAAATTGATGTTATATTTTTTATATAAATTTTATCAATGTGCTAATGGTTAAATTTAAATTTTGTTTGCAAAGTTCCTACAATGATTCTTTAAAAAAATATTGTTTCTTAGAAAACCTTTCTTTTTAATTTAAATGGAAACAAGTATGATGTAGTATTTTAGGAATAAATTTATTTTTCCCTAATGGTGGTTCTATATATTGAGGTAGTGTTTCACTAGAATATCTATAAAACCCCTTATATGGATTTATTTTGATGTTTATTTAATTTAATAAGTTTTATAACAATATTTTACCTGATCCTCTAACATATTAGTAATTTATAAGCAAAAATTTAACATTTTAGTTGTTATTATTAACAATATGAGTTTAAATGGCTTTGTGTTAATTAATGAATTAAATTATTATAATTTAATAAAGTTTCATAACACATTTGAACTGGATTTGGTGTATAATATAATGAAAATTCGGTGTAACATGTAACAAAACCTAAACATAGTGTTGCATTTAATGGAAGGTACAATATTTTTTAATATAATGAAAGTTATTTTGAATATTGAATTAAAATAAAAATAAATGAATCAAAAATTCAACATCTATTATATTTTTTTCTTATATTGGGTTTCCTTTCAGACTTATATTAAATATAATGTTCTTATTTTTCATTTTTTTTGGTGTTAAATGGTGTTTGATTTCAAGGTTATTCGATTAATTAGGAAATATTTACAAATCCATATTTTTTACATGATGTGTATTTTTTTTGTTTAAATTATTTTTAATGTATTAAATAAACCATTAGATATATGACAAATTATTTAGACCTATATAGATGTGTAGTTCCAGTAATTATATTTCCCATGGATACATCGACTGTCTCATGAGGAAATTCAGTATGATTCCATTAAATTGTTTTGTATATATATTTCTTAAATTTATTTTGAATTTTATTAAGGGCATAGGATTAAATATTCCTAATATCATTGAATCTGATAATTAATAATTTCCATCATTTATAATTTTGTTATTATTATCCAAGTTATTTTTCAAATGAAATTATCTAATGGTGATTTTCATTATCGTTTTATTAATTTAATGGAATGTGTTTTAATTTATTTACCATGCCATATTTATTATTAACTCTTCATTTATTTAAACGGAATGCATTTCCATTTATTTAACTTTACATGTTTATTACACATATTGATTCATGATAGGTTACGTTGCACTTATCCCTTTCTTAATATTTGTGATCACCCTTATTATGATTCATTTTCCAAGAATCTAGTAAGTGTACAATAAATGATATCCAAGGAAATTCTTGGGTGAGTAATAATATTTTATATAACAATTCTATTTTAATTTGTTTTTTCAAAAGTAATGCAAGACTCCTATATGTATCCAGTTTACCAATACTACTAAACTATTCAGTATTTTAGGATTTGACTCCTTGTATCTTATACCATTTTAAAAAATTGGACACCAGATATAGGTTATTAGGTATGAGGATTCTAAAGTTGTTATCAGAGGATTTTTAATGAAAAAATTGGGATCTAGATTTAGTAAAACAAATATTTATAATCATAACCCAATAATAAACTTTGATAATATGTAAAGAAAATCATATGATGTTTTGGTAGGGTAGATATTATTTTTATATTTCCTTGAAAAGGATCCCTTTATGGATACTAAATGTGTATTTGTTTCTTGTATAAATGTATTAATGGGTAATTACACTAAAAATGACACATTAGGCTTGACTCAATCATCACTTCATGTATAGAAACATGAAATACAATACACCTTCTTTGACACTCATGGGGGATATTATTGGGTTAATTCACATTTTATTTTTAAACAATTAATAATTATTTGAAAATATTTTTTATGATTTAATAAAAATTACCAAAGAAACCAGGTTTATGATTATGAGAAGAACTGTGCATAAAATTTTCAATATATGTTAAGTATTTCACTTATTTTTAAATTATATGTTATATTAAACAATTAAATGATCTAATATATTTTAATCAAATATTTAGAGATGGAACATATTGTAAGGAATGGAAACAATGTCAATTCACATAATTTATGGAGTAATAATGAACCATTCATTGATGGGATTGATCCAATATTTCTATTGTATATAGACTCGCAATCATCCTCATCATATAATGACCTGGTATTATGTTCTTCTAGTATAGAGAAATAATTTTATAAGAATTATCCATTTTTATGGAAGGTAGCGAAGAATAGAATGGTTGAGAATAAAATTTATATTGTGAATAAGGGAATTATGGGGTTTCCCACAAGTGATAATTGTTGAATCAAGAACCCTAGTACTTTCTTGAAGAGAATTATTGTTCACTGCAACTATAAAGATAAATGCCATTATGCTTGTGACTCCAATGTAATAAAGAATTTACCAACATTTAATTTTTCTTTTATCAGGACATGGAGAACAATGAAAATGAATTCCCCAATATTCGTGTTAATAAAATATAAAAAATATAATTTATCTGGGTCAATCTTAATCTATTACCCCAAATTAAGTGGAATGTCTAATGAGATTTTTATTAGATTAATGTATAACTTTATAATAGTAGTTTATCAATGATATTTTGGTTATAAGAACAATGAAATTTATATGGATTATAATATATTTTAATTCATTAAAATAATTTAGAGAATATTTTAAATGGTATTGATGATGAATAAAAGTGATTCAGGGAAAAGATTGCCTTTTTTGGAAAATGCACATTGGATAGATGATATCCGTTAATATATGTTTGATGTCGATATAACAATGATAAAGGGATTATTTTGGGACTTTTTGGAAACCAAGAATTTTTTATTGGTTTAATGGCTTATGATGGAGTTTGCTACATATATTTATTTCTGGATGATATTAGATAAACTAAGAACTAATTTTTAGAAGCATTCATGTTGTCATTATGGTATTAATATGGTCATGTTATACTCATATTTAGAAGATTTCATTTAGAGGAAATATATATTGATAGTGTAAAATAATATTGATTTAGTTTCCTTAATTATAAATATCACTAGACATGCTTTTGATGAGTTTTATGGTTAAATATTTATGGAATGGATTATGTTGAGCTTTGTGTGTTATTGGATAACATCTGGTAATGAGTTTGATTTTAGTAAGGACATAAGGAATATCTTGATAATATTTTAGGGATTATAGATCTTATGATCCTCTAAATAGTTAGTATATCTATACTGGAATAAATGTTGTTATCTTGGATATTCATTTTTTGTAGCTATAATTGAAGCGTAAAACGGTCGATGTAAAAAAATAAGATGAAATTGTACCATTAAATAGATGAAATTATGTATGTAAAATTTTACATGTTCTTAGTAAATATGGTGAAGGACTTCGTCAACACTAAGAAAGGATATTAAAATAAAATTCTTATCCTATCACCTTTATTTTTAATATATCATATGGCCATATAACTAATCATATATTTTTTTGAGGTTTATAACCCTCTTTGGATCTCCCACTTTCTCGTGATCAATGATCTCGGTCACTCTCTATTTATCCATGTGAAGTAGTATTCCCATCCATGTCCCTATTTTCATTTACAAATTATTTTGTCTTAAATGGAAGCCTATATATGCCTCATTCTAGATAAACTTCATATTTTTGTTTCTCTGTTATCAATGGGTTGTTTTATTAACCATCATAAAATGTCTGGTTTTTTTCAATAAATGAAATTTTAAAAATAAAAAATGCTTAATTTTTCTGAGAAATATTAAATTTTGAGGCATAAATTTGTATATGTTTTGGAGAATGTAACATAATTAATTTCTAAAATAATAAAAATTTATTTGATATTATATGTAATATGAATCATTGATCTTAAAGAACCCAATAAATATATATATTTGAACTTAATCTCTTCTATATCTTGTAGAACGTGAAACCGTAAATCAATATGAACTATAATATAGTATAACATTATAAAATAGAAATTAAATTATAGGTTATAAATAGTATAAATATCTTATTAAAAGTATGGTTATCTATTTATTAGAAAAATTTAGAATCATTTCAAATAAAAAGAAATGTTTTCAGGAAAACTATATTTCTTCTAAAAGGATGTTTAATCATGCCTTACACCGATTATTTAAAATCAATTTTTACCAGTATTAGGAAATTTATTTCATAAAAGGAACATAATTTATTTTTAAATCATTATATCAAAATTATCATATGGGTAATTCTTTTTTATTAAAAGTAACATTTTTAACGAATAGTGACGAAAACTAAATATTTATTCTAAAATAAAATTTTATTTAAATAATTTATAATGTTAAAGAATATTTTTTTATATTTTAATTTTATATTATTTTAAATATAAATCTAGTAATTCAATTTTGGTCATTGGAATCATTTTTATTTTTAGTTTGGTTATAAAAACATTGTATTCTTTTGAACAATTTCTCTTTTAAAACCCTCTTTATTATCATGTATGCAAAATAATATTAAATGAAATATTTAAAATTATACTGATAGGGTTTTTGGAAACTGAATTCCCCATTCATAATAATCATATTTTATTTTATACAATATTTTCAAATTTATTTTTAACATATATTTTTAGTAAAAATAGTAAAAATATAATTTATACGGTTAAGTGAAAAATTTATTTACCAAGGATTAAAATTAAATTATAATTGATGAAATGAACTAAAACATGTTAAAATAAATATTTTGGAAATATTTAGACCATAAAATTTATTACTATTTAGTTTAAACCATTTTGGATCCTTTTGGAAGGTGAAAAACTTAGTTATACAATTTTATTTTCAAAAATTACAATTATTCTACTATTGTCACTTATAAAATGCCACCTATATCCTCTCTTATTTACACATTAAAACACTTTTGGATTTTCCAATACCTAACCAAATCAATTACCAAGTTCAATATCCAAGTCCTAGATAACATGTTTTAGTTACAAATTAATTTTATGAATACATTACTTGTAATCTAAACGAGGTGGTACAAGAAATGGTAAAAATTGTTAACAATGCATTTTTTTTATTCCCCATTCAATCTCCCTAAATTTTTTTATATTTTAATACATTATAAACCTAGTATATTAGATATAATTTGATGTTATTATTTTAATTTCATGACCTATATCCATGTCCTCTTCCATAAAATGGGAAAAAATAATGTCGCTCATGTGTATGACATACTATTTCATGACGAACCGGTGTGACACATTTTCTAGTAAAACTTCTTTAGGTTGGGTTTTATGATGAATATAATTTATATATAATATATTTATAACATAATTTTACCTATAGAGTATTTATTTATTATATATTTATTTACTTTCCATTCCATGGGAGAAACAATAACGACACTCATGTGTACAACAAATTACCCACTAGTGAAGTGATGTGATTGGTTTTCAACTAATGCATTATGTGGAAGGAAATAAGAATAATGTAAATAAATAAATTTAAAATTGGTGAAATAATTTTGATATATATGACATACTTAACTCTCATAAAATAATAAATATTATTTTATTTCCTTCCATTTCACTCACTTAAAGCTGACACCATTATTTTTGTAAGTGTGAACTACTGGATTTATGAAGCGTTATGACACTCTTTTAACCACCAAACACATGTATCATAAAAATAAGTGAAATTAGTGAAATAATATTATATTATTATCATTAATGAAATATAAAAAATCTTGTATTTACTTTCCATGATGGTCATTGATAAAGGGAAACATTACTCTTGTGCACATATGACCTACCATATCCATGATCGCAGCATACATCATTTTTCCAAACCATCATTCATGATTATTAAATCAATTAAAACTTATGCATAATTATTATAAATTTTTAATGATTAATATTAAAATGAATATTTAATTATATAATTTGCACAAGACCCAGAACAATAGTTACAAATAAGGAAGCATAACACAAGGAAATTAACAAGCAAACTAATGAAAATTATAAATTATTCTTAATTAACAGGTTAAATGATGTTATAAAAAAAATCATATATGACATTATAAATAATAATATTCTTTTATTATAAAATAATAACATATCTAAAAAATAATATACGATGTTATTTCATGTTCATCCAAAGGGAAGTGTGATGTAAGGGACTTCGTCTTGATTTCAATTAATTGAGGACAGTTGTATTGTTATAAACCTAAGTTATTTTTTATGGTTTATATATTTCACAATTAACGTGTTATATAATTATTTATTAATAATTTATGCTATTTTAATTTTCAATTTGATTTATTCCATCCAATTTCTTACATAAGAGTTATGAATAGGTAAGGACTTTCCTAAATGAATTTCATTTCATTGGGTGATATTACTTCTTCATCATCGTGGACATTCTTATATTACGTGTGAAATGAATTTTGATAATCTTCTAATTTATTTAGATATATTTTTTGTGAATTTAATGTTTATATACATAATCTATTCATTGATTAAATCTCACTTCAACATTATGATAATTTTAATGCTTTATTTCAAAGTTTCATTCTAATCGAGATTATTAATGATTGAATTTCAGTTTATGGAAATTATTTAACCATTTATTAAAAATACATATAATTATATTTTAAACTACTTATTCATGATATTATCTTGTAATAATACCCTTTTTTCAATCATTGGTATTTAAAATAGTTGATAAAATAAATTTGAGAAAATTGGACTTCATTTGTCTCTTTAGTTGAAAATCTATTTTATAGAGAACAATATTTTCCAAAAAATTATTTCAATAAATATTTTAGAAATTTTACAGTGCAATTATTAAATTAATTTAATAAAATTTTACTTTTTAATTATTTATTTTATGTGAATTTTCATGCTATTTTCAAAAAATACCATTTTTAATTACAATAAATTTGAAATGAATCTTTATTTTAACATACTCATCATGTATGGAAATTATTACATTCATGACCAGTAAATATTTTTGTTATTTGTTTATAAGTTTCAAATACAATAAATAATGAATAGTATTTTAATTTTTTTAACAGTTAGTTTTAAATGGTGATTTTCAAAATGAAAATTTTGTTTCTCTCATGAATGTTTTCAAAGATCCTTTTATGGTATTTCTATTAATAAATGAAAAGAGAATTTATTTTCAATCATATAGGAATATTTTTCTGATATTATCCTCATACATTATATGGATTTTAATGATCTATTTTCCTTATAAATTTTTGACATTTATTTTCTTGAATCATTTTTTTATTCATTAACGTTATTTTTAAACATTGACTCTCTTTTGAACATTATAAAATTTATTTCATAAAATATCCACAATTATTGTATTGTCAATTTGAATATTACATAAAGGGTATATCATTTCAACACATGGTTTTTATAATGATTTTTCTTTAATTTACAGGGAATGACTGATAAATCTATATTCATTACTTATTGTAGAGATTTGTTGACCAGAAAAATTAATTCATGAATTAAATTATTCATTAGATATATAAAGAATTTATTAGATATGAAATGATGAGTGGTATTGGAATTATATTGGATATTTATACATTATAAGTATCAAGTGGTGATCAAATTAGATTTCATTAAATTGGAATATACCTATAGTATTAAGTTTTCTTGTGAAAGGTCTTGACTGTAGCGGTATCAAGATTACATAGATCATAGAGTCCAATAATTATGGATTTTCTTAATAATTCATTGATATATATTCATTAAATATTAAAAATGATATTATCTATGTATTTATTTAACTCTAATATTATTAAATAAATGGGTTGGGTATTCAATAATTTAAATTTCCATATTAATTATTCATTTTCATGTTCCTTAAATTTCATGGGTGTTCAATTATTTATCTATCCATGTTGATTATTCATAATGATTGATTATATCTTCCATTGTACATTACAATTAATCATAATTTGATTCAATCCTTAGTGTTTTTCCTTTCCATGGAATCTAGGAAGTTTACTATGAATGGTATTCATATATATCATAGGTGGAATATTGATATTATTAAAAAAAATTATAGTAATTCATGACTCTAAATGAAATTAAAGATTCATTTCTCAATCAATTTTTCCAAAATAATAAACTATTCAGTACATAGGGATGAAATTCCTTGTATCTGATGACAATGTAATAATGTAGATAACATCTTCATGTTATAATGGTATATTTTTCTATATTTATTACCATTTTAAATCATATTTGACATTCTTTTTAAAATTGAAAACATGAATTTTTATAATTCATCAAGAATATATTATGATTTACTTTTTCAGAAAGTCTGAATGATTTATTTTTCTAAGTTTACCACATAGATATATTTTCTAAAAATCCTGAAATAATATTTCAGTGAAGCATACATTGAACTTTTAAATTGTTATTTTCGAAGAAAATATTTTTTTTTGATATTTTATATTTTTTAATATTTTATAAAAATGAATCTTTTCTTATTATTTTAATGAAAGATTCAAATATTATTTTTATTGTATTTTTCATATTTTTTAACATCCTTTGATGAATAATTTTCTTCAATAGTGTTGTGATATAATTATACCATCCTTGTTCTTTTAGTGTATGGTGTATTATTACATGATGATGAATGTTCTATAAAATTCCTTCATTTTTTACATTTATTCTATTATATTATGATGAATATTTATATGATATTTCTGAATGAATATATATTTTTAAATTTTTTTTATTGAAGGGTATGATAATTCACCTTAGTGTATTGGGTAATGATCTATACATCATGAGAAAATATTAAATTGAAATGAGAGTGGACTCAATTCAATAATCGATATTGTCCATTATGAGAGTAATAGGATTAATCCTCGATAGATGATTTTTTATTAACTTTTAATTATGCCAAAATTGATATGAATTTTTATTATGATTTTTTATACTCTCTTGGGTCATGATTTATTGATGATGAATCATCACTCTTATAATTCATGTCTTTTAAAATTAAAAATCATAATACTCTGGATCATGATATGTGATCTACGATTGATTTGGAATAACCATTGCTAGGATAATCAACTTCCCACGAAATTATTATTATAATATTTTTTATAAGATATTATATTGATAACTCATAGTTTTATCCTTACCAAGAATATCACTACACATCCCCTTGTGTTTCAATATTCCCATGGTTTTGATGAATGTAATGAAACATGAAAATTTCAATTAAGTGTATTATGAGATATGATAATTGCGAGAGATGTAGAATATCTTTTGAGGAAATAAATTTATTATTTTTGTATTATTCAATAAAAATAAACCATTATGGTTATATAGATTTTAATTCTATAAAATTTGTTGAATATTATTCTAAATGAAGAAATATTTATATGTGTAATACTCAGTCAACGTCAATTAATATTAAAGTCGGCTTTAGTTATTTTTTTCCATCAGTCAATGAGTAATATGAGGATACATATAAAAAAAATTTCATTAACAAAAAGTTTTAAATCATCAACAAAAAATAATTTGTGACTCCTAAATATGAGTCATATTTTTGGTCATATCTTGAATAATATTCTTGATTGTATGACTCCATGATCTTGTTAAGAAATCTTGATTCATATACTTAGTTTTTTATATTATATGGTTATAAATATGGAGAATCCTGATAATAGTGAATTATTTTGATTATTAAATTATTATCCACTCATGAAAATAAATGAAAAATGTTCAACATTGAAAAACAATCTACACATACACAAATATCTCAATATAATAGACATTTTGTGATTCTAAATGAGAAAAATATAGACAAATGCATAGTAGATTTATTCATGATTCATCATCAAACATCTTTTAGTAGGCCCTCAAAACCACTAGTTTCACAGATATGGATGAGTACTTTTATAACCCCAGTTTGATGTACATAAACATTTTTCTATGTATGTTTATGTAATATACTATTTTGTGTAACACCAAGAAATTCTAAATGAAGAGTATTGCATTCTCAAATGTATGTGACCTAGAACAATAGTTTTAATAAAAAATAATATATTAAAATATTAATTAAACTTAAAAATAATAACATATATATTAATTTTTTGAGTATGACTAGAAAAATATTTATTAGAAAATCTGTGGTTATTTATTTGTTATAAATAAAATAAGAATCATTTAAAATAAAAACAATTTTTTTATATCTAATATATTTTTTTATAAAAGGCAGTTTACACACGTTTTCCACAAAAAAGTTGAAATAAATTTTCACCAATTGAAAAAAATCATAAAATGAATGTAATATTTGAGATCAAATGAAAAAAGTATTTTTGGGTGACTTTTTGGATTTTTTTAAATGTTTCATTTTTTTTTGAATAGTGAATGATATGTTTTTTTTGGAAACTACATTTCTATTTAAATACTTTACAAGGAAAAATTATATTTTAAAATTTTATAAATTAAAATTACTAAAATTATATATATATTAAAAACAATATGTTTTTTTGATCAATTTCATACGAACTTTTGATATGAATACATTTTAAACATTTGGTATTTTCGCTTTGAAAACACGCTTTCTCAGCAAATCTAGATGACTAATTTTAAATTAATATATTTTGAATATGGGTATTGAAATTAAAAAAATCTATAAGATATTTGGATTTAGAATAATGTATAATATATTATATGTATAACCACATTTTTGACATAAATTAATAGAAAAAAAGTAATAATTAATAACTAGGGTTAAGGTAAAAATGGGTTTACTATGGGGTGAACTAAAAAGGTATCATTTTAAATGACCAAGAATATCTATAAAATATATATTTTTATCATATTTAGAACTTATTATGTCTATTTATATATAATAAACTATTTTAGACCCTTGGATCATGTAAAAAATGGCATCACACCCATTTCTATTCAAAAATTACAAATGTTTCACTGACCTCACCTAATCACACCTTTAATCCTTTTTAGTCTAAAAAATATCTACCCAAATAACTTCAAAAAATACATCCCCTTATCATAGATGATATATTTTTCTCAAAAATCCATTTTTGGAATAATATAGTAATAATCATATCGTGGTGCTCTGAGAGGAGGTAAAATTCCTAATTATGTGTTTTTCTTTTATTTACTCATCCACATCATTAAAATATTATTCATTTATTAAGATAAAATAAAATATATATCAACTATATACTGAAATTTTTAGGTAAATTTAATGGACTATATGCATCTCCTCTCCCCTCGAATGGGAAATGATAACATCACTCGTGTGCACGACAGACTACTACCTTAAGAAATTTCATGACACATTCTCCATCAACACCACCAATGATTGGGGATGATGATGGGTATAAAAAATATATAACAAAATTATAACATAATTATACCAATCATTAAATTATTTCAAATGTACCTTCTTTAATTTACATAAATTATGAGACTAGATAATTTTGATCTTGTTTAAAGTAGACTACCACCTCACGAAGCGATGTGATTCATTTTTCACTATAATTTCTCATAGATGGTTATAAAGATAAATACAATAAAATTATATTTTATACATGACTTAATTATTTTATTAATAAAATATTCACTATTTTTAAAATATGACATATCATATTCATTCTTACACTGAAGAATTATAGTCATTCCGGTAGGTGTAGACTACAAACTTCATGATGTTATGTGACTCTATATCCACCACCACACCACATGGATGATCTATATATGTATATTTAAATAGATTATTTGATATATATTATATTATTAACATAATTTAAAGATATAATATAAATTACATTCATTCCATTATGATCATTTAGAAATGGAAATGTTATTATGGTCTACCGACTTTAGAATTGAAACGTAGCTTATTTTTCATAATAATATATCAAGATTGTTTTTAATCGAAAAAGATTATTAGATTTAGAAATTATTTCATGATTATTATTTTGGAGGTTTATAATTATTAACCACATTTACCATAGTCAACCTACCAGTTCATGTTTAACATAGAATACAAATCTTGTGGAAACATTTGATTTATGAAAAATTGATTAAGTAATCATATCCAAAATGGTAATTAGTGAAATAAATGGAATAATAAAAATGAAACTTTTTCTGCATAATTAAATAATTAACAAAATTTTATTATTCTGGAATATAAAGAATGACTGTGACTATTCAGACATAGGGAACATACTTCGTCTCAATTTACATTCATCGAGGAATATTGTAAATTTCTGCACTTAATTTATTTTATATTGTGTAATCACAACACATTTTCCATTTGATATTATTTTATGCTCTAATTAAATGTTTTTTTATCAAAAGAATATTGTAAATTAAAATTAACAAGTTACAAGGGACTTGATCTCTATTTTACATTATCGAGGCATATTAGAATGTTATGTTTCAAATTTCATTTATTTAGTGAGTATATTTCAAATTGACAAGTAATATAATGATTCATTAATAATTAGTTGTATATTGAGTTTTGGTATGAATTATTTCATCCGTGGGTACTTGACGTGAAAAATAATAAGTGTCTAAAGTTATTATACAATCACACTTTAATTTTTGATTATTATCATTTTCATAAAATAATAACTTCCTTGTGATGAACATTCATTAGAAATTGAAATTTTATTAAATAAACTAATTACACTATAATGGATTTGATTATTTCCATAACACTATACCATTTTTTCATATGGTATTTACTTTGAAAGTTGTTTGATTATTTAGGGAATTATTTATAAATATATATCACATAATCAATATAGATATTTGCTGATAATTAATATGTATTCAGGAATTAAATTGATCACTTTATATTTGACCAATTCATTGAACCTACAGTGATAGTTAGGGAATTGATTTATATATCAACACGATATATCGATAGTCTCATGTGGAGAATCAGTATGGTAGCCTTAAATTTTTTTCTACATGTAGTTTTAAACTATCTTGTGAATGTTGAGGACAGTATAGGTATCATGTTTCTAAGAACATGATGTCCAATGATTATGAATTTACTTCATTATAAATTCAATTATTACTATCAATATTATTTATTTAATGATATTATCTCTGGATTAATTTTAATCTCAATTTATTGAATAAATGATATGTGTTCCATTATTTATCATCCCATATTTATTTTTTCCTATCATATTATCCTATAATCTTTTAGAATGATATTGTCTATGGATGCATTTGATTTATAGTTAATTGATTTGATGAATTTTTTTTCATTTATTTTCCATTCATAATGATTATGGAATATTTTATTATCCATGATATTATCATAATCATACTACCTCTTGATTCATTTTATTCTCTATTTAATGATTATATAGTATGATGTTGTACTTTTTTACCTTTTCATATTGATTATGCCTTAACTTATTTTCCGTGATATTTTCTCAATGATGTTTCTCAAGATTCATTTCATTGTCATCATGTTTATTATATTCCAATTATATTTATAGATTTAACATTCCATATTGATGATGCCTTACCTTATTATTCATGAGATTTTTTTAATTTATATTATATATGGATGAATTTCATTATATGTTTGTTGATTAAATTTAATTTGTTTTAGCTATTTATGTTTCACGGATTATTTTTATTGATTCAGGATAGCTTACACTACACATTACCCATTATGATAATTTAGGATCACCCTTTTTTTATATTTTTTTGAATCTAGTAACTTTAGTAAGTATGATTTCAAAAGACATGAAAGGAGAAATAATTATATTATTGAAAAAATGGTATAATGTGTGTTTTCAATTGTAATATGAGAAACATATATGTATATAATTTACAAAGACTATTAAATTATTTGATCATTTGGGAAATGATTCCTGGTTTCTTATGACAATGTATTAAATTAAGACACTAGATATATTTTACTAGAGTCTTGGTAATTAAATCTTGGTTGATTTCTATGATTTTTTATTAGTTTTAGACTATTTTGAAAATAATTTTAAGTGTTCAATGATTGAGCACAATTAGTGAAAACTATGGGATTCCCCAAGGACATTGAGTGACCAAGTTAGGAGGAACCTAGGGAAAACATAGATATTTTAGTGTTTTTAAAAACATGTTTGTGACAATGAGAGACCACAAAAATTGAATGAGATTGAAATGAATAGTTTCTTTATGGGTTTTCAATCGATGAAGAACAACTATGATGGGGGGGGGTTGTAGGTTGTTATAGGTCCATGGTTATCACATAGTTCCCCAAAAGTTGGGGTTCAACATAACCAAAAGACATTAATGCTGTAAAGAGTATATATTAACATTGTATTGTCAACTAAAAAATTAAATTTTCACCTATAATATTAATCTATTAGACCCCATCCCTATCCTAAGAATTATATGAAATTATGTTTGATCTGGATTCTGTATTTTATGGACCTATGAGGGTTGGATCTCATGAATCCATGGAATATATCCATTTACCATTATATATCTCTCCCTTTAAATACTCTCATAAAAACATTAGATATAATCTATTATAGATGTATGTATTATCTATGATGTGTTTTGATGTTATATAGATTAGATATATATTATTGGAATTGGATTTTTATATTATATCTTGAGGTTTTTCTAATTAATTCAATGATTTAGTCACCGGTTATGAGGTAGGTGGATTCTCAATCTTTCTCAATTTCCCTAGATTATGGAGGATTTTTTTTAATAATATTTTTTTATTTAAATTTTTATGTAAATAATTAACAGTTTGTTTTAGTAAAATGCTATTCATTTTAATTAGAAAATCATAGAACTGTAATGGTAAATAGAGGATTCACTGTTGGGTCATTTTTTAAAATTATGTCTTTAACTTAATAAATACTACCTTTCATATAAAAATTTTAAATGAAATATTTGGTTTTTGTGAAAAAAAAAGTATATAAAATTATTAAATATATTCTTTTCGCAACATCATTTTCAATTTATTTAAACCCGAATAGGGGAAATGGTGGAAGAATTTTGTCACATGGATTCTTTTCACTTAGTGATTATTGGGTAGATCAATGAGTAACTCCAAAATATTATAGGAATTTCACATTGATGAATTTTTATTTAAGTTGATGGATGGGGTTGGTTATGAAAGGTTCTATTTCTCTATAAATTAATCATCTATTGAAATAAATTTATTTAAATTAAAAATAAACATGAGGTTCCTCCCATTCAATATAATTTATATAGTAAACTATGAGTTAATTTTGTCTTATTATTTTGGGTTAATTTGTGATATCTCATAGGGAATCCCTAGTTGGAATAATTACTCACACCAAACATATGAAACCTAGTGCGTTTGAAGATGATACTCTCAATGGAATATGTGAATGGGAGCTCACTTATTTATCTAATAGGTAATTAGGATGATACATTCTCTAGATGATGTTGTATCTTGGAGATTCACTTATGGAATAGTTAGAGTGAGGGCACAGAAAGGTTATTGGTCAGGACATCCTTTGGTTTTCCTAAGTCATCATGTTATAAATTTTCACTAGTACTCTTACATATTCACATTGTATGTATTTATTTGAATCATATCATTTATACTTCATGCTTTATGTAGTTTAGTTTGGATGTATTTATGTTGTTTCATTATGGTTTGTTTATTTTAAATGGAAAATAAAACCCTAATTTTCTTATAAGACTATAGTATATATTTTCCACATTTTTCATGTTGGGGATGAAAACTATGGTTAGTAGGTCATTTTCTCTTTCCATAATAATGGATAGGGTATATATTTTACAAAGGGGATCAATTTTAATCGACCCATAATATTAGATACATATTATATGGATTAAAAAATCCAATATTTCAATATTTATCCTAATAAAATTTATGTAGAAACGTTTAGTTAAAATTCATGTTTTAAGGGGTCTAGGTACAAAGGTGTTATGTGAAACTTATTTTAGTATCATCATATAATTCTTGGGGGTTTAGAATATGACTGTAGTTTATCATATATTAGCAAGACGACATCTCCCTAGGATTTCATTTCCAATATTGTGTTTCAGGAAACTTGGTAATTGGTTTTATAATGAGTGATGACTATGTTGTCTTTTTCTGCATATGGTGAAATGAAACTTGTTATAAGATATAGAACCCAATAATAAGAATCAATGTGGAACATTTTTTCACTTTAATAATATGTGTAAAATGTTAATATTCAGAACATTTTTTATTTATTCTCTTTCCACATATAAAGGAAATTAAAATTAAAATATTGGATTAGATGATTATTCAATACAATTTTATAAATATATTCTACTAATAATTTAAATGTATTTAGAAGATGATAGTTTTGAGTTCTTTCTTGAAATAATTAACTTGATCAATAATTATTTTGCCCTTATAATATAATGGTCATGCTAGAAATCTACATATTAGGGGATCTTTTCTGATAGTGTTGGGATATAAATGACCATGAAAAACTCAACCTCATTCTTACATGGGAGTGATTTGATGAAAAATTCATCATTCATTTCTACCCACACATAGTCAATATATCAACCAAGATTTTCATATTTATCATTATATAATAAAATAAAATATAAATTAATTTGAATCTAGCTTTATAATATTTGTAATTTTCCCCAAGAAATAATTTCTAGTGCATGCCTAAATGCATGCATCTTTGTGTCTGGATTTTGACTAGAAATTTTTTTTCAAATAAGTATGTATATATTAGTAATTATATTGAGATGGTTTATAGATGTATATATGTGAATAAGTCATTAATTAGTAATTATACTATAGGATTTGGTTTTTTCTTAATGGGAACCTCTTGTAACAATAATGTAAGGAATAGAAGAAAGATTGACACCTACATCCAAGGTGACTAAGAATTATAAATTCAAAACAATGTATTAGTTAAAAATATTACATGACCCATAAAAAATATAAATGTATATAATGTGATTTGTTTTAGAAGAATATGAGAGGTTACGAGAAACCACATAGATTGTGAAATAATATTATTAATATAGGACACCTATTGTATTATTTCCATAACAATATGAATTTGTTTTCTTGAAATACATCATATTTTTCTCAAACAACTTATGACTAAAAAATATGATCATGGAATAATACACAGAACCCAAAAAACTATGTAAACTAGGGTGATTACAAGATCACCCAAACTCCTTCAACTATGAAATAAAAATAGGGAAACATGGAACAATAGGTTGTGTGCAAGAATTTTTATGTTATTGAGTAGATGATCAATGAATTACCCTAAGTTCATTTGAATATATGAGGTACAATTCAACATGGATAAAAATTTATGCATGTTCTAATTGTATCTACTGAATTGTATACTCTTATTTCATTACCTTTTATTAAAATAGTTGGGCTTTATACTAAGATGATTCCCCATGTGATGAGTATCAGGACGCCTCACAAGATATCATATCTGTGGGTATTTGAATTTGAATCTTTTATTAAAAAATGGTGTATTGTTTGTTTTACACTTTTATTTAAGAATATGGAAATATTTTATTTAATATTGGGAATTTATTGGTTAAATAATTTCAAGGATAATCTTAATTTTTAGGCACATTGGGAAAATATTACACCTATTTATGGGATAGTTAATCTCATTATTATGGATTGTGATGTGAAGGATAAAAAGAAGGACCTTTATAAAAACTATTGGAAATAATTTAAATAAATTTTAGTTAGTCACATTGAAGGATAATGACATAATTTAGAATATAAATTTTCCTATAATTATGCACATATATCCTAATGTTTTTCAAAAAAATATTAATAGTTTTCAACATAAAAGGGCTGATGAATTTTAAATTGATCTCCTTTAAATGAAATATACTCTTTAACATCCATTATATTCAATATAACTAAAAAATATATGTAATTAATGATCAAATTGGATGAAATTTTCTGTAATGTATTAATTGGGTTGAGAATGTAACCTTTAGCTACTCTTTTTAATTTCCCATGTGGGAAGATTTTTCATTATGACTCTATTAGGATTTTCATAAATCGAATCAGATTAAAATTACAGAAATTTATCACCTTTATTATATAAGTGATCATTTTGATTAATTATAAATATCCAAACGGTTTTAAGAAATTGATATATTCTACAATTTCCACTAAAACAAGGTTAGTAAAGAACATGTACCAATTAAAAAAATAATTAATCATTATTCTCGTTATTAGTATTTGGTAATTCCCTATAGAAAACAATTGACCAGTGGGTTTTTATTAAATTCACAAATCATGTCATTCAGTTGAACATATAGTCATTAATTATAGAAAATTTTAAATACATTCGTATGTATTCTTTAACAATAAAAGTCTATGATGATCGTTTAGATATTATATCATCCATTATATCCATAATTTCTTTTTGATTATTTGAATCATTGTGAGGATGTTTTACATATGGATGATCATTATCAGGTTATTATATTATGTGATTTCCAGTCTAGTATTCTTGACTTCTTCTTTCCAGGGACAGTGATAGCTAAAAATGATATAGAGTTCATGCACATAGAGTATGGAACCATGTTTGTCATGGACTAATACACTATATTTACAAAGATTCAAAATTTATCACAAACCCTATATAGAAATTAGTTTTATTGGGAATACTGCTTTGAAAAGTGTAATAAATACACCGTCAGGTTTCAGTTAAATGTCCCAAAAGTAGCTACCATTTTAGAGATGGGGTTTCAAGCCCTTATCACTGAACAAAATCCGAGGTAAGAGTAGTGTACAAGTTATGGTATCTTAGTATTAATAGAAAATATATTTTTCTTTTGTGGATTGAAATGTCTCCTTGGGGGTTCTTTGCATGGAAGTAGCAGCTAGATCATCCACTCTAGCTGTTGTGTAATACGAAATTAGTGTGGGTGGAAAGGCCACTTGAAGCCCCAATGTGAATTAAAACCATTGGAGTGATGATCTTATTGTTGAATGGTCCACCTATAGAGGTTCTTATGAACCTTACCATTTATTCATGGTGTTGAGGATCCATATATTCTCCAACTTATAATATAGGATTAGTATATCATTTTCTGTTATAGAGTGGTGCAACACCAGCCAGTCATACCAAGAATGAGGTCATTGACACGGTAGTTAGAAATATGTTTTTTAGCATCGAAAAAGTATACTATTTATAGTAAGTCTATCTATAATGTAATTCTAAAAATCATGAAATTTTCATTTAGTACAACTAATACTGGAAGAGCATAGTGTATAAAAATCTATAAAACGAAATATTATCCTAGTATCGTCAACATCTGTATGGGCATTTCTATTTATCCTCAAACATTATTATTTATATATCCATTATAGGAATTAAATGTCTGGAAATTAAATAAATATGTGATCTGATGTGACATGGTACTCCAGTGAAAATTTGATTAGTGATTGTGTATCATTGTACAGAATTCCACGTTAAGGTATGAAGTTATTGTTTCATTTAGGAGTTTTAAATCCTTGAGAGGATTGGTATTAATTTCATTCTAGAGATGAAATAGTGGTTCCATTATCATGATTTTTTGGACATATATATCTCTAGTGTTTCATTAAAATAACCATAGGTAGATAATAATTTTCAGAGGGGATAATGGGAGGTCTTGGAATTTTGAGCCATACATGAGAATAATGGGCTTGGTGGAGTGATATCCTAGATGGATATCATTTATATAGACGATCATGGTTAACGAAATGATTTTTTTCACCTATATTAGATCATTTCTAGTATGTGTTATATATAGATTTTGCTAGGTTTCCTCCTAAGATAGGGGTGGATTTTTGTATATATGTGGTTCTAGGAGAATCACCATTATAAATTCCATTATAAATTATGGATATCACGGAGTTGAATGATATCATGAGTCATCTAGAAGACTTGAAATATAAGGGATTTATCTGGATCAATGATTCGGCAAGGTGTTCACCCATTATTTTAACTAAAAAGGTGGCTGAGAAACTTAGGGTGTGCATGGATTACTAAGGGTTGATCTAGCATGTGGTAATGAAATGGTATCCATTATCACTCAGAGATAATATTTTTTACCAAATATTATGAGCTACATATTTCTAAAAGATTGATATGAGTTTAGGTTATAATAAGTTTCATGTTTTACCTTTAGATATACCATGAACATAATTTTGAATAGATATATATTGCATTAGTTTATGTTTATTCCCTTCAGTCTTAAGAATGTTCCTCTTATTTTTATTACTTTGATTAACCAGGTTTTCCAACCATACTAGGATTCCTTCATTATGGTTTCAACATATTACACATTTGTGTACTCATTGAATTTTCATTATCATTACAAATAAATTATATTTCATGAGTATAATTGGATAGAACAGGTGGTTTTCCAAATATACCAAATTCCACCTCTCAATTAAAATGGTTCACTTACTAGGTCATATCATATTGTAATCAGGAGTATCAGTTATCATAGAGATGATGAGGGTTATGGTTTCATGGGAATATCCTAAGAACATGTTTTCTACCTAGATTTTCTTGGGAATGGATGGATATTAATATCATTTTAAATAATATTTCCCCCATATTTTCGCACTGCATACATGAATTACCAATAAGGGTGTCATGTCTATCTGTTCTGAAGCATGTGAAAAATATTTTATGCAGTTGAAGGGAATAGTTAACTTTTCCATGATCCGAAATCTACCTCATCATAGAAGAGGGTATATTGTACTTTTTCATCAACCATCCCACTATATAGATTTTTAATGGGGGAAGATTGATTGGATGCATGTGGAACCTAATATTTGAGGCCTATTGAGCATAAATAACCCAAAAAAAGATTTTGATCTTGTAGCAGTTGATCATGCCTTACATTGCTGGAGACACTACATTCTTGCAGATATTGTTTTGGAATATCCATACCACAAAAGAATCAATTATATCTTCACAAAAAAATAAATGAACCAATTTCAATGGTTATGGGCTAAATTCCTTCCTTCATTATTTTTAGGATTCCCTATATGATAGGTAAGGGGAATGCAGTTGTTAATGTTCAATTCTAGAAGACTCAGATGAAAGTTGTTTAGGTTGATAATGATTAATAGAGGTTGATGGATCTTCCCAAATTGATGAATCTTAAGTATTATGAATTTTTTTAGTGGAATTTTTTAAATAATTTGGGTTAGCCACATCAATTATCGATAGTGTGAATTTTTGGATGTTCTCATATGCTTATGGATTGGATATGAGGAATAGTATTTTATGTGTAGTCCCAGCACCTGATTTTTTGGTTGATGGAGACATAATACTATCAATAAAGGTGTTCATCTGGGTTCCTACATAAATTCAGGAGGAATTAATGTGAGAATGACATGATTCAGAATGGGTAGAGAACCTCGTGACATCTAAGATTTATCAAAAAATGCACCAAAAGTATTTGTTTTCTTGGATGAAACATAAAATTGTGTCTTCTATGACATGGTGTTCCGATTTTATATAGGTAAAGGTGGAACACGGGTGACCTGTTATCTTGTTAAAACCCTTATCAGTTCCGCAATTGAAATTGGAAGAAATCATAACGGTTTTTTGACTAGTTTACCAACGTGTCCATGAGTTAATGACATAGTGTGTATATTCAAGGATAGGCTAATGGAGGTATCCCACTACCTTTCTATCCGAGAGATAGTCATAGTGGATGAGATGGACATACATTATGTCTATGAGATTATAGTCCCACATGGGGAACCACTTAATATGTTTTATGATAGGAATGCTTGTTTTAGTCTGAGATTCTGGTATGGTTTTCAAAAACAACGAGGTTCATAGGTACGTTTGATTGTAGCCTGTCACCCTTAGACAGAAGGTCATTCAGAATTAAACAAATAATTTCTAAAGTATATACATGAAAAAAAGTTACTTTGTTTGCGAGATTATTGGGGGAAACATATTCCAATTTTCAAGTTTTCCTAAAATAAAAGTTATCAAGTTATAAAGTAGATGGCCCCTTATGAGGACTTGTATAGTATGTCTTGTTGATCACTGCTATATTAGATAGATAAAGGAGATATGGTGTTGTTAATCCCTCACATCAACTAGGGGACCTCATAACAGGTAATCATTTTCCAGAAGCATATAGTTACATATTATTCTAGTGGGACATAATATGTCGATCACCATCGATGACCTCAGGATTTTGATTATAGGGATTATGTTATCTTATGTGTTTCCCACTAGAGTGGGATATATATGGCTATGGAGTAAAGGTAAGAAATAATCTAGGTTCATAAAAGAATTCATGATATTAGAGAGTGTTTGGATGATAGACTATATAATATCTTTTACTTAAACAATATTAATATACAACTTCAACATTCTATATATAACTTTTTTTATATAAGCTCGAAAAATAAAATACTTTTGATCATAATGATGATGAGAAGGAGGATTATAATTCTTTTAAGCAGAATCCTATTCTTATCATTGATCAGAGTATGATGAATCTCCTTGGATAGTCAATTCCTTTAGTAAGGTTATTATTGAATCATTACTATATACAGAATGAGACATAGGTGTGAGAGTCCAACAAAAATTACATGAGTTTAGAGTTATTCCAATATGATGTCCTATCACCCATGGAAGGGAAACATGAGGAAAAGTATAATTAATGAGGAAATAATATAAGAATTCATTTTATTTCAATGTTTGGATCTTTGAATTTTTAGATTGAATCCTTGAAATTATATTTATGAATGTTCCCTATTTTTAATGTAGGTAACTAGATATTCAATGGCTTGTTTGGAGTCCAATTCATTGGATTTTAGAGGAAAAAACTGAGGCCCAAATTTAAAGAAATGTTATTTTCAACCATGATCCTCAAACTATGCTTCCAAGTAAGGCTTCTTCCTGGTTTTTTATAACCATTAATAGGGGGATTGGGACATTCAGGGAAATGACTGACAGTGCACAATGTTTTCCTATAGATTATCTAACCATAAATTACACACCTCATGGGTTTTTTTTCATGGTTGTTGGGGTTCCCATGGTTAGAGGATCGTTTGGCCAATTGTGCATCTAAACCATGTGACCAATTCAAATGTGGTGAAGTTAAATATTTCCCATGTTTTTCATGATGCATCCCCCCCTTATTCTTTTCCTCCAATGAATATAATCCTCCCCTATCCTCCACTAATTAAATGATTCCTCCTCTCATCATGTACGTATTTGTAGGATCATCTCTATCCAACATCTTATCAAGCCATTGTAGGTCTTCTTGGATCCCTCTTGGTAAGATCTTTGATTCTCTTTCTTCATTATCTCATTTATCACATTGTCGTATATGTTTTTTATTGGAATATCATAGTCCATATTTTCAAGTATCTTGTTTAGTCATTCATTTCCTTCTAATATGGAATAAAAATATGGAAAATACTCAACTAGTGTTCCTTTGTAGGACTAATATTAGTGGTCTATGACTTATCCTAAATTATTTACATTTTTCAAAAATAAAATTGTGTTAGTTTCAATTTCATCTAGTATTTATCCTTGAATTCACATTCCTTTTATATATTTAAAATTTTAAACGAATACCCAAGTGAGACCATTTTATATATTTTTTAGGTTTATAGATCAATTCTAATGACCAAATTAGTCTGTGTTCATTATTATGCTTTTGGTGAAATTTTTTTGACTCCTAGGAACACCATTACGGTGTGTCCGGTTTGACCTTTATTATGGTAAGTCTATATTTTTATTAAATGAATCTTAAACCACTAAATGGAATGTATATATATATCACTTGTGATTGAAAAGGTTCTATGAAAATAAAAAATAGTTACAAGTCCTATTTGACATTATAACTTATGATGAAAGGTGTCAGAATGAACCGAAGTGAATTATAAATTTCATCACTATTACATGGTCTATGATGAATTATATATATATAATCAATATTTGGTTTTTATTTAATATATAAATCTTTTCATCTTTTTAGGAATGTTCATACCTAAGCATTCATTGCAATTCTGAGGGAATTAATTGAGAACTCAAACGATGCCATTGTAATTCATTGAGAGGGATTCCAATAGAGATTCCCACTCATGAACTCGATATTTTTCTGTTATTGTATGATCATATTGATTCCATGGATACCTATACCTATAAGGATTTTTGAATTCCTTTAATTCACTCTCTATTTTCTTCATTACTCTTTTACACGTTTTATTAATATCATTATTATTCCCATAGAAACATTTATAATATTTCATAATCCCATGACTAACTAATTAAATGATCACGTTCTTATAGACATCCATCGTAGGATGATTTAGTTATGGTCATCCCAGTTTCCCATGAGGAACTTGAGCTCTACTTGGGTTATATTTTAATTTAGTCATTACATTGAAAATCTTGAGTATTAATAATCTGTACATTCACCAAATGTATTTTTGTAAACACCATTGGTGGTGTCCTACTAAATTTATCTCAATAACTAATATATAGTCATACAAGATGCTCTAGTGTAAAACATACTTAATATGGAGTCATGCAGGAGTATCTAGTGGAAAATCATCCCTTATAGGTGGAAATATGGAGATATGGTACCTTGATCACTAATAACCCCTACCACATCATTTTTTTGTGATAAATTTGGTTATACAGTTGAGAAGTCCGTAGTAATGCCACCTTGTTTCCATGTCCATATAATTAGAGGATTCATGACCTCCTTAGGATGTTTTACCTCATCAATCACTTTATGAAAAATTAAACTTCATGAAACATAATCAGCAATTTCATTCTTCATATTGTCCCACAAAAAAGGTTCATTAAAATATGAATAAACCTTGCTACAAATTGTGTGTACAAAGAAATTTGATCTTTGAGTGTTGTCCAATAATTCTAATTTCAGTTTGCATATAGAGGAAACCAAAATCCTTTTTTCAAATTTCAAAATAACATATCAATATATGAAGTTTATCAAATTCACATCCTTCATAATTTTAATTTTCCTTTGGAAATTCTGATCATCATATTCCGATAATTTTATATCTTCCAATAAATACGGTTTGTTAATCAATTGATAGGGGAGTGATGTTTCACCCTCATTACTAATTCTCATTTCCATATTTACAATATCCATGAAAATAGGATCCCAATAAATCATCATTTTGGTTAGAACTCCTTGATATTTTCTTATCAATCCACCTGGTACATTATTTTCCTTCCAGGGATGGTACTGTATTGGGATATTATAATCCTGTAGTAGGTGGATCTTTCTCCTTTGCCTCATATTCAATTCATTCTATCAGAAAATATCTTTCAAACTCTTGTGATCTATATATATATCATATAATTCACCATAGAGATAGTTTCACAATATCTTCAATGTAAATAATATTGATTCTAACTCAATATCATGAGTTTGAAAGAACAATTCATGATTTTTTATGTTTCTTTACAAATATTTGAAAAATCATTCAATATTGTTAGAGAAATAACCACATAATTTCCATTATGCATCACTATAAATTAGAAATCCACCATTTCCCAATAGTAATCTCAATATCATTTCAATGAATAATCTTATATTCAATTATTCAAATCATTCTTCACATTATTTTTTCAATATGATGTTAATAACTTTACATGTGAGATTAGTTAACATGTAAGCTAATCAGGGAAAAATTATGTATGAAATTCTAATAGTAACATTATAAACAAAGGAAGCTAAATTTCTTGGTTATGATTTACAGTGCATATAGGTCATGTAGTTCTTTTTTATTAAGATGATCAATATATATTTCATCTATGGTGCCAATATATCCATGAAATGATATTTCTTAAATCACAAATTTTCTCTTCTGAAATTTACTTTGTAAATGTTTCTTTATGAGTGTCTCAATAATAATCCACAGGTTATTCTCATGTTTTTCAATGGGTTTATAATAAATATGAATGTTTTCAATGAATACCACAAAACATCATCATGATATTCCACAAATACTCTATTAATTTTATCAATAAAAACTATGAGTGGATTAGTAAATCTAAATCACATTACTCTAAAATTAGAATGTGCATACATCAACCTAAAACTCATCTTTATAATGGATTCCTTTCTTACATGAATTTTTTGATCTCCATAATGAAGGTCTATCTTCAAAACAATTGACCACGACGAATATTGTCAAAAAAATCATCAATGAGAAAAAAAGGATACATGTTCATTATTATAATTTCATTGATCTCTACATAATAAATAAATAAAAATTTGGAATACACCTTTTTTCTTAAAAATTAACAGGGTATTTCCATTGTGAAACATTTGGGGAATAAATATCATTTCACCCAACTCCTCTAATAGTTTCTTTAGCTCCGAAAATTCCACGGTGGTCATTCTGTTGGGATTATTTGAAATTGTTCAAGTACCTGGGATTATATCACCAAAGAACTAAAATAAATGATATAGGGGATATCCATGTTATTTATCAGGAAATACAGTAATATATTTCATTACAATAGGTAAATTATCAATTTGAATATTACATTTATCATATCTAGATGTTTTTTTCTCTTCCTACTAATGAATTTCATTCACTAGAGCTAACACGGGTGGACTTAGATAATAATTAGATGATTATTTTTCTTCACCAAAAATAATGAATTATATATATTCCACATAAATAGAAATTTCATTCTTCATTTAATTAAATTTTTAATCATATTTTAAAGATAGTCCTTATAGAATATTATATCAACGTAAACTATAGTTATAATCGAGAGGTAATAATGTAAAGAATGATCACATGTAATAAAGGGGAATACCCAAAACAAATTTGTCATAATGAGACTTCCCTTATGATTTTTGACTAAAACACCCTTTATTAAATCAAAAGTGAAATTTCTAATTTTCTTGGAAAATTGGGAAGATATAAAAGAATTTGATGATCCCTTGTAAAATAGAGAATTATCTAAATTGTAGGAGAAGTTTCAATTACCTTCCACCACATTATTTGGAACATCAACCCTAGTTTTTTTGACCCCATACGATTTCCATTTCCCCCATGTCTTTTTCTGTGGGAATGTATCCTTGATTATTAGGGAAATCATATGCATAGTTCCCTATCTCATTATTGTTAATAGACTACACAATGTCAGTTTCTTTCTTTCCCTTGAAATCATGGTTTTTGTTTCCTTTTCATCCAAACTTGTAACATGCCCTTGTCCCCAATATACATGTCCTATTATGATTCATTAAACATTTATTACATAGTGGAAATCAACTCTTCCCTTCTTCCACTTTTCCTTATTTTTTTCTAGATTGATTAGCATCACTCTTCTAATTCTTATTTCCCTTAAACATATAATAAATAGGGAATTATTTCTTAATGATAATATCATAGGATACTATATATTCATATGATGAAAAATTTCTGGGGACCGGTTCCCTTTAGGGTAATGTTTTTAACCCATAACAGAATTGACAAATCATTGTCTTTTGATTATGTACATAATCCATTATAGTCCTTTCAGTCCTGTTAAATTTGGCTTCACATTTACCAATATTCTCCAAATCCTTTGACATTAAATTAGAAAAATTTCTCTCCATATATACTCAATATTTATGTGGGAAATTTTTTTCCAATAAATTTCCTTAAATTCATTCCATTATATATTTTCTATTTATTCCTCCTCCTTCATGTTTTGAATCAAAGACTACCATTAATTCATATCAATAAAATTTCATGAAAACCATATCCTTTTTCTACTTCCCAATGAATATAATATATTCTCTATGAATCATTTGAATTCCGCAGATATAATAGTATTTCTAGACCTATTTAATGATGTATTTTGTTATTTCATGAAGTATTCTAACATAGATCATACACATCATGGATTAGGATGGTTCATATGGTTACGATTATTATTCATATTATAGTTCATTTTTCCCTATATGGTTATAAGTTGTTCAACACCAGTTTTTCTCCAACTCCAACATTATTATTTTACATATGAAGGAAATCACCAAATAGAATATGTGCATTGATTCAGTTTCCATTAATTCTACTAGGATCCATTCATAAAAATAGAATAAATTATATTTGGTTTTGGATCATAATACATAATTTTAAACAAGTAAAACACATAACTTATTTGGCTCAAAATAATAAGTTTAATGAACATGAATTTTTAAATTACATTTTATTTCATTAAAATGTGTGTTATTTTATTTTACAGAAAATAACTCACTTTTAATAATGAAGTTGTATTTATATAATATAATGGGAAATGTGACCATAATTATTTGACCATTATATGACCATCATCAAGAAATAAAAATTGGATAACATGAGCATTGTAAACGACACACTTGGGAATAATTATAATGTCTCCATCTATGATAATATGTAGATATAAAAAACGATAATTAATGCATAAAGGAGAACCAATGGACTCAAGAAATAAAGTCATTCCATATAAAGCCAATTTTTTAAATAATGGGAGGTAAGAGAATTACTAGGTTTTTAAATTGTCTAAGCCCATGTAGATCTTCAAGAAACAAATCATGATCAAAATCTCCTAAGGGATGAGGTTGGGATTTTAGAAATTACATCTCTGGAAATGTTAGCCCAGATTAACCATGAATCTATCATCATCAAAAACCATATCGTTAGGTCGTATGTCTCTTTTTATAAGGGGTTACATCTCCCTGACATAGTGTGTAATTCCTTTGTGTATTTAAAATTTTAATTCCATAGATTCCATTTTATTAATACTTTTTCTTAACAAAATATATAACGAATTTTAAATGTTTAATTTGCAAATAAAAATTATACATTACAAAAATTATATATAAATCATTATAATATACATTGGTATTATGAATAATGATTATTTTAATGATGCAGTTTCATAAAAGTAATTTAAATATAAATGATAATGTAATTTTATTATGTCGTTAAAAATTTTAAACTTTCATTTATCTTACCTTTCATTTTAAACCAGTAATTATTTTTATTAAATTAGGATTTATTTATTTAAAATATAAAAATAATATATTTATAGAATTATTATGATTAAATAGATATCAATTTTAAATAATCAAATAAATATTAGGTAGGGGTTAATTTATGATAATTTTCTGAAATATTTTGTTTTTTCATGAATAGTTAAAATATAATTTTGGGTTTCTGTTATGACTAAAGACCTCATAAATATGTTATAATAATGTAAAACCTAATTTACTACAATAATTGACCTAAAATATGATAAGTTAATAATATGAACAATTTTAATTTATTTTAATCAACTTCCAATCATATCATTTACTATTTAAAGTCTAAAATTGTGACTTTATCATTAAAACGATTATTTTTTTTGGAAACATTACATTTACATGAAAACATAAGTCATATAAAATGATGATTGACTCTTTTTGATTAAAATAACTTACAACATGTGCTAAATGACATAAAACATTTGACAAACTAGGGGTAACACCGTGGTTTTTCATTTTCCACTACATAGATTTCAAAGGCCTCTATTTGGAAATTAGTAATCATATCCTACACTTTTTCAATAAATACCCTCCCATTTCTCAATATCTTTTCACTAAAAATCCATCCTACATGAAGATCTGGTAGATTTACCTCCCAAGGGTTCTTCAAGACCCCAAGTCCCAATATTCATGATTTAGGGTTTAATTTTCATGGTAAGGGAATTCACCTTTATTTCCCATCAACACTGGAACCACTTTTGAAGGGGTCTTATAATTGTTCTAATTAGTCTCTTTTATTACCCTTTTATTTATAAAATTACTTCAAAATATTTTTTTTTGAGGTGATACCCTTGTCTAATAAAATTTTATATTTTTTAAAACCACATTTTATACTCGTTATGCTACCAAGTTTACTTCAAAAAATTTCTCACTTCTCCTCGGGAAATTATGTTTGAATTTCTTTTGTTGAATACCTAAGAAAATTTTTAATAAAGCGTACTCACCCAGATTTAAAAATTATATTTTTTATTCTTGTATTATCATACTGGAAACCCAAATTCCTTTTATGTGTATATAAAATGGAATAATTTTTCATGTTTTAAGAATATTTGTAACACCATGATTTTAATACGAAAACTGTTTATTTTATTCTTCATGGGTTATTTATAAAATGTTTAAAAATGATATTTGTGGATAGCATTAAATTAAAACATATTAATGGTTCTCCCTAATATCTCTAAAATGCATTTTTTAATGAATTTAATGACTATAGATGACATGTTTTATTATATGTTGTTGAATAACATTGGTAATCTTCATTTATAATTTCTCGGTGACTAACCTTTGATTTATTATTATGAATGTATAATTTAAATGTTGAGGAAAAATTTCTATGTTATAATTCATGTTCATTTTATTATTATATGTCTCATCTTTTATTTCTCATTATATAATAATATTCCTCATTTCCTTATGGATGTTTCTCAAGACGACATGTAAACTGTTTCCCTTGAACACTCCCTTACTGGTCCTTATGATCACATATCCATTTTATATATGTCCTCATGTTATGAGATACAGTAAATGTATAATGTATTATCCAACATAGAATCATTTTAATTGAAATAGAATAATGTTTTATATTTTCATGTATTATATTTCCAATTAATATGAAATTAAAAATTAAATGATCCACTAAATTGTCGAATGTAATGAATAGTTAATATAATAAAAAGGAATGATTCCATAGTCTATATCAAATAATGTATTCTTTTTGTGGAAATAAAGATTAAAAATATTCATGAATAATAATATAAAAATGTCTAAATATAAGAAAACATCCTATCATTTTGGTTAAATATTAAGGAAGTTGTTTTTGGGAAATTAAATACATATCTTGATACAAAAAAGTGAATGTTTCTCTAGAATAGATGTTTCTATGGGAAACAGAAAAAACAACCCTTTGAGATAGACTCAAATGGGAGCAAGTGCATGATAACCAACCTTTCCGCACTCCTAGTTTTATACTCCTAGTGGATATGCTTTTGTAATCACAAAATTTTTATGTACCATTATGAATGACTTATAGAAAAGTTAATTATTGTTATCATAATTAAGATTAATATTTTAGGAAATAAAATTCAATTTGATTTGTAATATTCTTAAAAGAGATGTGATTCTTAAAAATATTTTTCGTATTTTAGAAAATGGTACGAAATTAGTGTAAGAACCTCAATTTTGAAGACAACGAACAATGCACTCATAACACACTAATTGAAGCCAAAATGGATATCCTATTGTGAATGATGAATCAAATAACTCTAGTAATGATGATTAACTTTAATCATGTTGAGAAAATAGATTCACCTCGAACAGAATAATATTCCATCAAGACCTTCAGGCTTCAATGACAACCTTCTTTTACTAGATCAAATAGTCTATTTATTGTTGAAACATTGTTTAGATCTAAAGAAAAGATTATTTTTTTACTCTTTTGTTCAAAACAAAGAGAAAGTAACCCCATCTATTTATTTCTTAGAGGTAGGACCAGATCAGTGGTGGAAACAAATTAAAAAAATAAATCCATGATCGAAGAATGATTCTATGGTGTGGTAAGAGTTTAGCATATCCTTTTTAAATAAATATTTTTTAATATTATATGTGAATGGAACATATATGGAATTACATGAGCTAAAATAGAAGGAAAATGGATCCATGGGATGTTATTTGATAAACATTACAAGAATTTATTTTTACTGACATGAACTATGAAAAGTAAATTTAGGTTTCTAATTTAGTTAATTGTATTAGTGTCTATTATGGTTATAGAAAACACATGAACATATTTTGTTAAGATATCCATTTAGATTTAATTTACTTTGAAGAATAATTACCATTGATAATATATTTGTTGAAAATTGATCACATGTGTAGTAAAAAACATATGGTTTTAACAAATTGAATTGACCTAGACAACGTAACTCATGGAAAAAACTTGTCGGATCTTACCATATGAAACCCATTTATTAAGTCTTACAAGAGATATAGAATCACTTGTATTTTCTATTGACCAAGCCAAATATTATATACAACAACTTAAGCATGATAAAATAATTTCATGGAATAAGTTCAATAATATTAAGGTAACAAGCCAAACCCTGTTCACTGAACCACCGCATGAATGTGTCACACTCACTCACCTTACCCATATGAAATTTGATGTTTTATTAAAGGTATATGTATGGAGAACCTAAAAATATGATTATAAGAATTATTTTTATAGTATAATGAATATATTTTCTTCATATTGTTGTTATTATATAAATTATTTTGTACTTTTTTACAATAAATCAAAAATAGTATTTTTTGAAAATACTCAAATACAATTATGAAATTTATTTCAATAAATTCATGTATATTTAAAAAAATTAATTTTTTCATAAAATTTTATTACTAAATAATATATATTTAATATATCTGATCGTATAATATTAATAAAGTCAATTGTAATTTTTATAAGGGTTAAAAAACTGTTATTATCAAAAAAGAATAATTTCTAAATAAATATAGATTACTATTTAAAAATTTAAAATTTTAAAATTTATAATATTATTTAGATAAAATTAATATATTTATTGGAATCATAAAATAAAAATTTTAAAACATTTAATTTTTATAATTTTACAACATAATCATACTTTTGGGTAAAAATTAAATACCATTTAAATATACATTATCAATTATGACATCATACTAACCCAAAAGATATATAATAAATAATGTATATGGTTTACATGATAAAATATATATTTTACATTTAAAATAATATTATTTTATGTTTATTTGATTAATTTTATAAAGCAATTGAGGATCCTCCAAAACTATTAATAAATTTTAGGTTTTAAAATCATTTGAGTGAGAGTATGAATCACTTCCATAAAAGAAGGGGAATAATTTTTTAAATTTTTTCCTTAGGATATATAAAACGATGATCATAACACCAATTTTTCTAAAACCATGGGTAACACTATGGGAAGTTTTGTTTTTTTTTTGGATATTATATTATAGAGTGTCCAAAAACCGATGTTTGAGAAATAATAATGAAATTTCAAATAATTAACTATTTAAACCCAACAAATATTTAATTTATATAAACATAGAAATATGTATAACTTCATTACTCTTAACTCCTATCTCTATATTCCTCTCAAGGATCCCCTAATCACTAACGAATCCCCACTCTTGATTTTAAAGTCATTGACTCTAGTAAGGGATCTTCCTCTCTCCTCTTTTTTTCATTGACCTATTTTACATAATTTTTTTTAATAATAATTTTTTCATGTCTGGGTATATTAAAGAATATCCCCTTCCCTATATGTTTTATGTCTAAATTATGACATACCAATTTCACTATCATTGATCCCTCCAATGACCCTCTATGTATACACATTACCATGCATAAATTTTGTAAGGGATCCTCTACTTATCTTCCTTATTCAAGTTTATTTATTATCTTATTCCTTGTATTTACAATTACTAATGATGGTATTTTTAATTACATATTAATATTACTTTCAGTTTTATGGTCAAATAATTAAATTCTTCTTTCTCTCTAATCAGGTCGTTTTATAAATTTTTACATGACGACGTTATGCTACGTAAACTTCACTACTATTTTCCAAGAAAATAAAGTGTGATTCTTATACCATAACAATTTCCTATTAATAGTTTTCACGATTAGATAATTATAATTCATTTAAATGAGACATAAATTTATTTATTCCAAACATCATCTTCATGAAATAAAATATTAATATGATTTAATCAATGTTGAATTATCTTTGTGGAACACTAAAGCATGATAATGAAATGAATGTGATGGGTGCACATGAAATTTTACAGTGCGCCAATGAATTGGGAAATGTTAAGTCTCATGAGTTGTCATGATGGGATAAAGAGTTATCCTAATTCCATTCTAGGACGTTTCCCATAATTATATCTCAATATTCATCCCTGGCTTATTTTTATGATGGAGTGTTTTAACAAATTTCCACATTTCATATGTTATCATCTTATATCATGTATTATTGTTCATTTTTTTGATTATGACCCCATTTATGCTCCATTGATATAAATATATTCCAACATTTATTATTCTCTACATGTTATTACCTTTTTGTTCCTTTATTGGGCTTTATTTCCCACCCATTTCTTATGTATGCCCCCATGAATGTCTATTTAGTTTTAAGTGAAATAATTTTAAGGATTTTTTCTATAAAGATGTTATTTTGGTGAATTTAAATTTTAATGTAGTGTACTTAATTCCAAAAAAAACTATAATTATCAATATATATGGGTTTTATTAAGTGTAATCATATTTAATAAATCATGTATAAATCTGTTATAAAGAGAAGGGTTGTTATAATTGTTATCAAATAAGAAGATTACATTTTTTATTATGATTATAAAAATCATGTGAAATAATTAGGTATATGACAGTTTATTAGAAAAAATCCTTAATTATAGTAAGTACATATTATGTTGTTAATATAGAAAATTATTTCCATTTTTTATACATAAAATTGATATGGATCAGGAACAGATGTACATTGTTTTAAAACACAAAAAAAAAACATTGAGATAGACATGGTCGGGAACTGGTGCATGAAAATTGGCCCTCATGTATCCATGGTTGATACATCCTATAGATATGATTTGGTAAATTCATATAATAATTATTAATAATTATTAAGGGAATAAAAAACACCAATAGGAAAATATGTTTGAAAAAAGATCATCGATAACATATATTGAATCTTGGATATTTACAAGTTAAAGTAATAAATGTAATTTATAAGTTATTTATTTAATGTCATTGGATTACCCGTTTTTTTGTTTAATCATATAAATATAATAATATCTACTTTTCCTTTTATTCTATCCAATGGATTGAAATACAAGGAATTGGGTATACATCCAATGTGAAAGGCATTGTCATAACTAACCCTATGAGACTTCTAGCTCGATGGAAGTGGGAATCAAAATAATTATGATGATATTCTCTTGGATAACATGGGCCTTGAATATAAAAATATATTATAAAGAATATAAAAATTACCCTAGTAGACAAAAAGATGTGATTGAGTCCTTTATGTGACAAATTTCTCAAACTTTCAATGGATCATTTAATTCCTTAATTGAATCAAATTAGAACAACTCCATTGAGAAAAAAAATTTCATACTTCATTGTCATGAGTAAGAGAAGGTTATAATTGTTGTTTATAACATGGTGGAAGAAGCTAATATACAAAGGAAATTGATCAATAAAATGAATCATGGTGAAGTGATCAATAAAATGAAGCATGAAGAAGTGATCAATGTCATATGGTGGAAGGAATTTTCAAATATGTTTTTCGATAAATATTTTCTGGAAGATCTCGATCTTAAAATGGAAAGGGAATTAAGAAACCACAATGATAAAGATGAAAAATATACCATGGTGTTTGAGGAAAACATCAAAACACAAACATGATATTTCTTGAATCTTTTTCACTACCCATGAATGCATGTTTTACTACTTCTTTATAGGGTTAAAACATAGACTACGAAAAGCCCAACTGATCTAAGACTTTGACACCTAAGAGGAAATTGTCTGATGGGATATCCAGATAAAAATGGAGATTGTCAATTATCATGGGTATCACAGTGATAAGAAGATTAAATTATAGTACATTTATGGAGGTCATGTGGATAAATCTGACATTGCTAATAAATTTCAACATCCCACTTGTCAATTTTGTGGAAAGCAGCACCTTGGAAATTGCCTAAGGGGTACGAGGAAAGTCATTATGGGTGGGAAATAAGGAAACCTATCTAATTATTGATAATATGAGAATCCATTTAATGTTATATGGGGATGAAATTTTCCAGTCAACACTCATCACATTTTTCATTTTTTAAACATTAAATTACTAGGGAACTTTTCAAACCATTTCACTAATCCATGGGTTTTTGGAGACAACCAAAAACCACCATGATAATAAGGGAAATATTTTTTCCACCCCAACTACTCAGGTGGATCCCAACAAAGAAGTGGTGATAGATAATCTAGATATTCATTCAAGAATAGAGAATGTATTTTTTATTCGGGTTCTAATAATTATTTCATTTGATGAATTTTTAGTAGAACTATTCAAACACGGCCACAATTAATGGATGTTGAGCTGTCAGTGAAAACAAAAAATGGTGTAGTTACTACATCCCAAGTACATATATTGCCCCCTATCAAAAGTCATGGGATAAACAAACCAAGGAAACTTTTATAACTCTTTTTTTGAATATGATACAATTCTGTTTATTGAATGGATTTCCCTACAATGAGATGGCATAAATTGACACATGAAGGAGATCAATCTCTGTATCATTAATCTTCTTCTGATTTTGTATAGGTTCAAATAGGAGGATAAATATTATTTAGCACCAACATAGCAATAATGAATAATATTTCACAAAAATAAATCATATATAGCTTAATTTATTTATTATAAGGATAGAATCATCCTTGGGACATTAATTTTTTGAGGGAATATGATGTTATTTTTTCTATGGAAGTGCATGGTCTTACTCCTACACAAGAGGTTGAGTTTAAAATTGAGTCTATATATATGGTGATACAATTATTCAACAATCTATTTATAATGCATATTATGGAACATGAGTAAATTAAGAAATTACTACATAAGAATTTGGATAAAGGGTTCATACTCCCAAGTGCTTCACCATGGGGAGCACCAATCCCCTTCATGAAGAAGAATTATGGGTCAATGCTCCTTTTCATAGATTTTCTTAATACAAAAAAGTTTATTATAAAGAAAATGTATCCTCTTTAAAATATTTCTGAATTGTTCGATTAAATAATTAGAGAATAATATATCTCCAATGTAGATTTGCAGTGAGGGTATTACCAATTGAGTGTGACGAAGGAAAATATCCCCAACACTAATTATCACACTGGTTAGGGGAATTATGAGTTCATATAAATTCATTTCGAACTCACTAATGCTCTATAATTATTCACAAACATGATTAATAGTGGGTTTAGATATTACCATGAATAATTTTGGGTAGTATTTATAGATGATATTACAATATTCTCAAAAACATAAGAGCGGTCTAATGAGAATTTGAGCACTGTGTTAATGACCTTACTAATGGAGAAGATTTATGAAATATACATAAAATGTGATCTTTTTGGTTGGTATTCTCATTATTTGGTAATATAATCAAAAGAAATGGGATATCTATAGGCCCAAAATGACATAAGCAATAGATAGATGGATGAGACCAAAATTTGTGATTGATATCCCTGGTTTCCTTGGATTAGCAGAGTACAATCATCAATTTCTGAAACATTTATCACAATATTCAAACCCCTTAACTAAGATAACTTAGAGGGGAATAAAGTTTTCCTTGGACGATGAAAGTGAAGAGAGATTCATTGAGTTAAAAAGGAATATTTTCACTATGATCGTACTCCCATTACCCACAAGTGGAGATCTTTTTGTTGTATTTAGTGGTTCTTTAAAGAGAGGCTTGGCCTACGTGTTAATGAACATTGACAAAGTGATAGACTTTGTATCATGGAAGATGAATTTTCATGAACAGAACTACCCAATGAATGATATTTAGTTCATTGTAGAGATATTATCATTGAAAATATTGAAGCATTATCTCTTTTGGTAGAAGTGTGAAATATATTCAAATAAAAAACAACTCAATAATATTATCACACATAAAGATATGAATATGCACTAATGTTGATGGTTGGAGATGAAAATTTTATATGACTACTTGATTAACTACCATCTAGGGACTGTGAATCAAGTGGGGGTCACTTTATGTTGATATGATACAAAAATTCTACCATTGTTGAGAATTGAGAGGGACCCAATCTTCTCTGATTTTGGGAAGGATGTACATTTGAATAATAATTTCTATAAAATCATAAACACTTTAACAAATTATTTCTATGTTATACCATTAAGAAAAGATAAGGGATTCTTAGATAAATGATGTCAAAATTCCAATTATTGTGGAAACTATTAGTAAATGGAAATCCTCAGAGTTAAATATTGAAGAGGAATGAGTCATATGATTTGGGTGACAACTACATGTACCATCCATTCAAAAGAGAAAGAGTGATATTTTGAATGACACAAAAAGTTCAGCCATCTCTATTAAACTAGTGATCAAAAAAATATATTAAGATCTCTATTTGAAATATTGGTGTGACAATATGAAGAATGAGATCCCTAATTAGACATCAATCCGCTTGGTATGCTAAATGATAAAGTATCAAATGGAATATGTCTAATGAGATGATGAGACTATTACCCATGCCAATGTGGAAATGGGAAAACATCACCCCATACATTCTCAATAGACATCCTAATGAATCCTAATGTAACACAGCTATATGGGTAGTTTTGGATCCTCATTCAAAGATAGATCCCTTCATTATAGTTTGAAAGTATTTCCCACATGACTAAATTACATGAATATACATCGTATAACAGGTGAGACTTCATGTAGTACCACTATTGATTGTATATGATCGATATCCAAGATTTAACTCAATATTCTGGAAACTTTTCCAACATTATATTTACACTGAGATGAACTACACCATGGCCTATCATTCATAAACTAAAGAATAGCATGGTCAGACTATTTTGAAATAGAAATATAGTTTTATAACTTGTTATATGGACTTCAAAGTAGGATGGGACCAATATCTGTGTCTGTACAATTTCTCATACAATAGATGTTACCAGCCAAGAATCCAAATGGATCCATAAAAATCGATTTATGGGAAGAGGTGTAGAAGATACGATTTATAGGATGATTTTGGGGATCAAAAAATCCATGTTCTAGAAATGGTCAAGGAAATTGTGTAAAAGGTTAATACCATTCAATCGTGAAACAAGGATGATCAGAGTTGATAGAAATGCTATGCAGACAATATTCGTCGAGACCTTGATTTTTAATTTAGAGTCATTGTATTCTTTTTCACATCTCTATGGATTGAAGTGATGAGATTTTAGAAGATGGGAATGATTAGACCAAGATACATCGGTCCCTTTGAGATCCTTGATCACATTAGAGTGGTGAAATATCATTTAAAACATCCACATATCCTTTCTCAGGAATTTTATGTATTCCATGTATCCTTATTATTCAAATACATTATGGAGGCCTCACATGTACTCAATCTGACGGTGGTGTTATTGGAGAATAATATTTCATATGAGGATCATCTTGTGAGTATCTTAGATCATAAAGACATATTTCTATGAAATAAGAGATTCATCTTTTCAAAGGGCTATGGAGAAACTACATGCTTGAGGAATTGATGTGATAAATAGTGCAGGTGATGTAATAAAGATACCTGAATCTTTTTTAGAGTGGGAAATGTATATTTTGAGGTAATAATTTATTAGGAGGGATGGGGAATATTTTAATAACCAAAACTATTATAAATAAAATTCCACTTTCAATTTTTTTAACTGTCTTATTATGTGTTATGGTTATATAAAAACATGAACTTAATTTGATTTATTATATCTGATCAGATTTAAAATACTGGTAATAATATTTATCATTGAAAATAAATTCATGGAAGAATGATCGCATGATCAGTATAAATAATGGGTTTTAAAAAAATAGTAGATAAAATGGATTTTTTGGTCTCAACTAGTATGCATGTACCCTATAAATCCCATTTATTTGAGATTTTTAGGGATATAGAATCACTATGACTTTCACTTGAAAAATACCAATCTGTTATCCATTAGTATAAGCATGTGAAAAAACCATTTACATGTGACGTTTAAGCACATCAAGATCACGACCCAAACCATGTTCATCAAAACACCAGAATAATGTCTCATAGTAGTGCACTATACCATTACAACATTTTTTAGTGTATTAATGGGATATGTGTCGAGAAAATATAAATATGAGTAGATATATTATTTTTTATAGAATAATTTATATATATTCATCCTATTATTTTTACATTATAAATTATTTATATTTTCATACAATAAAACAAAAATAACATTTATGGGTAATACTAAAATTTAATTAAAGAATTTATTTGGATTAATTAATTGTTTCTTAAAATAAATTTTATTTTAATAAAATTTTATTATTAAATAATTTTTTTCAATATAAATGATCATACTATTTTTATAATGTCAAATGTAGTTTTTATAAGGGTTCAAATACTATTATTATCAAAAACCAAGGATTTCTCAATAAATGATGAGTATTATTTTAAAAGTGAAAATTAAGATGTTTAGAAATTAATTAAGAGAATATATATATATTATTTTTACTATCATAATATCAAAATTATACAATAGATAACTTTTTATAATGTAATGAGACATTGGATTATTTGGGTAAAAATTAAATACCATATAATTATAGGGTTTGTATTGTGACATAATAATGACCCAAAAGTGATGTAATAAATACAATAAATGGTATTTGAGAGAAAATCACTATTTTACCACTAAAATAATGAGACATTATGTTTATTAGTTAAATTTTATAAACCCTTTGTGAATTTTACAAAACTATTAATATATTTAAAAGTTTTAAAATAAATTATATAATAGTATTAATATCATCCACATAAGAAAGGTTATTATTTATTAAACTACGAATTTATACATATAAATTAATTAAAAACACTTCCATTTGGAAGAATCCATGGGAATGAACCATGATAAAAACCCAATTTAATGATTGTGGATTTGGTTATTTTATTTTGTAGAGTTGAAAAAATATGTTTTAGAAATGACAAAGAAATACCCACACATTTCCTATATAATCCCACCCAATATCTCATTTCTCTTCACCAAAATACTGTTTAAAAAGTCTTTACTCTTCCCAAACCTCTCTAAATTCCTCCCAAGGCATCAATAATCTCTCATGGTTTCCTCCCAATCTTTTGGACTCACACACATAAGTAAGGGATCTTCCCCTCGGAAATTTTTATCAAGATACTATTTTATGTTGTGTCTCTTTATTTACATTTGTTCATATGGGAGTATATTTTTCCATATCTCATTCAAATTCCATTTTATTTATAAATATTGAGAGAGTGATTTCACACTCATTATTCTCTCTCATGAACCATTTTTTACACCTGGTACCATGCTGAAATGTTTTAAGGGATCCTCACAGTCTCTAATTTATTCAAGATTATTTATTGTCTTATGCATTCTATTTCAAATTAATATTTTTGTTATATGTCATGATATGGCCCAATTACTTTACACTTGTTATAATAATGAAGATATACCCCTTTCTCTCTCATCATCCAATTGTTTTTTATGTGACATTGTAATGGATCTGAATATTTTTGGTGATTTTCCATGCCAGTGAAATTGTTTAGTGAATACCATAATCATTTCCTATATAGGGGTTTAATATTTATTAACTTATACTTATATTACCTTTTAAAAACATGTATTTATTCTATATTTATTTATTTTGGATTAAAATCTTATGTTTAATATATCCATGATGTATGATCTATATTTCACACTTAAGCATGGTAATGAAATCAAAGTGACGGGTGCACCTGAAATTATAGAGTGCTCCAATATATTGGGAATGTTTGGTCTCAGGAGACATCTTGCTGAACATGGAGTGAACCTAATTGTTTTATTGGATATTTTTCATCATTATTTCTTGGTATTTATCCTTAACATATTATTATGATGCATTGTTTTAAGATGTTTCTATGTTTCCCATGTTAACATGCTATATGATGTCTTATTATTCATGTTTATGATTTAAACCACTTTTATTCTCTATTGATATGCCTATTTTCTAACATGTATTATGATATTCATGTAATTATTTTTTATTTCCCTTAATGGTGTTTATGGGGCACTCATTTCTTATATATTCCCCATGATTGTCCATGTAATTTTAAGTGTGATCTTGTTAAGTGTGAGTTAATAAAGACTGTTTTTTCTTATTCCAAAATGGATTGTAACGTACTTTATTCCCCAATACAATACACTTCTTAATAATCAAAGTTTTATTTTAGGTAATAATATATAATAAATTATTTATTGATTTGTAATAAATAACATGGTTGTTATATTCTTGTCACACCTATTTCATTGTTATGGATCCTAATAGAAAGGTTGATAAATTCATTAGTGGACAAAGACCCCATCTATGGAGATTTCTTTCCAATCAAGTATATGATAGTTATGGGGAGATTGTGTAGTGTTAGGTTGTTTTTACTAGTTTTTATAGAGGGGAAATGGTCACACAAATTGAATCAAATGAAGTGATAATTGAAGTCAAACATAGGGAGGAACATTGGTCCTTAAAGAGGAGGAACGAAAGTTCAACATTCAACAAGAAACAAATGTGTAATGATGCGTTCAAGGAACTACTTACTCGGTAGTGGGAAAATTTACCATTATGGAAGATATGGGCATATATCTAGGAACAATAACAGTGAGATGAATTCTCAACATTTCAATACTAATGAAAAAGGGAAGATAGGGATGGACCAGCCTAAAGTCCAATACTATAAGTGTGGAAAAATTGTGAAATTTACCAATCAATGTTAAAAACAAATGTTAATTGAGTTATCTGACCGTCCACCACATCATAGGCCATTGGATAAAGGTTATTCATTTTCTATGAAAATGTTTTATGTAGAGGAACCAAATGATGTGGTAGCTAAAACTCTTGACGTTCTCTCAAAAATAGGACAAACATTGATTAGGTTTCTACAGATTACATTATTTACTTAATATTTGCAAATAATATATAATAAATACCTAAAAATATAGAAATAGAGTTATCAGTCAACACACCAATATTTGTTATCCATGTATAAATAGTCTAAATAAACTATATTATTCATTTTGGTGAGGAAAACATCATCGCAAATATATAATTCCTTCCCATGAAAGATTATGATATTATATAATTTATGGATGGTCTCTCAAAATATAATACTAATATCAACACATGAATGAATGAAATATTAGTAGTCGTGACTATAAAACCTATTTTTAATTTAAAATGGATCATATTGCAACAATAGATTTGCCATGAAGTTCCTCCATTATCCTTTTTAATGACATGATTAATGAGGAGGAAGAATGAGATGAATGTATAATAATAGAAAATGATTCAGCTATTTAGGAATACACTGAAATATTTTTCAAATAGTTAAATGGACCTCCCCATGAAATAGAATTCTATTTATTCACTATAATCCTACCAAGATCCAAGTCAATATCAAAGACCACGTTTTGAATGGAAAATGTGGAGATAGAGGAATTAAAGAGATAGCTTCAGGATTATTTGGAGAAGGATTTTATCAGACCAAGTGTCTCTCCTTAGGGAGAAATGTTTTTCATTGTGAATGAGAAGGAAGGATCAATTCCACTATGTATTTATTATCGATAATTTAATTGGATCGCAATGAAGAACTATTACCCGCTACAATGTATTGATGATTTATTTGACAAACATCGTGGGGTCTAATTATTCTCCCTGATTGATCACCAATATGGTTATCCTCTATTAATAGTGAAGAAAAAATATACTTGAGGCACTAAATTTTTGTTAAGATATGGGTTTTATGAGTTTGTTCTTATGCCATTTGGATTTACTAATGCTCCTAAAATATTTATTTATTTTATGAATATAGTCATTATGGACTAAATTGATAAATAAGTGGTAATTTTTATTGATGATATTTTGATATATTCCAAATGTCTTGAGGATCATTGGGATAATCTAAGAATTAAATTGAAAACATTAAGGAATGAGATCAAATATGGGAAATTTAAAAAAAGTGAATTTTGTTACTAAATAGCTTATTTGTTGGGGCACATTGTAACCGATGAAGGAATTTCAGTTGATCAAACCAAGACCAAGGTTATAGAGGAGTGGAATAATCATAAAATAATAACAGACATTAATATTTTATTTATATTTATTGAAATTATAGGATGTTTTTGAAAACATTTCATGTCATTCTAATCTAAAAACCATGTTATGTCGAAATTGGGTTATGTTCATCTAGATAACGGAGTGAGGAGAATGTTTAAAATATATGAATAAGAGATTGGTTACTGCACCCATGTTAACTCTATCCTCTATTGGATAAGGATTCATTATTTTTAGTGATTCATGTATGAATGTTCTTCGGTGTGTCCTCAAACCAAATGACAAGGTTATTTCTTATTAATATTGACAGTTAAAGCCTCATGGGAATAATTATCCTACACATGACTTGGATCTAGCTATGATTGTTTTTCTCAGAAGATATGGATCCTCAATATTTTGGGGATAAATTTGATATACACACAAACCATAAATGATTGATGTATATATTCAAGAAAATGAATTTAACATGACACATAGGGGAAGGTTGGATCATCATAAACACTATGATTATTCAATTCATTTCTCATTGGATGATAAAACATAGTCAATGATGAGTTATCTTTGGAATACCATGTTGTGCTGGAAATGGGGAGGATTCTTGGAGATCCTTGTATCCAAGACCTTGTAAAACTGGACATGATAATTTTAATGTAAGGGACATCATCAACCCTATACCAAATTATTTCTAAACTATAATTACTAGATAATATCAAGAAAGATCAAAGATAAGATCCTTCGTAAAAAAAAGATATGTAGGTGATTAATGGCCTTTTTCCTGAGTTAAATATTGATTGAGAATGATTTTTGAAATTTAGTATTGGGATATGGTTCACATAAATTCCATAAATTAAGAAGGATTTTATGGATGACACTCATATCATATAATTCTCTATAAATCATGGAATTACTAAAATGATTAGGGGCCTTTGTGGTCATTTTTTCTCAGATAAAATGTTATGGGTTATTTTTCGATGTAGTAAAATGTTCTCGGTTTGTTAACAAGTGATGGAGGAGCGACAAATTCCTAAAGAGTTATTCTAACCACTACCCATTCCAACAAGGAAGTGGAAGAATATAACAATGGAAATTTTCACTAGCCTACCAAGAACATCCAATGGAAAGAATTTGATATTTGTTATAGTGGACTGACCCACCAAGACTACTCATTTCATATATTTTCTAGAATATTTTTATCTTGAGTAGCATATGAAGATATATATAAAATATGTTGTGGGGTTTCATATATTGACACTCTCTATCAATTCATATGGTCATCCATTGATTTTATTGGTGGATGGGATCTAAATATTCCAATTATTGGAGTTCTCATAAAACAAAAAATTACAATCAAGTTTTCAAATAGAACCCTATAAAGAATTATATGGGAATAGATGTAGAACTCATACTTATTAGGATTATTTTGGTAAAAGAAATCTACTTGGGCTTGATCGTGGGGAAGAGATAACAGAAAATGTTCATTCCATCCAACAACAAATAAAGGTTTTTCAAATTCAGCAGAATATGTATGATGAAAACCATCAATAGGACATGGATATTGATGTTGGTGAAATATTGTTCCTTATTATATCACTATGGAAGAGAATGATGTAGGTTTGGATGACAGAGATGGTTAATCCCAAGTACATTGGCCCCTTGGAAATAATTTATCTAATTGGAGAAGTGGCCTATTATCTATAACATCCCCCAAATATTTCTCATGTTCCATATTTATTAAATATATCTCTATGGATTAAATACATACCTGACCCATCACATGTACTAAATTTGATGGTGGTACAAATAGAGTGAGACCTCTCTTATATTGAGAAGCCAGTGGAGATCTTGGATCATTGAGACAAGGTTCTACACAACATGACTACCCACCTAATAAAAGTGTTTTGGAGGAACCATAAATATTATGAATTGATGTGGGAACGTGAGTAACTAATGAGAGATATGTACCCATTTCTTTTATCAATTGAGGGAATGAGTGGAATATTTATGGGAAGATATTTCTTTCATCGATATAAATGAAACGAGTAATACTTTTTAAATTATATTTTGTTTCCTAAAATTGTGTATTATTTTATTTTACATAACAAAACCATATCTATTTGTTAATGAAGTGGTATTTATGGAATATAAATTGAAGTGTGACTATAATTATTTGACCCTTATATTATTGTTGTTCAAAAATGACTATTGATCAAACATAAACATTGGTTAACATGATTTTTGAAAACCATACTCTTTAAATAATTTTAACTTTTTTCATTAGTGTTTATAAGTATAATTCCAAAAGGATAATTAATATAGAATTGATAAAAGATGCCCTTAACTAGTAGTGTCATTCTATAAAAAGCCCATATGACAGAACTTATGCGGGGGGTAGTGTGAGTAGGGTTCACCCATAACCAAGATGAGTATGAGATTCACTATGTGGAACCTGAATGAAATATCCTATGGGAGAAGTTCAAGTTAGTTGAAATTACCACTCTAGTGATGTTATCTAAGCTTTAATATAAATATATCCCCATCTTAAAAGAAATCCTTAGGTCATATCCGAGTATTATAGGGGGTTATTTTCCCCTTATTCAATGTTTATGAGTTTTTATAAATAAAATTTTTATTTCATCAATTCCATTTTATGAATAGAATTTATTAATAAAATATATGATGAATTAGATAAATTTACATTCAAGACCAAAATTGAACTTTTTATAAATTATATGTATCTTTATAATAGAACAAGTTATTATGAAAAATAATATTTTTAATCATATAGTTCGAAAAAACCCATTTATTTAAAAATAAATGATAAAATAATATTTTTATGTCCTTAACAATTTTCAAGTGTGAGAAATTTTGTTATTCATTTTCAACCCATTATTATTTTTAATAAATAAGTATTTTTATATATTAAAATTAAAATTATTATATTTTAAAAAATATTTTGATAAATTTAATATAATTTTTTGAATTCTTAATTCGGATAGTTGGTTAGTCTAAATTCATGTGAATTTTCTAAAATATTTTTTTTTGTGAAGTGTAAAAATATAGTTTTGAGTTTTTGTTATGTTTAGTAACTTAATAAGTATTTAATAATAACATAATAACTAATTAATAATAATAATTTACCTAAAATATTTTATTTTATTAATATAATGTATTTTAATATATTTTAATCAATTTACGAACCAATAACTGACATTCCAATGTCAAAAATTGAAACTTTTACCTTAAAAAAATTATCTATGTGGAAAAAATTTTTCCCCTGAAAAAAGAAGTAATATAAAATGATGATAGACACTTGTGGATTAAAATAAAATACATTTTCTTTTCAAATTTTATAATCCTTGTGAAAATCATGGTAATACCCTTGGTTTCTTTTTTTCCACAACATATATTTTGAATACCAGTATTTGGAAATTATAAACAAGGTCCCCCGCTTTTTCTAAAAATACATACCCATTAATCCATTTAAATTCACTAAAAATATATAATATATGATTCTATAATAGTTTTACATCCAAACAAGTCCTCCCAAGGTGTCCTCAATCCCCCAAGGTCCAAATCCTCCGGTTTTCTGAGTGTCTTATCAAGGAAAGGGAATTATCTTTCCATTATCATCAACTAAAGAACCTATTATTGTATAAGTCTTATGATTTTTATTATTACCCTTGTTAATTACGCTTTAATTCATATCGTTTTTCCAAATTATGTTTTATAATTGTGATACCATTTCCCCTCTGATTTTTATTCTTTTCCGAAACCACATTATATACTCGTTATGATTCTAAATTTAATTATCCAAATTTACCTCTTCTCCTCATGAAATTATCATTTATTATCACATTGTGTATAAAAAAATAAACATTGTTTTCATTGTTTATTCACCAAGGTTTCAAAATTATTGATTTTATACTAGGCATAACATACATAAATTTTTAACTCCTATTCCATTGGAAGAAAATGGCATAATGGTCATGTTTTAAGAACATTTCAAACTCCATGATTTTAATTTGAATCCAAATTCATTTATTCTTCATAGGTTATTTAATGAATTTTTGATTATAATATATTTTTCTCTAATGAAATTAATACATATTAATGGAGCACCATGATAGCACTCTAATAAATTGGGTAAATAATATAATCTTGAGAGAAGAAGTGATTTATGTTACCTTGGTGAATAACCCTTGTAGTTTTCATTTATAACACCTTGGTGATTGTCCTTGTACATATTATTATGATTTTATATATTAAATGTTGTACCCAAATTTCCATGTTATAATAAATATCATTTTTATTATCATATGCCTCATGTTGTCACTCTCATTCCATAATGATATTCCACATGTTCTTATTGATTATCCTCCAGATGACTTGTAAACTGTTTCCCATATTTATTCACATACTGACCCATATTTTTAACCATTCTTTTGATGTGTTTCCCAAGGTTATGAGATTCCATAAATATACATAGGATTAATGAATAAAGAATTTTTTCATTTGTATCAGAATAATATTTTATATTTTCATGTATTATGTTATGTATTCAAAGAAACTAAACCTTAAAAGATCCTATGTTTTTTACTATGTAATGAAATGTTTATGTAATAAAAAGTAGGGATGTCATAATGAACTAGGTTACATTGTGAATATTCTAAAAGCCAATTATAGGGTTACGTTTCCCTAATCTATATTTTAATAAATAGCGTTTTTAGTCTTTCTACTATGAAATCCATGATACTAAATGTAAGGACCCCGACCCCAATAGCCCAAAGTCAGTTGTTACATTATTTCATTAGTACTAGGTACAAGATATCACATCCAAAAGGATATAATAGTTTAGTAGTTTTGGAAAACATGTTCCATACATAAATCATACCAAACAACATCATATAAAATAAAATGTAGTAACTCCATTGAAAACACCTCTATTTTCCCAGATTTACCCTCCATATCAATCATAATATACATATTGTAATCTTGAGGAAAATAATATCTAAGAAATTATTGATCTCTTATACTCCGTATAGGTAAGAATACAATGTATTCTATTTTGAATAAATATGAATAAACATTAATACAATGTGTATAACTGAGAACAAATCCATTTAAACAGAATATTGATCATAATAAGGAAATAATATATTAAAATAAAATAATTCAATATAAATATTAAAATCTATATTATAATATACATATAATTACATTGAATATAAAAAATAATCTCATAATGTGGAAATGAATAATATTGGTAATCATAATATGATCATCAAGGCTTCAGCAAATATACTATATATAAATTGGTAAGGCCTCAACCAACACCCAAAATAGTTTGTCTCATGTGAATTACTAATGAATAATGGGGCTATAAAGGGCCCTTACCATCACATATTATATCCAATGAATTCTTTATAATAATAGGGATAAATATAAACAATATAAATAGTTTAGAATAAAAATTTGAATAGTTTAACCGTAAACCATGAATCTTATCAAAATACAACATCCACAATCAAACATATCATAAAACATTTAATAATATTAAAGATATAAACCTCGATCAAGAATAAGATCAAAAAAATGATGAATAAAGAGTGGAAAATACTCTAATAAAATCAACAAAAAATGAGATAAATATCTTTTTTTACATTGAAATCATTTATTTAAATAGAAGTATAATTTTAATCGAAAATATATTAATTTAAAAAATAATTATTTAAGATATTAATGGAATCCTAAAGTCATTATGGTTTCATGATGACTGAATAATCCTCTCATTGCATATAAATAAAAGAACCTTCCTTTGTTATTTTTTTTAAAAAAATTCAAAAAGCATCTCATTTGGAAAATGAAAAAATAGTTTCCCATGAAATCATTTAATTTAAAATTTTGGTAAAAATATTTTAAGACATTGTATGATTGTAGAACAAAAAATTTGAAATCATTTTTTGAAAACAAGGGCCTAGAAAAAAATCCAATGTGGAAACTTGATCTTAAACAATTTTAAATAATAATGAGATTGTGAAATAACCCTTACCTTGTACGTTCCTTTAGTGGAATGTGCTTTAAACTAATGTATTATGGTTTAAATAATTTTATTCATTTATAAATAAACCATATAAATATTTATGAAACCATATATGATCATCTTATATCATTTTATGAATAATATTTATTTATTACCATTATTTCAGGTGTTAACAGCTTTATTTTCATATGCATGTTTTTTCATGTATTTTTTTTGATTATTATGCATAAGATATATTTATTTCATCTCCATAATTATATTATGTTCACTTATATTGTATATCATAATTATATACATTTATATAATAATTATTGGATGTTTTTCATGGAAAATTAACCACATCATGTTGTAGAGATGGTAGGTCGTATGTATGGATGATTGATTATATCATTCCCTTAATGGTAAATGGTAAGGAATTTGATGGTTTTTTAAGAATAAATATATTCTCATATTTCTTATTTATATTCATTATATAAATCATTATGACATTCCAAATGAGGTGGTGATGAAAAACAAATTACTCCATGATATGGAGAAAGTAAGACATGGGTATGATCTCATGGTGATTTCATTTTTCATGGGATGGATAAAAGGTGGGATATGGTTGTACCATAATAATAATAACATCAAATTGTATATATGATTCTTGACTTATTACTTTATTATAGAAACTAAACAAGAATATGGAGTTGAATAAGAAATTAACTTGAATGAGTTGGTATAATAGTTACCTCTTCTATGATGGACTTCCTTTTAATATCTTCTCATGGGATCAAGAGTTGGTATTTTTGGAAGAACATATCCTAAAAAACATTTCTATAGATGTTGGTAGGATAAATGGAATGGGTTGGTTGAGATAGAAGGCTCAAAGTGGTGTGAAGGATCCCTTTATTAATTTAGGTGAGGGGTACATTTGGAAATTATCAAATTATTTAATTAATATATATTAATTTCTAATTCAAAATGGCCAAAAAGTAAATTATTTCGAAAATTATATGAGTATGGGTAAAAAATATAATGCAATAATTTTTTAGAGATGTTTATTTCACAATATTACCCTATTCCCTTATATTTAACACTTAGTTAAACCCCTTAACTCTTACCGGGACAAAGTTGATTTTTAATGTTTATGGGTTAATATAGTTACAATAAAATGCTAGAATAACAATAAATTAGTCATTTTTAACATTAACCTTTATCCAAATCAGTTCAGAGAATTTTTGTTTTATAAACTTTTTATCTTGAAATAAAAAAAATTATAAAAGAGATATAAATTTTTTTATATTATTAATTACTTTGAATTTTGGAAAAATAAATTCAAAAAGATACATTCGAAAAAAAACTTATAAAATATCAATAACATGTAAACATTATTAATAAAATTATTTTATTAAATTAACTATTTCAAATTAAAATATTTATAATGTTTTTAATATCATTTATTTGATATTTCCATTAATTAAAAAATTATTCTATAATTATTTTTTATGCATTTAAAGATATTATTTATATCCTCAATGTTAAAATAATACATGATGAGAAAAAAACAAATGAATATAACTATTCATATATGATGAAATATTCTAAAAACCCACATATAATAAATTTCATACTTATTAAAAAATGAGCATGACATATGGATTTTTCCTTATTATAAAATACAAATAATGGCCTAACGTCAACCATGTGCAACCAAGAGAAAAAAAAATTAGCCAATGATTCTTTTTTTGAAAATAACTCATCAATTAAAATTAGTACTATTTTTGGGAAATTTTAAAATATTTATAATATTATTTTAAACTCTAAATTAACTAATTTACCCTTAACCGTAGGTAATAAAAATTAATAATTTTACTATTCATTTTTCCCAAAAAATAAAAGGGGAAAATTCACTAGATTTGGAATATCTGATTACAGATATAGAATCCCTTATTGAAAATTTGAAACACTTAATTGGATAAAATTAATTTAAAGTTAATATCGTCGATGAAAAGATAAAATGAGTATTTAAAGTAAAAAGGTTAAAAATATAAAAAATATTTTATATCCAAATTGAATATGAAATTGATTCCACTGATGTCAAAAATAATAAATTATAAAAATACAAACAATTATACACAAAAATAATAAATAATATAATCTAACTCTATTAATTATTTAGAAAAAAATTATGGTATCAATTAAAATGAAATATTTTATAATTATTCATAAAAATAATAAGGTTATTAAAAAAACTAACAAAAATTAAACCAAAGTGAATTTTTATATTCAACGTCGAATGATAAATAATATTTATTAAAATATAATACATAAAATTGTCAAAAACATAAATTAAAACAAATTCACCATCAAGAGGTTGTAATAATGCCTCTAGAAAAATATTGCCTTTTAATGGGTAATATACAATTCATTTTTATCATATGCTTATAAAATATCATGGATTAATTTTAGAGGCATTACATTGATATTGTGGTTAATACTATTCATTCCCATAGTTTTAATGGATAGTTTATAACATTCACTTATTTAATAAATCCTATACCATTTTAATATGGTGTTGTCTGTAATGCAAGTAACTGAATTTATTTAAAAATAAAATATATTATAATGTCATGGGGTGATAAAAAATGAATCATTCTATATTACTTATGAATTTGGATATACTTTACAGATTTATTGATGAAAAATTTATTCAAAGTCTATGGAAAATGATATATCAATCCACTCTTTATAATGGCTAAAAAAATTGATTTAAGCAAGGAGTAAGAGATATTTGAAAAGAAGAAAATATATTTAAGAAACATTCATGTTTCATAATATTTTATTATAACTAATATGGAGAATGAAATGTTCAAACATAATAAATAATAATAATGTTTGTTTGTATTTAATGTATAATGGAAAGTTATGGATTGTTCATCCCTTATGCTTCATTTGATAGTAATGAAAAAATATTTATTGAGACGGTTTCCTCCAGGTAAGGGGAAGATTGAATAAAAAGATGGGTTTTCTAAAGATATGTGTTTAATTAAGTTTTTCAAGAGTTGGTTTAATGTGTGAATGTTCCAAAGAGTGAATTATAGCTGGAATTAAACAAAATATTTTACCAAGGGATTGTTGTTGGTAGTAATAAAAAATAGGATATCCTATTCCATCCATGAGAATGATCTTGATGAAGAATGATCCAGTTGAACCACACATTGACAGATTAATAAGAAGCTAATTAAGAGTGTATTAATACCATGTTGTGTATTTTTGGATTGCATGTCAGATGCCTTACATGTGTAAATAGAGAGGCATTAAACTCTCACATGACTTGAAAAATTATTGGTTAGAGGGAGGCTTAAAATATTAAATAGGATTGTTATAATACTAATTGGAGGTGCGGATTCATATTATGTGACCCTCATCCCTTTGGATTTTAAATTTGGGATATTTTAGACATGGAAAATGTTGCTGAATTTAAATTTCATTCTTAAATTTTGAGTTGATCGATGATAAGTAATCTAATACTGCATATAAATTCAACACCATAATCATAAAAAAAATATGTTGGAAATTGGATTCACTTAAACACACTATGTGACATCAAAATTGATATAGAATAACTATATACAAATTTTGATTTCATGTGACCTAGAGGATCAACAAAAAATTAAAATTGGCTGACCACACCCAAATTAATTGACCACATATATTGATATTGAAAATGGATATAATTTTTTTTATCATCCATGCACTTCCCAACCAACCATTTTAGTAGAGAAGTATCAACAAAAAAGTACTATTAGAATAGATAGCATTCCCATAGAGTAACCAAACACAAAACATTATGATGATTAGCCAAGTGAATTACGAGGGACCTTCAACAAGTGACTGAGATAAAGCTACCATTTGTGTGTAGAGCAATCATAATATTTATTTTTTTACAATAAATCTGTGAATGTGATATATAATATAGTTCATGGTGTGGTTGAGGATACATTCAATATATTTGATGATAATCATAAAAAATATGTAAATTATGCAGTTTCACTTGATTACAAGAAAAGTTTAATATGAAAATCATTATATTTATATATGATTTTTGACTTTGAGCTAGATGATAATTAATGGTTGTTGGTGATGCATTAATGTACACTTTCACACCTGAATCAAGGAAATAGGGACTCTTTAAAAATAATTTCATTAAAAAATATATTCTTCTGTTATGTGAAAAATTTGTGAAGAATAAAAATCAACTAGTTCTTTAAAGAATTTAATAATAAAGAAATAATATTCATTATGGTTAATTAATGATCCATGTTTGATACATGTAATTTATAATTCTTGATGATTAAATTCACGATTCTCTATACTTATTTACAAACAATGTGAGAGAGTACAAATTATTATGACACACCTATTATATGTTTTTAATAATTAATATCATGAATAAATATAATGATTAATATAAGAATTTAATTGAAAATAATGATCCATAGTATCTAATGAATTGAATCCATCTAAAAAATAAGAAGATGAACCATGCCTCTCTAGTATTTGAATACAAATTTAATTGAAGAATTATTTTGTGTAATATAACATGAAATTATTTATAAAATAAATGTTTTTATATTTCCTGATTTATTGATATATTAAAAAGATAAAAAACATAATTTCAATGATCATGGGTTTTCCATAAAGTATGGAATCAATAAAATTGTTATTTGTGAGGATAAAATTTAGGATATTTTTTGTGAGAATATAAATGGAATATATTAGTGATGGCGATTTTTTTGATAAACTATGAACAATGTTGATGATTGAAACTGTATATAAGTGGGCCAAATATAATACAGTACTGAATAAAGAAAAATATTCTAATATTGGATTCCCTAAAAGAAAAACATTATGTATTGAAATATTATGAGAACCAAATCATTCAATATCGAAGAAGTTATTAATGGATAAAAAAACTCATTACAAGTGTTTTTGGAAGAAATTGATGAATTATACATGATCAAACATGAACCTATAACATCATGTATGAAGATAGTGTAGAATATATTTAATACATTCTAAAAGTAATGGAACATAGTGGATTCAATGTTAGGAAAATATGTTTAAGGAAGATATATCAAAACTAAAATAGAAAGCATTGGATTGTGTTTTGTTACAATAATTTTAGATCATTGTACAGAATCAATGTAAGGCGTCGTAACTAACAAGCTATGGATTAAGATATTTTGGATGAATAATGTAAACACTATGTGTTGAAATTATTATTCTATTATTTCATGTTCAGTGATGCATTGACTCATTATTATGTGCATTGAGAAATTTATCATGTTAGAGAGGATGACATAAATATAATTAATAAAAATTGATCATTGAATAACCCACCTTTCATTGGTCCATCTAGTCCCCGAAATCTATTTGAATATGTTTTATAGTTATTAGTTTATCTTCGTCCCATAAAAAACAACTAATCAAGTACTGAAAAGATCAATAATTGCCTCTCAAAATTTATTGGGCATAATGTACATTAACCGAAATAAGGATATCATTTGATGTGAACTCGAGATAGAAATGAATATAACATATTTACATCATTCTCATAATTTAATATTAAGTGAAATATATATTTTTTAAGGAATTTTAAAAATTAAACACATAGGGGGGATCTGCATTTATTCCATTAATGTGGAAAGAAGAGTGTGGGAAATTCTATTATGTGACATAATAATATTTTATATAGGGAAAATATTTCTATAGATGAAGGGAATAATTATTTAATGTAAAGATTAAAGATAATAAAATTTATGTGGAATGATATTAAATGAATAAAAAATTCACAATACAATGACAAGACATCAAGTTATATGAGAAATATGAAAACTTGTTCAAATATCCAAATATAATAATGAAAACAAATTTCCACACCCTTTTAAACCAAGAGATAAATGGAATTAAAAAATAAACACAACTGCTGGTGTGGATAATGAGATTGAGTTGTTAAATTGTAAACACATCATATACTATAGAATTAGAAGAATATTTTTTAATTTTGGTGGTAACAACTTATATATTTCAAAATAATTTATTAAGGTTAACATTCTACTGACTCATGGATAAATTATTGAATTAATTATAAAAAATATATATAGTTTTCAAGTCACATATGATGTCTACATATCCTCCATGATATATGGTTTTTTATTATGATTCTGAAAAATCATGTAATTTATCCTCTCATTGAATTTGATATGATATTTGGAATGGATAAAAATAGTTTATATAGATCACACATCAATTTATTGGGATAAGAAGACACATTTAATATTTGGAATGAGAAAATTAATTTTTATTACTATAATGATGTATACGAATTTCCAATTAAATCTACATCAATTATATAGGTTTTATTTACTATTTATTATTGTAATATATATAAAATTTTCATTGATAAACTCATCATTGAAAATAGTCCTTTTGTTTGAGAGACTATATGGGCACCCTATTTTCATACATTACTTTAACATCATCTTAATGATAAACAACACAAAAACACTAAACCATGAGGATTAAAAGGTTTAGTTTCATGGGAAAAAAGTTCCATACATAAATTTTAGAACTGAAAACATTAACATTTTTTTAATTTCTTCTTCTCCAGCTTCTTATTGGCCCTTGAATTCTATTTAGTGCACGTAATAACCTGAATATATACATAAAAAGTGAAGAGAAAAAATCCCAGTAAGATGATATTAACATGAGACAATAAAACTTGGGATGATCATAATCATTATCAATATAACAATGGCATAAAATCGTAATCATGATAGGAAGAATTAATAAGAGGATTAAAAAGTGTCCATGTAAAAATATGAAACCTTATGTCATAGTGGTTAACTAACAAACATATTTTTGAAAAAAATATAGCATAACGTTCACAAATATTTCATTTTAACTCATGAGACTGATCACATTTCAAATTTCATTAGAGCACTATTTAATTCTGGGTGCACCCATCACATCATAACATCAACATTTCACTATACAATTCTAGGTTCACCCGTCTCACCATAACATTAACATTATCAAGCATGATACATAGAATGTATATCAATTTTGGAAATAAATAACCCATGTAAAGGAATTAGATTCATTTCAGAAATCATACATTCATAAAATTTGGGTTACAAAATTAATGAGGGAATAACATACTTGATACAAGAACCATCAACCTTCAGTAAAAAGTAAAAGGAGTGTTTTTGAAAGAAGGGTTCTTGTGAAAAAATGCATGTTTTACATAAAATCCACTGGAAAATTTTTACATCAACATAAAGGTAAGGAAATATTTTTAGAGATTAATTTTATGGAATAACCATACTGAATATGTAGTGAAAGTGGGAAAACCTGAAGACAGAAAGTTAGGTTCACGAATTCCCCTTACCATGTAATCAGACACTTTCTTCACATTAATTTCTTGTATAATCACATTATATTCATTAATTAACACTTAAAGAACCGTTTTTACATGTAAATTATTCATTATAGTTTTATTAACTTCGTTTATGGGGTTTTTTATGAGTTATATAGTTTACATTCATTGTTCTGGAGTGCCCTTTTTGTTATTTTTCATGGACAGTTCACTCGTACACTTGAATGGAAGTTTGTATAGAACATGAATAAACATCCAGAACTTCAATTATGTGCTATTATTAATAGTACATGATTTTAAATGATATTATAATTAATTTAGTTATATCCCATGAGAATTAATCATTAGTTAAAATTTAATGATGACCGTTTAAGTCAATTTGGGCGGTTTTTGGATCACAACGAACATGTTTTGTTTTTTCATTTAGTATTATTTATAAAAAAAATCAAGAACATAGAAAGGTTTAAAAATATATATTAAAATAATTTTTCAATAATTTATTGGTTTTATTGATATCCATGATGGTGTTGATGGATAATGGAAGGGAATCGCCCACGATGTAGGTAAATTAACACATTACAGGAGAAAATATTACTGTTATTAACTAAGAGAGAGAGGGAGGTGTGTAATGAATAATATTCCATTGACATTATATCACACCATTATATTAATCACATTGGATTTATTATGACATTTATATATGAGATTTTGAGGATAATGGAATAAAAGAAATGAAATTTCAAAAGAAATTGAATGAAAAGAGAGAGAGGACTTACCTCTTGAATATATTATCCTTGAGAGACGCTTTTGGGTAATGTTTTTGGTATTTTTATGATTAAAAGGGATCATGGATGTGGGGGTGGTGATTGGGAAGAAATTTCAGAAGTGTTTGGAGTAGGCACAAGGCATTATAGGTGATAGATAATGAGGTTGTGAGGGGTGGTGTGTATATTGGAGGGAAGAGGGGTTTTCTCAATATTATAATCATTAATTTATTATTTCTCCAAAAGACAAGAAATAGTGTTGTTTACATGACTAAATATAATATAGAGGGAATGTGAGTTCAAACCAATGGTCATTTACATCATCCCAGACTCAAGCATGATGCAGATATTCATTTATTTAGCATATTTTGTAAATTATCAAATTTCACTATTCACCAGCAATTAAAGTATTTCAAAAAATCTCAAAAAATTCAACCAAACCATTTCTTGACATGTAGAATTAAAAAATGAGATCCATTTTATGATATTTTTTCTAAATATGAGTAATTTATTTTTCAATTAAAATCATAACTTACATGAAAAAAGAAAATTTAAAATTTAAAACTTCCTTTATAACACTTTGAAAATTTAATTAAGGTCTCATGAAAGTATCATATAATCGTAAGACACCAAAATAATTTTCAATGAATAAGTTTTCATTTAAATTATTAAATTAATCATTTAATATTTATGAATTACTAAAAATACCCACGCTATAATATAATTATATCATATTGTCACTTAAAATATGGATACATTTTATTTATACAATCATTGGTAAGGTTTCAATTCACTTGGCTGATTTACTACTCATAAGGGTCATATTACTATTCATAAGGGTAACATTAATATTTATATGGGTATGTTACTATTCAAAAAAAATTATTTTTGTCCTATCGGACTACAGAGGTCATACTAATCGCAACCATGTATGTCATATTTTTAAAATTGGAATCATAGAAGTCAAAAATTTACGTTTAAAGGTAAGATATAAATTAGTGGTTAATTTAATCATGACATGTAACTATGGTCCCTTATGTGATTTTATGTGATTATACTATATGATATTTCTATAATAATGGATAAATTGAATTGATATTAATTTGGGACATTGAATTCTTACCCCTTTTGAAAATTTCACCCTCGAAATTTGTTTTACATAAATAGGTAAAGGTACTTCTCCTTCATAACCTCCTCTACTTCCCAAGATGCTTCCTTGTACTTATGGTTCCTCAAGGAAACTTTTACAGGGTGATTTTTCTTATTGTGTAGAACCTTATCTCCCTAGTATATAATATTTACTAGCTACTCTTTATAATAGAGATCATCTTCTAGTGGTACCACCTCTGAGTTTAGTAAATGAGATTAATCTGGTAAGTACTTCCTTAGGATTTCTAAGTGAAACACATCTTTAACATGAGCCATATTTGGAGGATGTTCAATCTACTAGGACCTCGCTCATATGCAGTCAAGGATATCAAAGGTGACAATGTGCCTTGTTCATAGATTCCTTTCATTCCCAACTGCAAGACTCTCTTCCATGGAGATATCTGGAAGAAGACTTTATATCCAACATCGAACTCCAAGTCCCTTAGACAGTTATCATCATAGATCTTTTTCCAGCTCTGAGATGCTTTGATATGTAGTTTGATGGATTGAACCTTCTCAGACATTTCTTATACAAGATCACGTCCATGTATCTTTCCTTCTTCATCTTAATACCAACAGGTTGGTATTTTAAATCGCTTTCTATATTGAGCATCATATAGAGCCATCTAAATACTCAGGTAGAAGCTATTGTTGTATGAGAACTCAACAAATGGGATTTGATGATCCCATCCATCCTAGAATTCTAGTGTGAATGATCATAGAACGTATTCAAGCATCTGTATAGTTCATTGATATTTTCAATCAGTTTCGGGTTGATAGGCCATGATGAAATTCAAATTGCTACTCAAGGCATGTTGAAGACTCCTCTGGAATTTAGATGTGAATGTTGGATCCTGATTCTAGAAAATATAGAGTGGATCTCCATGTAGTCTCACTACATAATTCAAATATATATTATAGAAATTCGTTAAAGTAATAGATCTCCCTAAATAGTAATAACGTGAGTATTTTTGGTTATTTGGTCCACCAAAACCTAAATAAAATTATTTACATTTGATGTCATTGAAAGACCTCTGAAAAAATTCATGATGACATTCTCTCATTTCCATATGGGTATAGGAAATGGTTTCATCATCCCTTTGTATATTTCTCGTTCTACATTAACATGATGAAATATCAGTCACCATGATATATATTCCATAGTCTCATTCTTCATGTTGTGCCACTAGAAGTGTCCTCGGAGATCATGGTACATCTTGGTGCTACCATGATGGATATAGAAAGGTTATCTATGTGCACTTTCAAATATCTCCTTCAATATAATGGGGGATTAAGGCACACGAATCCACCTTCCAACCTGAATCACACCTTCATCGTCAATATAGAACTCTTGAAGCTTCCCTTCCTTACCTTCAATCACCTTCTTTTATAACTCCAAGTCATCCCTTTCTACCTCCTTAATCATCTCATGGATAGATGGTTGCTCAATAATTTGGGAAGGATATGATTTTTTCCATATCCTTATGATTTCCAAATCCATCCTTTTCATATCCCTAAAGAGAGGGTCCTTCCCAATCCGAAACATTGATAAAGAAGTGTGTTCTTTTAATATTAGAGCATCATCCACCTTGTTTACCTTCTCCAGATGAAAGTGAATATAGAAATCATAGTATTTGATTAGCTCTAACCATCTCCTTTGATGAATGTTGATATCATTTTGTCTAAATATATAATTTAGGATCTTGTGATCTGTATATATGTCACACTTCTCACCATAGAGGCAGTGTCTCTAGATATTAAATGAAAAAATTAGAGTTGATAACTCATGATCATGCATTGGGTATTTCTCCTCACAGAACAACAAATTTAATGAGGCACAGGCTATCACATTTTAATTTTTTAGGAGTATAAAACCCAATCATATATCAAAGAACATTCTCCACATTTTCGTAATGTGAGTACAGGTGTAGTGATCAACCTTCTCTTTAGCTCACTGATTCTTTCTTCAAATTATTCTATCCAAACATACTTCACCCCTTTACCTGTTAACATAGTTAGCGGGCTCAAGAATAATAAAAAATTTCTCAAAAAATGGCAGTAGTACCCCACAAATCCAAGAAAACTATGGATTTTTTTTGACACTATAGGGTTTGCACCATTCCTTAATTTCCTTTTTTGAAGGGTCCACATAAATTATTTCACTTGTGATAACATGTCCCAAGGTGGGGGTTTTCATCCAAAAGTCGCAATTTTTGAACTCGACGTACAACTTCTAATTTCTCAATGTCTCCAAAAGAAGCCTTAGATATTCTATATATTCCTAAATTCACTTGGATTAGATGATAGTATAATCGATAAACACTAAAACAAATTTTCCTAGGTAATATATAAAGACTCTATTAATCAAATTCATGAAGATTTTATGTGAATTAGTATGTCCAAATGGAATAACTAGAAACTTGTAGTGCCCATAACTTATAAAGAAGGCTGTATTCTGTATATCTTACTTCTTCGCCTTAAGATGATGATATCCATAATGGAGATCCAACTTTGATATGTTCTGATATCCTCTCAACTGATCAAACAATTAGTCAATCCTCAAAATATGATATTTGGTCTTTACATTGATCTCGTTGTGTTCTTGCTAATCAATACACAACGACATTGATCCATCTGTCTTATTCACAAAGAGAACTGGCTCATTCAATGGTCATGCACTAGGTCATATGAACTCATTATCCAAATTTTATTGTTTCTACTTATTTAACTACTTCGGTTTGATAGGATCATTCCTATAGGGACACTTTGAGATAAGAGTATCCATGGGTATGATTTCTATTTAGAACTCTACCTCACGATCTGGGGGATGTCTGGGTCAATCTTCAATAAATACAACCATGTATTCTATAATGATGGTCATTTCCTCTAGGTTGATAATTTCCATTGACTCATTAATTTGACAATGGTATGCTTCTTCATAGGGAATCAACACCCATGACATTGAAGGATTTTTAAAAGGATATTCAAGATCTTTATTTTATTTGTAGAAGATCATGGTATGGTTTGGAATATGAAATGATATTTAATTTTCAAAATATATTATGTGTTCTCTATATAAAAAGATCCAGTCTATTCCCAATATAGCATCGAATTTGAACATTGAAAGTATTATGAGATTTGATTGAATAATATTCCCACTTACACCAACAGAAGAATATTCCAACACATGGGTTGCGAGTTTTACACCATTAAGAGTTTTGATGGATATCACTACTTAAAGGATTCAGGGCTTCGATTCAATAGTTCTAGAAAACTTCTAATATAAAAAGGAAAGTGCAGAACTAGAATAAAATAATACTTTTACCATTCTTCAGTGAATATGAAGTATACCATGTATGAATTAATATTCATCCACTACTTCCACAGTAGTGATGAAATATTCCTACCCACAATATAGTCATTTTGGTGGATGATGACACTGATTACCCTCAAGGACTCACGGTTTAGTGCACAGTATTTCATAGTTTAGAAACTCCATACAATTGTAGAATTGGACTATGGTTGGAGCTCTTCATTCCTCCAACACATTCTCCTTCCTTATCGTGTATTTTCAATACTCCAAGTCTTGGTATCCTTCTCACCCACACATGAATAATTTCCCCATCCCTTTGAGACAGTTTCCATGATATTTCATCTCAATTTTTTTACAAGTAGGTGGTTATATTTTCATTCCACCTTTCTCATTAGATCCTCTAGAATGAAACACCATATTTCATTTGTTGTCAACATAGACATGGTACCATTCACCAAAATCTATCTAAACATTTAAACCACATCAAAAAATATCTTCATAAATCCCAAAGACATGAATTTGAAGATCCTTTCAAAGGTGTTGTTTTATTTCACTAAAGAATCTATCAATTTTCATATTATTTTTGACAAAAAATCCCAAAGCATACCTTATAAGCCTTATGAAATTCTCTTTGTATGATGTGACAGATTCTCCATAATTTTTCATAATCTCTATGAATTATTTATACAAATTTATCTAAATATTTTATGGGAAATACATATTATGAATCATTATCTTAATGTATTCCCACTCAATCGCATCAATTTCTTCACTCATCTTGGGGTTTCAAGTCAAATCCCACCATTGGTCAGCCTCTCCATCAAGATGATAAATGGATAGAGTCACCATATCTATCTCAAAATAGTGACGCATATAAAATATCATATCCATTTATTTGACCCAAAATTCCACAGTAAGTGGATCGAATGATCCACTAATCATTTATGGTCAATGCCACATAAAACACCTGATAACCAGTAGCTCTCTCTTAGGTGAAAAAGTATGTTCAACATTATTTAGGTTACTATTCATAAACCGAGATTACTGGGTAATCATTTCACTAATTTTTGGAACTCCACCTTCCAAAGAATTAGGGATGTCATTTAGTAAATCACTACATTGTCCCTTGTATGGGTTATTATCCATGTTTCCACGTGTCCTTACAATTTTCTAAAATAGAAAAGGTTACAAGAAAAAATAAGAAAAAAAATGAATAAATAATTTATTCCTTTTTGAAATTATCACTAAAATAATATCTTTTGGGTTCCCTATGTTTAACAAATTTTCTTGTGTAATAACATATACTTAGTCTCAAACTAGTGTTTTCACTACAGTTCTCTAATCCTAATTCATAAATTAACTAAATCGTTCCTCTGATACCAACTATAGTGACCTAGGTTTTATTATATTACACTCACATCAATTTATTCATACGAAACATAAAAATATTACACCATGGGGATACCAAGGTTTAGTTTCTTGAGAAAATTAGGACCATACATAACTATTACAACATAAAACATAATGATTTATTTAATTTCTTCATCTCTAGCTTATTATTGTCCCTTGAGTTCTCGTTAGTATATGTAATCACCAGAGGATATAAATCAAAAAGGGGTGATATAAAATCCCAATAAAAGGATATGAACATGAGATAATACAACATAGGGTGAGAATATTCATTATCTTCATAACATAGTCATAGGATCATAATCATGATAGGAAGAGTTAATAAAAGACTTGAAAAGTGGGACTGGAAAAAAATGAAACCTTACTTTTTATTGGTTAACTACTAAAAATTTTTGTGAGAAAAGCTAGCTTCATGTTCCAAAAAAATTCAAATTAACTCTTCATATTCATCATAATACATAATGAATTGGATAAATGTATAATTATCTACACTCCTGTCACATCATAACATAAACATTGTGCAATATAATTCCAGGCGCACCCATCTCATCATAAAATTAACATTTTTATGCATGCGATAAATAATTTATATCAATCATATAAACAAATAAACCTTATATTGGACTTGGGTTCATTTTATAAATCATAAATTAATAAACATTGGGGTCCCAAATGAAATAGGGAATAACATACTTGATACAAGAACCATCAACCTTAGCTAAGAAGTGAAAGGTGGGGTTTTTAAAGAAGAGTTCTTTTGGGAAAAAATTATTTGACATAAAATATAGTGGAAAAATTTTATATCTCATAAATGGAATGATAATTTTGAAGAAATAATTTATAAGGAATAACAATACAAAAAATGGATTGAATGTGGGAAAACCTGAAAAATAAAAGTTGGGTTCGAAAATTCCCCTTATCATGTATCGGAACGCTTTATTCGGTTTAATGTCATGTATAATAACATTATATTCATTAAGTAAAACATAATGATAATTTTATACTTGAAATTGATTCATTATGGTTATATTATGTTCTTTTATGGGCGTTTGAATGATTTATAGAGTTTAAATACATTGTTAGGGAGTGTTCTTTTTCATATTTTTCTAGAACGGTTCACTTGTACACATGAATGGATGTTTCTGTAATACATGAATAAACATCCCTAAATTCTATTACATGTTATTTATTATATTCAAGGAGCTTAAATAATCTTATAATTAATTTTTTTTATATACCAAAAGGATGAATCATTAGTTACAATTTAATGATGATCATTTTAGGTTAATTTGGGCATTTTTTGGATCCCAACAAACATGTTTTGTTTTATCATTTATTATTATGTATAAAAGCTGATTCCAGAACATAAAAGTTATTAAAAAATAAATATTAAAAAAAAATTCAACCATTTAATGTTGATACTAAAATCATAGAAGTTGTTTAATGAAAATGGAATTGCATCGCCCATGATGTAGGTAAATTAACACATCATGAGTGACAATTTCTTTTTTATAAACAAAGAGAGAGAGGGAGGAGTAAAACGAATGAATTTAAAATAACTTGATATCATAAAATTATATAAATCATAACTGAGTTATCATGGAAGTTCGATAAGATAATGGGAGTCTAAGAGAAGTAAACCCATGAAATTCGAATGGAAATTAGAAGGGAAGAGAGAGAGGAATTACTACTTCAATATATCTTCCTTGAGAGTCTCTTTATGGTAAAGATTTTGGTTTTTTTATGAGATCAAGGGATTATGTACATGGGGTAGGATATTGGTAAAATATTTGAGCCAAATTTTGAGTAGTCAGAATGCTTTATATGTGTGATGAAATGAGGTTGTGAGGTGTGGTATTTATAGTGGAGGGGAGAGGGGTTTTCTCAATATTATAATCATTTACATATTATTCCTCTACAAGAAAAAAACAGTGATAATTAACTGACAATATATAATAAAAAGGGCATTTGAGTTTGAAACAATGTCCATTTACATCATCCATAACACAATAATGATGCATAAATTCATTTATTTATCATATTTTGAAAAATATCGAATTTCACTATTCACCAAAAATTCAATTATTTTAGAAAAATATGAATAATACACCCTATCCATTTTTTTAAATGTATAATTAAAAAATTAAGTCCATGTTATGAAAATAATTTTCTAAATATGATTAATTTAATATTTATTTAAAATCCAAATTTACATGAAAAATACAAATCTTATAATTAAAATTTCTTTTGTAACACTTTAAAAATTTAATTAATGTCTCAAGAAAGTATCATATAATCGTAAGACAACAAAATATATTGCTATGAATACATATTATGAAAATAATTTTTCATTTAAATTATTAAATTAATCCTTAAATATTCATTAATTACAAAAAATACCAACACTCTAATAAAATTATATCATATTGTCACTTATAAGAAGTATAAATTTTATTTATACTATCATTGGGAAGGTTTCTATTCAAATGGATGATTTACAATTTTCAATAGTTAAATTACTATTAATAAGGTTAAAATTACCATTTATATGGGTATATTACTATTCAACAAAAATTAAGTTCGTTCTATCGAACTCCAAACATCTTATAGATCGGAATCGTGAGTGTCATATTTTCGAAATTCAAATCACAAATGTTGAAAAATTTTGATTAGAGGTCACATAGAATTTAGTAGTTCATTTATACAGGATGTGTATTTTGGATTCCAAATGTGATTCTATGTTATTATACTATATGATATTACTATAAGCATAGAGAAATTTCATTGATAAAATTTTTTCTCAATACCGTATAGGTATGAATTTTAGGAAAAGATTCATAGCCTTCACTCGTATCCAGATATTGAGATTGGAATTGAACTCTTACATGGTGTTGTTACCATTCCAAAAAATCCTTATATAACAAGAAAAAAAAATTAATGAAGGGAATTGGAAATAATAGGATAATGTTATTAGTTGATTTATTAGAAAAGGTTGATGTCCATTGTGTGGAATTATTCATTTTCATAATATGAATGATAAGTCAATGTGTCTTTTCATTGATTTTTGAGATCATCCACTAATTGCATTCATGAAAAGGTTTATTTTGAACTATATTAATGAGATGTTTGATCAACTGTGTCGGGATCAATGCCTTTCAAGGATTGACCTATGATCTATGAATCAACAATTGAGGATAAAAATAAATGAATATCCGTGAAAAACATTCATATGAGTCTTAGAAACTATAAATTATAATGATTCTATTTAAAATTTACAATTCCCAAGCTATCCTCATGAAGATAATAAATATAGTAAATATATATCAACATGATAAATTTTCGTCGAAATTAATCGAAAATATTTTTATTCATGTTATTATCATGGAGGATATTTGTGATCATCTGAGATTTTTTTTTGATGAACGTGAGGAAGGAGAGACAGTACTAAACATTTATTAAATGTAAATTTCTACTATATAATGTATCATTATTAGGTCATGTAACCTTATGAAATGGAATATCAGTGTATTATTCAATAAAAATGTATTTAGTAAAATGTATGAGAATAACTATAGTGACTAAAATTCATACATTTCATGGGATATATGGATACTACTGACACTTTATTATAATTTTAATACTACCATCAAATCCTTTAACAATGACGATGTGGTAGGTAGACATGTTCCTTTGGATTGATGAATGAGATAAAAAATCAGTAAATTTAAGTAATGGCTGGTCAGTGAACAAATGATCACATTACATTATCATAGAGATTTGTTTGTGATCTATACTGACTCATAAAAGAATGAAAAAAATATTATCATATATAATGACATGGTATAATAAAATGACTCATGCGAATTGGTGTTTCATGAGTAGAATTACCCTACTCATGATTTAGAACATCAAATTGTAATATTTTCAATGATGATATTTATTAATTTTCATTATATGGAAAGGAACATATATACCTATTATAAAATTTAAAATTATATATTCAAAGAGAATATGTTGAATATACTCCAAATATGTTGTTTTTTACTAATTTTGGATTATGTCTACTAAATATATTAACATCCTTGGATGGATAATAATATGGATATAGCTTTGAGTCCTATGAACCATTCTACCTTATCAATGATTTGGTTTTAAATAGATCCCATAATATTTTGTTTACAAAGTACAAATATTAAAATCATATAAATAGAAGACATCCCAATATTTATCATATGATGGTTCCACTATATAATGATGTGAAGATTAATGGTGGAATAAAAGGAGGATCACAATTGTAAAATGAAGTTAAAGAAGGTTCCTGAGATAAGTAATGATTTTTATGAAATAAAAATGTATAAGATGAGTTTTTTTATACTTTAAATTCCATAATTTAATATATATCTATTATAAATTGATCATTTTTCAATAGTTTCAATTCATCCTTAAATAATAAATTCAAATATAAATTTTATAAAATATTTTTTGGTGGAAAAAATATAGAGTTATAGTAGTATGTAACTCTCTACAAAGTATTGCAGCATGTTTAGGTTGAGAGAAAAAAGTTAAAGGGGGTTTCACAAACATTACCAATACCTGAGTAAAATTGGTAAAACATAAAAATTGATTTCATCATGGGTATCAGTAAGACAGAAAAAGGAACAATGTTAGGTGGGTTGTTATATTTTTTCGTTAAAAATCATCACCTTTCATTTCAATCAGGGAAAATGAATCACATGATTAGATTTCATGGTTATATGTCAAGGATGTGGTTAGGTTTTAAAAAGTACCAAAGTAAATCAAATATTATTGAGATCCATGGTTTACCTTGATGTTCTTGTGATTTCATCCACATGAACTGAAGAAGGATTTTATATTTTGAATTGAATATCATCATTATAATGTTGGTTAGTCTGAAATGACCAGTTATATCTTAGTAAATATGTTGGGAGATTTCTAGGTGGACTCTAAATGAATTTGATATCAAAAAAATTCTTCGGATTATGTTCTACATAGTAATATCTATCCCTTGAGCATTTATATGGCTCCTTATGAGTCCATCTAGGTAACAGAGATGAAGAAAAACATGTTGGGATTACATTGGCACATGAATGATATTGTGAAATTATTTATCTGAGTAAATAATAGATATTATTAGATCCATTTCATAAAATATTAATGAATCCAGGAGTAAACAAAAAAATTATGATAACAATAATAATTGATATCTAGGGTTCAATTTCTATGATACATTATTTCGTCAAATATATATTGGTAAAAATGGTAAGTGATTTTTTATTTTGGGAAATTTGATCCCCAGATATATTATTTCCTATGAGATTCATAATACAATCATAAACCAGTATCGTACCTTAGATATTTCATTGAATTTACCCATTTTTATTGATGTGATCAATTCATATCATTTGATAATGTAAATATAAATTCCTTCATATTTATAAATCATAGTTTGCATAACACTAAAAATTTATATTTCTTATGATGATGAATATGTATTAATCTTAGATTTCATAGATAATTTGTTGTACAACAATACTACTCACTATGTAATGCTTTTTTAGTTGAATCTAAAATTTTGGGATTGGGTACAAAAGTTTGTGATGATGTAAAGGTATCATAAAATAGTTTTATTGGGATAATATAAATTAAATATTAAACTTATTATAATACATAGAATATAACACCATGTTATTTGAGAATATATTTATCTTTAATAACTAAACATTCTCTATTTAATTTGAACCATGTAACCCTAAAATTATTTGAATATTAATCTTAAATTATAATGTTAATAACATTATATGGAGTACTGTAAATAATATTTTCCAACTCCATTCAGAGACTCTACTATTCCAAAAGAACTATCATGAAATATTATTTATCTGAATTTAGATGACAGATATGTTTTACAAAAAAATTGAAATGTTAAAATTATATAAAATTATATAAAATGAATTCCTTGGTTATAAATTTCCATCAAATGAAAATGAAACAATTTAAATGTAAAAAAAGATTATTTTTTTGATAAACTTGTTTTCTGAATTAAATGTTATTTTATCATAATAAATTAAATTTATAAGAATAATTTATTTATTTTGAAACTTTCATATAATATAATTTATAAAAAAATAATATTTCATTTATTATTTTTTTTCCAGGAAATTAATTTTATTAAACTCAATTTTATTCTACATAAATCATTTCTGTGTGAAAATTTTTTATTTCATTCTATGTGCATATTTAGAAATGAAATTATTCCACCTATAAAAATTTAAAGTGTAAAGTTAATTACATATTTGTAATCAAAATATTAAAAAAAATTAATGAATTATCTTTTATTTTCTTATAATTAATAGTAACCATGATAAAACATTCTCCCAATGGTAAATAATAAAAGGGTTAACTAGGGGTCAAATGAAAGAGATAAGGGTTAAAATAATATAATAACATTCTGAATCATCTTGATTGAATTTTTTTGACCTACCCATATCGTATATTATAAACTCATTTATCTTTGTTACACTTATACATTAACATGAAATTATTATATTTCAATGTTTCACCTATTTAGAGTAGTGAAACCTACCTCACATATAAAATGTGACCTTATCTAATCAACTATTTTCCTAGATTGGGAAATATAGTTCAACCAATACCTTACAACATAATTTCCAAAAATCCATTTTCATTTTCTAGAGATTTTTGCAATTACATATTTCAAAAAAATTAAGGAAAAAGTTGTATTTAAAAGGAGTTTTCCTAATGAATAACAATATGACTTTATCGATATATATTGTGTATCATTCTTCCATAAATTCCTCAAGTTACTCTATATATCAATTTTAAAATGATTAAATGACAATAATTGAAATATTTAAATGGTGTTTGGCTAATGGTTCAACAATTATGTAACTCATTTTTTTCATATGTGAAGTGATAACATTGTCCATTTGTACGTGTGGACTACCACCTCCAAAAAGTGATGTTATGTTTTTTCTTTTCCTCCATTCATGGATGGTCACATGGATGTATTTAATTAGTATATATTGTATCTATAATATAATTAAAAATCTTTGAAGTTGAAATTTTATAGAAAATTATTTCATTCCAACCATTGAATTATTAAATCATCGCCCATATATACGTGAAAACTAACATATCCATGTCAGCATGTAATTTATTTTTCATAACCAATTTCATTATTAGTTATAACAATTTATATATTGAATAAATATTATAAAAATAATATGGTTCAAATTATATAGATGTTGTAACCAAGACAATCATGTATGTATAAGAATCATCATTTTAAAATAATAAAAGAAAACAGATATATTTTCACATGAATGGCGATTGAAATAAAAAAGTAATTATAGATGAATAATTTAAATGTATACCGAACTTTTATACAACAATATTTTTGACAACCTGACCCAATAAGGAAAAACCCATTATGATACCATTCTTGCCTCATATAGGTTAGTACATGGAGACCAACACTGAGTAGCCATATCCCACAAATGGGATACATTAACCAAATGTACCTATACAGATGCAAACATCTCCAAACCCAATCAATGACTAAATTTAAAAAAACTATACCCAATGAATGAAAACACCCATAATTCCACAACATAGTATGAAAGTAAATTACTAAAAGTGGAAAAGGGGCCGAACACAAGACCAACTAAAAATAATAAATAGTCTAAATTAAAACAACGGTGAGGACTACAATCATATGAATACTCCTAGAGAACATATCATTCTATTAGGCTCACGCTAAGATCTATATGTTGTGCATACTCCTAGGACACCATAAAAAGTGTTATAGTGTAATGTCCCAGAAATTCCGTATAATTGTTTTAATTATATGGAATTATTTTGAAACCACAAAATCTGACGGCATGTGATTCCGAGGCCCGGAGTGCCCGGAATGATCCGTCGAAGTCTGGTTAAGTTTTAATTAGCGTGATTAAATAGTTTTCCTAAAAATGTGTTATAAATATTAAATGGTAACTCATATCAAAAATCTGAGGGCACCATTGCATTAAGGATGGAGTTTTTATCCTAGGCGCGACTTAAGTTTAGTCGGTGTGGTCCTCCTGTGGGAAAACCCAAAAATGGAATAATCATAAATAAAATAATTAAATAAATTATATTATTTTTAAAATGATTATAACTCACAAATAGTAACCTGGATTAAAAACCCAAGACCACAGCTGAACTTGTGAGGGAATACTCTCTTTAGGAAGATACTAACATTGGTCAGCGCAAGGCACCAGGGAAATCTAGTTTTTGGCCGTAAATTATACAATTAAGTGACAATTATTTTATTGTAAAGCCCATATCATTTAAACGGTAAATTGGATTTATGATATGAGAGTACTGTTTGGTTCGTTGGGGTGTGTTTCACTTAGGTAGAGCCTAACCCCAACCGATGCATGTCGAGGGTGACTGTAAATAATTTTCCGATTTTTTCAGGTATGTTCAGTAAATGCGCGAGCGGCCTTTTCTAACAATTGAACTGATGCTTGGAATTAAAATATGAGGACACCATTGAACTCACAACACCGATATTCTCTTTAGAAGACCTTCACTTCAACCGCAATAGGTCTGGAGAATAATTTAGTCTTTGAAACATTTAATAGAATAAATAAAATAACATTATTATTTAATTATTATTCGATCCCTCCAACGGATGAGCAGTAAGGTGGGACCAGTGACGTTTCACACCAATAAATGGCATGACCTTTAAATTCTATGTAACCACACTGTTGGGGAAGTAGGAAGTTTCCTAATTAAGGGGTCTCCATTAATCCCATGAACATTGAACACCTTTCCCTTCTACAATTTATATGGATCTTGGGGAGAGGTGTTGGCACTGCTTTTCCAATAAATGAAGCGCTGACAAAGTGCAGTTAATCCAAACCCTTGGAGGATGTAATCGGTACCAACAGGTGGTGACGAGCAACACTGAAACCCCGAACCGGAGATCGATGAATGAGTGAATTCATTGGAGGCTAGTTGCAGGGGACGATGAAAACTGACCTGCTTACACAAATACGCACTCACCATCATTCTTCAGGTAGGGGTTTTTTTTTGTGTATTTTATTTTACACTTCCCCATTCGTGAATTTATACAATGAATGCGGGTCAACTGACTAACGGTTTGACCCATGATTCATTCATCATTGCGGGAGGATGCTACGGGGTATCTTGTAGGGTTTTTGTTTTGAATACCACCTTACATTTTCAAGACATTTTTTGTGATTCAAAATATATTAATTCATCTGATACAACTTTAAAGTGGAGGGTATGGGCCAAATGAACATGGCTCGACCTCTCCATAATTCTTTGTGGTTTTTGATGTGTTCTTTACGATGGAGGACAAAAGAGACAGGTACTGGTGATTGGTACCGGTGGGACTCGAGAGCGGCGGTTGACACCACGGTCGTCCGCGAAGACGGTGGCGGCGCAACCATGCCGCTAGAGAAGATACATTCCCCATCTGCCATGGCAGAAAAAGGGCGGCGACTAGCACTCCGTCCGGCCGCCAGAAGGGGATGGCAGTACACGTCCGTACCACTTGGCATGCAAGAGTCACTGCCTTATGTCGTGGCGGCGATAGGAGGGATATTGGATCACTGCCGGCCACCAGCGAACGTGCAACACACAACAACTCCATGAGGAGGAGGTGCGAGTCATCCGGCCAGCCACAGTGGGCCACCGCACCACCACAGGATCCCGCACCAGGGGTCATTGCACCGTAGGCCTTTGCACCGTGGGTTGCCCCCCAATTGGCCGCCACACCACCATAGGCCACCGAACCGCAGGCTGCCGCAACATGGACCGCTGCACCATGGGTTGAGCCGCTCTAGTGGGCCAGGTCGGACCTAGTGGGATGGGTCGGTTCGGGTCGATCTGACCAGGTCGAACTGGAACTGGACCAACTTCGACCCTTTTCGTTTATTCAGATATATCATGAGTTAAGTGCGTCCATTTGAAAAATCGTCTACTGTGCCAGAAATATTGGATCGAGACATTTCTTTTGGTATACCCCACTTGGGTTTTGGATACAGTTGGGGAATGGTCGGTTTTGATCGAACACGAATCCGATAGGGCCCTCGAAACTAAAAGGGTAATAACTTACAGACCAGGCATCTGATTGACACACTGACTATTGCATTGAAATCCCTATCACATGGATTCCCATTGAGATACTTCTTAGTGGGATGTCGTGGTTGTTGGATTATCGACCTCTGACTTGATTAGCGGACCCTCCCAGAATCATGTGAGCTTAGTGTGGGAAACTTGTAGTTGGTGGTAACATGGGAATGGGATCCTATGTGGGTATGTTCATTGGGATCCTTTTTGGGTCTGGGATCAATATTCTCACTTGGGTCCTATCAAGTAATACACATAGGACTACTCTAGGATCCTACGTGGGTCTACTATACTTGGATCCAATGTGATTCTGATGAAATAATTGGATCCTATGTGGGTTTGATGATTTAGGATCCTATGAGGGTTTGATGATTTAGAATCCTACGTGGGTCTGCCTCTTAACATAGTAATATGATTTAGTAGTTACATCTAATCATCTTTACTACCGTACCTATGTTATACCTAGTGTGGGATGAGTCCTTACCTTCGTGGTGATACCTTTGTGGTATTCTTCTGTGTGTCGTACCTATGTGGTACTTACCTTCATGGTGATACCTATTTGGTAATCTTCTGTATGGCATACCTGTGTGGTACATTCCCTCATGGTGATAAATTTGTGGTATTCTTATGTGTAGCATACCTTCGTGGTACTTTCCGTCATGGTGATACGTTGGTGGTATTCTTCTGTGTGGCATAACTGTGTAGTACTTACCTTCATGGTGATACCTTTGTTGTATTATTCTATGTTGTGTACATGTGTGGTACTTCCCTTCATGGTGATACCTTTGTGGTATTATTCTGTGTGGCATAGCTATGTGGTACTTTCCTACATGATGATAACTTTATGGTATTCTTATGTGTGGCGTATCTATGTGGTACTTTTCTGCATGGTGATACCTTTGTGGTATTCTTATATGTTGCGTACATGTGTGGTACATTCATTCGTGGTGATAACTTTGTGGTATTATTCTATGTGGCATACCTATGTGGTAATTTTATTCATGGTGATAGCTTTGTGGTATTTTTCTGTTTGGCGTACCTGTGTGGTACTTTCCTTCGTGGTGATAGCTTGGTGGTATTCTTCTATGTGGTGAACCTGTGTGGTACTTTCCTACGTGGTGATAACTTTGTGGAATTCTTCTGTGTAGCATTGCCTTTGGGGTACTTACCTTTTTGGTGTTACCTTTGTGGTATTATTACTTTCGTGGAACAGTTGAGCTTTGAGATAATGAGTTGGGCCTTGTGTTTCCTCATGAATGTGATGGTTATACTTCATAACTTAGGTATATGTATGGGCATATACCTAAGTAGGGTTGTTCGTAGTTTTCATGATTTGTGGTTCATCCTTTATGGGTTTTTTGAGACCTTCGAGGGTATCAGGGTCCCAACTGAGTATCGTTATGCTCACCCCTGCATGGGCTACGTCTGCACCTTGATGTGTTTGGTGAAGATGACTGACATTGCTAACTGAGGATGAGAGTACCCGGACAAGAGGTACCTCGGAGGTGGACATTAGACGAGGCGTACCGCATAGATGACTATTCGGGAGTTGTACCTACCCTTCTAGTCAGATCCTTGAAGACTGTTCACTTGAGCTGTTCCATTTACTTGTACTTCCCAGTTTACTAGTACTTTCAATTTTCTTTTACTTTCCAGTTGGGCTTGTATTTTGGCCCCTTTTTCATACTGTACGCACTCTTTTTTACTATACAGTTTACTTGTGATCTTATCTTGATGTGTTCTTGGTAGTGTGTGTATAGAGGTTATAAAGGCAATGCCTTCGCAGTTTTAGGGAATACGCCTTTTGGGGCTAATCGCCAGCCCCTGGACTAGGAAAGGCGGGCTTGGGGTAGTCACGGCATGGGCCCTGAGGGATGGGTCGTGAGAAATTGGTATCAGAGGAGTCAGTTCTACCACAGAACAATGGACTCTGAGCTTCTTTTTAAAAGAAATAGTGTTATGTGAAGTGAGTGTGGTTATCAATTTAGGGAATCTAGTGTTGCTGCGGTGACCGACGTATCCATACACCATGACCCTGAATTCTGATTTCCAACTCAGTGCGTGAAAGCACTAATCGCGTGTGTTTTGAAATGTTTTCTTTTCTATTTCTTCGAGTCATATCACCAGCTATAACTTAATGATTGTGGTGCACATGTTCCTTATCAGGATACCAATGTATAGATAGCCATCTCAGATTCACGAGATAGGACATTATGATGGCCCACTGAGCGACATGGATCTGGTGTAGGGCCCTCTTACTATGTTCTCACCTTTGGGTGGTGTACCAGCAACACCACCACTTGTTGGGAAGTAGTTACCACCAGCTGCACTGGCAAACGGTGCACACCGACTGAGCATGTTGCATGAGTTCCAGAAGTAGAGGCCTATGAGGTTTCGAGGAGAGACAGTTTCCCACACAACTGAGGGCTGGCTGGAAGCGGTTTCTAGAGTTTTCTGCCTAGTTGAAAAACCAGTAGAGCAGATGGTGATCTTAGCTACTAGTCTATTTCCGTGAGTGACCATGAGGATGGTATTCTTTGTGATGAGGCTTCGGTACGTGGACCATTACCTAAGAAATTACCTTTGGGTAGTGTGTCTGTTATATCCTTTCCCATTGGTCAGTAGTTACAACCAGTTGTGCCGGTAGTGGACACATATAGGCTAAGTGACTTATGTGTGATTCATCATCAGATACCCCACGGGTTACAAGGTGAGCCTGACTCATAGGTAGTTGAGTACTAGCTTGAGGAGGTTGCTGATAGTTCTCTAGAGCTTCTACAGCTGCGGCAGGATGACATGTCGGTAGCTGATTATTCATTGAGACGTACCAATAATTCCTAGTAATCGATGAATATGATACGATCAGTTCTTCGGGGGTCGGAATTTTGAACACAGTTTGTTTAAGGACATCCGATCTTGCACTATTCTTCTATACATTCCTTCTTATGATGGAGTACAAGATAGTAAATTTGTGGTTTAATGTTCTTTGGTTGAGTAGATACAGCCAGTGAATGTTGGTAGTGGGAAAACAGGAAACTGGTGCCAGTCTTAGAGACTTGGGCGAGTAAAAATGTCTTGGGAAGAAGAAGTGTTAGAGACAGATAAATCTGCAGGGCTGTATATGGTGAAGCAGAGCTTGGGGACCTTCATGCGGTGGTGTACATTTTGACATGTTACATCCAACCCCCATTGTGTTCCCTAGCAGGCTCAGGGAGCTGGAGGACAGGGAAAGAGAGTAGCTAAATGTAAATCAAGGAGTGTGACCCAAGGGCTCTAGGAATGATTCATGGTACGGTTTGTGTCTACTACGAGTGGTCGTATCAACATACATAAATACCAACAATTCCTTCCTTCCACGAATCTTCTCCAAGACCTAAATATTCCCATTAAACCATTGAATTGACCCTCACATATGGAGATATGTTTGGGAGGAGACTCAATAATAACACTTACGCCGACAGTGTCTTCTAACCTTTGAGGCGAGAGTTTCGGTTGGAACCTCTTGGTGGCAGTGTCAAGGCCTTATGACTTTAGTTTGGATATGACTAGAAATCCACAATTCATACTCAGATTGATTGTATTAGCACTAGTGCAGAAAACGTTATTTACATCACCATTTTTTACGTCGATTATATATTACCGACATGATAATCTGTGAAACGTGGTTTTTTACGTCGGTTATAAAATAACAAACGTAACAAATGCGGTGAGTAGATTTTTAACGATGGTTATTTTAATAAATGATGTTAAAAATCGGTCGTGTTCAGTTTTTACGTCAGTTATCAAATAACCGACGTAAAAAACCAAAGCGCGGGGGGTTTTTTACGTCGGTTATTTGATAACCGACATAAAAAATAGATATCTATGAGTTTTTTACGTCGGTTATAAAATAACGGACGTAAAAAACAAAAGCTCGGCGGGTTTTTATGTCATTTATGTTATAACCGACGTAAAAAACTGTGATTTTTGATGTATTTTTTACGTCGGTTATTTTATAACAGACATAAAAAAAGCCGTATCTGATACATTTATAAAGTCGGTTATTATAATAACCGACGTTATAAATGTAAAAAAACAGTTTATAACGTCGGTTATTAAATAACCGACCTTATAAAAACATTTAAAAAATTAACAACCCCCGAGGATTGTCGTTTACGAATTTTTGTTCGACAGTCCGGCGGCTCGTCTCTCTCACACGATCAACCCTAATCGACTCGTCGATCTCGCTGCATTAAACTCGTTTTGCCTACAACGTTTATCATCTTTACTCTCCTCGAATCTATCATCTCAACTCGCAACACACAAGTAAGCCTTCAAAGAATTTATTTCATTCATTTTTTTTTCGGATAGTCTATATTTATGTTTTGTGATTTTTGTGTGCTTTTTTCGTTCGTTTTGTGTGCTTTCAAGTCATTCGATTTTTGCGTGCTTATTTTCCCGTATCTATCATCTCAACTCGTTTTGTGTGCTTTCAACTCGCAACACAAAAGGAATTCCAAAACCCCCATTTCATGAAAGCCTTCAACTGGAAACACTATATTTTTGTTTGAATTTTTTCATTCATTTTTCCTGCATCGTATATTTTTTGTGGGTCCCAAAATTTTTTTTGATGAATTTGGATATGTCTTTAATTTTATATATTCATTTTATCTTGAAATTGGGTGCTTTTAATGTGTGACTCCTAGGTTAATATTTGGGTGTATTTTATAACCTATGAAATTGATTCATTAATTTTGAAAGGGGAATCCAATTGTGGTTTTTTAATTCTTTGTTGTCATGTTGGCCTCAAAAGGGGGGTTTTGAATGGTTGTTATGTGTAAAACCTTGTCACACATCTTGAAGGTGTTTTATGAAAAAGTTTGTTTTTCATGTGTATTGTTTGTGACATTATTTGAGGTAAATTATTAAAATATGTGGGTGCTTTAATAAATGTGTATTGAGCTGAAATTTATATTTTGGATTTGTATTGGTATGATTTTTTTCTTGAATGGGGGTTTTGGAATGTCTTTTGTGTGAAAAACATGGTTGTTCCTCTTGGGATTGTTTTATGAAAACTGAAAATGATTTAGTGAGTTAAAAAATTGATAAAATGGTGTAAATTCAATATTTTGGCGATGTTATTCACCTAATAAGGGTTTTTAAAGGTAAAGAGGTGATTTAAGATGTCAATCATTTTCAGAATGTTTTATAAATTGAGGAATTGTTTTATTAAATTGTGATGTTGGGTGAAACATGTTTGTGGACTATTTTGTGTGACTTTTTTGATAAAATAAATTATGATATTAGTTATCGAGAAACCTATGATCATTTGAATAGTTGAATATCAATGATTATTTTTAATTATCATAAGATCATTTAAGTAGCCATATTTAATAATATTTAATTCCATCTATTTCATGGTGAAGTATATATTAAATGCATGAGTTTTCTATTTTTCACCATCCCTAGTTTTATATGAAAACCATTGTTTGGGGGGTTGTCCGGGGGTGGGGGTTGTCCAGAGGGTTGGGGGGTATCCAGGGGGTGTCCAAGGGGGTGGGTGGGTGTGGGGGGCTGTCTAAGGGGGTTGAGTCCTATCTAGAGGGTTTTGGGGTTGTCCGGGGGGTGGGGGTTGTCCAGAGGGTTTGGGGGTGTCCAGGGGGGTGTCCAAGGGGGTCGGGGTCGGGGTGGTGTCCAGGAGGGGTGGGGTGCTGTCTGGAGGGGTGGGGTGTTGTCCAAGGGGTGGGGGGGATGTCCAAAGGGTTGGGGGTGTCCAGCGGGGTGTCCAAGGGGGTAGGGGTGGGGTGGTGTCCAGGAGGGGTGGGGGTGTTGTCTAGAGGGGTGGGGTCTGTTCAGGGGGTTGGTGGCTATCGAGAGGGTTGGGGGTGTCCTGGGGGGTGGGAGGGTGTGGGGGGGCTGTCCAAGGGGGTGGAGGCCTGTCCAGAGGGTTTTGGGGGTTTTCCAGGGAGTGGGGGGCTGTCTGGAGGGTTGGGGGGTGTCCAGGGGTGTTTGGATTTACATTGTGATTTTCTCCATATGAATTTTTATTTTAAATATGATTTGATTCTCAGGTTTACTCTATTCTCTCCAATTTTCTATAAACCATGTAGGCGCCATGGTTTTCTTTTATTCAATGGAATTTATAACTGTTATATCTAACTATGTTTTGTTTTAATAATAATATTCAAGCGTATATTTTTAAAAATGCATAGATTTGTTTTATATTTCAAAATTGTTTTACATTCAAATTATGATTTTTTTTCATATAAACTAATATTTTTCTTATCTTAAAAATATATATATTTTTGATATTTGTTATAGGTAATAATGAGTCGAAGTTGTATTATGGCACATCGAATGAGAAATGAATATGAGGAAGGTGTTGATGCCTTTTTGGAATTTCCTAAACGAAATATTCCAAGTAGTGACATTTTTTTCTGTCCATGCCTAAAATGTTTGAATATGAAGAAGTTAAAAAGTAGAGAGATAAAAGATCATCTGATATGTCATGGTTTTAATCCGAGTTACATCCCTTGGATTTGGCATGGTGAAACTGGACGAAATGTCACTGATGGTCATGATGATTCACAAGATGGTAACTCCGATGGAATTAAAGAAATGATTCGCGATATTGTAGCAGAAAAAATTGAGATAGAATCGACAATTGCACGTCTATATGTTGATGCTGAAAAACCATTTTATCCTAGTTGTACAAATTTTACGGTTTTTTTGGCGGTGTTAAGATTTATTAACCTGAAGGCGAAACATGGATGGAGTGATAAAAGTTTTACAGAGCTGCTACAAGAAAATACATGTCTGTCTGAATGACTGCATTATTTATAGGAAGGAATATGAGTTTTTGTCAGAGTGTCCTAAATGTGGGACATCACAGTATAAGGTGAAAGAAAAATCACAAGCTGATGTAGAGATTACAAATCTCCCTTCAAAGGTATTTTGGTATCTTCCTATAATTCATCCTTTCAAACGTTTATTTGCTAATTCACATGATGCAAAAAGGTTAAGATGGCATGCTGATGAGCGGGTATGTGATGGAAAAATACATCATCCAGCTGATTGTCCACAATGGAAGAAAATTGATGCGCAATATTCTACATTTGGAAATGAAATTAGAAATCTCGGACTAGGGTTGTGCACAGATGGAATGAATCCATACTGAACCCTCAGTAGCACACATAGTTCATGGCCTGTTGTATTGGTAATTTACAACCTCTCTCCTGAAGTTTGTATTAAGCGCAAATATGTCATGTTGAGTATAATGATCTATGGTCCAAAGCAACCCGGCAATGATATTTATGTTTACTTGTCACCGTTGATTGATGATTTGAAACTGTTATGGGCTGATGGTATTAGGGTGTATGATTCTTATAAAATGAAATATTTTCAACTGCATGCAGTGCTTCTGTTCACTATAAATGACTTCCCAGCGTATGGAAATTTGTCTGGATATAGTGTTAAAGGGCATAAAGCATGTCCAATTTGCGAACAACAGACATCATATTGTCAATTGCATCATGGGAGGAAAACAGTGTACATGGGTCATCAAAAGTTTTTGCCTATGGATCACCCTTATAGAAGACTAAAAAAGGCATTCAATGGCTCACAAGAATTTGATACTGCTCCAAAACCATTATCCCATGATCTATATTTTGAGAGGGTGAAAAACCTTGATGTGACATTGGGAAAGACACAGAAATCTGGAAATGATAGACATATTTGGAAGAAAAGGTCAATATTTTTTGAGCTACCATATTGGAGGTATCATGAAGTTAAACATAACATTGATTTCATGCATGTAGAGAATAATATCTGTGATTGTTTTATTGTAACATTTTTAGATATTAAAGGAAAGATAAAAGATGGGTTGAATGCAAGATTAGACTTACTATCAATGGGAATACGGTTGGAGTTAGCTCCCACTCCTAATGGAAGACGAACATATCTTCCCCCGGCTTGTCATACATTATCGAAGAGGGACAAAATTAGCTTCTGTCAGTGTCTTCATGATATCAATGTGCCTCAAGGTTATTCATCTAATGTAAAAAATTTTGTCTCATTGAAGGACTTGAAGTTGATAGGTATGAAATCACATGATTGTCACGTCATGATGCAACAAATTCTACCAGTTGCATTGCGTGGAATATTTCCCATTCGTGTCAGAGTGACTATAATGAAGTTGTGTTATTTTTTCAATTCAATTTTTAACAAGGCGATTGATGTGAATTATTTGTACATTTTGGAAAAGGATGCAATTTTTATACTTTGTCAATTGGAAATGTATTTTCCTCCAACTTTTTTTGATATAATGGTGCATTTAATGATTCATCTGGTTCGAGAAATAAATCTTTGTGGACCTGTATATCTTCGTTGGATGTATCCTTTTGAAAGGTATATGAAAATATTAAAGGGTTATGTTAAAAATCCATATCAACCTGAAGCCTCCATTATTGAAAAAAATATTTCTGAGGAGGTAGAAGAGTTTTGTACGAGCTACTTGGTTACGGCGCAACACATAGGATTGCCTCCGTCTCGTCATAAACGAGTTAATAATGAGGGAAAGGGGATTCATGGCTTGAAAGTCAAATTATTGTCAGATGAACAGATGAAGAAGTTAGAATCATACATCTTGAATAACATAGTTGATTCTCAACCGTATACCACATTGCATATTAATGAGTTGAAACAATGTCATCCAAAGAAGAAAGAAATGTGTATTTTTAATGAGCACAACAAAACTTTTTTGTCATGGATTAAAAAGACTTTTCTTGGTAGATCAGATGTATCAGAGACATTAAAATGGATAGTGGGTGGTCCATGTTTAAATGTGATAACATGGTCCGGTTATGACATTAATGGTTATACATCTCATACAAAAGCTCAGGACAACAGAAGTGCAGTTCAGAATAATGGTGTATTGGTGTTAGCAGGAGCGATGCATTTTTCGAGTAATAAGGACAAAAACACAATTTTTGTATCAAGTGCATATTATGGAGTGATTGAAGACATATGGGAGGTTGATTAATTTAAAATTAATGTTCCTATTTTTAACTCTAAATGGTTTATTGGTAAAAACAGTGTCAGACACGATGAATTTGGAATGACACTTGTTAATCTGAATAGATTGGAAGACACAACTGATTCTTTTATAATGGAAACACATGCAAAACAAATATTCTATGTAGTAGATCAATCAGATATGCAGTTGGATGTTGTTTTACAAGGGAAAAAACAATATGTTGGTGAGGATGAACTTGATGAAGATGCGGATTTATGTGAGATCTCTACATCCATGGAAATATTAACAGAACATAATAATGAGCATGTTGAAGACATATTTTGTGCCATAAGGAACGATCACGATGATGGAATTTGGGAAAAGAATCCATTTGTACATTCCTAAAATTACAGGTAACATATGTTTATTTCTTGTTTACATTTATTTTTTTCATAAATTTTAGATATTGTAAGTTCTTTATTTATTAAAACATGTTTTAAAACAAAATTAGTATAAGTTTCTGTTTGTTTTAAGTTTTTTTAGTTTACTTTATCATGTTTATAACCATTACATGAATTATATATCTATTATTTTTGTTCAGTGACAATTACGTTACCATGTTTACCATGTTTACCAGGTTTACCAGGTTTACCATCATGACCATATTTACCATATTTACCATCTTTACCATTGTTTAACATGCTTACCATATTACCAATGTTTACTATTACGTAACATAGTACACTTTTCTATTTTCTGATTATTAGTATTAAAATATTTGAATTTGTATATTTGTGAACTGATGTTTGTTTTTTTGATTTGAAGGATAATGAAAGATCATTCAGTTGATTAACCACATGATTTTGGAGATGAGAATATTGCTGGTCATACCTCTGGGGATGAACATTCACATGCTCCTATTAGGACAAAGAGTTCAAAGGTTGGTAAATGTGGGTGCACATGTTTACCAAAATTATCACTGGCCCATACGCAGGATCAGAGGATAGTCGTTGAGTTTGATGATGATGATATTCCTAGAGGTCCGAATGCAAAATATTTTAAGAGTTTTGTAGTAACTCGGGCTAAGAGCCAAGTAAGCATTCTGTATGATGATTGGAGAAGTGTGTATAAAGTGATAATCTCTCAATTGTGGGAGACGATTTTGGTAAGATCTTTTGTCATTGTTTGAATTTTATTTTAATGTTTCTAGTATATATAATATGTTTAATCTATTCTTTATCAGATGACATTTGATATTCCTGACACTGGAGGAGTCAGGAAGAAATGCTTATCATTGGAAGCTAGGAGATGGAGGGATTTCAAATCAACCCTCTCATCTGATTTCATTTATGGTCATAGGAGTCATGAAAATTCATGTCGTATATATCCTTTTATAGATGAAGACACATGGAGACAGTTTTTTAAAAGTAGAAGAAAAGAGTCATTTCTGGTAAGGGAAATGTAAACTTTTATAAACATTCTTATATAAATGTTTTTATTAATGTTTTGTTAATGATTTATTATTCTTAAATTACTGCAAACAAGGAAAGCTCATCAGGAGATCCAATCTAAAAATGTATACCCTCATAGTTTATCACAGGGAGGGTATGCATTATTGGAAGAACAAATGATGGTGGAAAAATTTCAACAATTAAGAGCTGATTCTTCAAGCTCTAGAGAGGTGGCCCCTCCATCCCCTCCATCTAGACATGAAAAATGGAAGAGAGATTAGAAGGGAAAAAGGGCAATATCTTTCGGAAGAATAGAGAATTGTAGCTGAGAGGACTGTAAGATATCTATTTTATTTATTTATGTTAACTATTTTCTTCATATAATTTCAATCATTACAGAAATGTTCAATTAATTAATACAGGACTCTCTTGAGGAGCAGAGTTCATTGGGGACATTTACGGCTACTGGGAGGGAAGATATTTTATCTGCAGCATTGGGAAGGCCCAAACATCCCGGTCGTGTAAGAGGATATCCGGTATGTGTATCTGTAAGAAAAGTGTTTCCACGTTCTTCAACTTCTAACGTTGAGGAGGTTTATAAAAAAATAGAATCCTTGGAGGCTGAAGTTCAAAATATTAATGCGACGATTGAGGACAAGATTAGAGCGTAGGTGCAGTCTATGTTTGCAGAAATGCAAAGACAGTTTCAGACTGCAGCTCCCACTCCTCCACCTCCCCCTGCAGACCCCATTATTTATCCTCCACCTCTACCAGTAGCTTCCACTCCCCACCTCAGCCTGTGGACCCCATTTTTTGTCCTACTCCTCCGTCGCAGCTTCCTACTTTTTGAGAGTTGTATGTTGATGGTTCTCAACATCATATAGTAGCATATGGGTTGGTATATTGTATATAAGATACAGTTCATCATCAACAATTAGAGGTAGAGAATCATAGGATCACTGTACAGGATATTATAGATAGATCATCTAGGGTACCAATACCTAAAGATGAGGTGGCGATAGTTGGACAGAGTATCGGCCATTTTTTAATTTGGCCATCCAGACTTCTTTGACTCATTACCATAGAGGTATGAATGTTATAACTTTTATTTTGTTTTTTTATTATAGTTGTTTTATCATTTTTCAATTTATTTTTACAGGAATACTTCAAAGGTAAAGAAATATTGTATAGACAATAACAAAGAAAAATGGATATGAAATCAGATACAGAATCTTGTAGTCTTGACAGATTGTCGTTATATTAAAATTTGTTGGTGGCTTATTATGAGTTTCCAATGGAAGCTCATGTTTGTGGACGTGAAATAAGTGTTGGGATTATGAAAACTGATATCATGGAGCTTGTTACTGGAGATAAGTTGGGCATCAACGTGGTGAAATTTTTTTGAATGTAAGTTTTAACACATTTTCCCTATGATATATTTATTAAAAATGTATACTTATGTATGTTCTGTATTAGGTATATTTATAAAATTTTTTAGAGGAATGAGCTGAAAGATGTATATTGATTCATGGCCCTGTAATTGATTTCCCTTGAAGCATGTGCATTGAATGAGGAACAAGGAATGGTTTATATTTCTGAAAGACTTGAAAAGAATATAGTCACAAAATGTTGGATGATGCCTTTTTTTGAGAGGTATGAAACAGATTCCTCTGAAAGAGTTAATTATCTTTTAACATAAAAAACCACTAACGTTAAATTTCCTTTTATTAGTGATCATTGGATGTTAGGGGTTTTTTCCCAAGGGAGAAATCACTTTATTGGATATGCTCTGTCCAAGGTGATGTGTGGGACATTTTTAAGAATATATTGAAAAGGTAAGTTTAAATTCCTCAATATTTTTATATATTATAATGAATTTTAAATTTACCCCATTCGTATTATTTTGTAATAGTGTGTGGGCCTACTTTCGAAAAAACACAAAGAAAAGGAGTGAAAAGATCATATATGTAAATGCGAAGGTAAATATCCATTTATAATTTGTAATTTTTGATTTATTACATAAAAATAATATATCGAATTTAGACTCATTCAAACAGAATTTTCATGAACAACAAGGCGTCATCGAATGCGGATATTATATGTTAAGATTTGTGTATTAAATAATAACAACTGGGACAGTTGTGAATTTTGACTTGGTACGATTTCCTCTAAATCTTTGCCATAATATTTCAATTTGATTTATTCATTATAAACTTTAACTAATTTCCTTTTCATTTGTATCTTTTTGATGACCCTCAACCATATATTGCTGAAGACATCAAACACTTACAAGTGGAGTGGTCAAATCATTTTACAGGTTTGATTGAATTTTAGTTGTTTGTAATGTAAAATGTAATTTTGAATATTTTCATTGTAATTGAGTATTTGGTAGTTGTTTCGGTTGGATTTAGTTTTTTTTTGAAGTTGAAAGTGTAAGTTTTGAATGTTATATATGTGAATGTTTAATTTTTCTCTACTTCTTGTTTTGGTCTACTTATGATGGTTTTTCTGGTATGGATTTTGGTCTGTGGGGGAGGGGTTCCAAGGGAATGGGGGTGTGTTAAGTGGGGTTGGGGGGGTGTCCAGGGGTCTAGGAGGGCTGTCTGGTGGAGTGGGGGGGGCAGTACAGGGGGTGGGAGGGTTGTCCAGGGATGTGGGAGGGCGGTCCAGGGGTTTGGGAGTGATGTACAGGGGATTGGGGTATACATGAGGGTGGGGGGGTTGTCCAGGGGTGGTTGGGGATGTCCAAGGGTGTGGTGGGGGTTGTCAAGCGGGGTGAGGGGGTGAGGGGGTGCTGTTCAGGAGGGTGGGGGCGTCGAGGGGTGTTTGGGCTGTCTAGGGGGTTGGGGGCAGTCCAAGGGTGTGGTGGGGGCTCCAATGGGGTGGGGGAGGGCTGTCCATGGGGTTAATATGAGGGTGGGGGCTCCAATGGGGTGGGGGAGGGCTGTCCAGGGGGTATACATGATGGTGGGGGCTCTAATGGGGTGGGGGAGGGCTTCACATGTGGTATAGATGAGGGTGGGGGATGTCTAGTGGGGAAAGTTTTATATGTTATCAATGTAAATGCTTAAATTTGATATCCTTCTGTTTTTGTGGTACGATTTCTTGATTTGTTTTCGGGTTGATTCTGGGGGAGAGCAGATGACTGCATTCAATTTTTTTTAAAAAAAAAATTGGCTTCCACGTCGGTTATTTTATAACTGATGTGATAACGAAAACAGGAAGGGTTTATCACGTTGGTTATTTAATAACCGAGATGATAAAAATCCTGGGAGAAGGATTATCACGTCAGTTATTTAATAACCGACGTGATAGAAGCCATGGGAAAGGGTTTATAACATCTGTTATTTAATAACCGACGTGATAAAAGGACTAGTAAATGGTTTATCATGTCGGTTATTAAATAACTGACGTGAAACACGGGTGGGGGGCTAGGTCTATAACGTCGGTTATTAGAAAACCGTTGTGATAAACCCCCCTCCCCCCGGTTTATCACGGCGGTTATATAATAACCGACGTGAAAAACCCCCTCGGACAGGTTTTTCACGTCGATTATTAAATAACCGACGTGAAACACGGGGGGGGGGGGGGTGGGTTTATAACGTCGTTTATTATATAACCGACGTGATAAACCCCCCTCCCCCCGGTTTATCACGACAGTTATATAATAACCAACGTGAAAAACCCCCCCACGGACTGGTTTATTACGTTGGTTATTAAATAAATGATGTGAACCACATGGGGGTTGGGATTATAATGTAGGTTATTATATAACGGACGTGATAAACGATTTCACAGTCCTTTTATCACATCAGTTATTTAATAACCGACGTGATAAACATCGCGATTTTATGTTTTTGATGTCGGTTATTAAATAACCGACGTAAAAAAAGTTATTTATAACTTCACCCATATTAATGTCGGCTAGAAAATGACGTAAAAAATTAAAAATAACCGACGTAAAAAACGTTTTCTGCACTAGTGTAGGAAAAAAGGTTGTGGTTTATCTAAAACGTTGGGATGAGGTTTTCCTTAGTCAGTGAAAAAGGATACCCAAGCATAACAAGACAAACTCATGCATAGGAGGGTACATCCAATCACTTTTGAGTCGGTTAACCCTACCCTCATGGCAGTTGGAGTTTTGAGTTTTCAGTTCCCAATGGGAGTGGCTAGAGTTCCTCCAAGACTATGACTTTGAGGTAACCTATACTCGTAGGAAGGGGAATGTGGTAGCAGATGCACTCAGTAGGAGGTCTGTCCTGCAGCTGCTGAGTGAGACGATAGAGCAGCTAGCCGTTTACGGATATCCTACATGGATCGAGATGGAGAAGCTTATCTTCAGTCTCTAACTGTCACTCCCCCACTTCTTCGTTGAGTCAGGGAGGCACAGCATGGGGACACTGACTGCGAGGCTCGACGTGTTCATATAACCTTAGGGAAGCCACTTGATGGATTTTCTGAAGGTGTGGAGCACAGTGTCCTCTTTAGAGGATATATCATGGTACTAGTAGCGCTACAGGACGAGGTGTTGAGCGAGTCCCATATGCCCCCTTCGAAGGTACATCCTGGTGTGGTGAAGATGTATTAGGACCTTCGACGTCAGTACTGATGGCCCAGGATTAAGGAAGCAATGGAAGAGTTTGTATCAGGATGTCTCACTTGTCATCTAGTGAAGACTTCCCATAGTTGGAATAAGTATTATGACGATAAGATACAAAAACCCAAGGAGTTCTAGGAGGGGGACCACATATTCTTGCGAGTCTTTCACGACAGGGACTACGAAGATTTGGTCAAGGCGGGAAGTTTTCACATAGCTTTTTTTGGTCCTTTTCTGATACTTCAGAGGATAGGTGAGGTAGCATACAGCTTGGCACTTCCACTGCAGTTGGAGAGGGTGCACAACGTCTTCCACATATCCTAGCTGAGGAGTTACGTGCACAACCCACCACACATTATCGACCATGGAGAGCTGGACTTCGATGATGAGGTGATGTTTACAGAGGTTTCAGTAGAGATTGAGGATCGATAGTAGTAGGTCCTTCGTGGGATGTCAATACCTATGGTGTCCTTTTTATGGTAACACGAGAACCTCTAGAAGAGCACATGGGAGTGGGAGGTTCATATTCGTTCGCAGTACCCTCTTTTGGTTATTTTTCCTTTGATGTGGCTTTCGAGGATGAGAATATATTAGGGGGAAATATTATAATGTCCTATAAATTCTGTATATATATTTTAAATTATATGTAATTATTTCGAGACCACAAAATCTAACAGCATACGATTCCGAGGCCCAGAGTGCCCGGATTGATCCGTCGATGTCTGGTAAAGTTTTAATAAGCGTGCGTAAGTATTTTTCCTGAAAAAGTAGAATAATTATTCAACAGTAACTCTGATTAGAAATCTGAGGGCATAGTTGCATTTAGGATGGCAGGTTTACCCTAAGCGCGACTTCAGTTTAGTCGGTGTGGGCCTCCTGTGAGAAAACCGAAAAATGGTATAATCGTAAATAAAATAATAAAATAAATTATTTTATTTTCAAATGCTTATATCATACAAAACTTAAATCGGATTAAAAATCTGAGACCACTACTGAACTCATGAGGGTATACTCTCTTTAAGAAGATACTAAAATTGGTCGGCATGGGCCACGACTGAATGTTTGTTTTTTTCCGTAAATAAAATAATTAAGTGATAATTATTTTATTGTAAAATCCATAACTTTTAAACGGTAACTCAGATTGGAGATATGAGAGTACCGTTAGGTTTTTAGGGGATTTTTTCATTGCAGATATTAACCTCGACCAGCGTGGGTTGAGGGTGACTATAAATAATTTTCTGAATTTTTTTTCGGGTACCTTCAGTAAATGCATATGCAGCATTTTGTAACTTCTGAACCGGTGCTCGGAATTTAAATATAAGGACACCATTGAACTTACAGCGTTGATATTCGCTTAAGGATCCCTTTACATCGACAAAAGTAGGTCTGGGGAAATAGATAGTTTTTTGAACTTTTAATAGAATAAATAAAATAACATTATTATTTTATTTTTATACTATTCCTCCAATGGACGAGCAGTAACGTGGGACCCGTGACCTGTCAAGACAATAAATGGATTCACGTTTCAATTCTAAGTAATCACACTGTTGGGGAATTAGTAAGGTTATTAATTAATGGGTCTCCATTAATCCCACGAACATTGAACACCCTTTACCTCTCATATTTATATGGAGCGTGGGGAGAGGTGTCGGCACTGCTTCACTAAGAAATGAAGTGCTGAAAAAGTGTAGTGACGCCATACCATTGGAGGTCGGAGTTAGTACACGTGGGAGGTGATGAGTGACACTGAAACCCTAAACTGGAGATCGATGAATGAGTGACGTCGTTGGAGGCTAGTTACGGGGGATGATGAACACTGACCTCCTTCCACAAACGTGCGCTCACCATCATTATGGAGGTAGGGGTTATTTCATTTGTGCATTTTTTATTTTCCTCTTCCCTATTCATGAATTTATATGATGAATATGGGTCAACCAAAAAACGGGTTGACCCATGATTCATTCGTCTTTGTAGGAGGATGTTGAGGGGTATCTTGTAGGGTTTGTTGTTTTGAATACACCCTTACCTATTCTTGACGTTCTTCATGATTCAAGAAATAATAAGCTGCTTTCTACCGCTCTAACGTGGAGGGTATGGGCCAAAACTCTCCACAATCCTTTGTGGTTATTGATGTGTTCTTCGCAATGGAGGAGGACGGTGACTGGTGTTGGCGATTGGCACTGTTGGGACTCGAGAGTGGTGTTCAGCACCATGAATGGCTACAAAGGCAGAGGCTGCGCAACCGCGCCATCAAAGAAGAGACGCGACCCATCGGCTGCGGCGGAGCAAGGGTAGTGGCCGATACTCCGAGTGGCCGCATGTAGGGGATGGAAGCACGTGTCCGCACCTCCCGACATGCCGAAGCGGTATCCTTGTGTCGTGACAATGAGATGAGGGCAGCCATCTCGCTACCGACCACCAGCAAAGGCGCGTTGTGCGACCGCGCCATGCGGAGGAGGGTGTTAGTCTCATAGCCAGCCCCGGCGGGCGCCACACCACCGCGGGCCGCGGCACCTCCATGGGTCGGGCCACACTAGCAGGTCGGACCAGACCCAGTGGGCGGGTTTGGACTCAGGGACGGACCCAGGTCGGGCCAGATCAACCCGAATAGGGTCGGGTCGGCCCTCGACCGGGTCGGACCGGACCCAGACCAACTTTGACCCTTTTCGTTCTTTCGGCCATATCTAGAGCTACGGGTGTCCATTTGACGAACCATATGCGGTTCCATAATCCTTGGCTTGGGACGGTCCTTTTTTTATACCCCACATGGGTTTTGGATAAATTTAGGGTTTGGATGGGTTGGATCACACACGAATAGAACTGGTCCCTTGGGACTAAAAGTCCAATAACTTATAGACTAGGGATTCGATGCTTACACCATCTATTGCATTGAGTCCCCTATCATGTGGCGGTACATTGAGATACTTTTCTATGGGACTTCGTGGAAGTTGGAGTATCGACATGTGGCTTGAGAAGCGGACCCTCCCAGAATCATGTGAGCTTAGTGTGGGAACCATGAAGCTGGCTGTAACATGAGAAAGGGATCCTATGTGGTTATGTGCTTTGGGATCCTTTATGGGTCGGTGTTTGAGATACTCACTTGGATCCACTCTAGGAATCCATGTGGGGCAACTCTAGGATCCTACGTGGGTCGGTTGTACTAGGATCCTATGTGGGTCTGATGATATACTAGGATCCTATGTTGTTCTGATGATTTAGGATCCTATGTGGGTCTGATGATGTAGGATCCTACATGGGTCTACCTCTTAACATAGTAAAAAGATTTAGTAGTTACATCTAATCATATTTACTACCATAACTATGTTATACCTAGTGTGAGGTGAGTCCTTACCTTCATGTTGATACCGTTGTGGTATTCTTCTGTGTTGGGTACCGGTGTGGTACTTACCGTCCTGGTGATTCCTTTTTGGAATTATTCTATGTGGTGTACATGTGTGGTACTTTCTTTCGTGGTGATACCTTGGTGGTATTCTTCTATGTGGCATACCTATGCGGTACCTTCCTACATGGTGATACCTTGGTGGTATTCTTATGTGTGGCATAACTATGTGATACTTACCTTCGTGGTGATACCTTTGTGGTATTCTTCAGTGTTTCATACCTGTGTGGTACTTTCCTTCATGGTAATACCTTTGTGGTATTATTTTTTGCGGTGTACATGTGTGGTACTTTCATTCATGGTGATACCTCTATTGTATTCTTCTATGTTGAGTACCTTTGTGATACTTTTCCTTATGGTTATTCATTGGTGGTATTCTTCTGTGTGGTGTACCTATGTGGTACTTTCCTTCATGGTGATACCCTTGTGATATTCTTCTATGTGTCATACCATTGTTGTACTTTTTTTCATGGTGATACCTTTGTGGTATTCTTCTGTGTGGTGTACCTGGGTGGTACATTCCTTCGCGGTGATACCTTGGTGGTATTCTTCTGTGTAGTGAACCTGTGTGGTACTTTTTTACATGGTGATACCTTTGTGGTATTCTTCTCTGTGGAATTAACATTGTGGTACATACCTTTGTGGTGGTACCTTTGTGGTATTCTTTTCATTGTGGGACAGTTGAGCTTTGAGCTCATGAGTAGGGCCTTGTGTTTCCACAAGAATGAGGTGGGTATACTTGAAAACTTAGGTATATGTATGTGCATATACCTAAGTAGGGGTTGTCAGTTGTTTTCATGCATTGTGGTTTATCCTTTGTGGGTTATGTGATACCTTCAAGGGTCTTGGGGTCCCCACTGAGTTTCGTTATACTCGCCCCTACATGGGCTACACCCGCACCATGATGTGTTTGGTGCAGACGACGGACAAAACTAACTGAGGACGTGAGTGAAAGGACTGGAGGTAGCTCGAAGGTGGGAATTAGATGAGGCATACCGCAGAGATGACATTTTGAGAGCTCTTCCTATCCTTTATGTATGATCTTTGGTGGCTGTTCACTGGAGTTTTTCAATTTACATATACTTACAAATTTTACTTGTACTTTCAGTTTTCTTGTACATTCTAATTGGGATTTAATTCTAGCCCCTTTTTCTTACTTTACACACTCTTTTTACTATACATTTTACTTGTGATCGTATCTTGTTGTGTGATTTCTTGTGTGTGTGTATAGGTTATAAAGGAAATGCCTTCCCAGTTTTGGGGAATACGCATTTTGGTGCTGTTCCCCAGCCCCTGGCCTATGGAAGGCGGGCTTGGGGTAGTCCCGACACGGGCCCTGAGGGACGGGTCATGACATAAAGTCTATATAAGACATGAAAAGTGTGGGAAGAACCCATGCAAGGGTCAGTATAAAAATTCCAATTAGGAAACCCCCCAAACACTAAAAACAATTCATGATTTATAGTTAGATAAATAAAAATATATAACAATCAATGTATAACATCAAAAAACCTAGATATACATAGATAGGGAACCACAATTGGGGTTTTCACAACCAATAGTCAATCAAATGATTTTTCTTATTGAAATGATCATAATGGGATAATCCACTCCACGAGACATTATAACGCCAATTTCAGTCATCCATGAGGTCAATATAATTGCTCATATCCCAAGAAAGTTTATTATTCCTACAAGACCCCAATATAGAGACAGTGGGTCACAGCCCGAACTGCTGGGGTACACTGTGATCCAAATATAGATCAACCTGATACTAAGGGGTTCTTATACCAATGATAAAAAAAAAACTACAGGTACAACCTACTAGATAGAGGATCAACTCCATGCTCAAGGATTTCATTCCATTTATAAAAACCCTGCATAAGATATGAAGATTATAGAGGCTCCCACTCATGTTTTATGGAGGGACACCACAAACTCTATCTATGACTCATCCTCCAGAGGGGATCACAATCCTATAGTTTGGATGTAAGGACGCACTATACCCTCGAGAGAATGTGCTAATATAACAAACATAACCAAGACAGATCCATACTAAAGAAAAAGGGGTCCAAAAATTTTATAGGGGTATATGTCATGTAATATGGGTCCAAAACATGTCCAGCTATCCTCAGGTATGCCCATGTTATAATCCCTCAAAGAAAATGTAATCCAAAAAAAAGGAATGTAGAAGTGACGCATGACGATTATAGGGTTCTCTTCACATGTCCATGCCCTTTGGGAATGATTGTGTAACATTGAAAATGTTTTTGTACCATCTCGTGTACACATAGCTATGTCCATGTCTGATTATATGGAATTTCTATGCTTATGTACTCCTTTCTATGATCAGGTAACTAATTATTTAAAAACTAATCCATCAGGGAGGGGTCAGGTAGTGTGTGATAATAATCTCTCAATGAAATCATACCAATGCAGCTAGGGTTTCTGACAAAGTGTGTAATCATAAAATACACTCTGTGTGTACACTGAAAATACACACCCTATGTATTAGGATTTTCTAAATCCTAATAGACCTTACTCGAAATCATCCCACAAGTCATCAAAGCCACAATCCTTGTTGAAACCTGTATATTATATATTGTTAAGCCTTTCCATTTCTGTAGGTTGGAATATAGATCCTTAATATCCTTGGAAGAATATATATTTAGTCTTTCATAATTATGTGTAAAAAAATCAAGCGGAACAAAACCGTGAATCCATCTAATCCACCTTTTACCATAAATCATCACTATTGATTCACAAAGTGAAGCCACTATCATGATTTTTTCTCGTATTATATATTTAGTGGCCTGAAGAATGGTCATGAAATGATCAGAAACCATATACGGGTCAAACTATTTTCCAATGTAAATTCCAACGATGATCAAATAATAAAATAGGGGATAAATCCACAGACTCTGATGTCACAACGATCCTCTATCCCATCTAGATCCATCATCGTTTTCTATGAATTATTTCCTCTAGTGGACTCTAGGTCTCAGGGGTTTAGCGTTAAACCCTAAGAAAAAATATTTTAGTATAGATTTATAGACAAAATTAGTATTTTTGTTATGTAATATAAAGTAAATATATTAATCAATTGATTTTATTTATTTAATTTATTCCGCACATGTGATAACATTTTTAAAAACACCACATTCCAAAAAGGATATGTCATGCTTGGGGTCAATCCAATTTTCTAAACTCAATGCTTTCCATGGATTTATGATCTATAAATTTTTTCAGGTGTAGCTCCACAAATTTAGGAAAACTACATGTAGATGTTATTAATATATTTAATATAATTAAAAAAATTATTATCTAAAAATTGGGCCTAAAATTCCGATATTGTCTTAGCTCCTAGTCTCAAAAAATACATATAATATTCAAAAATAATTAATGTTGAATAGGAGTCGTTAAATTGTCTCACCATAAGATTTTCATCCCTAAAAGTGAAAACCATCTCAAAAATATCATGTACTCAGATCCTATATGGATCTCACACTACCATCTGCTCTCTTGATACTTTCCAAACTTCCACTAGACACTCAATAGGTGAATCAATGATCCATGAAGTATCCTCTCATTATTTTCCATGATCTGCACTGGGTACATAGTAATGGTTGACCCATATTCAATGTCCATATCTCCCCAGTCAATAATTGGTGATGGGTTGTGCATGTATCTCCTCAAAAGTGACACATGGAAGATGTCATGTTCTCAATCCAACTACAATAGTTTATCTAATCCATATGAAGCCTCACCAACTCTAGATACTATATGTAAATAGTCATTTAATCCAGGAGAAATATATCAACCCAAGACCAAATTTCCATAATCTATGTCGATGTGAGACCCTTTGGAACAAATTTTACGCACCCTCAAAATCTATATGTCTCCATAATTGGTCCACAAAAGACTTCTGATAGCTTTATGGAGTCCTTATCCACTCTTGGATGATATGAACCTTCTATATAGTACCTCTCACCAACTCCTAGATTAAGAGTTCCAACTATATTTGAATAGATCAAAAAAGTGGTGAACTTTAGGGTCTCACATAAAATTCCTTGAAAAGTGCCATACAAATTGTGGAATTGTAGATGTTTTTGTACAAAAACTATATCAATGGAATGTGATTCTACAAAATAAATCCAATTTCTATCATACAATCCCACTACATTTCCTCCAATACTGGAATAGTACACTATGTATGTCTATCAATCTATGATTGAAATGTCATACTCAAGCATAAATGAGTCAAAAAGTCTCCCATTTTATCCACTCTATAATATTGATTTTAAGTGAGTTTCATGAGATAAAATGATAGTCAATGGAACACCACAGAGTTAGACTATATAATTCATGTAGATTCACCCAATGCTATCAACTAATCCCTACTCTCAAAATTCTAGGAATTGGTCCATCCTTGTGAGTCATTATATGACCACCTAGATGTCATCATGTCCCCTGGGAATATGTGGTAAACTAGTCATGTATTCTATGTATATCCCACCCCACATCTACTTTATCACATAAATGGTTTTATCTAAACCCAATTGAACCTAGTGCTCATCCATCACTTAACTACTAATGATGAATCGATAGACAAAATCTACAACAAAAATTTTCATTCCTAGCACCAAAAACCATCATTAGAAGTCATGGTACATATTTAAAACACATGGATGTATCTACAATGGGGATGTGTGAAACTACCACATCAAATCCACACACAAATCTAATAGTACCATTATTCTCCCACTTAAAATTAATGCATGATCCATACCTTTACAATATCCATCAAGAGCATGTCGGGGGGATACCTATGAATGGTAGGTCCCATTGTATGTATCTCCTCACTAAGAATACCTAACATTATATAAAAGTGGTGGGTCGAAACCCATCAAAAAATGATATGAAGAACCACCATTTAAAAAAAATTACTAATGAAATTGGGCTACGTCCCCAGTGCATTAGATAAAAACTGGGAATATGATCTCCAGTAGAGAGAATCTTCTACCCGGTTCCACTTCCCCTGAGTATAGACAATCTTAAATCCATATAACTATAGGAAATCTATTCTTCACCACTATCTCATGTTACAATCTTTCTGAGAGAATTTATACTTCATAATTTTTTGGTTAGGGAAGTTGATAAACTGCTCATCCATCTTGTTGTGTAGCCACGTCATTAGTGAAAAGACTACAACTATTATCTCATGAACGTGGGTCACATATTTCTACTTTTGTGGTATCAAATAAAGTGAACCCTAAGAAATTACATCATTCCTCTACCTTATAACAAAACCTATCCTAGTCCTTGATGTATCACATAACACTATATACTCGACACCCTCCTATTGAAATATCTATATGAGAGATCATTTCATCTTCCGCCTCAACTCTTGAAGTAACTGATGGATTTTATTCATCCAAATTTAATGTTTCCCCTTATTATTTAATGATGCAATGGGTGCTCAAAAATTGATGAAATTGGTTAAAAACATATGATAATATCTTTTCAAATTATGAAAACATTGCACATCTGTAACACTTCTAAGCTGTCACTCACACATGCATTGCCTCATCTATCACCCCCTCTACTGATATTCCTACCTCTAAGATGATAGTCCCCATAATGTGGACTTCTCAAATCTAGCGTTGACACTTTGAGAGATTACCATTATGTTTCTTCTATAAGAGTAAGTCTATGACCATCATCAAGTGTCTCACATAAACCTTCTCAGATGTCTAGGAATAATAGTATTTCATTGATAAATACCAATATGAACCGGTCTATAAAAGGATGGATGATTCAGTTCCTGATTCCCATGAACACTACCGAGGAATTCATCATACAGAAATAAATCAAAAATTACTCATTGGGACTATAGAGACATCTCAATGCCATCATTATAATATCCACATCTTATAATCAAACCCGGTGATTTCCTAATCTGAGGTCAATCTCTCAAAACCATCTCACCCATATAAACTAATCAAAGAGATATCAATACATGGAAGTGGGTAATTATTCTTCATAGTGACCAAGTGTCGGTGGTAGTAATCAATTTATATCCTCAAATTCCAATATTAATTCTTATAAAACTATAATGGTGATCACCATGGAGAAAAATTGTATTTTACAATGCCCTTCTCAGGAATGTCCTCAAACTACAACTTTGTATCATGAAGCTCTTCAGGAGACACCTGTCGTGGTGTTGTAGATGTATAGGTCTTCTAATAAAGAATTCAAAATCATATGTATAGCTCTTGTAGGGGAGGAAATCCTAGTACATTCCCTGAATAGACATCCTGATACTCCATATCCATAACATGGAACTGATATACCATAGCGGCCACTACTCCAAGAGTCTTGATAATCAACTCGGAAGTGATCAATTGTACTATCTTATGAATTTCCCCATTATTCTCTACCAAGGATTAATTTTCACCCACAATGGAAAATATCTTCCCATCACCATGGAAAAATCACATCCCCTGCATAAAATAGTCGATCTAGGAATGAAATGTAGGTTTCTAGTCTATACTAATGGTGATGTCATAAGGACACATCACTTATATAATGTGATCGCATTTAAAAAAATATTTATTCTAAAAAATAGGTCACACTCTCAGTATAATTGTACAATCACTAAGTTACCACTTTCCTAAGTCACTAACCATATGGGTCAATCTCAAGGCTCAACTTAAATCTCCAATTATCAATCAAGATAAGTGGAAGAAATGAATAAAGAACACATATTTCTATCAATAATGTAGAATATTTAGATAACCCACATATTCTAACTCATATCATCTTTAGAGACTAGGGTTATAGGAAACTATTATGTACACCTGGGTGGGTCCCTGGCCACTATCTCTATGAGCCTAGCGTGGACCACATGAGGTTGTTGCTGGAAATAGTTCAATCCTCTAACAAACTCTTGTTTCTCTTCTGACCCCTATACCACGTAATAATCCCTAAAAACCATGACGATCCTTCCATTGTTTTTAATTCAATAGTCCCCTGACTATCTCTCGACTATCTGTATGATAGGTCAAACAATATCAAACCCGATGTCCTTGTCTATCGTAGGAGAAACACCACCTCCCCCTCTACTGATTTGATCCATCCTATTATCCCATCATTGTTGACCCTATGTTCTTGGATTGTCTCCTAAAGGATCTGACTTCTTTGGATCCTGGTGACTTTTATCATCTACCTACTGTAGAGGTCTCAGATCCTCAATTACCACTAACATCACCCAATGTCAGCACCTTCTCTTCCAAGAATCTCTCCACCACTAAGGCACACATAAGAAAACTAATATAGGATGGAATGCAGAGGGATATCACTTAGTATCATATATCAATGAATAATCCCTACTCATTGGTTCTAGATATGAGGAAGAGATCTAACACCATATCCAAGGAATAATTAAATACCTTAGTAAACCTCGTTGTGTACTCTTCCATGGTCAACCATCCCTTCTATAGATGAAAAATATCCTATTTGTGATGTGATAATATCATGGATCGATAGAACTCCTCCCTAAATAGGTGCTCAATGTCTAACCAGGAAGGAGATTTATCATCATGTGATTGAGTCACAAATCACCACCATCTCCCTATGGTTCCCTGAATAATACATTCTTCAAGGACCTCCATCTGATCTACCATAATCAACAAAATAAAGGAAATTTGAGTTACTAAATCTTGACACTAATCATCCAATATGGGGATTGGATCTCCCTAAAATCGTGGAGGTAGCTGCAAACAAAACTTGTGCCACTCACCCAACCTATGTATATCCTCAGATCGAATTTCAAACAGTAGTTGCAGCTCAACGTGTGGTGTTATGGCTGGTAAACCACCCAGAAGTGATATCTCTACTACATTCCCCAGTATTAAATTATCTTCACTCAGTGGATCACTGACATGCTCCTGTAGTGGAAGCCTATATGGATCTCTTCATGGAGGAATCCTTAAATTAAATAAGGTATGGAATGATCAAAAGAGTATATATGCAGAGATGATTCATTATGGAAATTGAAATAGTAATCATTTCATATATTATCCATGTAATAGTGTTTTTATATCAACCAATGTATGAATCTAGTAATTCTAGAGGTATGTGGTAAAAATTACAAGTGTATGAATGAATTATCCACTGCACACACCATGGAGTCCCTCAAATGAAATTTAATATCAAAACAATAAAATCTATTTCCTCAGGCCAATCTCACTTACTCTAATCCTAATTTATATCCCAAGTCTCTATTTCTACTCTATCATGATCCAACACATTGTGGTCTGACCTTTAACTACCCTAGTCCCACGTCCAATAGGCCAAGGGATGGTGATCTATTTCGAGTAAGAATATACCCCAAATGGTATGAATTTACCTAATATACATGTACACATGCACATTTATTCAAACCCACACCATTCTAAAATTTAAAACAAATGAACCATTGCATGCATACACATATACTCCCACAATATTGTATGAAAATAATGTACTACAAATAGAATACAGGACAAAATACTATAGAAACCAATAACAATATAGATTCAGTCATAATATAAGGGTTAAGACTAATATAATATTAAAACCCCAAAAAACATCTCAATATGTCATGTTAAATCTATGATATTCTTGCTACAAATTCTCTTAGGACACCATTAAAAGGGCCATCAACTTCCTAAAACCTAACATGTGTTGGTAGAGCCCATAAAAGGGTGATTATAACAATACCCAGTAGGACACACCGAATAAACTAAACACAAAGAAACAAGAATATTCAGATCAATACAAGGTTATAAAAATCATTTTCTAACATAAAACACCTAGATATACTCAGGAAGGACACCACAAAACTAGGTGGCCACAAAAAAACATTCATTCACGTGATTTTTACAATATAATACTCATTTGAAGAGAATCCAATCAACTATACATGACAACACAAAATATAATCATCCAAGTGGTCATGATCATTAGCCCGATCAATTAATTCTCAGTAGTCTTAGATGATCTTGATACTCAGATTGGTGGTGACACACAGAACAGTTGGGGGGACACCACAAAAACAATATGGATCAACACAATCAAAAGTGGATCATATACCAATGTTCACAAAAATTATATTGATAAGACATTTTATATGGAGGATCAACACCCTACTCAAGGATTTTTTTTGATTCCACAAAACCCACAATGGGTGTAAATATGATATTTTATCACATTCTGATCTCATGAAGGGCCACAACAAATTCTAGCTAATAATTATCCTACATATAGGATCATAATCTGAGGATGTCTACACAATGAATCATTCTACCCTCTATTGAATTCACAATGGGAATACCTTCAACTGAGGCTAGTCTAGAATAAGGTAATAAAGGGCTATAAAACCCCATAATGGTGGTACAGATCTTGTACTAGGGGTACACTGCTTTTCAAGTCATCCCCAAGTATCCCCACGTGGTAAAACCTCACATGGAATGTAAAGCTAAAAAATTCACAAAATGTTAGAGAGAAACATGATTTGGTGAGGTCACCTGACACATGATCGTGTTGTCTGGTCGTGCCTCTATATCACTCATTGTGTCAATGTACTATACCTTGTACACATTGTAGTGTCCATTTCTGAGTACAAGACATGTCCATCCATGTGTACTCATGGTATAACGAACTGATCTTAACATACAAATAAATTACATAATGTTTTTATAATATTTGATACATTAAAAACACACACCTACATACTTTATCAGTTTAGTTCTGTTGGAAACATAAAACATGTTCATTTAATTCGGTGATTGATCTTCAACATCATCCATAAAATTTTCACGTTTAGTATTCCATCCTTAAACCAGTCCATATATATGGGAAAAAACAAATTAAAAGGGTGATATTAGATACATATTAAGGGTTAAAAGGGAGGATATCAATCAAAAGACAATAATAAGAAAGTAAAAAACATGAAAATAATTTTTTTAAATCATTCCATGTAAAATATATTACATGATCCTGAGTTATCGAACAAATTTTGGCTATTCATAGGACCAAAATTATTATGTAACTGGAGACATGGGATAATAGTATTAGCATAAAAAAGGGATTTTTGAAAACAAATATGAATAGAAACATTCCTTAGTAGTCAAGGTTATTTTCTTAGACTATCATAGTGAAATGGGTTCACTCCCCAAACCATCGTAACAGATAAATTCCTTTACAAAACCGAGTTCACTCCACATTCTAGTCATGTATTATTGAACTGAGATCACTCCTTGTCCCTTTAATGTCTATATCATGATATATAAATCTTTACCCAATGCATTAGAGGGATATATAGGTTGTACCCATCACATAATTAAAACCATACATATGTGTTCCATAATAAAATAAATCAATAATCCTAACAAAATCAATAATAGAGAATGGGTTTGATAAACATCAATCCACCGTAACAATAACCATTGAAATGAAATGGGTTTCATAAATATTATACATTCATAAAAATAAACCAACCATACAATGAATAGAGTTAGTATACCTAAACAATATTCCAAATAAATAATAAGTAGCATCGAATAATTTTATCGTAAATGGATTATAATTTTGAGAGGTCACTTGAAAACAATCGTTTAGGAAAATATCTTTTGTGTTTTGAAAACCTTTTTTTTCTTAAAATTCTATGCAATTTTAAAATAAAACATTTTATTTGAAATTTAGAATTTTAGATTTTAAGGGAATATTATTTGAATTAAGGCTTTATGAAATTAGGAAAATAATTCCATTGAGTGTAAGTCATACAAAATCCAATCTTTCCTTTTTCAGAAAAGTCAAAAAAATATATAATTAGGAAACCAACATGAAGATTCCATTCAATCGATTTAGTAAAAAATAAAACATGGGGAAAACAACATTAAAAATTTTATAATAATATGAAAAAAATTATAATTTTTTTAAATGAAACATGGACATTGGAAAAAAATATTTTCCATCAGATACTTACTTATGAACACTCTTGAATAATAATGAGATTGTTAACGCTTACCACATTATAATCATTAGAATCGTATGCCCCAAAAAACAAATAAAATTATAATTATATTCTAATACAATCATATTCTGAATAATACTCATATAATATATTCATTGTAAGTATATAAACCACAAAAAATAAACAATTGGTGTATAAGGCATGTGTTAAACATAGTAAAAGTGAGACAAAAATCCCTTACCTTAAGTCCTAAATTACTTCATATTCATTCAAAACACCTTTATAATAAATATAATTTTATTGAAAATATACCAATGAACCATAGTCATATAAATATATATCCATATATTATTTACTTATGATTTTCTTTTACTCTCTTATTAACAATTCCATGTTAATGTTATGTTTCAGGTAATGACAACATTTGTTGTTTCTTGTGTTGACCTGTTGTCTTTGGTAGTATTACATAGATCTTGATTTAATCATCTCAAGAAGTTTATATGTGATATTAATATGATATACATTCAGAATATAGGTATTTATATTCATCCATGAAATTTATAGTTACAAAATAAAATACACAGTTCATGAAGGCAGTAGGCCATACATACGCATAAACATTGTATTTATTTTCTTATCATATTAAAGGAATGAAAAGTTGATGAGATATTATCATTAAATAATAATTTTTATTATATATATATAATATATATTAAAAAATTAATCTTTTTTACCATCCATCGGAAATATATATAACAGACACATCGCATCACATCGTGGAGACGGTAAGCCATAAATAGGGACAAGAGACGTTATCTTTTTCATAATGATTGGATGGTAAAATGTTAGATCTGATAAAATCACAATAGAAGTATAAATATGTCATAAATATCATACATAAAAATTAAAACCATCATAATTCCCACTCATAATTAATGGTTATGGAGAATTAATTGTATCGGTATGTCGAGATAGTAAGTCATACGTACGCACGAGCGATACTTAAATTTCTTGTTCAACAGAAACATGGATGTATTGTGGTTTCTTCATATTAATAATAAAATTTTAAAAAAATTAAGATTATGAAGTTCTTATTTTTTGATATATATCATATATTTAGAGTAGGTATAGAAGAGTAGAAAAATAAAGTGATTGATTAGATCAATTACCTCTTCTTTGAAACAGCTCCTTTAATTCACCCCCAAAAGACTCCATAGTTTGTCTTTTGGGAAAACCAAAACCTCTAGAATGTGTGTAAGGATGTGTAAAATATAATTTAGTAGAGTTTTTTCGAGCTAGAGGGCTCAATTTTATGTGTATAAGTGAGTGAGGATGTACCCTTCTATAATTATGGTGAGGGGCAATTTTGGAATTTTGAAAAATATTAATTTATAATAAATTAAATCTCAATCCAAATACGTCTAAAAGACTATTTAGTGGACTATATGGTGATATAAATATTTACTATCATCAATCAATATATTTTATATATATTTTTGTTATTATTTTAATCTTTATCATTTTGATTAACCCATTATTACAGAGTTTTACTTTTACTATTGTAAAAAGTCATTATTTTTTAAACAGTGAATTTTTTAATTATATGGTATCACATTACATATATAGTCAATTTATTAAATTTTAGAACGTTCTATAATCACTTATTATTTTATTAATTTTTTTCATTTTTAAAAAATTCAATAAAATATTACTTTCATAAAATATCATTAGTGTTAATTTTGATATAATATATTACATTGACATTGGGAAAATATAAATAGATATATAAAATCAAAAAAATGATTTAATACATCCCTAATATATCATAATCACCACTAAAATTCTATGATCACCATAATTATTTCAAATTATTTTTATTTTAAATTTTTTTATATAATTTATTTTATTTTTCTGTTAGTTGAATAATTACTGTATCATAATTTTCTAATTATTTAACAAAATTATTTGTGAAATAAAAATTATAAATAAATTACTATGATGAATATGAATAATTTATATTTTAAATTAATGTTTATTATATAATATAGATTTTGAAAGACATATTTTAAAAATTATATATTTATTAAAAACATGAATGTTACAACATTGACTTTTCTATAAATAAAATATTATAAATGTCATAATCAATTAAATATGGCTCCAATTTTTTTGTAAATTGGACCCTTGGTTGATTATGGTCGAGATAAACTCCACACATAAAATTTATTCATGTATTTTGGTATCTTATGGGTCCTTATGTTTTTAATTAAATTATTTAATTGATTTTTCATCAACTTGTTATATAAATACATTAGAGTTTCATAAGAATTTAAACATGTTTTTTCACAAATAAAAATTAAAAAATTACTATAATAAGAAATCTAATTACTCTTAATATAATCACATATATTTGTTCATAACCAAAATTTTCCCCTATGTGGACATAGAAGAGATATTTAAGACAATGAATGTGATATTTTCTGACTTTCTATGATTTAGATGTTATATAAGTACTTTTCAAGGACATGTATCCATTATGAAACCTGATTTTGATCTTTGCGTTCTAATGGTAATACATTCTTCATTAATTAATATTTTTTATATGTTAGATTCATTTTATAATCTTTATCATTTTATTTTTAACTAAAATTACCCAATTTACCCATACCATGGTAATAAATTTTACCATAGTTACTATTCATATAGACAAAAATCAAAGGTTCATATTCAATAAATTTGGACGTAATGAATATAAATTTTAAAAAAAATTAAAAATTCATAATGTAGAGGTTTCAAATTTTAATTTAAAATAATTGTTGTAAAATGTCATGAAAGTAATTTTTTTCAAAATAATTCCATTTTTAACTTAACATTTGTTTTCAGAAAATTCAGGTATAAAATCATTTTCAGAAACCATATTTAGATTATTTTTAAAAAATAATGAACAATTTATAATTTATAATTTCTCAAAAACCTAATTTGACCATTAAAAGTTTTTAAAATATAATAAATTTTTAATTAAAATCTTTATTCTTCATATTCCTAATATTATTATTGTTTTTAGAAATACAGAAAAATCATATTATGATAATTTTTATATTTTTCTTGAAAAAGATAAGTTTATTTCTTTATATGAAATTTATAAAAGTGAAATATTTTAGTTTTTAAACCATCCTGACATAAAATGGTGGCAGAACTATGTTTTCGGAAAATACATCTTTTGTGCTTAAAAATGGGGTTTTTCTTATTTTATTCCTATAAAACATATTGGATGATTTATAAAACAATTTAAAATATAAATTTCACTAATTTAATTCAATAATAGTGATTTATTTAATTTATTAAGATAAAACTATTTTGTGGGAAAAAATATTTTTTCATAATAAAAAAAAATCCTTTATTTTTGAATTGTTTTTTATCATCATTTTTAATTAATCAGCCAAAAATGAAATCATATTCTCATGATTTAGTTAATCCTATATATTGCCAAAATTCTAGTGGAGAGGTTATAATATTATTTTTTGTATTATTTCAATAAGAAAATTATGTTTTGAAAAAACTCAGTGTGGCATGTAACACAAGATAATCCATTGTTAGGTATAGAACAATCTTAACTGAGTGTAGCATGAAATGCAAGATAAAAACGAAATTATATTATTTGAAAATATATTTCATAAAATTATATAGTTGTTATATTCTAATCCCTATAAAATGAATTTATCCATAAAAATTATTCGAGGAAAATATTTTTTAAATATAATAATGTTACATTCTTATAAACCCACATCGTATAAATGAATACTAGAACATACTTTTATAAAGGTAAAGTTGGAAATCCAATTTTTAAACAAAGTCACTCATAACACAATTTCCACATAGAATAACATAGGTGGAAAGTTAAAACATGGAAATGGAATGTAAATCTAACTATCTTGTATGGATGGAGTGTGACTCATAACATGGTCATGAGAAAGTTAATAGTCATAATGCTATAAATATATGATGTTTTATGGGAACATTTAATTTATCAGAAAAGAAGGTACGAGGATAATTTTTTTTTTCAATATATTTTCTCGAGAGTTGTAGAATATTGATGATAATAAACTCACACTTGACATTATTAAATTACATAAACAGAATATCATTCATTAATTGTGCCTTGATCAATTTTTCCATCATCTATTATTCGAAGAAATGAGGTTGAAATTGTAATGCCTGAAGAACTAGTAGAACATATTATCCCTAATGGAATGAAAAGTCATTCCTTATGCCTATAGTTATCCTAATAAAAAATCACTAGTATAAGTTATTTAATAGTCAAAATATTCATATGACTAATTTAAATTTTGATATATAAGACCTCATCAAATGTTTATAAATTTTAATTTTGTAAATCGTTACCCTTATGAACCTCCAAAAATATTAAAATACAATACTTCCAAAATAAGATCTTTTATTTTCAAAAATAAAATTATCATTTATCCCCCAATCCTCTTTTCATAGCTGTTAATTTTCATAATCTAACCTTTTTAAGACCATTATCATGTTTGTTAATAAACATAATTAGTATAATATTATAAAAACGTGCTTTTAAAAATAAATTTTTTCCTAAAACAATAAATAAATAAAAATTATATAAACTAAATTATTGATATTGTAAGACACATTTTCAACAATTACAAGTCAATAATTTCTATCCCATTTATTTTACCACAATAAAATATCTCTTTTAATCATTATTATCCTACCACCATCCACATATTATGGGTTATATTTCCTTTAATTTTTTCCCAAAAAAATCACATCATGACCACAATATCTTTTCATGGATGCATGTACCATTCAAATTATTCTCTCAAATCCTCTAGGAAAAACTAGTGTAGACTAATCCTTTTTTGTTTCCTTATTTTATAGTAACATAAATGTACTTTTAAAACAATAGATCATTAATTAATTTACATAATAACTCAATTATACCACCACTTTATTGTCAAAATACATATCACCAATAGTGATCACATGTGATTTCCCTTTTCCATTGGATTTATGAGGTTGTAGACATTGATCATCATTAGTAACCCTTAGATTTCAGAACTGAAAAGGATAATTACCATTTCCATTGCACTTAAAGCATTTATGTGTGATGGTTACATTATATAAAGCCTTATCAATATTTGAAACCTTAGATAACTTCTTCCCATTGCATAGGAAGTTAATTTGTAGATGAATATAAATTCCAATCATGAAACATCTAATAGTCCTCATTAGAAATTTTCTACCATTCTTCATCAACATTGTAAATATAAAGGTAAACTCATATTCTTTTCTCCATGGTTTCCATATTTTCCTTTAAAATCCATATTTTGTTTTCTTATCAAAACGTTGAGATTAATATGTAATTACAACCTATATTTAAACCATGATGGAACATCAGAATTTTTTCACATTTTTATTGATGTACCTTATGGATAAATCCCTTTGGAGACACGGTTTTGAAATTCTAAAAAATTTATTGACTATACTATCTTTTTCGATGATAATTCTAGAAGCGTAAATCACATTTCTTCTAAAATATACCTCATGGGTTCCAATATATTCATCAACCATTTTTATTAATAACATGGAACAACATATCCTATTCATAAAAATAATATTATGAATGTACTAATTGAAAATTATACTCATGAACGAATCCCATTCTATGGAATCAATTTGATCATGTTACCTCTTATTCTTTATAGTTTATTAGTATTTATTTGCTTAACCTTATAAATGATAGACTATCGAAACCACTTTTTCATGTTATAAACATTGGGGAACAAAAAATATCATTTCAGTGGTATGCATCTATTATTCATCCCTTAATGGATCAGAAGACCCTCTAATAGTATGTGGGCCTTTCCTCATGAAGGAATAAATATAAATCTGTTACCTAATTAGATAATTTTGATTTCCATTATGTTTAATTACTAGATAATGTTGTGTTATCATATCAATAATATTTTTCATTCCAACTCGAATAACCATTGTTTGATCAGGAGGAAAATTATTGCATTTTCCATCACATTTATTATTAACTTTGTTATTTGTGTTACACCCATTGACTAAACAAAAAATTATAGTGTCAGTAACACTAATCATAGTGGTAGAACACATAATCTATAAAATTTTCCATTAATATAAAACATAATAGGTTTCATCTGAGGTGATCCATTATTGTTACCAAAATTATAGCTTTGAAATACATACATAGACTTATCCTTGGGGAAATTAATATTTTTTTCTCATCTTATTATCCAATGGTTGACTAAGCCTTCACTCTGATACAAACTATAGTGACCAAGTCATGACATACATATTCATTTCATCATTTTGTTCAGAATAGTTCATATATTAATAAAAAAACCCAAATACCACATTAATATAGTTCCATTGGAAACAGGGTCAAATTTAATTTAATTTGGTGAAAGATCATCAAAATATCCCATAAATATTTTCCCCTTTAGAATTCATACATAAAAAATTTCATTATATCCTTGGGAAAATAAATATATGAAAATAGTGGGGTCAAATTATTATTATGGATAAAAAAATAAGGGATAAACAAAAAAATTGAATAATATTGTACAAACACGAACAGACATTTGAAAATCATACCTTGAGATAGATATATCACAATCATGAGTCAAGGAATGCATCTTGGTAGTTCATAATACCTAAATCACAAAGGAACATTATATATGAGATAATAAAATCGATTAGAAAACATGGAATTATGGAAAATAAATAAGAATATAAATTTATTTACATAGTTTTCAGGGCCATTTATTAGTAAGATCACAATGTAATGGGTTAACTTCCTAAATCATCATTGAATAAAATGTGCTTTACTGAACTGATTTAACACCATGTTTCAGTCGTGTGTTACTACACCAAGATCGCACCACATTCCAGTCTTGTCTATCTCAAGATATATAAATCATTACCCAATGAATGGAGGGAGACATATGTACCAAATTTCACATAAGGAAAATAATAAATATGTGTGACATAAGATAATAAATCATTCATCATATCATATCCCACTAAAAGATAAGGTTTTAATAAAAAAACATTCAACCATAATATAACCCATTGAAAAGAAACTGTCTTCATAAATATCATTTTATCAGAAAGGTAATCCAACTTAATAATGAAAAGGGTTAGTATACTTGAAAAATATCCCCAAGGAAGAATAATTATTAAAAAATAATCTTATCATAAATTGGAGGTAATTTTGGAAGATCACAAGTAAACAATTATTTAGAGAAATAACATTTCTGGTTTGAAAATGTTTCCTTTACATAAAATTATGAACAATTATTAATAAAAAAATTCATTGATAAAAAACATTCAATCTTTTAAGGGAATATTAAAGGAATAAATGTTTCATGAAAGAGAAAAATTAAATTTTTTCAGTATAAGACTAAATAAATGTTTCATCGCATACGTTTTTCTGAAAAAGTCAAAAAGTATGATGTTAGGAAAACAAAAAAAGATTCTATTAAAATCATTTAGTAAAAAATTAAAAATGGGTAAAAATGAATTCAAAAATTTTATAATAATAGTGAAATAATTTTGGGATAAATTTTATTATGAAACTTATTCATGAAAGATAAATATTTTCCAGTAGATACCTACACATGAACAATCTCAAATAGATGATATTGTGAAATTAACTCGTACCAAGTTATAATCTAGAGAATCATATTCTCCATGAATGAAATAAAATTATATTGGTAATAGAATACAATAATATTATTAATAATACTCAAAAAAATAAATTATTTGGATGTATATAAAACAAAAAATGAAACATGTAGTTTATAAGGCATGTGTCACACAGAAATAAAAGTGAAACAAAAATCACATACCATATGTCTTTACATCCTTCGTAAATATTAAAACCCCGTATATAATAATTATTTGTCTTTTATAAATCTTTCAGAAGAACCTTATTAAAATATATAACACCATATATTATTTACTTGAGACTTTATACTACTCTTGTATTAAAAATTCCATGTTATCGTTATGTTTTAGTTAATAACGGCTTTGTTTTTCATTCATGTTTGGACATTTTATCCTTAGTCCTCTAACATATATCATAATTTCGTCATCTATAGAGTGATATATATGTTATCAAAATGATGTATATATATACATATATATATATGATATATTTATACAGTGTTATTAATAAAATTTTGATATAGAAAATAACATACACATTTCATATAGATGGTATGTCGTATGTGCACATGAAAATTGTGTTCTTTTTTCCTTTCATATTAAAAAAAAGAAAATTATTTTATATATAATCCTTTCAGAAACATTTTTATGTTATATATATTATATATATTAATAATATTCATTATTATTTCCATCCATGTTAATTATTGATAAAAAATGAATATCAACACATCATAGAGATGGTAATCCATACATACACATGAGTGATGTGATCATTTCCCAAAAGATTAGATGGTGAATAGGTTGATATGATATTATCATTAAAAATGTATAATTATGTTAGAAAAATCATATGTGTGTGTGTGTTTTAAACCCATCATAATTCCCCCTCATAAATGACGATGATGGAAAATGAATTCTCTCAACACGTGAAGATGGTATGTCGTATATACATACAAGCTATACATTCAATTCTTATTTGATGGGAATGAATCACAGCAGTGGGTTTCTATAATAAAATTAAAATTTAATCATATTGATGATAATGAAGTTATTATTTTATTATATATCTCATTGATTTAGAGGAGGTACGTAATATTATTAAATTATAGTGATTGGTTTGGGAGACTACCTCTTCTTTTAAACAACTCACTTATATCTTCTCAATATGACTCTAGAGATGGCCTTTTGAGAAGAACAAAACCTCAATAATGTGTCAAGGGAAGTTTAGAATCGATTTTTTTTTCAGATTTTGTTCGAACTAAAGGTTCAATGTGAAGGGTATAACTGGTGGATGATCTTCCCCTTTATGATTAAGGTGAGGGGAAATGTTGGAATTCAAAAAAATACTAATTTATATTAAATCCAATCTCACGCAAAATACCTCAAAAAGGATATGGATTCGAATATTATATGAGTTAAATTTGTAATTCCATAATCTAATATAACATATACATGTTTTGGTATTATGGTAATCCTTATAATTTTGATTAACCCTTAGTCAACACGTTTTACTTTTGACTATTTTAACAATGTCTTTAATATTGAAAAAAATAATTTTGTTTCTTCTATAGTCTTAATTTTAATTAAATAGTCAATTTATTAAATTATTGAACATATAAAAACCCCTTTTTATTTTTTCAAATTATTTTATTATTTTTAAATATTTTAATAATATATTATTTTCATAAAATATCATTACAGTAAATGTTGAAAATATTTAATACATTGACATTACGAAGATCAAACCAGATATATAATATTAAAAAAATAATTTAATATAACACTAATATGTAATAATCTCATATAAAATTCATGGAACACATTAAATAATTCAAATTATGTTTATTTTATTATTTTTAACATCATTTACATGACTTTTCCATTAGTTGAATAATTTTTGTGTCATAATTTTTTAATTATTGAATTTAATATTTTATTCTAAAAAAAATTAATTAATTTTCTGAATATAAATCATTTATATTTCCAAATAATATTTATAGACGAATATATATTCTATGAAAAGTTATATTAATTATTTTACAGTTAATAAAAAATTGAATGTGTCAACTTTGACTTTAATTTAAATAAAATATTATAAATGTCATAATTTATTCCATGTGGACCTAAATAGTCATCAGTTAGACCCTTATATTATTATTGTTGTGATATACTCAACCAATAAGACTGATTATAGTATTTTTGTCTTTTAATGGATCATATAATTATAATTAAAATCATTATATTGAGTTTTTATATGGGTGCATAAGTACTCTATCCTAGTTTCATAAGAATAAAAGTTAATTATATCACATAGAAAATTTAAAAGAAATAATTTTAATAAATAAAAATAAATTATGATTAATATAATCTTATTTATTGGTTCATAACCTATTTTTTCCCGAATCAAACATATAATAGATATTTATGACAAATAAAGTGGCATTTTGTCTCTTTCTTTGATTTAAATGTTATGTATGAAGTTATTAGGTAAAGGTGTCCATTAACAACATTATTTTGATCCATATGTGTTAAGGGTATAATTATTTTAATAAAATAAAATTTTATCAGGTGTTCAAGTCATTTTATTGTCATTATCATTTCATTTTTAACCAAAATTACCTAGTCTACACTTTATAGTTTTATCAGAATTTACTATGATTACTATTCACGTGAGAAAAACAATTAAAAGTGGAATATTCAATAAATTTATACCATAGTAATATAAATTTGGAAAAAAAAATTTCAAAATACAAATGAAAGAATTTGTATAATTTATTTTCAAACAAAACCTATAAAACATCAAGAAAACGGGGTTTTTAAGTACCCTTTTAAAACCTAATTTGTCTCTATAATAATTTATTGTTTAAAAGAATTATAAAAATATTTAAAATTAAGATAATATAATTAAAACATATAAATAATCCAAAATAAAATCTGACCATGTAAATATTTTCAAAGAAAATATATTTTTTTAATAAAAATCATTATTTTCAATATTTATCAAAAAATTAAAAACTTCATGAAAATACAAAAAACAACCAAAGATAATTTTGAGATTTAGATTTAAAAAATTAGTTTATTTTTATTAATAACATTTATAAAATGAAACATTTTTGTTTTAAAAAATGTATTCCCTTAAAAGGTGGAAAACTGCCTTTTAGAAAAATATATCTTTTTAGGCTTAAAATTGTTTTTTCTTGCAAACATATTGGATGAATTATAAATAATTTCAAAATATATATTTTATTATGATCATTCACTAAATGTGATTAATATAATTTATTAACATAAAATTATTTTGTGGAAATAAAAATAGATTTTCATAAAAAATAAATCCTTTATTTTTAATTGTATTTTATCTTCATTTATAATTAATAGATCACCAAAGAATTCATATTTTATCAATTATTATTATCCTATTTATACCCATAATTTTAAGGGATAGGTAATAATTTTCCTTTTTAATTAAATTCAATAATAAAATGGTGTTCCATAGAAACTCAATATTGGGTGTAACACAAGCTAATTTGGTGTTTTATGTATCAAAAATTTACCATGTTTTAACATTTAATTCAATATATTAATGATATCATACTATTTTAAAAACAATTTCATAAAAATCAGTTATTGTTACACCTATTAGCTCCTGTGAACCATCTAATGTACATGTTGATCCATCACAGAGTGACAATGTGGCGTGTGACTATGTTATAGGGAGTATGATTAGTTTCTCTTGTCCTAACCTTAGCCTCATAGTAAGGGGTCCCACATTGTGTGTCCTCCCAAAATTCAAACAGTATGAATTTGGATTTTATAGATCATCCAGTCCACCACATCATGTTTCACATCGTCGAAGTTACCTCCCTCATTGGAACCTATAGATTACAGATCAACTGAGCTTTTCCATCATCGCTTGTCAGAATCAGGGCCCTCAAACTACTTGGAAAATCATCCATCGAGCCATTCATCATCATGTGTAAAAAACTATTCTAAAAAACTATAAATAATGTTAATCCAACTCTTTCCATCCACCACCATCTTCTATTCACAAACTGAATCTCCCATCACAATCCATAACCTTAGTATCGATATACTATGCCAATTTATAGTCACACAATGATCAAATATTGTGTATTGGTCGAAACATTTTCTAATGTATGTAACATTCATGATGGAATTAAGTAATTTTGTAAAAATTTATATTCCATTAATATTATGGAATGAACCTCAATATTTTCTTGTTTACCCTTGATCCACCATCATTGAGTCAGATGAATAAAGAGTAATAAAACACAATAAAGAAAAATAATTTCATAAAATTAATTCTTTTGTTAATAAAAAAATCAATTATACTAATGGAATCCATCCCCTTTAATTCAGGATTAAATAACATGGGGGAAATTCAAAAATAATCATCCTATATAGAGTTTAGATTAATAATTTATAGAGAATAGAGATGTTCCACCCTCATTGACAAGATCCACAAACTCTACTGGAACAACGATCCTCGATCCGCTCTTGATCCATCATCGTTCACCAAGAATGCTCTACTCTAATGGACTCTAGGTATCCAAGGCATAGTGTCCATACCTAAGAAAAAATATATAACCATGGATTTATATTCAATTTCAGTTACCATGTCATATAAAATAAAATAAATGAATAAATTTGTATATTTTATTTATTCTTCACTAGATACAACATTTTCACAAATGCCTCATAGCGAAAAAGGTTATGTCATTCATAGGGTCAACCATTCATTCGAAACTCAATAGTCACCACATATATCTGATGTAGACCCCCATTGTGTATTTATTCAAAATTTCTTTGAAAACAATTAATTCATGTTATTATTATATTTAATATATTTCATACATGTATTTCGAGCACACTGAGCCTCGAAATATCATGCCATCGTAGTGCTAGGACTCAAGAATAATACATATAATATCAATTAATATTATGTGGAAATAATGAGTCATTTTAATATTTGTATTGATATATTCCTTGAATATTTTTCAAATATATCTAAATTTATTATACATAAAATTTAACACACCGACGATGAAACCAATGAAATGAGGTAAGAGTTTATTTTAAAATAACATTTTTCTTCAGAATTTCATATGTAGGAGTATTATTTAGGGGAATTACGTTATCTTTATATAATAAACAAACATTTATATTTGTCTAATTTAGTTATTCTTTAGGGATTTAATGTTTTCAATTCATTCTCCTCATGTTGTTACTTAAAATATTTTAAGAGGATTTATTTATGAAATGTCATCCTTATTTCCACATTAGTTGATAACCATTTTCTACTATGTCCACATTCATGAAAATTGTTTTAAATTATTTTCTATTCTAATATCCAATCTATATTAAAATTCATTTTCATCCACATATAAATTTTGTTTCAAAACATTTCAAAATAGTTTTCCTTTGTTTTTTTATTAGGTTAATCATTAATTTTTTCAATAAATGTGAAATTAATTTTTAGTGTTTACTTCATGAATGATTTTTTCCACTATCATGACTATTAATTAATTTGAAACATCATTTAAAATTTCCCTAAGTTATATTCAATTAAATGATTTTTCAAATTTTTTTAATTTTTTAATTTAATTTCTTATCAGAAGAATATGATATTGGTCTCATGTTTTCAATGCAAAAAGCTGCTATTTTTCAAATTTATTTTACAAAAATATCATTATCATTTTTTCTTGTGCTTGAAAATGTATAATTTTGAATTGTAACATTCATTTTCTTTCACATGATTGATTATGATTATGTGATGATTAAATTTTCTTGAATCAAATTTTATTTTCATTGTTATGATTCTATCAATTATTTAATGTTTTAATGATATTGTGGAAAACAATTTATGGAGTTTACATTATGTTATAGGTTGATCCATAAATCCCTCAATTCATTAGGGATGGATTTATACCTCATGTTATATCTGGGAATATAATAGGGGTTATTTTAGTCTGGTATTATAATTTTTCAACAATAATAGTTAATGGAGTGAGCATTTAACAATGAAATGATTTTCTATGTTGATTGTTGTGAAATAATTCCTATAAAATATTCTCATTTTTATGATATTCTCTAATAGATAAAGTCTAATTAATGATGTTACATCCCAGGTAAATAATGAATATAACATTTTCATATTTATTAAAATAAATTAATTAAATATTAATTTTACTTTAAAGGGGATTCTATGTTCGATGTCATACAAGATACACAACAACGGGTTTCTTTGAAAGCTTATGTATCACACACAATACTGAGTCATACAGAAAACTAATAATATAATTTCATTTTAAATAGTAGTTATCACCTAGCCGTTGTATTGGTAAGAATGGACATAACTAACTAAAATATGAATATACTTGTTTTTTATATGTTTTTACATTTATCCATTAAAAGTTAGAGGCTTAAAATGTGAATTAATCCAATTTTAATCATAAATACTCTAATATTCATTAAATGGTCGATTTAACCTCTTTTAATGGAAAACCCTCTTTAAAGATAGTTTTGGTCACTTTTATATGTTTTATTTGATAATATTAAATTCTTCTTTTGAATCGGGACATCAAAATTTATTTTGGGTAAATGTTTTGTATTTTTTTAATAAAATTCATTTTTAATGAATATTGAAAAATAATGTATTTTAATTCAAAAAAACTTTTTAATCAAATTTATTTATAAGGATAGATTATCTTTTAAATGGTTTTAAACTGTAATTATATTATTTTTTTACTAATTAATCCCATGTTGTTCATTGGAAGTAATTTCACTTTGAAATTGGATATAAATAAATGTCAATCTTTTGATAGTTTTTATTTCTTAAAAACACGCTTTTTGTTTTGAAAGAAGGAATTAATTTGAATTTAATTTCTGCCACTTCTATGTTTTGAATTTGAAATAATGGACTCCATATTTGGAATCAGGATGTCTAAATTTTATAAATAGTAATCTTTTATTTTTAGACATTATGAGTATTTAATTAAGTAAATATTTTATTTTCCACGGTTAATGGGTAAATCTGGTAAATAAGGGTAAACAAATTATATTATTATAATATTGAATTACCCTAAAATGTGTCCTAATCCTTTTTTTTGATACATTTCCGACCATGATCATCCTTTTTTCCTTTTTTGGACCCCATGGAGCCACATGGGAGTGATAATGACACTTTATATTAATTAATTTAATGTAAAGGCAAAAATGACTTAAACATATATCTTTTTGTAAATAAATTCTTACATGGGGTTATATAAGTTATCTTTTCGACTATAAATATTCATTATAAAGAGAAAAATATTTTCTATATCATTTTATTTTTTAAATTATTTTTAGACCTCAAATAAATTAAAATATTTATGACGCAATAATGATGCAATGTTTACTTCATTAATGAATGATTTAAATAAATAAGATTAAAAAGATTAAAAAAATATCCAAAACCTTACCAATTATTATTGAATCATTTTATTTCGAATTAGATTCATCTTATCTTCAACTTTAATAATTTTTGGACATTTATAAACCGAAAATCATCATATAATAAAATAATACTTTTAAACATTCCTAAAGAGCCCCGCTTCCCCCTTATAAAAAGCCCTCAATTCTAACCCATTACTCTCACTTATAAAGACCCTTGGATCACCCAAAAACTAACTAGTTAAGCTCCATGCATCCCTATCCTTATCTTAGAATCCTTCCCCTAGTCAGAAGGCAATTCAATTAATCCTTTTGGTTCAAACCAAAGGAAGATACCTGATTTAAAGGTAACGTCTTCTCTTAAGTTCTTCTATTCTATATTACTTCTCCAACCCCATAAACAATTTTTATTACTTTCTTTTATAAAAACACAATAATAAAAAATATATGAGGTTTTTTTATGATAATTTTTCGAACTAAACATACACACACCTCCATCTAATGGGTAAAGAACATATTGTTTTAGTGCACGATGAACTACTGCCTCATGAAATGATGATTGTTCAGTCTTATCCTACCACCTATTATGGTTTCCATTATGTTTGAAATATATTTATATATTATATATATTATTTTTATGTTTTCAATGTGTTTCAATAGTTTTTATTTATAAATACACCTTTATGCTTTCCAATATTTGTAAACACGATAATTTCATTTGAGAAAGTGCGGACTACCGCCCCCTGAAAGTGATATGACTCAGTCATGCCATAATTGGGATGTATAAAGGAAGAATTTAATGAAAATATATTTTATATTATACTTTAATTATAATATAACTATTTATATTTATGATTTCAAACCATTAAAATACAAAATATAAATGAAAGTAGCGTTTATGCGTACGTACGTCTTACCATCTCCATGAATTGTGCATTTCATTTCTTATATCCAATTATTATGTACTATTATAAATACATATATATACTAGATATATATGATATATATGATATCCAAATCAGTAATATCATTATTTAGATAATGAAATTTTTACCACATGGACAATTTATAATTATAACAAGTTTATTTTTAACTCAAGTTCTGAACATCGACAAAATGTCCGATATGAACTCAAATAATTATCAAATTGTTATAGAAATGTAATAATTGATATAAAAGTAATAATAAACATGAAAAATCATCTTATTTAAGTATAAATTAACTTTAATTTATTATTAAGGATATTATATAATAATCGAGTCAAGTCGGACATGAGGTAAGGGGTTTCATAACTCACTTTTAATTCCATGAGATTTCAATTGTTCTCCACTTATTTCATTCATGTCGTGTTTTTTTAATGGCCATTTGATGTATATTATGATGATTATATTTATATTCATTTAATTCAGTGATTTTTTTAGTGGTTATTAACTTTATTTCATATGACTCAATTGATTACAATGTGGTAAGTGGTTTTCATCTCACTTTTTATTCCCGTGAGATTCGTGCAATATTTGCCACTATTTCTTTTTGTGTGGTGTATTTACTAACCCTAATTGTATTAATTTTATAATATACTTTAACTTATTGGTATTTACATATTCATTATATTATCCTTCTTTCATGTGGTGTTTGTTTCGGAAGTTACTAAATCGGTGAGGAAATCATTCACCCTCCTCTTTTTAAAAGACTTCATTTAGGTTATGTATTTTAATTTATACTTTCTTATGTCAGCATGTGTTATTATTTATCCTTATTTCGGTAAATTTTATGTACATGTGAAGAGATAACAATTTTCTCTCATTAACTCAATTTCTAAATTTTAATGTGACGGCATTAGGCTGTCAAATTTTGGTAAGGGAACTTCTTTACCCAATTTAAATTCTTTAGGTTAAACTTATACTTCTTGATTATGTTTTGCTATGAATATTTTTGAATGTCCTATGATTGTTTTACACTGAATATCCACTTATATTGGGTGTTTTATTATTTTTCACACATAATTATGTTATTGATTTTTCCTTAATCTAAGGATATTATCTTTTCAAGGGGCTTTGTCTCAATTTACATTCCATTGAAAATTATTTATTATTCTACACCAATTCACTTTCATATGGTGTATATGCGGACATTTGACATATTATATCACGAATATCTCTATTCTCATGATATTTTAATTTTTTATTAATGTTATTCCACAATTATTTGTATTCAAGCGTCTCTCATTTGGTTAATAACTCTTTAACTAAAATATCACTTTAATTGTTTTAAATATTTATTCTTATAAATATTTCTAATTAATGTGCATGTTTTAAAAATGGGATTTAGTATTTATTTATATGGACATTAAGGTTTGAAAATGATAATTCCTTTAAAATTTTTAAATTGTTACTGGACACTTTGATTCAAAAATATCATTATTAAATGTTTTAAATGGTATTAAAAATTGTTTGAAAAAGAATTGTTCATTTCAATATATTGATATGATATATTGTGATTGGAATGTAGAAATTTTATATTTCCTTTATTCATGTGTTTTTTAATGATTATGATATGGTTATTGGTAATTGTTTACATATACAGGTGGTTTCGTATTAAACATTGGGCAGGTGAGCCCAAGATAGCTCTACAATGCATTGGGTAATGTGATGGAGGTAAACGTTAATGTTTCTCCTTAGAGATTTAGAGAATATACTGTTATTGGTATTCCAACGTAACTCCCTATGTAGATATGATAACTACAATGTATGTTTTTTGGTATGCCTCAAGTTACCTTTGTGATTTATGATTTATGTGTGTTATTCATAAATCATATGATTTCATAAGGTATGTTATGATTAAAACAGATGGTTTCATTGAATTGTATTTATTGAGGGGATAATTTTTTCATTCCTTATTTTATAACCCTTACTGAGCTTTTTTACTCATCCCATGTTTTTGAAAAAAAAATTTATAGGACATAATGTGTAATAGGTTCGTGGATGGGATCATGGAAAAGTCTTGTTGTCTAAAACATGGAACTAGACATGCTTCTTTGTAAGAGTTTTTATTTTAAAAAATGATAATTATTAGTAGTGTATATCTGTATTATTCAAGTTGATATATAATATTTGTAGCCAAATTCTCAAAAACTCTAAACCTAAAATGTCCCTCAATGTGAATTTCTGATTTAACTCTAGATTAAGTAATGTTTAAGGCCATATCCTTATAGTTGGTATCAAAGGTCGGTTTAGACAACTTTAGGGATTATGAGTTTTCGTTAAACACATGGATAGCCCCTCTGTTTATTATTTCAGTTAAATCTCTGTTTTATAAATTTTTCTGATCAAGGAATGTCTCTTACAAATGGAAGGAGGAGGATCTCATGTGACATTCCTATCTCTTCCCAATGACATTCTTGCAATAATTATTCCAAAGACATGTTTAGATTATTGTCAAACTTTTTATAGCATAAAACTCACTTGTAAGTAGTTGTTTGAGATATCAAACACCTCCACTATACCTCGGCATCATTGTAGATCATGGGTTGTATTTAATCAAATCCTATTTTCACAATGTTCTCATATTTTTAAGATAGGTAAATACTATCAAGGAATTTTCAAATATTTTACCTTATCACAAGATTTTGAAGCATATTATGATTTTGAATAAGGTACGGAAGAAGGATACCCTTGAACAACCTATTTATATTTTCTCTTACAATATAGTCTCTCAGCACATACTTATGTTATTTTAAAAGGACCATTGATTGAAATTTTCAACTCAAATTCAGTTTCACTATTTTATAAAAACCACTTTTTATCAGATGTTTTGAAATTATATGTCATACATGGTTATTTTTTGAAACTCTTTTTCTATGAACACCCATGTTACCCAAGTTTTACAAGTTGTATTTGGATGAAGGAAGAAAATGATTTTTAAGGATCTCTAAATCATTTCTGCAATGCATGGACCTTCTACCTAATTGAAAAAAATGAGTATGAAACCATATGGACACCATTATCAGGGTATAATGTTTTTTCTATTGGTAATAGTTTTATTTTATCATATAGAGGTGAAAAAATTGACAATATAAAAGATGTTAAGGACTTAATGTATTGGTATGGAAATGAAATTTATAAGAAAACCTTTGAGGTTAAAACATGTTAGGGTTATTTTGAGTTTTATTAAAAGGACAACCCATAAGATTGGTGACAACCCATCATGTCTGGAAGGGTTGGATGAATCAATCCCACAACTAAAGGGTGACAGGGGTGCATCGCCTCCCACTATCCTACATAAATCCCCTAGTTAGTATAACTTATTCTTTTAAGTTTAATGATTTTATGGATCAATAATAAGTTGATTTTTGTGAACTTATGTTTTATCAAATGTAAAGTCTTAATATAAGAAAAATCATTTGGTGATTGGGTGATAATGGTTATTTTAGAATATGTTTTCTCTTTTGGAAACATTAAACGCTTAATGGAAATAGAATACTATGAGATCTCATTTTTGGAGTAATGGTTGAAATTTTAATTTGGTAGAATCTATGTTTTTACTATGGACATATGAAGATTTGGTTTATTTATGGAAATGATTAAAATATCATGGAGAATATGTAATTTTGTTAATTTCGTTTTAGTATGAGACTTTAAGAGTAACTGATGTTATTTGGAGATAAATGTTAATATTTATCTTGGAAGACTCTATGATTAAATCCTTCGGAGATTTTGGTTTCAATATTAGTTTGGATTATTTTGATGAATTTTAAGGAAAATTGTATATTGAATGGTATTTCTTAAATATTTGGTTTTTATATTGAATATTGGAGATTTAGAGTAGTTTTCCATTTTATAAAGGATTATTCTTTTTGGGATTATCTGATCTTGTACTAACCTTTTTTTTTGTTGATGTCAAAAGATAAGGTAAATATATAGTTTATCTTTTGTAGATTATGTGATACTATAGAAGTTTATTCTATCACATCAGGTGTGACCAAGTCATTGTGAATACTTACCGTTTGGAGAAAAGATGAGATTATGGTAGAATTTTATTAAAGGATGACACTCTATATGAAAAGTATTTGTATTTCCCTATGATCTTAATCTAGATATTAATAATATTCATCAACCCTATGAAATGGATATTAAAGAAAAAATGTTATAAACTCTATTTTATCATCGTACTTTTACCCAACCTAAAATTTATGGTATTGTGGTGGTTAACATTCCATGATCAACTTCTCTATAACTCTATATTAATCTATGAGATTTAGTTTCTCTTCCATATCCATCTTTCTCAGGTGACCTTTTTAAATCGCTTCCTTTATTTTAATGTGATATTTTTATTGACTCTTTTTCTGATGTGAGACTTTCAATGATGTTTCCAAGCCCAATTTTAAAATTGTGAGGTCCCAATTCCCAAAAGGGGGGAAGGATGTAACATCCCAAGTAAATAAATAATATAACATTTTCATATTTATTAAAATTTGTGAATTAAATATTAACTATACTTTAAAGGTGATGCTATGTTCAATGGCATATCAGATACATAACAACGGGTTTCATTGAAATCTTGTCTTGCATACAATGATGAGTCATACTGAAAAATAATAATATAATATTATTTTAAATGGTATTTAATGACTAGTCGTTGTATTGGAGAGATTGGATAGAACTAACTACAATATGAATATACATGTTTTTTAAATGTTTTTACACTCATCCAATAAAAGTTAGTGGCTTAAAATGTGAATGAATCCAATTTTAAGCATAAATACACTAATATTCATTAAATTGTTGATTTACAACCTTTTTATGGAAACCCATTTAAATGTAGTTTTTTTCATTTTTCAATGTTCTATTTGACAAAATAATATTATTCTTTTTAATCGGGACACCAAAATTTACTTTGGGTAAATTTTTGGTATTTTTATAATAAAATTCATTTTATAACGAATAGTGAAAAATTATGTATTTTAATTCAAAACTGCTTTTTAATCAAATTTATTTATAAGGATAGATTATATTTTAATTATTTTTAATGTGTAATTATATTATTTTTTATATTTAATCCAATTTTGGTCATTGGAAGTAATTTCACTTTGAAATTGAACACAAATAAGTCCCTGTCTTTGGATAACTATTATTTCCTAAAAATACTCTTTTTGTTTTGACAGTGAGAAACAATTTAAAAATAATTCCCGCCAATTATGTGTTTTAAATTTTGAAAAATGGATTCCATATTTGGAATCAGTAGGTCCAAATTGTGTAAATAGGTAACTTTTATATTTAGACATTATGAATATTTACTTCAATAAATATTTTATTTACCATGGTTAAAGGGTAAATCTGGTAAATAAGGGTAAAAAAGAATATAATAATAATATTAAATTACCCTAACATGCATATTAATCTTATTTAATGATACATTTACGATCATTGGAATTCTTTGGTCTATTTTGGGACCCCATGGAGCCACTTAGGAGTGATAATTACACATTATATTAATTAATTTAATGTAAAGAGAAAAATGGCTTAAACATATTTCTTTTAGAAAATAAATTCTTACACAGGGTTATATAAGTTATCTCTTCGAATATAAAGATTAATTTGAAATATAAAAATATTTCATACATCAAGATAATTTTTTACAATTATTTGACATCATATAAATAAAAATATTTATGACACAATAATGATGTTGTGTTTACCTCATTAATGAATGATTTAAATAAATAAGATTATAAATATTAAAAAAATACCCAAACCAATCCAATTATTATTGGATAATTTTATTTAGAACATGAGTCATAGTATCATATACAATAATAAGGTTTGGACCTTTATAAATAGTAAATAATTATATAATAAAATAATATTCTTAAACATTCCTAAAGAGCCCCTCCCCCTTATAAAAAGCCCTCACTTCTTACCCATTCCTCAGAATTCTAAATCCCCTTGGATCATACAACCACTTCCTAGTTAATCTACCTACATCCCGTTCCTCCTACAATGAGCCTTCTTTTAGGAATAAGGAAATTCAATTAAGCCTTTTGGTTCAAACCAAAGGGAGATACTCGATTTGAAGGTAACGTCTTCTCTTAAGTTATTTTGTTTTATTTTATTTCTCCATAACCCTAAACTATTTTTGTTACATTATTTTATAACAACACCAGTATCCTAAATATATTAGGTTGTTGTTTTGATAATGATTTGAACTACACATCGCTCACCTCCATCTAATGGGTAAAGAACACACTGTTTCGGTGGACGGCGGACTACTGCCCCATGAAATGATGATTGTTCGATCTTCTCCTACCACCTCTTGTGGGGGCCATTATGATGGAAATATATTTATATATGTTATATATTATTGTTATGTTATATATATGCTTGGGTAATTTTTATTTACAAATATACGTTTATGCTTTCCAATATGTGAAAACACGATAATTTCAGTTGAGGAAGTGCATACTACAGCCCCCAGAAAGTGATATGACTCGTTCATGCCATACATGGGATGTATAAAGCAATAAGTTAATGAAATTATATGTTATATTATAATGTAGTTATAATATACCTATTTATAATTAATTTTTCATTACATTAAAATATTAAATAAAAATGAAAGTAGTGTTCATGCGTTCGCACGACTTACCGTCTCTATGAACAGTGCATTTCATTTCTTATCTCCATATATTATGTACTATTATAAATACATATATATACTAGATATATATGATATATATGACATATAAATCATGAATATAATTCCGTAGTTGATGAAATTTCGACCACATTGACAAATTATAATTATAACAAGTACATTTTTATCTCAAGTTCCAAGCATCGATAAAATGTCTGATATGAACTCAAATAATTAAAAAATTGTTATAGAAAGGTAATAATTGATGTAAAAAATAACAATAAAATTGAAAATGGTTATTATCATATAATAAATTATCTTTATTTTTTTATTAATGAGATTAAAGAACGATCGAGTCATGTCGGACACGACGTAAGGGGTTTCTTATCTCACTTTTAATTCCATGAGATTTCCATTGTTCGCCAATTATTTCATACATGTTGTGTACTTTTTACCGAAATATGATGTATATTATCACTATTATTTTTATATTAATGGTATTCAGTGACTAATTTAGAAGATATGAACTTTTTTTCATTCGACTTGATTCAGTACAATGTGGTAAGAGGTTTCCATCTCACTTTTTATTCACGTGAGATTCATGCAATATTTGCACAATTTATTTTTTGTGGTTTATGTACTACCCATGATTATATTCATTGTGTAATATACGTTAATTTATTGGTATTTACATCTTCTTCATATGATCCTTCATTCATGTGGCATATTTTTCGTAAGTTACAAAATCGGTGAGGGAGTATTTCACCATCCTCTTTTTAAAAGACTTCATATATATTATGTCATATAATTTCCACTTTCTTATATAGGGATATGTTATTATATATCATTATTGATGTAAATTATATGTACAATTGATGATATACCCTTTTTCTCTCATCAACTAATTTTATGAATTTTAAGGTGACTTCATTAGGCTGTCGAATTTTGGCAAGGGAACTTCTTTACCCCATTTTAATTCTATAGGTTAAACTTATACTTCTTGATCATATGATGCTATCAACGTGTGGGAATTTCCTATGATCACTACTGGGAATCCATGTTTTTTCGACGGTTTAAAACCGTTGGGAAAGGCCCTAAAACCGTTGGGAAAACTTATCCCAATGGTTTTAGAAACCGTTGGGCTATGAGGCGTTGGGAAAGCCTTATACCAACGGTTCACCCTGAACAGTTGGGAAAGGCTGTTTAGATTTCTTTTATACCAACGGTTCAGCTGAACCATTGGAAAAATCAGCGCACAAGGGTATGCCAATGGTTTTAAAACCGTTGGCATAGGATATACCCCAACGGTTTTGAACCGTTTGGAAAATCAGCAGGGTTGGGAAAAGTAGCAGGGTATACCCCAACGGTTTTGAACCGTTGGGAAAGGTAGCAGTAGTGGTATAACCCAACGGTTTTGAACCGTTGGGAAATGCAGCAGGGTACAACCCAACGGTTTTGAACCGTTGGGAAATGTTGTAGAATCACAAAGGTATAAACCAACGGTTTTGAAACCGTTGGGTTAGATCCCCCATTAATTTTAGATGAAACAGCCTGCAATACTGCAGGATGCAATGAAAACTATGTCAAAAACGTGTCATCTCACAAAAATTCACTGCAATCACAAAAAAACACACCACTGCAACCTACAAACACATAAAACACACCACTGCACACATAAAAAACTCAAAAAACACACCACTGCATAGAAAACGTATAGAAAACACACCACTGCACACATAGAAAACTCACAAAAACACTGCAACCTGCAACCTGCAAACACACCACTGCACACACAGAAAACACAGAAAACACAGCACTGCACACACAGAAAACACACCACTGCACACACACAAAACACACCACTACACACACCACTCTGTCATAGGAACACTGCAACCTGCAAACACAGAAAACACACCACTGAACACATAGAAAACTCACAAAAACTCACTTTAATCACCTGCAACCACACAAAAACACACACAAAAAACACATAGAAACAATCATCTCATTTTTGAAGGCTTACCCACATCCCTTCCCCTTGTATGGTTCACATATTGATGTGGTAGAGAGACCAAGAACCAACAAAATGTTGTCTTGTTCATCAAATAGGGAGGGGGATATTGGAAATTCAAGTTTATAACTCATATATGAGGAATCCCATGCCTCAATCCTGATCTATCGAATAAGGGTTATTTGTTTTGATTACTCCAGGATAAATTTGATATTTTTTCGATGAATTTAATCATTCAATATAATAACCTAGAAGGATATTTACAATATGACCATTATAACCCTTTTGTTCCTAGAGTATAATGATGGGGGAATCATATACTATGGGGAAATGACTTCTATAATGTCAAGAGATTTAGTTATATTGTTGCATTTATCAAGGTATTGGATTGTGTTTAAGAGAGGGATATTGGTCAGGCTCTTGTGACACATAGATTCTATGGGGATAGATATTTACTTGATTCATGAGAGATATGACATGCCTAATTTTCAAGGGGATATGCTATGATGACATCCAACATGGTGTTTGTCAGTGGTTATGAATTATTTACATCATCGGTTGCGCTCACTTTGGAAATTTTCTATCATATTATAAGAGGATAAGATTACAAGGTAATATTCTATCCCCAATCTATAATGAAAACATTCAGATAATCCTCCATGACAATCCAGTAGATTACTACATGAATTTTAGTATATACCTTCCATAGATGATTTTTGTATCCATTGAAATTTGAATGATGATCCATAGGGAGAATCATAAAAATTAACCATTTATCACATGGGATCATGGTCTTCATGGTGGTACACTAGCTGGTGAGCTATGATATGGGCCAAATGTCCTTGTTATTTCATACACATGTTGTGTGACAAATTCTAACAAGTATAGTAAAATATCTTAATGAATGACAACACCTTGAGTGATTAGGTGTTGGAAGGACCCTTACTTGAGTGATAATGATGCTATCATATTATAAAATGATATCTAACACTAACATGATTGATAAGTTAGGGGGAATAGGTCCTGAGTAACTAGAACCTTGTACCTATCTGGTGAGCTATGATATAGACCAAATGCCCTTGTTGTTATTTAACACACATCTTGGGTGATAAATTCTAACAAGTATAGTGATATATAATAAGGAATGACAACACCTTGAGTGATAAGGTGCTAGAAGGACCCTTACTTGAGTGATAATGAAGTTATCATATTATAACATGATATCTAACCCTACCATGATTGATAAGGTAGTGGTCAATATAATGGCCTCACCTTGAGTGATAAGGTTCTAGATGAACCCAACCATGAGTGATAATGGAGATTTTTGAATGTGATATTAGACCTACCATGGTTAATATGGTATTATTTCAGAAAATGGATTTACATTGATCATAATGTATTAACATGGATGTTTGTTAAGTGAGAAGGTTGGTATGTGATATATAGTTGTATGAGACACTACATTTAGCAGTATGGAAGATGTTGGGAGTTGAGTGATGAGCTATATTGAGTGAGAAGTATTAGTATAGGGCTTTGATAAGGGTAAAAGTAGTGGATACATATAAATATGTTGGGATAGAAAAGACATGTGTGAAGATAATTTACTATTTTGAAAGCGGTAAATTACTACTTGTGTAGAGGTAATAAAGAGGTTATAAAGAGGTACATGAGGGCAAATATTGATCCTTGCCATTTTTTACTTAATAGTAATGAGACATGTGGAACATTTTTAAGGACATGAATTGATTAGGTGAATGAATGTATATATATGATTTCATATTAAAAATGGTGTGAAAATTATTAAGGAATCTTCTATACATATCTTGACTTTCCTTTCATGTTTAAAATTAATCCAATGGTGTTCATGGATCTCATGAATGAGATCTTCCATACATATCTCAACTCATTCATTGTGGTTCTTATTGATGATATCCTTATATACTCACCGACCATTGATATACACATTGGACACCTATAGATTTTTTTTTGTACACTTTGACCACATTATATGTTTTATAAGATCTCAAACTGTCACTTATGCTTCCATAAAGTATGTTTTCTTAGGCACGTAATCTATAATGTGGGAATTTATGTGGACCCAACGAATGTATAGGTTTTGGTTTCATGAGAAGGCATACGAAACATGTTCGAGATTGTGGGTTTCATTTGTTTGTTCGAGATCTACATGTGGTTCATTTAAAACTTTTCCCCTTTAGAAGTTCCTATGACTAGGATTACTAAGAATGTAGTTATGTTTGAGTGGTCAGAAAAGTTTGAAGAGGCCTTCCTAAAAAGTCAATGATGTTTTGATCCTACTGAAATACTATAAATTATGATTTAGAAATGAGGTCTCCAAATTGATCCCCGAGCATGAATTGGACTTATGGACATTTCTTGCATTGGACACAGAATTGTAGTATCTATGTGGAAGGTTCTATATTGTCCTCATCATATCACATATGAGAATGTGTCAACATTAGAATGATATTAAATAAAAATTCATAGTCAATGTAATATTTTCAAATATTGCTAACATTTATCATTAAATAAAGGTACAAGGGTCTGATATTTCTCAACATAATGACGTATTAATCTTGATCTATGGTGGTTATAGAATTATTACATTCCATAGTAATTGTACCTGGTTAGATTATGCATGGGGATTTTCCTTCTCTTACTACACTCACTAAATGGCTCTTCCACGATTTCTACAACATTGATAGTGTAAGTAGGGACATGGCAAGAATTATAGATTCTTCCACGAATGTGCCTTATCCGATATACTCGGGTCCTACAAAATCGTTCTGCAGTTCCCTAATTGGGTTCAAGGAACTCAAGTTCATCTCCATACTCATCCACCTGCCCAACCCCCCCCCCCCCCCCACTACCCCACCTACACAGCCCCCCCTGCCCAGCCCCCTCCCCCTGCCTAGCATAACCCCCTGCACATCCCACCCCCCTCCCCCACCTGCACAACCACCACCCCGCACCGGCACAACCCCCCTTCCCCCCCCCCCCATCTGCCCAGCCCCCCCCCCCCCACACCTGCACAACCCCCCCCCCCCCCCACTACCCCACTGGCACAGCCCCCCCTGTCCAGCCCCACTCCCCCTACCTAGCCTAACCCCCTGCACATCCCACCCCCTCCCCCACTTACACAACCACCACGCCCACCTGCGCAACCCCCCCTCCCCCATCTGCCCAGCACCCCCACCTACACAGCAACCCGCAAACCTACACAACCCCCCCTCCCCCTGCCCAGCCCACCCCCTCCCCACCAAACCCCCTACACAGCCCCCCCTCCTCCCCACCTCACCCCCTCCAAACACCCCTGCCTCCCCCACAAATTCCCATAGGGTAGTTGATTTTAAGTTTTAATCTTATTTTTTGGGTTTTTGGTGACCCATTCAGGATTCAATCAATGGATACTTTGGAGAAATTAGGTGTTTTGGGATATTTTAGGGGGGTTTAGTTTGGGATAACTCATGTAAATGATGTTTAGTTTTGAGAACACACATCATGTGTTCTTCATACTTGGGAAATATGGGTTTTGGGAACTAAAAGATTAATACAAGGGGGTGGGTTACATGCCATGTAGTGGTGACTCGGGGTGTGCTAGTGGCAAATGACCATGTTGGGTATAAAGCTATATCTAGTGCGAGGTACATGGATAGACATTGTGCGTGGGTAGACCTTGTGTGGGGGGAAGATATATGGATAGGTACATACATGGGAACCATATGTGGGGTAAATATTGTGTATGGGGTGATACATTCCACGTAGTAGGGAATTTTTCATGCTAAGTGGGGCCTTGTATGTGAATGTACCCAGGTGGGGGTAAACATCATATACCGGAACACATGATGTGTACTTGGGAAAATTACACACTGAGCAGTCTATGTCACATGGAACGAGGGGACATTTTGGGTTACATATCATATACCTAAAGTACAGTTTGGGTACTTTTTTCTCCTTGTTGTGTTTACCCTATTTTAACCCTGGAGTCAGAATTCGACTTATGAGTATTCAATTTTGATCAGTTTTTCATATAAATTTCCATGATGGAATAGTTTCTGTGTTTGAATGTGGTCTTTATGGTTTTTTGGACTAAAACAATTCTTTATCAGGATTTCATCAAGGATTGGATTCAGAATCCTCCAGCAGGTTGGGTTGTGAGATGAGAATCATGTGTGAGGGTTATGAGATCATTTGTTGGAATGGATTGTGAAATCTAAGCTAGTTCTGTTCAATGTTCTTTCATATAGATCCTGAAAATTATAATCAAGTATTATATATGAAGAGATCTTGTTTTATCCTGACATTTTGGTACCTATTTCTCAAGGTTAGAACAATTGAGGATTACCACATTTTTTTAGGATTGGAACTATTGGAACCATTGAGATGCGATGATGATGTGGGATAGAAGTTATGGTCGGATTTCCTTAAGATATTTATATGCGTCAAAGGGACTCTTGAAGATGCCATAATGGGATTGTTACTGATTGAGTGACCAGTGTTTTCTATAACTGTTAATTAATAATTCCCATGTGGAGTGGTCAATCTTGTACTATAGAGCCCTTGTAAGGTAAAACTTTTATGATTGTCATGAGGACCATTTATAATTCATTGGTAATTCATTTCTTTTATATACCCCATTAGGTTCGTTGTTGATAGATGATCAGTAGGAGACGTTGTTGATCGATGATCAGGTTTTTCTAGTCGTTAATGTATTGGTGCTGCCATCAACATGGATGTTCTTTCACCCCTATATCTTATCTTTTCTCACCCCCAGCACATCCCCCCCCTCTCCCCCACCTACACAGCCACCTCCAACCCCGTGTCCACCCCCCTCCTCCTCACCTCACCCCTTCCCATCCCCCCCCCTCCAGCACATCCCCCCCTCCTCCCCACCTCATTTTGACCTCTTCAATATCAATAAAAATGATTCTATACAGGTAAATTAAAACAAAACTGCAACCTAAAATGATATATTGCTTTTGTTCATAAGGGGATCATAATAGACAGTACATTGCAGTGAAATGGAACCAAAAAATCAAAAATAAATGACGGCATACATACTGATTTAAAGTGAATGAACAAAAATTACATGAATCAAAGATTAAATGATCGATTGGAAAGTAGAGTTAGAACCCTAGAGAGTAGGTAGGGAAGCAGGGTTCCAAACACAACCTAAAATCGTAAGGGGATCATAATACATACCCTTTTAATGTGGGAGAATTGAGCATTGGAAAACCAGACCTGTCGCGTTGGGAAGTAGGGTTTACGTCGAGAGTCGGTTGGGAAGTAGGATTCGTGTCGAGCTATTGGGAAAAATCTTCCATATGGGTGCATCGAGATATGTTTGAGGGTAAAACGAGAAGGGTTATGGGTTCGCATAGAGATTTTAGAAAAAAATCGTGAGCGCTGATGAGCGGGGAGCGGCAATCGGCGATCGGCGAGCGATGAGGGGTGTTTGGGATGGGAGCGGCGGCGAGGGGTGGTTGGTATGGGAGCGGCAGCGAGGACGGGAGGAGTATGGGATTGGCGTCGAGGGTTTGGAGAAGTTAGGATTAGGGATAGGAGAAGTATCCTGACAGGACTACGAACCACCACAGGGTGTCGTCCTGGAGCAGGGCCAAATCACAGCGTGACCGCGGCGTGTTGGCCCGGTCCAGCGACATCTGCGGAGTAACATCTTCTGGCCAGGAGTGAAGAGAGCGGGAGGAAGTGGGAAAACATTCCGGTCGTTGCCTCCCTCCCCATTTACTATGGATGGGTAATGTATCTAAAACTCTATCAAGGTATCATACATCGAATCCCGACATGATTGTGAACCGCCGCAAGGTGTCGTCCTAGAGCAGGGCCAAATCATGGCATTACCCCGGCGTGACCGCGGCGTGACCGCGGCGTGACCGCGGCGTGACCGCGGCGTGACCGCGGCGTGACGGTGGCATGACCGCGGCGTGACCGAGGCGTGACCGCGGTGTGACCGCGGCGTGACCGTGGCGTGTTGGCTCGGCCCAGCGACATCTGCTGGGTAGCATCTTCCGGCCAGGAGCAAAGAGAGTGGGAGGAAGCGGGGCAACATTCCGGTCGTCGCCTCCCTCCCCATTTACTATGGATGGGTAATGTATCTAAAACTCTATCAAGGTATCGTACATCGAATCCCTATAGGATTGTGAACCGCCGCAAGGTGTCATCCTGGAGCAGGGCCAAATCATGGCATTACCACGGCGTGACCGCGGCATGACCACAACGTGTTGGCCCGGTCCAACGACATCTACTGGGTAGCATCTTCCGGCTAGGAGCGAAGAGAGCAGGAGGAAGCAGGGCAACATTCCGTTCATCGCCTCCCTCCCCATTTACTATGGATGGGTAATGTATCTAAAACTCTATCAAGGTATCATACATCGAATCCCGACAGGATTGCGAACCGCCGCAAGGTGTCGTCCTGGAGCAGGGCCAAATCATGGCATTAACACGGCGTGACCGCGGCGTGACCGCGGAAGGACCGCGGTGTGACCGCGGCGTGACCGCGGTGTGACCGCGGCGTGACCGCGGTGTGACCGCGGTGTGACCGCGGCGTGACTGCGGCGTGACCGCAGCGTGACCATGGTGTGACCGCGGCGTGTTGGCCCGGTCCAACGTCTAAAGGGAAACGAAACGACGGAAAAGAATCATATAGCATAAACTATCACTGTGAGTTTTTGCAGACATCGAACCTCCGTTAGAGGGGTTTTATTATAAAAACATGACTTTATTTATCAAATGAATCAATTATATTAAAGAAAACTTGTTCAAGATATTCAATTCAATATAATTAAGCAGAATTAAGAAAGAAGCTAAATTCAATTTAAAGCATTTTTATATTAAAGAGGCTACGAGAGGGACTCTACCTCAAGGTGGAACCAAGCCGTCCACTTCGGCTCTTGGAGCTTTCTAACTAAAATTTGTTGCTCCTCCACTATGTATACGCACCTTCACACACATGCAAGGACACCTAGCCCCTATGCACACACTTGCATGGCCATGAGCATGTGCAAGGGGATCCTTGCACATATGATTATATGCATATATCAGTCTCCACTCACCTGCGTATGCATTTATATATATATACATGCGCACACCTAGCCCCATACGTGCATAATCACTGCCATGGGTGACTATACACGTAACGGGGGAACCCACATACATATACATACTTACCTATGCACATGCAGGCGAGTCGCCCATGACTTGGCGACTCGAAACCAACGAGCAGGGATCAACGCACTACACAAAGGATATTAAGAACCTTAAAACACATGAAGGACGCTACATAACCAGTGAAAAACCAACCAATGGCATTAAAGCCTTACCTGGATTAGCAGCGGAGAACCAAATCCACCCAAACCAACACGAAACAATCCAACGCCCAACCGAAAACATAATATGGAGTCAAAAACACTAAATCCCCAAATACATGAGGTGCGAGACAAGTAGTAACCATAGAATCTTACCTCGGATCAAATTCGGTGGACTGAATCAATCTGAACTCCTTCTGGCCCCCTTCTCAGAATATAAGTACCCTCTGTCCATAGAAAGTAGTCAAAGATCTAAGTGACCAATGTGCTAAAGAAAATAAAATAAAAAATAAACTAAAACATACCTGTATCCTATGACTATACCTGTTACCACCCAACATATAAGTACCACAGTGCCCCATGGGTCAAATCATGTTCCTCCAAGCAAAGGGGAAACAGATCAATGTTTCAAAATGATACTATCAAATAGTACATTCCTATTAATTAACAATTACAATTCCTATTAATGGTATATAATCAATTTGGTCCGAGTTTCAACTTAGTTTAGTTTTGTTCGATACAAGGGATGAGGTCTTATTATTCTTGGTTTTTATGTTTACACTTGAGATATTTATTTAAAAATGAAGCATGTATTCGGCATTATTATTTATGGTTTTAGTTCTTAGCATGTTGCCATAGGGCCTGTCCACATGAATAATTGTTGGAATGTAGGGTTCAGTTGACATTTATGTGCTTTAATGTGATTAATGTCACTAACTATGAGGATTTAGATCACGGAAAATATTCCTAGGAGGATTGGGACTTGTAGTGATAGGTGTTGCAATTTTACATCTAGCGTTTGATGAGGAAATACTTATGAGGATGGATTGGAATAATGGTAGGTTATTAGAGTGGGATGGTCCCTCTGTGTATATAAAATGTATTATGAAAGGTTTTACTCCATTTAATGATTCAATAGTTCAACTAAAGAGATGAAGGATGAGATGCTAGTGTGAGTATTGGGTATTGTCGGACAGATTGACGTTATAATGCCAAGAGGCTTGGTGTGATTTAGCTTAGTATGGAACCTGGTTAGTGGGGCTGGGTAATAATACATGATTTTGATGAGGTTAGTGACCGGATTATTGAGAATATAATGTAGATGGGTTCGACATGGTGTTCTTTTGTGACTAGGACAATCATAAGGTGAATAGTCCTCTTTTTCTAGTTAGATGATGAGATGTGCATCGAGGCATGGGATAATCCTCGAGAGATGAGTCTAGACTATGTGAATGAGAGGATAGACTAGGATAGGTTTGATAGGATTGGATGAGTGGCCAACCCATGTGAGGATGATACGATGTATGGAGACACTTGGAGACACTTGGGGTTATTTATGCTATCTCATGGAGACACTTGGGGTTATTTCATAACTCCAACATACTCCAGAAATGTTCCCACGTGATTTTTTAAAAAAACGATTCCATCTCATGGAAGGCTCCTCTATCTTCCAATGTTTCCTCACACTCACACCTCATGGTATTACAGTATACAAGTGATCTACGTCAAAATATATTCTTAGGATAGATATCAAATCCATCACAAAACCACAGATAATCCTTTGAGGGATTAATCAGTCTGGAAAATTGTGATTTTTGACCTTCCTAGTAAACAACCCATAACAATTTTCCTTTCTTTTATTTTTTTGAAAAGAGATTAGGAACAAAACACAAAAAATGGTAAATGGATGGCAACCGCATAACCATGTGAGCATATCGTACATCTCTAGACGTGGAAGCATCCCATGATCTTTGAATTTCTCACCCACACTTGTTCAAATATATCCATACGCATTGTACAATAAGTAGGTTATGAATGGAAATAGGATTGAAATTGCTTCATTCTAATATGCCATTAATGGAAACTAAGTGATGAATGAGGCATAGATGTCAGGTGGGTCTTAGGGAAAAATTGTCTATGAAAGAGTCCTAAATCATTTTAGTTTTATACTTGTTCATTCATCACTAAGATAAGATCTCAGTGTAAGTTCTAGTCAGTTTACATGCCCCTGGAATCTATCATGAAATATGCCTAGATATGAGTATGAAATTGAAGGATTAGAGTCCTCTTGGGTAGTGCGAATCAAAAAGATGGCAATCACAAAGGGAATAAATCCTAAGTAATATGTCAATTAGTCATTATTTCAAAGATTTTGAATTTAAATTCATTCCCTAAACTTAGCAACCATTCTAAAAAAATCTAAGTATGAGTCAAACATGTTCCTTGGCAATTTTACACTTCACTTTTTTTAATAACAAGGGCATAATGATTCTCAAGTTTAAATCATTCTTATTATTTTGAAAAATTTCTCATAGACAAGTGAGAATAATAAAAAAAATCCAAGTGCATCACATGTGAAACTGTGAGAAACTCCCCCACACTTAAAATGAGGTAGTGTCCCTACTGTCAATGAAATACAAGTGAGAGTGGTATGGCAGCGATTTTTAATGTTTGTGGTAATGGATATCGAAAAAAATGAAAATAAAATGGAATTGAGAGCTCCTTGGGAAAATCAGTATGCCATGGGGGTGTTTTCTACTGTAATCATATGTACCTGAAAAAGTGTTAGAGAACGAAATTCTATTACAAGATATCAAATATTAGTTCACCGAGATAAATAGTTGGAAGAGTATATCAACAGGAAAATACCGATCAAGAACCCTGGTGGGGGGAGAGGGAGCCGAGAGGGGGGCGTCTCATGGGGTGTTCAGCCATGGGGGGTCTCGCGTGCGACTGGAGAGGGAATCGGGGGACGTCGGAGGAGGAGATTGAGGGGAGGGGGATTTCTCCAGGAGTGGGAGATGAGAGGGGAGGGGGAACGTCACCGGGAGATGAGAGGGGAGGGGGACGTCATCGTTGGAGAGGGAGCCGAGAGGGGAAGGGGAATGCCGCTGGAGGAGAGGGAGGGGACCGAGGGGCGGAGGCGGTGGCTAGGAGGAGATAGAGATCGTGGAGGGGGAAGGGGGGAGGGAGGCGGAGGTCAGGGACGGTCTAGGACGAGGAGCCCTAATTTGGGTGTTAAAAAATTATCTTTCCCAACAGTTTAACAAAATCGTTGGAAAAAACCAGCCTAAAACACATTATCCAAAAGGTTTTGTTAAACCGTTGGCAAAACCCAACCTAAAATACATTATCCCAACGGTTTTGTTAAACCGTTGGCAAAACCCAGCCTAAAAAGACTTATCCCAACGGTTTTTTTAAACCGTTGGGAAATAAGTGTTGGTGTAGGTCCCAATTACAGTAGTGGATTGTTTTACCCTTAATATCAACTTATATTGGTTTTATTATTATTTGTGACAAATAATTATGTCATTTATGTTTCCTTAATCTAAGTATATGATCTTTGCAAGTGATTTTGTCTCAATTTACATTCCATTGAAACTTATTTATTGTTATACACCAATTCACATTTATATGGTTTATATACTTACCTTTGACATATTATATCATGAATCACTCTAATATCATGATATTATATGCTTTGATTAAAGTTATTCCTCAATTATTTTTATTCAAGGGTCTCTCATTTGGTTATGAACTCTTTAACTAAAATATCATTTTAAATGATTTAATGATTTATTCTTCTAAATCATTCCCATTAATGTCCATGTTTTAAAAAAAGTTTTTAGGATTTATTTATATGGACATTAATGTTTTAAAATTTTAATTCAATTTAATGTTTCAAAGTGGTATGGGACACCTTGATTCAAAAATATCTTTATTAAATGTTTTAAATGGTTTAGAAAATGGTTTGATAAAGCATTTTTTATTTCAATATTTTGATATGATATATTGTGATCGGATTGTAGAAATTTTATTGTTCCTTTATGCTTGTTTTATTTTTTATGACTATGTTACTATTGTTCATAATTGTTTACATATAAGTGTAACACCCCATGATTTCATAGTATGTTATCTCTTCAAAGTATTTCAATAACTTGCGCTGGAGGCCACACCACGTTCGAGCGCACCACGACATACCAAACAAGCCATTCAGAAAATGTTCTTATCAATATTATTAACCAAATTTTAAATTTTATATATCCTATATAATTTTTACATTCATCTTTTGTGTTTCTTAGACATAATATAAGAAAAATTCCATTTTTAAGATAAAAGATGTATTTTTCAAAAAATGTAGTTTTATGATCTTTAATGGATAATCATTTTAAAATCTAATATTTGACACATTTATTTATTAAATTTAAGTAAATTAAATTCTTCTTTAGAATAGTGACATAAACATTATGTTGGGATAAATGTTTGGTACTTTTTTGATAGCTTTAATATTTTGTTGAATAGTTAAAAATACTATGTTTTAATTGAAAACAACTTTTTTAATAAAAATAAATTGTTGAGATAAATTATGAATTTTAATGGTTTTTAAGTATATTTAGATTATATTTTTATCATTTAATACATTTTATGTCATTATATGTAATTTCACATTTAAATTTGACATAAAAACATGTCAATCTTTTGATAAATTTTAGTTTTCAAAAACCTTCTTTTTGATTTTGACAACCAGAATTAATTTAAAATTAAGAAATGAAAATTATATGTTTTTAATTTGGTAAAATGGACTTCATTTTTGGATTATAAATATCCAAATTACTTTAGGGTGAAATTTTGGTATTTTTCTGAAAACATTCAATTTTTGATGAATTGTGAAAAACACCATGTTATTGGTTAAAGTCGAATTTCTATTTAAATAATTAGTTATTTTATTTTAATTATTTTATGTCAAAATAGATACATAATACCTATATATTTTCAACATAATTCATTGGAGTCCTTTTATAAAAATTTTGATATATAAAATTTTTTCAAACATTTTACCGTCTTTTACCAACCTCCTAGGAGCATTTGCAAATTTGTGTAAAATTTTTTTACCACTTCTGTGAGTTGGATTTCCCAAAATCTAAGAGACATGGTTAATATCAGTAATTAAAATGTTTTTCAATAAGATGAAAATAATTTTTGATGAATAGTAACTTTTGGCTTTTATTTACCATGGTTAAAAGTAAATATGGTAATTAAGGGTAGAATAATATCATTATTACCCTAACACATGTCCCAATTCTAATGGATAAGTATAATTCGCCCAAAATATAACTTAGGAAATAATATGATCCTATTTGGTCCACTTGGATTAGATTAGGACATTTATTATTATTTTATTTAACGAAGAGTTAAAAGGGTTAAATTCAATGTTTAATAACTAATCCATTTTTAATATAGTGCTACACGCATTATAAATTCTACTATAAATATTCATTATAAATATACCAAGATTTAATAAATAATGGTATTTTATTTATAATTTTTTACTATAAATAATTTAATTTATTTATGACACAATGATGATGCATTAATTGCCTTATTAATGAAATATTAAAAATAAGTTATATTATAAATATCCAAAAAAATCTAAATTGAGACTTCTTATGAATTCCACTAATTTTATAGGTTAATATGACATTTTAGGGTTGGTTAAATAAATTTTATTCGAAGTGATAATGTTTTTATGGATTTCAAAAAAATAAAATACTAAATAATGTCAAAATTGACATAATTGATTTTTTAAAACAAATAATATCTTAATAATTGATATAATAGTCCTAAAAATCATAGGACAAGCCAAAAGAATTATATAATAATAAATATGAAATTAATGAACCACTTGGGGTTCTATTGGCTTATTATACTATGTTTTTTAACCATATAATATAAAAATACAAAGAGACATGGTAAATGCAAAACTATTTAACTAAGAGTTATATGTAAAAGATAAGGTTAATATGATTCCATAAACCTGTCTAGAACCTATTTTTTGAGATTTGTTTCACCCATACCCACCTTATCGTTTAAATAATTCCTTTTTGAGCTATTAGAAACCAAAATTGATTTTATTATAAAATAATATTTCAAGCTTTTCCTAAAGTGACCTTCACCGTTCTTATAAAAGGACACTTCCCCTTCAATTAATTTCCCACCTTCATAGCCTTTTTACTCAGAAAAAACCCAGCCTTAATATCCTCCCAACATTACTCCTTTCATCCTAGAATCCTTTCTTTGATCAGAATGCTAACCAATGGATCCCTTTTGATAAAATCAAAAGGAAGAACCCAAAGAAGAGGTAAATATTTCATCACCTCTTTCAAGTTCTTTTATTTTTCCACTTCCTCTTTCTCTGTTGTTTTCATTCTAAAATAATAACTACATTATCTTCTATATACTATGATTTTATTATAAAAATGGTACAACCATGTTAATTATTCTATCCATCCTATAAATGACAAAGTCACAATACGTGTGTACGTACGGATTACTATCTCTACGTCGTTGTGTAATTTGTTATTCAAACACTTCATTATTTGGATGGGTATAATAATGAGAATAAAGTATATAAATAATAAATATAACAATTTAATGATTATTTATATAAGATATACCATCCAATTACACCCGATTTCACCATCAATATAATGATATTGTCGCTTGTGCGTATGTACGGATTACCGTCTCCACGACGCGATGAGATTTGTTTCCACGTTCACCATTCATCGATGATTATAAAAATATATATCATTAATAAGTATGTAATATATGAAATAATAATTATGCTGGAGACATATATATATTTACTTACATATATCATATCCAATTAGTTCTGTTCAATATGATATGAAAAAGGAAACTGCGTTTATGTGTACGTACGGTCTACCGTCTCCATAAACAGTGTTTTCCATTTCATATATATGTCTACTATGCATATTTATATTTTGAATATATATGATATATAAATCATATTTATATATTCTGGATGTATTTAAATCATTATCTATGTGATACAATCAATATGAACAATTTAAAACACGTACGATAAAGAAAGCGATTATTACCCAAAATATTAATTTAAAATGGAAATTCTTATTAAATGGGTATCATAAATTCATAAATGAATCATGTATGATATCATAAATATTAATATGGTTTTTCTATAATTTAATAATATACTACAGACTTTATACAGGTGGTTCAACATACCCTCAACTAAACTAAAGTACAAAGTAAGTGTTAATTTTACAATCTCATTATTATTCAAGGTTGTTTTTTCATAAGGATCTACTAGGAAATATTTATTATATATGTCCATGTTTCATAAAAGAGTTTTCAAAGGGATTGTTTTTAAGGGAATTTTAGTGTAAAACATCATTTTAAATGTTCTAATGATTTATTCTTCTAAATCATTCTCATTAATGTCCATGTTTTCAAAATGGTTTTTATGGATTTATTTACATAGACATTAATTATTTTGAAATGTTAATTCCATTAAAATATTTCAAAGTGGTATGGGACACTTTGATTCAAAAATTTCTGTAAATGTCTTCCTTTCTAAATTGTGTGACTTTTAACTTTTTCATGAAAAATAGATATTTCTCTCAAAGAGTTTTAAAAATCATTTTCATCTATGTTAGCATCCTTTGATGGATTTTAATCTAGTTTGAAGTTGATTTATTATGATACAAATCTTCCATATTTTATTTAAGGTTTTGTGATATGTTTTACTATGGATGTGTCATTTTTATACCATTCATGTCTTATGGATAAAGAATAGATAATTCTTATGCTAGTTTTAATATGAAGGTTTATGTTATGTTTAAACCTTTTCATATGAGGAATGCATTGGACATAGTAAGTGATGGGTGGAGCCCACTATAGCTCCTCGATCCATCGGTATGTCTCATGAGACAAACCAGTGTCTTGGAACAAGGCCTTGAAAAATTCTTACCTGTTGTCTTGGATCATGACCTTGACTATGTGGTTATGAGGTCTGGCATTATGCATTTCAACATTATGAAATTTCATATTGATATTACATGTAATTATTCGACTAGAAGAATATCCATGTGAATAAGTAAATGGAATTATTTTATTTATCATTGACATATTATGATGAAGTTTAAGTTTGAAAGCCTTGTTTTTTAGTCCTATATATTGCCTAAAATGTTTATGCTTATTTGTGAAAGTTTCCACTATATTTTTATCCTTACTGAGCATTTAAGCTCACCCATAACTTATGTTTTATTTTCCCAAGATTCCAAGAAGTGTATTGTGATTTATAAGAAAGGATAAGCTATTGGATTAATGGTATTATTGAAGGATCATTTATGTTGTGTTTTATTATCTAATGAGTAATATAACATTCATGTATGTAATCTATTTTCTAAGACTGCTAAACTAATCAGTCTTTCGGGACATGATTCCTTGTAATCATGCCAATGATATGTAATAATGTACCGACTCTAGGTAACTAGGGTCAAGGCATTATAGTTGGTATCATAAGTAGTGTTTCAAAAAGCTTAGAAATAGATTGAGATAAACTTTGATTGGAGAACATTACTCTAATATATACTTGGGGGATTAGTATAGACGAACTTCCTAGAATTTTGGTAATGTAGAGATTTTGTATATTTTCAAGCAACGCATCCCTGTCTGGATACAAGCAGGTAGAGGCGGCTCTGGCACAGATATAACTAGGAGTGAAAACACCAAAATGGAGTTTCAGGCTTCACCCAGGGTATCCTAGTACACGACAATGGTCCTTTCTACACTCTTTGTTACGACACTCCCAAGGTATATTCTTAGGATAATTCACATTTTCATTACAATCCATTATGAAGGATTTAGGAGTAAGACTTCCTAAAATAAATTATTTTACGATTATAGAATATATGCATAATATTTTTCAATTTACATTAGGTAGTTTACTTGTTTGGAATTATACATTATGATTCATAAACTAACCAAATGTATGCCATTTTTTAGAAACGGTGCCTTGTAGAATGAATGATAATTCCAGCAATATGCATGATCGAAAGATTAATAAGGATCATCACTTTCATGGTATTAAGACAACATTTTAAAAGGGAAATAGTCTCCCATGAATTCTCATAATATAATGAAGTTTTAAAAAAAAATTAACAGGATAATTAAAAAAAATTCTCTGATTCATATGGATTTGAAGGAAAGAAAGAGAAGAAAAGGATGGAAGATAGACAGATGGACAAAGGGAAGAGGGGATAGAAGGATTTTCTAATATGTGATAACTATTGAAAGAATCACCTTGGTAAATTCTTGATGGGAATGAGAGTTTGTTATAAGTATAGAGAAAAAGGACACCATGTATGTGATTTCATGGGTAAGAAAATGGTTTCAAATGTACAATGATTCATCTGCAAGAAGTTGGGACAATACACGAATCAATGTCCAAATCATCAGAGTATACCCCAAATGCTGCTATTGGATAATAATCACGTAATGATACTACCGAAGATGAAGAAAATAATTCGAGTTATTATGTTGTTATGAAATTATTGTGTCATTTGAGTATTTTATTAAGGATGTACATGTGATAAAAATTATAGAGTATATAAGGATTGTACTGCAGTACTATTTCATTAAGGACATGAGATTGTGTGGAATGAAGAAAAGTGACTCAATAGCAGGTAATTTTATTTGGAAAATATATGGTTGAGAGAAAGACAAACCATAATATGGTTTGATACTAAGGTAGTAATTTTGGAATAATATATGATTAATTTGAATAATTTGTATTTGATATTCTTGACTACATTGAAACTGAATAATGATTTATATATTTCATCATTTTTGGAGTTTACAACATTTTTGGATATAAGGAAAATATCTAATTTTCAATAAGGAATAATGAAGCTTGAATGAAATCTATATGATTTTATAGTAATTTAGGGTGTTACCATGTTTTAGAAGAATACATGATGAAGGTATTCACATGTTATTACATGGAAAAAAAATATTCACTGGGTTTACCTTCCAAATAAATTTGGGACTGTGAATCTAGACAGAAGTATTTTGGGTAAGTCTAAAGGTTGGAATGGATTAAGTTTGACATTGGGTAATAGTATTAAGGTTAAATAATTTCATAATATTCTTTTGGTATTGTTATAAAAAGGACATCTCAGAGTTTGGGTGACAACTTATCGCGTCCGTCAAGGCTACAAGACGTGAACCCGCAACCGAAGGGCAACAAGGGTGGATCACCTACCACTATGATATGTGATGTCCTGTTTTGTATAATGTATTTTTTTTAAATATTCTGACAAATTAATTATAAATTCATTAATTTTGGAATCCTATAAGATTAGGATAAATAAAATATTATTGAATTCTATGATCTTTTGGAATTAAATATGAGTTTTTGGAAGGAATTAGTTGAAGGATGAAACTCTACTTGTGAAATAAAATTTTCCCTTTTATTCTATGAATAAATTAATTCTTAATCATTAGGGAAGGAATATTAAAACCAAAAATGAGTTATCCTAATATCTTATGTTTTATTGAACCAATGATATTTTAAATCATCAAAGATTGATGCCTTGAGGCCCTCAATTTTACACTTGTTTGTGATTGATGAACTCAATCACTCCCTATAAATATTTACGTTTTCCTCCAATTATGTGTCTCTAATGTCAACCAATGATCTCTTAATCGAGATCATAATTTTTTCGTGACTTTTTCATTTCCCTTTCCCACTTATTAAGACTTAATTTTATTAACCCAATTTCTGATGTGGGTTTTCCACAAAAGTATTTTTCTATTTTAAACTTTTATTTTCAAAAAAAATTCAAAATTAGAGGACATAATTTAATGAAGGAGGGTAGAATGTAACACCCCGATATTTCATTTTTTGTTATCTCTTCATAGTATTTCAACAACTTGCACTACAAGCAACACAGAGTTCGAGCGCACCATGACTTACCAAACTAGATATTCAAAAAATCGGTTATGAATAGTATTAACCACATTCTAAATTTTATATAAACTATATAATTTTAACATTAATAATCTTTGTTTCTTAGACATAATATAAGAAAAATTCAAATTTTAAGATAAAAGATGTGTTTTTCAAAAAATGTAGTTTTAGGATTTTTAATGGAGATCCCTTTTTAAATCCAATATTTGAAACATTTATATATTCAATTTAATGAAATTAAATTCTTCTTTAGAAGCGGGACATAAATATTTAGTTAGGATAAATTATTGGTACTTTTCTGATAACTTACATATTTTGATGAAGTGTGAAAAATACTACCTTTTAATTGAAAACAAATTTTTTAATTGAAATAATTTATAGTGATAAATTATGAATTTTAATGGTTTGGAAGTATAATTAGATTATATTATTAACATTTAATACAATGTAGGTCTTTATAAGTAATTTTACATTTAAATTTTACATTAACTCAGGACAATCTTTTGATAGTTCTTACTTTTTAAAAACCCACTTTTTGGTTTTGACGATAGGGATTAATTTTAAATTATCAAATGAAACTTCTTTGTTTTTAATTAGGAAAAATAAACTTCATTTTTGGATTCAAAATATATAAATTATCTTAGGGTGATGTTTTGGTATTTTTCTGAAAACATTCAATTTTTCATGAATTGTGAAAAACACTGCGTTATTGGTTAAAAATGACTTTTAATTTAAATAATTTGATATTTTAATTTCATTTATTTTAGGTCAAAATAGATACATAATAACTATATATGTTCAATGTAATTCATTGGAGTAATTTTATAATAATTTTGATATATACAATTTTACCGAACATTTTGTTGTCTTTTACCTACCTCCCAAGAGCATTTGCAAATTTGTATAAGACAAAATTTTACTGTTTCTGTGAGTTGAATTTCAAAAATCCGATAGACACGGTTTATATTAGTAATTAAAATGTGATTCAATAAGATTAAAATAATTTTGGTTTAATAGTAACTTTGGACTTTTATTTAAAAACGGTTAAAAGTAAATATGGTAGTTAAGGGTAATAAAGATATCATAATTACCCTAACACATGTCATAATTCTATTGTATAAGTATAATTCGACCAAAAACAACCTTAGTAACAAAATATGATCCTCTTAGGTCCAATTGTATTATATTAGGATATTTATTATTATTTAATTTAAAGAGGAGTTAAAAGAGTTAAATTCAATGTTTAACAACTAAACCATTTTTAATATTGGGTGACACACAATATAAATTCGACTATAAATATAAATTAGAAAGATACAAATATTTAGTACAAAATGGTATTTTATGTTAAAATTTTAGACATTAAAAAATTTAATTTATTTATGACACAATGATGATGCAGTAATTACCTTATTAATAAAATATTAAAATAAATGATATTATAAATATCCAAATAAAGGTAAATTGAGACTTTGAATTAATTAATCCAGTTTTTTAGGTTAATATAACATGTTATGGATGGTTAAATAAATTTTTTTCTAAGTGATAATGTTTCTATGGCTTTCAAAAAAAAATCAAATACCAAATAGTGTCAAAATTGACGTAATTGAGTTTTTAAAACAAATATTATATTATTAATTTATATAATAGTCCTATAAATATATGTATTGGCCAAAATAATTATATAATAATATATATGATATTAATAAACCACTTGGGGTTCGATTGGCTTGTTATAGTGAGTTTATGAACCATATAATATAAAAATACAAAGAGACATGGTAAATTCCAAACTAATTAACTAAGAGTTAAATCTAAAATATAATATTTATATGGTGACCTAAACCTTTATAAAACCTATTGGTTGAGATTTTTTCTACCGATACCCACCTTATCATTTAAATAATTTATTTTTGAGCCATTAGAAATCAAAAATGATTTTATTTTAAAATAATATTTCAGGCATTTCCAAAAGTGACCCTCACCTCTTTTATAAATGGGAACATCCCCTTATCTTAATTTAACAAATATAAAGCCTTTTGGATCAGAAATTTCCTTCCCAGATATTCTCCCAACATTCCTACCTTCATTATAGAGGCCTTAATTTGGTCAGAAAGCCAGCCTAAGGAGCCCTTTTAACCAAATCAAAATGAAGAACCCGAAAAAGAGGTAAATATTTCATCACCTCTTTCAAGTTATTTTCTTCTTCCACTTCCTATTTATTTGTTGTTTCCATTCTAAAATAATAAATCATATTTTTCATATATACTTTTATGTTATTATAAAATTTTTACAACTATATTCATTATTCTATCGATCCTATAAATGACAAAGTCACCATACATGTGTGCGTACAGATTATCATCACCACGTCGTGGTGTAGTTTTTTATTCAAACATATCCTTATTTGGATTGGTATAATAATGAGAAAAACTAATGTAAATAATAAATATAATATTTTAATTATTCTTTTTATATGATATACCATCCAAATACATACGATTTCACCATTAATATAATGATATTGTCGCTCATGCGTACGTACGGATTACAGTCTCCACGACGCAATGAGATTCATTTCCACATTCACCATTCAATGATGATTATAAAAATATATATCATTTATAAGTGCGTAATATATGACATAATAATGCTACTAGAGATATATATATTTTTATGTACTTACATATATAATATTTACTATAGTTCTGTTCAATACGATATGAAAACGGAAACAGCATTTATGCGTATGTACGATCTACCAACTCCATAAACTGTGTTTTACATTTCATATATATGTCTATTATACATATTTATATTTTAAATATATATGATATATAAATCATGTTTTATATTCTGTAAGTATTTAAATCTTGATCTATTTGATATAATTAAGAGTAACATGTTAAAACATGTACGACAAAGAAAGCGATTATTACCCGAAATGTTAATTTAAAATGGAAATTATTATTAAATGGGTAGTATAAAGTCAAAAATGAATCATGTATGATAACATAAATATCAATATGGTTCTGGTATACTTTAATAACACACTATGGTCTTTATATAGGAGGATAAGCATACCCTTGACTAATGGAAAGTAAAAGGTATGGGTTAATTTCACAATCTCTTTATTATCTGAGGTCGTTGTTATGTAAGTATCTACTAGGACATATTTATTATACATATCATTGTTTCCTAAAAGAGTATCTAAATGGATTCTTTTTGTGGTACTTTTTACTAAACCATCATTCTAAATGTTTTAAATATTTATTCTTGTAAATCATTCTAATTAATTTCCATGTTTTCAAAATGGTTTTTAAGGATTTATTTATATGGACATGAATTTTTTTAAAATGTTAATTCCTTTAAAAAGATTCATAGTGGTATGAGACAATTTGATTAAAAATGACTTTAAATGTCTTCCTTTCTAAATTGTGTTACTTCTAAATGTTTTCGTAAAAACGATATATTTCCCTCAAAGATTTTTACAAATCATTTTCATCTATTTCAACCTCATTTGATTGATTTTAAACATGTTTGAAGTTGATTTATTATGATACAAATCATCCATATTGTATTTAAGGTTTTGTGATTTGTTTGACTATGGATGTGTCTTTTTTATACCATTCATGGTTTATGGATAAAGTATTGACATTTTGTATGCTATTTTTAATATGAATGTTTGTGTTATTTTTATACCATTTCATATGATGAATGCATTGGAATTAGTAAGTGATAGGTGGAGCCCGTTATAGCTCCTTGATACATTGGTAGGTCTCATGAGACAAACTAGTGTCTTGGAACAAGGCCTTGAAAAAATCTTATTTGTATTCTTGGAACAAGGCCTTGACTATGTGGTTATGGGGTCTGGGATTATGCATTCCAACATTATGAAATCGGATATTGATATTAAATGTGATTATTCAACTAGTAGAATTTCCATCTGAATAAATAGATGGCATTATTTGATTTATCTTTTCCATATTATGATGAAATTTAAGTTTAAATGTATTGTGTTTTAGTCTTATACATTGCCTTAAATGTTTGTGCTTATTTGTGTGAGTTTTCACTATATTGTCATCCTTACTGAGTGTTTGACCTCACCCCTTTTATTAGGTTTTATTTTCACAGAATTCCAAGTACTGTATTGTGATTGATATGAAGGGTTATGCTAGGGGATTAAAGTCATTCTCAAAGGATAATTCATGTCATGATTTATTTTCAAATGTGTAATGTAACAATAATGTATGTAATCTATTTTCTAGGACTGTTAAACCAATCGGTCTTTCAGGACGTGACTTCTCGTAATCATGCTAATGTTATATAATAATGCACCGACTCTAGATAACTGGGTTCGGGGTGTTACAATACAGGTATTTCCATGATAAACCTAGGGCGAGTGAGCCCGAGATATCTCTACAATGCATTGGGTAACTTAAGAGAAGTAAATTCTAGTGTTTCACCTAAGATATTTAGAGAATATACTGTGATGGGTATTCCAACGTAACTCCCAATGTAGCTGTGAAAACTACAATGTAAGTATGTTTTTTATGCCACAAGTTAGCTTTATGATTTATGATTTCTTGGTTTTATTCATAAGTATTATGATTTCATAAGGTATGTTATGATTGAAAAGTATGATGTAATTGAATTTTATTTATTGATGGGCTAATGTCTTTCTTCCTTATTTTATAACCCTTACCGATATTTTTTTCTCATCCAAATTTTAGAAATGTTTTTGATAGGACATAAAGTGTAATAGGGTCTTGGATGGGATCAAAAAAATTCACGCTATCTAAAACATATAACTCGATGTGTTTCTTTTTAAGTGCTTTTATTTAAAAAAAATGTATACTGAGTAGTATTGTCTACATGTAATTTTCTAGTCGATATATAATAATTATGGCCCAATTCCCTAAAACTCTAAACCTGAAAAGATCCTCAATGTAAATTCTTTATTTAATTCAAGATTAAGTATTCTCCTTGGCCGGGTCCTTATAAGTGAAAACTCCAAACTATTATAACTCATGTAATTTAAAGCAGTTTATCATTATTCCATGACTCATGATTAAATATTTCTGACTAGTTGGGTTTAAACATTATAGTTATCATGCATATCTAATTGCATTATTAATATATTATTTCCAGATAAGATAATTTATTCATATCTAAAATCTTTACCTTTACTGACCATATGATATGAACCTTTCTTTTTTATTATATTTCCTATAGGTTATGATGAATAATATTAATTTTGTAATTTCAAATAATGGTTCCATAAAAAAATAAAATTGTTGTAAATGTTAATTATGATTCATTATATACTTTTATTTTTCTATTAGTATAAATATTCATATAACCATTATAGTTCTTGGGTGAGTGTAATTAATTTTTTTTGAATACTCATCACAAATTATAAAAAAAATTGTAAAACATGTGCCAACATATCCACTATAATGGTCTTTCAATGGGTAGAGTTACTTCTAGGCATTATAGAGGCCATTTCCATGACACTGGTAATGATAACCATGAAAATTCTCACTATGATGTGGAAAAGATCATGTTCAGGGGACATCATCACTAGTTCATGGAGGCTCATATTGGGAATAAATTATGGATATATCCAAATTATTATGAATCTATACAATCAAGTATTTATATGAGGTGTTCATTCTTCTACAAGCCCAATAAATCAGAAAATGAAATCCCATATTTACTATATTTATACACAATACTAATTTGATAATTGAATCGAAATACCTATACAACTACATGTCTACAGACAATTTGTTTTGTTCCCTCTAGATACTATTCATGGCACCTTATCCAATTCCATTGACAACCACCCTTCCATAGTGATGGGGAAAAAATTCCAACCATGGAATGATATATTAGAAAATAAAAAAATCAATGGATCCATAAGTACACATGGATTTTCCTAAATATTATGATTCATGATATACATCCTATACATAGATACTACTGAATCTTGATCAAATGTGGCATGATATCTCTTCATCTTACAGTATGATGGCCCAAAAGAAGGAACTCTTTCTTAGGATTTATAAAGTGGAAAATTTATCACTTCTCACTCATATATATTTTCTCCAGAATTTAGCATAAGTATAGAGGGAATTAATGTATTATTATCATTGTGAATATAATTTTGAGAATGATAAGATCCTATGGGAGACCCTAACTAGTAACCATATTCTAGTAAATTTCTAGCCACAATTGGTCACTTACATCTCTATCATGGAGTTTCTGACTAAAAACATGTGGAATACCTATTTAGAATCAAAAATTAATTTTTAAATTTATTTATATATTATAATTGGCCTCTACTTATACCATTGATAACTATCATGTACTCGACCATCAGTGTGGTAAGGGTGACCTTACAACACCTCTTGTGGTTATACAGCCTGAATCTATTGGATTAAATCAGAACATTCGATGAGATTGTACTGAACATATCATCGGTATGATTTGAATTATTTATGAATCATATCCTTATTTATGCATTATAGATTTGGGGTAACATTCCTCCCTATATTTTTAATGAACATTAAAGATATTAAAAAAATTCTAAGATTGAAATAAACATTATGATGATTGAATTTTTTCAACACAACACTGAACTAGAATGAGTCATGAAAAAATAGATTAATTTAATTATGAAAAATTAATATTAATAACACCACTAATATATATATACATTTTTTAATATACTATAAATAAATACAGTATAGGAAAAAAATATTTAGTTTAATAATATTATTTTTTTACAAAAATAGTTCTCCTTATATAATATTTTCCCTTGTCCTGATAAATTGATAAATAATAGATTTATTATTTTTTAAAATTAAATTCATTTTTTATTCATCATATAAAAATTATCTAGTTTGATTTTTTTTTTATTTTTTTTGAGGTAATTTATTATTAGGTAAAAATATAAAATTACTGTTTTTAAAAAAACTATTATTGTTATGAAATTTTATTTAGATAAACATGATAGATAAAATCATAAGTCGATTTTTTTAAAAATTATAATAAGTATTTAATGAATAGAAAGTCAATCATTTTCAACATTATGGTGAATAGAGAAAGAATATTCTCAGAATTCTATATTATGTAATAAATTTATCTAGTAAAATCTATTATTGATATTTGAATTTGAATAAAATAATATCATGCATAATTTTGTTTAGGGTATCTATGAAGGAAAATTAAAATATCTTATTTATAAACAAACTTTTAACCTGAAAATAAATGATTAATTATGGTTTTACCCCATACATAAATTTGTATCTTAAAACCCATCTTTTCTAAATAACAGTTTTTATATGTTATGTTTGTTTATATTAAGATTAGATATTTAAAATGATAGAAATATTTCATGATAAAAATGTATTCACATTTTGTTTCAAAATATTTAAATTATGTAACATGTTAAATTATATTTTGTTAATTGAATTTAATTTCTGTGGTTGACAATTTACTAATAGGGTAAAATTAAAATTGACTAATATTGATTTACCAATAGTATAAAACTCAACAAATGATAAAAAATGTTTAAAAATGGATGGTTTGTTTTACAATACACAAAAAAACTCAATAAATTCCTTATTTTTTACTTCTTGATTATTTTACTCTTGAATATAAAATTTGATTTATTGAAATTTTAAAGTATGGTTCCTCAATTTCCCTACTCTTTACTTATATTAGAGAACTCATCCAACACTAGATGTTATTCCAATCCAAATTGGATTAATCTCTAATCTCTAACATTTTTCCTCTTGTATCCCTCTACCATATACTTAAGAGGTTGTATAGTATTAATTAGATTAATATCTCAATTTACTGTTATATTAGTTATTAAAAACTCAATCCCTCTATGTAAGTAATCCATTATCCTCAATATTTACTTCTTAATAAAACCCTTACAAAAAAATTATAAGAACATTAAAATAATGTAATACCTAACATTAATATAACAATATTTTATTATAATAATGTCTGAACCATTATTTATTAAATTTAAAAAACTATAAAAATAATACAAACCTAATCATGCATACCTAAAGAAAACCACCTCAATGAATCGATATCCATTTTTCATAACCACCCCTTATGGACAGTTAAATGATTTAATTGATTAAATAATTTGATATAAAAAATATTTTTATTATTTATATTTTACATATTAATAAATTAATTCCATACTTTTAAATCACTTAAATATTAAAATTCCATTAAGCATGTGTGTGCATTACCACATACATAAATGAGATGAATTTTTTTCAAATATCCATCTATAATTTATATTCTTAATAGTTAATTAATTAACTAATACGATATTTTAAAAAAATATTTTCTTAAATAATAAGCCATATTAATTTTTTACCCCATCATATGGGATAAAATCTTTATCAATGTGTAAGTGCAATCTACCCCATCCATTGAAAAGTGTATTTCATATTTCTTTACCTCCATTCATGACAGGTTAATTTAGTTGGATTAAATTATAATAATTATTTTTATGAAATCATCATAGTATTGGAAGGTATAATTACATGAGAAATATAAAATATTGGTAATAAAAAACATTTTGAAATTGAACCATTTAAAAAGAGTGTACTAATATGAAAAACAATTTATTGATAATATATATTTACTTTTTATAGGTAATATTCATTTTATACATATTTCAACACTTTATTTTTAATAATAATACACATCAAATATGATATTTCTGGGTTTTTAATATTAAAAATAAATCACCTCATAATCATTTATGAATTATTGTATATTATATTATTTTTTGGTTTAATAACCTACATGAAAAAATATATAACACTATATAATGGATAAAAATAAAAATATTGAATTCATTAAATATATTATATAAATAATAAAATGATGATTTTTTGGTTATATAAATGTAATAATAAATTTTTTTATCATTATTTTTTAAAATACCCTTTGATTGCATTGGATCATCAAATCATGATCATTACCAAATTTGTCCTTGTAGATCCTAAAAAAACCCCACCATATGAAATTATAAAAATAATTTTCATTATAATTAATAAATTAATATACCTTTTAATATCTATTAATGATACAATGTTTTATATGAGGGAAGAGAAAACACACCATTTATGAAAAAAATAAAAATGTTCCAGATTATCCACGCCTGAAATTGAATTAAATTATGACTATCTAATATTAAAATATTTAATAATTATAAAAATTTTATAATGTAGATAACCAATATTGACGTACATAGACATTACATTTATATTGAGTAATACTTAATACATAACAAAAACATACACCCAAAGACCGTATTAGTTTAGAGTCTTTAGAAACTCGGAACATCATCTTCTAATGACGGTGACAGTTATTCAACATCTCATGTAAAGATCATCCCCTTTTTCCTACCTAATTCATTTCTTTATATGAAGGGTAAAACAAAACATAAAAAGGGTGAGATAAAATTCTTACTAAGGGTAAACATGGGGTATATAAAACATACCATAAATATTTGAACATAAAAACATGAACATAAAGATTAATTATCAAAATCTTGAGTCATGAAATAATTCAGGGAAGTATGTCCGGAATATATAATAAAGGAACATTAATCATGATAAAATATAATGGGAATAAAACATGGAGTTATGGAAAACCACTAAGCACATAATATGATTTCCATAGTAGCCAAGGTATTGCTGCCAAGACTATAACAGTGGACGAAGACCATTACTGAACCTGGTTTACTTGTGATTCCAGCCCAATACTGCTGAACCAAATTTAATGTTCATTCCATCCTTATCTATCTCATGATATATAAATATTAAACCAATTCATTGTAGGAAGATATAGGTCCCACCCTTCTTATAATAAAATCATTCTTACATGTGCTGCAAAAACATAAATCATTCATCACAGCATAACCCATGAAATAAAATGGGACTTGTAAACATCATTACATCATATAATAATCCATATAAGAAAAATGGACTTCTTAAAATTTAATTCATTCATAAAAACAATAAAATCAACGTAATAATAGGTATTGAAACATATCCCTATTTCATCTTTGATGGAATATAATTTTGATGAGACGCTAGAAATTAATTCATGATGAAAATATCATTTCTTCTTCGAAAATAGTTTCTTTTCACAAAATGTCATTCAATTTCAAAAGAAATTAATTTAGTTAAAAATACACATGAAATAGTATAGAGGATTCTTCAGGAAAATAATCCATTAAAAAGATGTAAAAATCCATTCATTCTATATATGTTAAAAAACATTCTCCTCATACTTTTACCAAAAAAGTCAAAAAGTACCTCGTATCGTAAACACAAGAAAGATTCCTTCAATACCATGTAGTAAAAGTATAAAATGGGAAAAATGTATTTAACCATACATAGAATAATTTTAAACATTATATGAAAACATTTTTACAAAACATGTAAATGGATGAAGAATATATCCCATGAAAATACTTGCGTATAAACAATCTTAGATAAAAATGAGATTGGAAAATTATCCCTTACCTTAAGATTAATTTCTTCTGTTTGTGTCCTGAACTCCTCTATAGTAGGTTTAATCATATTATTAACTTGTAACAGAACCATAATAATATTTATGATATCACAGATGATTCACTTATGACATTATATTACCCATTCATTTTCCAATTCCATGTTAAAGTAATGTTTTTGGTAATAATCATTTCATTTATCATAGTGTTTGGACATGTTATTCTTCATTTGATTAATTATATCATGATTTAATTACTTCTATAATTTAAAAAATGATTTATATATATATATATATTATATTAAATATAAAAATATATAAAAATATAAAAATATATATATAATAGATAGATAAATGAAATGGAATACACCGTTCATTGAGGCAGTAGGTCGTACATACGCATGAATGTTGTTTTTGTTTCCTTATTGAATTTGATGGAAATAATTTAATGACATATATATATAAGTATATACAAATAAAGTATCATTATTATATCATATATTTCATGATTATTTTTTATATATACTTTATAATCATTATTGAATGGTTAACATGGAAAATTAATCTAATCGTGTCGTGAAGATTGTAAGACTTACATATGCACGAACGATGATATCATTCCCATAATTGTTGAACGGTATTGAAGTGGATGGAGTATAATATATAATAATTTTCATAATGTTATAATAATCATATGTAGTTATTATTTACACTATTATACCCATCCATGTAAGATGGGGGTGAAAACAGATTACACCACGCTGTGGAGACGGTAATCCGTACGTACGCACACGTAGTGATTTCATTTTTCATATTATGGATAGAAGGTAAAATAAGGTTATTTCATATTCATAATAATATATCAGTATATTAGTGATACTTATATTATTAGTTTATTATTTAAAAACTAAATAATAGGATGTAGAAGAACAAACAAATTTTAAAGAATCAGTAGAAGAGATTACCTCTTCCTCAACATGCCTCCATTAAATTTTTTTTGAGGGCACTAGAGTTGGTCTATTGAGAAGATCGGAACCTCTAGTATGTAACTGGTAAAGTTCCGAAGATAAATTTTCAGGTTTTGGCTGATAATTAAGGCTCAAAATGGTGTGAAGTGGAGAGGGAGTAGGTTCCCATTTATAGAAGATGAGAGGGGAACTTTAGGAAAACTCAAAAATATTAATTTATTATAAATTCTATTCCAGTTTAAAATGGTCCAAAACTTGTTTAATTATAATATAAGATGATTATTGTTTGTATACCCATAATACAATAACTTTTGGACAATTTGTGAATAGTTTTCTAACATTAACTATTTTGTTTTACCCTTATTTTACCCTTTTTAATCTTACTTTGATATCGTGTTATTTACACATTGCGGGTTAGTTTAATTAACATATATTGTCAAAAAACCACAAAAAGTTATCTATAAACTTTTTGGACTTATATTAACCATTTGGAAGAATATTATATTTTTGGGAATTTAATATCATTTAAGAAACTATTTTATGTTTTAATTTATTAATTGTGTCAATTTTGGTCACTATATATACTTGACTTTTTTAAAAATTCATTACAACACGATTCTTTAGAAAATAAGGAATTAAATCTAATATAATATGTAAATATCATCCATAAAATAATTTCATGACATAAAAATAACCAAATTAAATTTTTTCAATATTTATAAATTATTTATTTGAATCCATTATTAACGAAGCAATCACTGCATCATCTTGTGTCATAATTAAATTTTTTTATTTAATATCTAAAAATTTCAAACAAAATATCCTGATGTAGAAAATATTTTAATCTTTATAATTACTATTTATAGTAAAATATATCTCTTATATAACCCCATATAATAATTATTTTAGTAAAATATATATGTTTAGGTTATATTTTCATTAACATTAATTATAATTATTTAAAAGTCATTTTCCCTTATAAGTGGCTTTATAGGGTCCTAAAATTGACCCAAGGATTCCTATGGTAATACATATATCATTCGATAAGGTTAGTACACATGTTAGTGTAATTTGATATTATTAAAATATTATTTTCTACCCTTATTTACCAGATTTACCCTTTAACCATGGTAAATAAAATATTTACTGAAGTTACTATTCATAATGTCTAAAAATAAATGTTACCTATTTACACATTTTGGATATCCTGATTTCAAATATGAAATCCATTTTACCTAATTCAAAATACAATATATTCAGTAATTAATTAAAAATAATTCCAATTGTTGAGAAAAAGGTTTTAAAAGCTAAAACATTGCAAAAGATTGAATCATTTTTACCTATAAATTCCATATAAAATTAATGCCGATGACCTAAATTACATTAAATAGTAAAAACATATTTTATTTATACTTTAAAACCATTAAATATTACAATTTAATAATATAAATTTTATCGGTGAAAAATGGTTTCTAAGTAAAATTTTGCTTATTTTTACTATTCATCATAATATGAAAGTTATCAAAGAAATATTAAAAAAATATCCAACATAAATTTCTATAACCTGATTACAAAGAAGAAGTTTATTATGTCAAATTGAACTTATAAATGTGTCAAAACTAGATTTAAAATTGGAGCTCCATTAAAAGGGAATAAAATTGTATTTTATTGATAAATACTTCTTTAATACAAAAAAATTGATTTTGTTCTCATATCATGATCCAGAAAATGTGTTGGATGAATACCAGTGGTATAAAATTAAAATTTGGTTAATACTATTCATACCTTCTAGTTTATATCATATTAAATAATAATATTTAATAATATATCATTTTTTAGTGAAACTCGATATTGCATGCCACACAAGCTATCGAGGATGGATGCTCTTGCGTGTAACACAAGCCCTATCGGTGTTGAATGTTGATAAATCTTCCTTTGGTGTTTCTTATAACATAATAAATTATTAGTTTATTCAAACATTGAAAAAAATCTATACTCAAGGTTGCGTAAAATTAATTTTTATCAAACGAACCTGAAATTTTTGTGCAAAATGAGACAAGAATAGTGTTGAGTATATTTTAAGCTAATACGGTGTTGCATATAGCGCAAGCTAATCATGGTGTAGCATATAACACAGTACATAAAATAAATTAAAAATAATCTATGTCATAAAATCTTAGAGTGTTATATAATACCCCCCTTAAAATAAATTTTTCCCTTGAAATTTGTTGGGGTTATAAATGGATTTCTATATGAAAGTTTCTTTCATAGAAACCCATATCATAAAAAGGAATACTAATACTTAATTTTAAAAATTAATGTAAGAAACAAAATGGTTACCCAAATTAACTCACCCCTAGGATTCCACATAGGATAACATAGGTGAAAACTTGGATATGAAGGAGAAATATAACCATGAAGTTCTGATGGAGAGTGGTAGAGAACATGGCTAAGAAATAGTCTAAAATAAAAGAGCCATAAATTAGAGACAATCTAAGGTTCCATCTTATTCATCAGATATGAGGGTACCGGGATAATATTTTTGGTTTTCAAGATCATTCCCCTAAATTTGAATAATTTTTATAAGTGGAAATACTTACTTGATTTCAGTGTAATATCATTCTTGGTCATTACCTGAACAATTTCCACTTCATTTCTTATTTAATGAATTGAAGTTGAATTTTTCAATCTTGGAGTGTTATCAGATCATAAGATAGAATGATAGGTCATTCCATCTATCTCAACAAAAAATTGAGAACATATTATTAAATATGCATAAGTCTACCTATAGTGAGATAATACATTAATGAAACAAAGATCAACTAGAATATAAATTATACTATCTATAAATGGATCACATTAATATCCTTTCAAAAACTAAAAATATAAAACATTAGAAGGAGGTGAATTAAATCTATATAGAATGTTTCTCCCATATCTCATTTGAATGTTCTTGGTTGTCACATTCCAAACACCGGAACACCATTTTCATTTATTCTCTAGAAACATAAATTGTCGTAGAACCTTAGTGACAACATGAATTATACTAGAATTAACACTTTCAATACACAAAATATACCTAAAATTCTATATAGTCAAACCACGATATCACATTGTCCTTTTATTAGTCCTGAGCTCATTAATACTATCTGAGATATTATTTTATCCTTATTCCTTCATTATGTGCATATAATCTTCTTTCCAAAAGCATCTAAATAAACTTTTATGGTTTCCAGTACCATTCAATATATACTTTCAAATAATTTAGGAAGACAATAGTATTAAAATCCTTAGATGTTTCTTTATTCAAAAGTGCCATTAAATTAAGTATACAACATTACTCTTGATAAACATGCAATCATTCCACTACCTTCTCAATCCATTGACTAAGCTTCATTGTTTTATTACTAAACACTATTTTAAACTAATATATCATTTGTAGTCTCTTTATCATCATCAATATAAATACTATTGATAAGACCAAGCTAATTATCCTCATGATATTCTCCCGTCAGGCATCGATTTTTATAATGCCCATACATTCCACATTTAAAGCATTTAATATTCGTTGACGTCTTAATAATACCATTATCCTTGTCCATCATGTTATCAAAAAAATTTCATTTATAACTACTAGCTTTGTGCCCTTCTTTTTCACACCCAAATAATCTTCTTGTTCCTTTGAAACATTCTCCATGATGTCTCTTCCCACATGATTTACATGATGAAAATTGAACTTTCTTTCCTATATGATCACCATGAAACTCAATCTTTCTCTTATTAGTTACTACAAAAAACTCACCAATGTTAAGATTATTGATCATATTATGGGATTTATGATTATGAATAATAATTATGTTTCTCCTTCCAAATCCCATTTCATTTAGTTTCTCATGAATAATATCATTCCATTGTCCATCATATTCTCTATTAACATGAATCCTCCTGTTTCCAGCCATTTTCTAAAACCCAAAAAGAATAGTGTGAGAGGCAAAAATCATACTAGGAAGACAACATATCAAAATTGAGTACCTTCAATATATAACATATTAGGTTTTGTGTTATGTTATTCATTATTGTTATCAAAGAATTAGGACAATAGCCTATACTTATACCTAACCTAAGGGACATCCCTAGACATACCTTAGAAATATATCTAGAGATCACACTAAAGAATTCACATCATAGTTTCCAATGGTTGACTAAACTTTTTCTATGATACCATGTTTAGATACCAAAGATTGATGTACATAGACATTAAATTTCATTTGATGAATACTTAATACATAACAAAAACATACGCCCAAGTACTGTATTAATTTAGAGTCATTGGAGACTTAAAACATAATATTCTAATCATGGTGAAAGATCTTCAACATCTCCCATAAAGATCTTCCCCATTTTTTTCCTACCTAAAAACTTTCTTTGTATTCTGGGGAAAGGAAATCATAAAAAGTGTGAGCATAAATGCTCTATAAAGGTTAACATGGAGTACATAAAACAAACCTTAATCAGTTGAATGTAAAAAAGATGAACATAAAGTTTAAACATCAAAATATTGAGTCATGAAATAAATCATGGCAGTACGTAAGACATATATCATAAAGGAACATTAATCATGATAAAATAGCATGGAAATAAAACATAGAATTGTGTAAAACCACTATGAACAAAATATTATTTCCATAGTATCCAAGTCATTTCTACCAAGACTATCATAGTGGAAGAATTACATTATTGAACCAGGTTTACTTGCCATTCAATCCCAGTATTACTAAACCAGATTTACTTTCCATTCCAGCCATGTCTATCTCATTAGATAAAAATCTATACCCCCTTCATTTTAGGGATATATATGTCTTAATAATCTCATAATGAAATAATTCTTACATGTTCCACAAAAACATAAATCATTCTTCATAGCATAACCCATGAAATAAAAAGGGATTCGTAAGCATAATTTAATTAAAACATAATCCATGTAAGATAAATGGACTTCATAAAAATTAATTCCATCATAAAAACAACCAAATAAAACTGATAATAGGGATAGAAACATAAACCTATGTCATCATAGATGGAAAATAATTTTGATAAAACACTTGAAATTAACTCTTGAGGAAAATATCCTTTCTTCTTCAAAAATAGTTTCTTTTCTCAAAAAGTCCTTCAATTTTAAAACAAAGGAATTTGGTTAAAATAATCTTGAAATAATGTAGAGTAAGATTAATAGAAATAAGGTATTAAAAAGACATAAAAATCCATTCATGCTGTATAAGTTCAAAAAACATTCTCCTCGTACTTTTATTGGAAAAGTCAAAAAGTACCTCATATGGTAAAAAAATAATGATTCCTTCCATTCCATGTTGTAAAATTCAAAAATGGGAAAAAATGAATTTAATAATACCTATAACATCGGTAAATATTTTATGAACATGTTTTTTAAATCATGGACATGGATGATGAATATATACCCATAAAATACTTACGTATAAATAATCATTGATTAAAATGAAATTGAAAAATTATCCCTTACCTTAGGTCTGATTTCATCCATATTTGCCCCAAACTCTAGTATAGTGGGTTTAAACATATTAATAACTTTTTAAATAATAATATTAATATTTATTATATCATATATGATTCCCTTACAATTTTATATTACCCGTTCATGTGTCAATTCCAAGTTAAAGCAACGTTTTTGGTAATAATCGTTTCATTTATCGTAAGTGTTTGGACTTATTATTCTTCAATTGATTACTTAGATAATAATTTACACACTTATAGAATATAAAAAAGAATTTATATATTTCATATATATTCAGTATATAATTATATATATAATAGATAGATAAATGAAATGAAATACACTGTTCACAGAGAAGGTAGGGCCTACGTGCACATGAATGATGTTTTCGTTTCCTTATTGAATTCGATGGAAGTAAGTAAATGAAATATATATATATATATATCCATTAGAATTATTGAGTCATATATTTCATGATTATTTATTATATATACCTTATACACATTCTTGAATGGTTAACATATAAAATGAATCTCATCACGTTGTGGAGACGGTAAGTCATACGCACGCATGGGCGATTATATCATTCCCATAATTATTGAATGGTGTTTAATTGAATGGTTTATAATACCTAATAATTATCATCATGTTATAATAATAATATATAGTTATTATTCCACCCATTATTCCCATCCAAGTAAGGTGGTGGGGAAAAACAGATTACACCATGGCGTGGAGACGGTAATCCGTACGTTCGCACGCACAGTGATTTTATTTTTCATAAGATGGATAGATTGTGAAATAGGGTTGTTTCATATTTATAATATCACATCAATATATGATTGATACTTATAGTATTACTTTCTAATGAAAAAACTAATAAAGAGTATGTATAATGAGAAATAAATTTGAAATAATCGGTAGAAGAGATTGCCTCTTTCTCGACATGCCTCCTTTAAATTTGTTTTTAGGGAACTAGAGTTGGAATTTTGAGAATAAAAGGACCTCTATAATGTAACTAAGAAAGATTATAAGAGAAACGGGTAGGTTTTGGCGGAGGATGAAGGCTCAAAATAGAGTTATGAGGAGAGGTAGGAGGTGCCCTTTTATAGGAGTGGAGGGGGGCACTTTAGGAAAGTTCCAAAATATTAATTTATTTTTAATTAAATTTTGGATTAAAATGATCCAAAATGTATCTAATTATAGGATAATATGATTTTGGTTCCAATAAAAATCATCCAATAACTTTTTGATAGGTTTTGAATATTTTTTTAACCTTGTAGTTTTGGGTTTACCCTTATTTTACCCTTTTTAATCTTATAGTGATATCATGTTATTTACAGATTGTGGGTTAATGTAATTATCATATCATGTTAAACGACCCAAAAAAGGTATTTATGAAATATTTGGAATTATATTAAAAATTATTACTAATCATTAACTTTTATGAATTTAATATCATTTATTAAACTATTTTATGTTTTAAGTTATGAATTGTGCCAATTTTGGACACTATTCATACTTGGCTTTTTAAAAAATTCATAACAACCAGATTAATTTGAAAATAATGCCTTAAATCAATGATAATATTTTAATATCATCCATAAAATTCGTGGGTGATATCAAAATAATCAAATTACATTTTTTTTATTTTTTATAAATTCATTTATTTGATTCCTCTATTAATGATGCAATAACTACTTCATCATTGTGTCATAATTAAATTTATATATTTAATTTCCGAAAACTAAAAATAAAATATCTTGTTGTAAAAAATAATTTTATCTTTTTAATTAATATATATAGTAAAATATATCACTTATATACCCCAATTAAATTTTTTTTAGTTAAATATATATGTTTAGGTTATATTTTCCTTAACATTAAATTAAAAGTAATTAACGGTCAATTTCACTTACAAGTGGATCCATGGGGTCCCAAAATCAACCCAAGGATGGACCTAGTCAAGTATGTATCATAAAATGGGGTTAGGAAACATGTTAGGGTAAATTATAATTATTATAATATTATTTTTTACCATTATTTTCCTGATTTATCATTTAACCTTGGTAAATAAAATATTTACTAAAGTAACTATTCCTATTCTCTAAAAATAAAAGTTAACTATTTACACATTTTGGACCTTCTGATTCCAAATTTTTAATCCATTTTTCCAATGTCGAAACAAATATTTTTCAATAAGTAATTTAAAATTATTCCCATTTTTCAGAAAATAGGGTTTAAAAGTTAAAACATTGCAAAAGATTCAATCTGTTTTACCTATGAATTACATATAAAATTAATTATAATGACATAAATTATATTAAATGGTTAAAAAATTTTCAATTTATAATTTAAAAAAATTCAATATTATAATTTAACAATATAAATTATCTTGATTAAAAAATTTGTTTTTAAGTAAAATTTTGTTTATTTTTACTATTCATCAAAATATAAAAGTCCTCAGAAAAATATAAAACATTTATCCAATGTTAATTTTTATATCCTGATTCAAAATAAGAAGTTTATTTTGTCAAAGTGAACTTATAAATCTATCAAAACTTAATTTAAAATGGGTGCGCCATCAAAAGGTGGTAAAACTCTATTTTTTGAAAAAATACTTCTTTTAACCGAAAGAATGATTTTGTTCTCATATCATGTTTTCGAAAAATTTTAGTATGAATACCAATGATATATAATTTAAGATTTGGTTAATACTATTCATAACAAATACTTTTTAACCCATTAAATAATAATTTTTAATAATATATCATTGTTTAGGGAAACTCAGTATTTCATACCACGTAAACTATCGAGGAAGGTTAATCTTATGTGAAACACAAGCAATGTGAGTATTGAGTGTAGTAAAAGATTCCTTTGTTTTTGCATATAAAAAAATAAAAATGTATTTTATATATACATTGAAAAAAATATATACTCAATGCTGCGTAAAATAATTTCTATCAATCCAACATGAAATTTTGTGTAACACAAGAAAAGAATAGTATTGCATATACTGCAAACTAATACGATGTTGCATATAGCACAAGCTAATCTTGGTGTAGCATACCACACAAGACATCAAAGAAATTAAAAATACTCTTTCTCATAAAATCTCGGGGTGTTACATATAAAAAGGATTATTATTATGAATGTTGTTTTAAAGTATTTTATTATAAGAGTTATGTTTTTTATAATGAGTTTGTAGGGAATTTGGAAAAGAAAGAATAAACTGTAAGATATTATTATGTCAAATTAAATTTCATGAGGCATATTTCTTATTTCATGACATAATATGAATAATATTTTATGACTTATTCATAATGATTTATTTTTTACTATATTCAAGTAATTTATTTTTTCAATACACATATCATGTTTTTTATATGAATTTCTGTTGATTCAATGCATACATTTGTTGTATTGGTGTTTTCTATCTTTATTTACTTACTTTACATTATAATACATCTTATTAAACTTTTTTGTTCCATTTTTGATTTATTATACATAATTAATAACTTTTATTTTATATCATATATCATTTGTGAGGTTATAAAATATTTTCTTATAGGCACCCATTCAACAAAATTTTACCTCAATGATTGTATTTATTGCATGGGGTTTCTTAGTATTAGTAAATATTTCTTGGGATATGATTTTTGTTATGAATGAATTTATTTGTATATGGATTATATATATATATGGGATATTTGTAAAATTATATGAAAATTTTGGTTTTATTCATGGTATTAAAAGTTCAAATCCATGTTCGTTATCATTCATGGGGTTTTTTAAATTTTACTTATATTTAATGGTTTCTTTACCCAAATCCATTTTAAAATATAGGACTCTAAAATGTGATAACCTACCTAGGAACTTTATTTATTACTTATTCAAATTTTATAATCACTTTTATCCCCTATGGTTACACATGGTTTTGTATATTTTATATTTTATTTTCGTGATATAAGTAGCTTTATAATAAATTAATTTGATGTACATTTAATTAATTAATTTTAATATTTTAAGAATTAAATTTCATTTTATTTTTTATCTTCAACACCATATTTTGTGGACATCCAAATAATACTTTTGAAAATTGATATAATTGATTATCATTAACCATGAATTTATCTACATAATATTTATGTGAAAATAAATTTAATGTATTTCTGATGGGGTTTCCCAAAATAATTTTTTTCAATAATTGTCTAATTGAAAATGTATTTCGAACATCTTTATCATTTTCAATGAAAAATCCCACTGCATAGTTAATGGTTTTCTAAATCAAAATATTATTCAAAAATATTTATTGATATTTTTTTAAAATTAATTTTCTTAGAAGGGTCATCGATTTATGTTATTTCAAAATAAATATTACATATTAATTCAAAATAGTTATTGCAATATAAATTTACAATTTAATGACAGAACATAGAATTTATCAAAGTTCTTGTATTAATGTTACCATACGTATTCATTCTCTAAATGAATTTTGTTTTTCCCTTCCCTATTAATGAAATGATCCGTCACTAATTTTTTCAATCGAAAAATCCATTTAGGGTATTCTTAAAATATCATCCAATTTATTTCCATTATTAAACACTATTTTATATATTTTTAATTTTTGGGGTTCACTTTAATTTTATGTTATAATTGAATGCTAGAATTATTATCCAAACCATATACCATTTATCTCTATTTTTCAAGTATTATATATATAATAACTTGATGGAATATTCTTTATATTGAAAGATATTTAATATCATTGGATACCTGTTTATTTTCAGTAGTTAAATAATGTTATGATTTTTTATAGAATTATAATATGATCCTTATATTATTCCTTTTAAATGAGATATGATGTCAAAAATATTTCAATTTTATCATTGTTATGTGATGAATTATTTTATATATGTGGAACAAATAAGTTTGAGTTAATATAGCTGACGTTCCATATTAGTCTCAAAGGATTTGGATAATTTTTTATATCTCTGTTAATATAGTCTAACATTCCTGGTTATGATAAAATTATTATTCAGAGCATACAATCATTTTTTTATACAAACTAATTAATAGAACTTCTTATATATACTCAATATATTTTTATACCATATTTTTTGTTTTCATCAATTTCATTATTCTTATTCTCATAATTATACTATCATCTAATGGTGAATGTTTCCACGGTCATATGATTCATTAATTAGGTTATTCCATGCCTTTCACCATGATTTATTACATATTCCTTATTGGATATAACATTATTATATATCCTGAATCTACCCACATGATCATCTTGTACACAATGATGATCATTGATTATTAGAACATATTTTTACCATTTCTAAGAATCTTGGGAAACCCCTGACTTGGGTTTTTATTTCACCAATTTATAATGAATTTTAATATATCTAATTTTCATTGAATATTATCTTTTGTGGATGATTTTTTGGAAAGGTTGAAGTAATATTATAGTTTAATTAGATGCATATATAGTGGGAAAATATCCATTTGGAACAAAGAGCATATGTACTACTAGTTAAATCAGTTTAAAATTTCTCTAATACTATAATCCTAAATAGTCATGGTGACATCTTGTAATTAAATGTTTCCATTTATGTTTTTTAATTTATATAGTAGCATCTGTAGGAAATAAAATTTGATATAATAGAAGGGTTTGGATAACATTAGAGTTTATGATGAAATATTTTGATGTAAAATTAAATTATATCAAGGCGATTAAGGATTTATAGGTTATGGCTGATCATAGTATGTAATCTAAAGAGAATAAACTATGTGGGTTATAAAAAATATTTTAATATGATTAAATATTTGGATAAATGAATATTTGAGAAAATAATTGTAATTTTAATATGTCTTATATAACATCTTTATTTATTTGAAAACTAAATATTGTATGGTTATTTAAGAAATAACATCAACAGAAAGAAAAATCTTGTTATTGGATTCTCTTGAAAAGATATAACAACTCATAGTAACATTAAAAATATTGTTTTTGTAATTAACTCAATCATCTTCCAGTGCATGATAGAGAGGCCTAACTGTATACCCAGTTTGATATCCACGATGGATATTCTATAGTTATATAAAATTCTATCTAAATTATAATTATAATGGATTTTTTTATAATGATAAATCAGTATGTTAGAGACTCTTGTAGGATAATTACAATGGATGACCACGAATTAAACAAAGAGAGTCATATGTTGAACTAAAATTATCAAATGTGAAATATAAAAGTTTTAATCTGGAAGAAAACATCATATTTTTGTTTCCATAATCATATCTTGGATATTACAATATAATCTTTCGTTTTAATATTTGTTTGAAACCATGTTATAATAATTAAACTATGAATGGTTTGTAACTAGAAATTAAAATTTAATATAACCATATTAGTGAGTATTATAAATTTGTTTAGAGTATTACTATATAATTATTATGATCTAATATGTGAGTTTACTTTTCATACCTAATGTATATATGTTGATATATTAATAGAAATAAAATCATTAAAATATTATTGACTCTAATTACGGATTTATATTTATTGATGTAATTCAATTATATTCTAAATTATATTAGTATTATTTGAAAAATATAAGGATTTTAATTCAGTTTTTATACTATAAATGTTTGGAAACATATATAAATCGTAACAAGAACTTTGAAAATTTAATTTATCGTATGGACACATTTTGAGGGATAATTATTGAAGAACATATTATAGAGTTATAAAAAAAACTCTTATATATAAAATAAGACTGATGTTTGGAAAATATATGGCTGATTAATTTAACGAAATTTGATTTATGTAGTATTTAGAGTGTGATCTAATCAGATTTTATGAAATATTTTTTTTCAAATAATTTTTTATCAATAGAATGAGTTACACTCTATACGAAGTTTTAATGAACCATGATATAATATTTATGTGATTATTTAAACATGATTATTATAAAAAATTTGTTAAAAAATACGGTTTTAAGATTATTATTTTATAAAAAATAATTGATTGCCTATAATTTAGATAAATAACATATATTGATAAAAAAGTACGTTATTTTTAAATAATCATTATATACATTGAAATCACATTTTTTTAAAAATGATTTTCATTGGGTTTGATAAATATATAATAAAATTAATATTTAAATATTTTATAAAATATATTTGTTAAAAAAATTAACATCATTTTAAAAAATAAAAATAATCTTAGAATGATTTTTGGGTAATTAACAGGAAACTTATCTTTTTTATAATTGGAGAGAAATATTAATTTTTATTTATAAATACATTTTAGTTTAATGAATCTAAAAAATAAAAATTATTTAAAAATGGATTAAAATGTAAAGTTTCTCAATAATAATATTATTAACCCAATTTAAATTATTGGAATCAATTTAATGAGGAATTTTGATATAAGCACCTTTTAAACATATGTGAACATTTTCTTTGGAATTTATTTTCTCATCAACTCTATGAATTGATTTTGATATTAAATTATACCAATTATATTAATTGAAATTAGAAAATTATATTCTGAATTTGAAATAAAAATAATTAATATGATATAATGAATTCAAATTAATTTTTAGTCATTTTGAATAGAAAAAAAAAGAAAAAATTATTTTTCATGGTGTCGAGAAAAATGGGTTTATTATGGGTTAAATTAAAAAAAGTATAACAGTGGCCTAAAAGGAGTATAATTTTTTAATTGATAGCTATATTTAGGCTCCATTTTTTTATGTTTTCATAATTATCTAGTTGGAGTCCTTTGGAATGTGAAATACATGGGTATAATTTATTCTTTTAAAAAACTCAAGTGTGTCCTCTCCCCAATAATTGAAACAATAATTTAATGATTGATACAATTTGAGATTAAAATAATCTTACATTAATTTTAGTTAAGAATTATGGGATAATTTATTTCAATGGAATGTATTTTTAATAATAAAATCACATTTTTGTGCGTTTAAGGTATTGAATTGTTTTTTAGAAAATATGTATATGATGGAATTTTTTTTAAAAAGATGATTTGAAATGATTATGGGAAAATATAAATAAATGAAAAATTATTTTAAATACATGAATTTGATGAAACAATTGTGGAATTAATATTGAAAATAATGGAGCATGATTTAACAAAAAATGTTCGTTTTAACTGTTAATAATGTCATATTTTTTAATAAATGAATGTCATATGGAATATTGGTTGATTGAATAAAGTAACATATGATATATGGTAGTTAGTGTGGGTATAAAAAAGAACTCCCGGATTCTATCTCCTTATCATTGCATTTATTTAGTAAACTCTAACAAAACCCATAGCCAACAAGATTTACCTCTAATGGGGTGTTCACTCAAGAAGTCTTCGGTCATGGGACATGTGCCCAATTTGAGTCCTGAACACTGATGAGTTGTGTATGGATAGTAGATCTATTAACTAACATACCACAAGTTATATGACCATGGTCCATTGTATTTTTTTATGTGATGATGTATTTAATTTTTTTTCTAAATGTTTTATTTAATCAAGATGATTCATATAAATGTTTAATATAAAATTTTAATTACATAATGTTCCTAATTAATATGTAATATTGGGGACATGAATGTAAATTTGAGTAAAAATATGATATTTTATTATCATGACTCGGTTTATTTAAATTGAATCATACCTATTTTAATTACTTTTAAATTGATTATAGAACTCTGGATGAGACCCTATGGGTCTATTTGGATCACACTCTTCCTATCTCATTATGTGTTTATATATTTATTCACTCCATGTTTGGGGAAATGGAAAACATGATTCATAGGTGGAGGGTCTACTAAATTTGTAGGATCTGAGCTATAGTGGTGACTAGTGGAGTTGATGATTACTTATTTCTTGATTCTCTTGTGATGGTTATGATTTTGATGATGTTGTTTTGATAACATTAGTGTTTTTTGAATGATATACTTCTCTCGAATTTCCTAACATTTTTATATTGTGGTACTTTTCTCCTTGATGAGTTTTTTTAAACTGATTATTTATAATTTCTTATTCAATTGTTTTCTCATTATGGTGGAGAGATCAATACCCTTTTATATATTTTTTATTCTCAAACACTATCCATTAGCCTTCTGGATCAGGATTTTCCTTTTAGTCACTTTAAAAATGAATTTTTCTCTAGTGTACAAGGGTATCTAGTTTAGTTTTTGATAAATTGGTATCTAAGGTGTGATGTTTGAAACCTTTCTTAATATCGGTATATAGTTTTAAATATCCTTACAAAAATGATATCGGAATTTTATAACATAAGTGGAATTAAAAATGGGTTCCAAAATAGCACTCGTCATAGAGAGTCTAATGTCCCCAAGGGTGTTTTAGAATTTCATCGTTCAAGAATATATTGATATAATTATAGTATTTCTTAGAAAATTGAACTGAGTGTATTAATTTTTAAACCTATCTTTCAATATGATGGAATTTAAATATATCTCTTTATTTATTTGTTGATCTATGTATCATTGATGTCATTTCTATGGTTTATATTGATGTTGTTTCGTACCGTACCCGATAGTTTGGTATTGAATTGGTTAGAGGAGGGAGAATATGGTGAACCACAATAAGGTAATACTCTAGTAGAAATAATATTCTTGAGATAGTATTTCATGTTGTCCATGATCCATGATAGGTTTCCAAAAGCATTCCCATTCCTGTAAGGATGGTTAACCACAAAGTGATGAAACTATACATCATTCCCAAGAGTTTATTGACCATAATACGGTGTAAAAAATAATAAGATCCAGTTTTTTTGAGGTACATACCTCTTTTAATTTTCTATTGGACCATAGAGTTCGTGTCATGTACACAGATATAAAAAAATTTATTGGGGGAAGAACATAATTTTCAGGGTTGTGTATTTATTTGAATAAATGATGTCTGGGTATAAATGTTAAAAATGATATTATGAGGGGTTTTAGTGTAATATCCCAGGTAAATAAAGAATAAATAATTTTTATATTTATTAATATTTATGAATTAAATATTAATTTTACTTTAAAGGGGTTTCTATGTTCGATAGCGTACCCGATACGCAACAAAGAGTTTCATTGAAATCTTCCGTTGCACACTAGTAATAAAATAATATTATTTTAAATGGTAGGTAACACAGAGCCATTGTATTGGCTGGAATGGATAGAAATAACTAAAATATGATTATATATGTTTTTTTAAATGTTTTTACATTTATCTAATAAATGATAAAGGCTTAAAATACGGAAAGAATTCAATTTTAGGGGTATATGCCCTAGTTTTCACTAAAGGTTCACTTATCACCTTCTAATGGTGAACCGTAATTAAATATAGTTTTGTTCACTCTTATACATTCTATTGGACCAAATAAAACTCTTATTTAGAATCGGGACATCAAAATTTTCTTTGTGTAAATTTTTGGTATCTTTCCAATAAAGTTCATTTTTAATGAATAGTGTAAATTGTCGTATTTTAATTCAAAACCCCTTTTTAATCTAATTTATTTATATAATTATATTATCTTTTGAATTGGTTATAAAGTGAAATTAGAATATATTTTTTCCATTAAATCCAATAGTGGTCGTTGGAATTAATTTCACTTTGAAATCGGACTTAAACTAGTGTCAATCTTTTGATACTTATTGTTTCATAAAAACACGCTATTCGCTCTGACAACGGGAATTAATTATTAAATTAATTAATGAAACTTATATGTTTTGAATTTTGTAAAATGGACTTCATTTTTGAATTCGGAATATCAAATATAGCTTAGGGTAAATTTTTGATATTTTTCTGAAAAACATCAATTTTTGATGAATAGTGAAACCACTAAGTGGTACTTATAAAGACTGATTTTTCGTTTAAATGAAATTTTACCACTTCTGTGTTTTGAATTTCAAAAATATGACATACGTGGTTTTCATTAAGAAGTAAAATTTGGTTCAATGAGATTAAAATTATTTTTTGGTGAATAGTAACTTTTAAGTTCTTAATCGCGATTAGAGGTAATTAGTGTAGTTTAAGGTAAAAATAATGTTTTAATAAAATGAGATGAGCATGAAACATGTCCTACCCATATTGGATGTTTCATGGCCGACCAATAAAATCCATGGGTCAACTTGGGTACCCCATGGATCCACTTCAGTTGGAAAATGACATTAATACCTTTTTATTTAATGTCAAAATAAAAATGACACAAACATGATTTGTTTTACTAAAATAATTTTTACATGGGGTTATACTAGTCATATTTTTGACTATAAATATTCATTATAAATATAAAAAGATTTCCTACCTCATGATATTTTTTTTATAATTTTTATACATTAAATAAATTAAATTATTTATGACATCATGATGATGCAGCGATTACCTCATTAATAAAGGATTTAAATAAAATGAAATGATAATGTAAAATATATGACCTACACATGTCCCAAACCTATTGGATGGGTGTATTTAGAACCCTTATCACCTTATGCTTGAATTATATCAATGTGGGACCTCTTAAATCCGAATACCATTTTAAAATAAAGTGACTTTTCTTTACCTTCCAAGAGTGCCCCTCCTCTCCTCTTATAAAAGGCCCCCACCTCTACCACCTTACCCACACTTCCAAAGCCTTTCTCATGGCCAACCCCTGCCCATTTTGTCTCTCCACATCCCTCTCTTACTACTTGAAACCTCACTTTGGGCAGAAGTCTTCTCAAGGAACCCTTTGAGCTCAAACCATAGGGAGTTACCCGATTTTAAGGTAATGACTTCACTTGAGTCCGTTTGTTTTATTTTAATTCTCCAACCCCATAAACTCATTTTATTAATTTCTTTTGTAACAACTCCAGTATCTTCAATATACTAGGATTTTTTTATAAGAAGTATTCTACCTACACTTACACACACCTACATCTAATGGTTAAAGAATATATTGTTTCCGTGGATGGCGAATTTCTGCCTCCCGAAAAGATGATTGTTAAACATTCTTTTAACACCTTCAAAGGTGGCCATTAAGATTAAAATATATTTATATATGATATATAATATGTTTATGTTTTCCTTAATATTCTTTATTTTTCATTTTGGGCATACCTTTATGGTTTCCATTGTGGGTAAACACGATAATTTCATTTTAGAAAGTGCGGACTACCGCCCCTCAAAGTGATGTGATTCGTTAATGCCATATGTGGGACGTATAAAGGATGGATTTAAAGTTATTATATATGATGTTATAATGGAATTATAATATACCTCTATATCATTATTATTTCTTTCCATTAAAGTATGAGATAGAAATGAATGTAGCGTTCATGCGTACGTACGGCTTACCGTCTCCATGAACGGTGCATTTCATTTCTTATCCCCAAATGTAATGTACTATTAAAAGTACATATTTATAATGGATATATATAATGTATGTTACATAAAAATTATGAATATTATTATGGAATTAAAATATACATACCTCTCATTTAGTTTTAATTCCATTAATATGACATAGAAATGAAAGCAGCGTTAATGCGTACGTACGGCTTACCATCTCCATGAACGGTGCATTTCATTTCTTAACTCTAAATGATTATGTGATACTATAAATAAATGTATATGATGGATATATATGATATATATGATATGCAAATCATGAATATCATTCTGGATATAATGAACCTTTGACCACACAAACAACATGTAATTGTAAGAAGTCCACTTTCGACTTAAGAACCAAATATCGACAAAACAAACATTATTAACCTTAATGATTACATAATGTTTATAACATGTAAATGAGTGATATAAAATAAATAATGAACTTGAAAAAGGTTCTTACGGAAATAGAAATTAACTCAAGTTTATTATTCAGGACGTTAAAGAACCATCGAGTCAAGTCGGACCTGAGGTAATGGACTTCATCTCAATATCCTTTCATTGAGGCATATTTCGTTTTTTACACAACTTTCCTTTATACGGTTTATAAACCCCTTTGACTTTTAATTTTATACAAAAGGAATATTTTTCTACGGAGAATTTTACAAAACGAAAAAAGGAATGTTTCTTTTAACGTACGCGGTGACAACGACTTTTTCTGCCGCTGTGAGTATTATCTGTTCTTTGGCTTCCTCAACAAGCCGTAATGTTTTTAAAATTAAATAAATACCATATACTCTTTTATGTATTTTGGTATTGAAAATGGTTTTTATAATGGATTTTTTATGTCAATATATTTGAGTGATATATTGTGATCAAAGTGTGCAAATGTTTTATTTCCATTATGTTTGTTTTATGTCTTATGATTTTATAATGGTACATGGACATTTGACGGGTGGTTACATAATAAACCATATGACGGGTGGTGCCATGAATACCAGGACGGGTAGTTACGTTATGACCTCCAATGCATTGGGTATGGAATTCGGCCGTATGGCTATTCCATTAAGTATGTATAGAAGTTGGCCATATGTCTATTCCATTAAGTGATGTGTGTGGAAGTCGATCATATGGTTATTCCACTTAAGTATGTTTATGTCCCAAGTTACCTTTATATGTTAAGTGTTCTTTATATGGGGTTTATGGTAATCCTTTGGTTACAAAATGGTAAGTAATGATATTTTATTCAGTGAAGAGTTTTTACTACTTCATGAAGGTGAATGTATTACTTTGATAAAGTATACATGGTTTACTTGATGTTTCAAAAACTATCAGTTTTCATTCTTTATGTATCCCTTACTGAGCTTTTAATGCTCACCCCATGTTTTTTTAAATGTTTTTCACAGGAATTAATGTGGAATAAGGTCAAGGATGGGATCAAGGGAATGTCATTCTATATAAAACATGGAACTAGACATGTTTCTTTTTAAGAGATTTTTATTCTATGGAAACTTTGTAGAAGTGTATACTTTGTAAATCTTTTGAGATGTAATAGTTATGTTCTAATTCTCTTAAACTCTAAACCTGAAAAGATCCTCAATGTGAATTATTCATTTAATTCAATATTATGTAAGGTTTAAGGCTGGGGCCTTATATTTTGGTTATTTACAAACATAGGAGGAGGTTCCTGACCTTATATTAAAACTGGGATGAAAACTATCTATAGAACATTTAAATTCCATCTAAATGAATTACACATGGAGTAAATGTTTCCAGACATTATTCGTGAATAGTTTCAGTCCATGAGTTGATTCATTTAGTAAAAATAATACATGTTTTTAATATACATTACAATTATTGTAACGTTTGGGAAAGATAAGAATTATATGGATGACACACATTTTTTAGCTTATCTAATTAATTGAGAAATACATGACATAGAGTTTTTACAAACCATGTATTCATCAAAACTAGATACTTTATGCCGGAAGACCTTATGATTCTATTATTATTTCAGTGAACCCTCTCCCTATCGGACCTAGGACTAGTTCTATGTGATTTTGGAGTATATTCCCCCCACTTGAAATGCCCCAATTACACATCAGATCCATGTTTCATCTTATTTATTCTGCACCTTCGTCCTTGTTGGTGTTATCTATTATAAGCTATGAATTGATAAAAAAAATAATGGTAGGGGTCTAAACATTACCCAATGTAATATTTAATAAAAAAATATAAAATATTGTGAATACACCAATATTTTTCACACTCTAATAAATTTATTAATTAACCTGTTGGAGTTGGTGGTCTAGAACCAACTACTTTGTACTTTATTCATTAAATAAAAGCCTTATCACATCTTGATTGTTCTTCTGCATGACATGTCATGTGATAATGTCCTAAGGACAGCTGTTGCATTAAAGGGTCGTTGTAGATCCCTGCTATGATGAGAACCCAGAAGTGCCATAACATTGTTCTTGAATGTATGTTCTATGGCCGGATGATATTATTTGAGGGACACAAATAATACAGGTCATTAGGGGTGAGGACTCATAATACATTGAGGCACCTTCTCATGGTCTGTGCCCTTGATAATATCCAGGAGGATATTATGAGAACGAGACCCTCCAGTAGGAAATCCACATGTCATAGTGTCATTGGATGTTCCTATATGCGGACATGTGTATTGGTCCATAGACTTTAAGATTATTATTAATGGGTATTACAACTCGCGCACTTAGATGTATTGACGAAAACTATGATGACACACTGTTTGTAGCGAGGTAGGATACGTTGGGTGCGTCACGAGTAATACCACATTAATAGATAATGCGAGAAATGATTTTTCCCTTTCGTTCCATAACGGAAATAGATATCTCAGGCCCTTTGATGGAATTGATATAGCCTAAATAAATCCATGGCCATGGTAAGGTATGGGCAATTTCAATTCCGGGAAGTCAAAGAAAGAATAATCAAGCACATGGGTTGATGGAACTAGCATGAAACCCGCTTGATTGGAGATATCGAGACAAAGGGATTATATTACACGGTAAGCGTTCGTAGGAGGTGACACGTCATTGCGGCGTTAACTTCTTTCTCTATGGGTGCCTTGGCGTGTTGCTAGACTCTAACCTTGGACTTTAGGCACGCTTAGCCTAATTCCACTGAGAAAGAGGCATAGAGGGTCACACACTAAGTGTGTCCTTGTATCTCAGTTAAATATTATTTTAACAAATTAAATAAATATTATTCTCAACTGTGGGTCATTTATTTTTACACTAGTTATTCAGGAGAATATATTGTGGACGAAATAATATATTTATTAGCGAGTAATGCAGTTACATTTATTTAAGGAATAAAGAGTCATTACTCAAGGTCTAATAAATGTGGTGGAGAAAAATGGAAAATAAAAGTACACGCTGTGTATATTAAATATACACGCCGTGTAGTTTTATGGAAAACAAGTACACGCCGTGTAATAATTATTACACATCGTGCAGCTTTTCCAGTTGAGATTTTGAGGATTTAATATTGTTTTAATAAATGATATTTATTATAATCAGCGTGGGAACACGTCCAGGAATTAATAATTCGACATGGGGGTTTTCAATAAGAGTTAATGAAATAAATAAAACGTGTAACACGTTTATTTATTGTCATAACTCTATTAACCTCAAACCCGATACTAAATATCCTTGCAACCCCAACATTTGGTAGAGCCATTTTTGTGCACAACGGATTTCGAAATACTCTCAAGCCAAAGAGATAATTCCCTTTCCACCAAGAACGCCATCAAGTTACGAGAGCAGGATCCTCCACCGGATCAAGGCGGTCGAAGGCGGACATCGCAAGCGAAGGTTCTTCTATACTAGCACCAGGAGATCCCTTCGGCGACGTCCGGAGATACGTGACACACGTGTGGATCACCGCTAGAGGAATCCTACACTTGGATTCTACGACGAAATGACGGATCACCGAATCGTGACCGGATACATCAAGTAAGAAATAATTACAACAAGGTAATTTGTATGCATTAAATAAAATAATTATAATCAACATATGATGATCCTCCTCAAGGGTTTCGGGACTCTTCTTTTCTTTTCGTTCTTCATTCAATTCCGAAGATTCGGCATTTTATATCGTGACGGATCTCGGATTGAATGTTGTTTAACGTTAAAATTAAAGTTGGACAAACCCACCAACGCGCTTCCGCTACGCTCGGAACCTACAAGTGGTATCAGAGCGGGTCATATCGTTGATTATAATTATTTAGTTTTTCGTTGGTAATTTACGCATTTAATAATTTAGTTATTTCAATTCAAGTTTAATCGTTCTGGAAATCTGAATATCGAGATCTATTCCTCCTTCCTCATTTCTCGTTCACCTCACAGAAACGAATTTTAATTTTAATTTTGATTAAAATAAAATAGAGGAACTCATCCGGAGGAGCCAAACGTTTCTGGCCGTATAACACCAGAATACACAACATGTATTTGGAAGTACAAGTTGTGTAGTATAGGTTCAATGCATTGACTGATCCGCCAAATCAGGCCGTGTATTGGATTTTTTCTATGAATTTAAGACACCGTGTGTTGACCAGAAACAAGTGACACACGGTTTCCAGAATACATGTCGTGTGCTCCAATGAACACAGCGTGTAGTCCCTTCAGGTTACGGTTGGGTCGTGTACTCCGTACACGGCCTGGCTGGCTGGAAACCGTGTAACGCAGAAACTACACGGCGTGTGTCCCACTGTACACACCGTGTACTCTGAAAAATTTCTGAAGTACATTAACACACCCTGTCCCTGGGCATGTACTTCGGATGGATGGTGAAGAAATGTACATGTCGTGTATTCAGAACTACATGTCGTGTACTCACCCAAATTACGCATATTTATTAAAATTTATTATTATATTATACATACCATTAAGACGTGTACCATGGTGCAGGGGTAAAGCTGAGGGGAAACATGTGATAGGTGTTTTATATATATGTGTTTAATTTAACAACTGCGTAATAAATTGGAATTCACCGTGTTGCCTCCAAGTTACAAGTTACGTACAAGGATAATTTTAAATGAATTTATTTGTTTAAAATTATGATGGATGAGAATCTAATGGAAATTTAGAAAAGAGATTTAAGATAAAAGGATTGATTAATTAAAGATAATTAATTGATTCGAGCTTGATTTATCTTAAACAAGAATGATTAAATAATTGAATGCTAGTTTTATTTAAGCGTAAATATCGTTGCATGTATGGATTATCATGAGCTAGACTGAGACCTTTGTATGTCAATGGATTCTTTTAATTAATTTATTTAAATTAAATTTGTTGGCCTACGAGCCATCTCCTCATTAATATGTTGGGCCTGCACGCCCAAGGATTCTTTTATGTAAAAAAACCCCTTTTACGCCTCACCTGCGTGTGAGATAAATGAATATGTAATGGATGGAGCTCCCAAGCTAGTGGAGGCGGCTCAAGTCAGGAGCCATGGTGAAACCAATCCAAGGAGAAACAAAGGTGGACAGGCGGAAAGATGTAAACACGAACCCGAAAGATTCAAGGTGTTTCTCCCCTAGGTCATGGGCTAGTTTATCAACCGCTAGATAAACTATCCAATAGAAAGGCTCATGATCATACCATTTATTTTATTTCAGTCAGTTTCATGGTTTATTTTTTGTGGGTGTGTTGTCACGATCACACAATTAATGAATTAAACGAGCATGCAAGATGGAACTAAAATAAAACTGGATTATACGTAAATATTATCTTAGACATGGTTAATCACTTAAGTATATCCCACTTAATATTAACAAGCATATAATAAAATGGAAATTTACGTATAAGGATAAAATCCCTCAAAATAAATATTAAGTCGGCATAGCCTTCTATAATATTGGTCAGAATCGAACCATAGTTCAAAGAGCATGACCTACCCTTGTTGGGGTGCTTTCAATTATCGGGGAATTATAATTCAAGGTTTTGGGTTGACTTGATGTGGTTCGCATCAAGGGTTGACTGCCACAGCAGGACTTGGTGTGACCAAGAGGCAAAGGTTGAGGAAATCCAAAAAGGATTTCAGGATTGGGGAGTCCACTCAGCGGATCAAGGAGCTACGAGTTAATGTAGTTGGAATTTGGAATGCCTACCTAAAACCCTTCAAGTTGCTTGACCAACCCTAGTTGGGGTAATGCGAAGGGCAATATGGATCCTTGCCACTAGAATATTCACGCAACAGAATATTCCGAAGTCAATGGTGAGGGCTATTGGATTTTGATAAAATAGTGGGATACTAATAAGTATTAATTTATTTTTTTGTCTCAATTTTTATAATAAAGTACTAATCATTTTCTCATCTTAATTTGTAGAAACGAAAAGAAAATGACTTCAAAAATATCATTGTGCACCATACTCTAAAAAGAAAACCTTCATACCAGCACCAATTTCCAAGAGTGGCAGAGGCGTTTACGCGTCGTCCTTCGCCACGAAAGGAAATTATATGTGCTGGAAGAGCCTATTCCAGTTGTGCCTGGGAAAGAGGCTAGTGATGAGGAATTATCTCTCTACATGAAACACATGGATGATGCCACAGATGTCCAGGGCTTTATGCTATCGTCCATGTCTAATGAGCTCTTGAAGCAACATGAAAACATGGACGTGTATAGAATGATGTCTCACCTCAAAGATCTCTACCAAAAGAAGGCGAGACAGGAAAGGTATGAGATCTCCAATGCTTTGTTTACCATGAAGCGTGGAGAGTCCGCGCCATCTGGGCCTCATGTATTCAAGCTTATTGGAAAAATTGAACTCCTGGAAATATTAGGGATTAAATTCTTGGATGAGTTGCGTATAGATCTCATCCTATCATCACTTTCCAAGACCTTATCTCGCTTAATTTTCAACTATAACATTAGCGGCAATGAGAAGAGTCTATCAGAGCTTCTGACCTTGATTCGCTAGGTAGATAAGGACATAGGGCGTGACAAACCCGTGGTCCTTATTGTGAACAAGAAAAGGAAGGACAAGGCAAAGGGTCCAAAGACTTATAAATGGCCTGAAGCCCCCGAGCACCGTCTCTCCAAGAAGGGGAATATCCAGATGCAGGTAATGGAACGGGAGGTTTTGTGTTTTGCATGTGTCAAGCAGGGCCACTAGAAGAGGAACTGCACCCAGAAGTGTGGGGACGCTAAAGGTGTGTTTTTTATCAAGTGCAATCTTTCTATTTCTACACATTGGGTATTAGATATAGCTTGTGGGGATCACATCTATATTCAAATGCACCAACCAATTAGATTTAGAAAGATCACCAGAGGAGAGGTGGATCTTTGAGCTGCCAGTGGCGCAAGGCTGGCTGCATTGGCTATTGGCGACTACCACCTCTCATTGCCGACTGGGATGATTTTGGTTTTACATAACTGTTATTATGTTCCTAGTGTTACCAAGAACATAATTTCTGTATCTTGTTTGGATATGGATGGATTTGTTTTCAAATTTGGAAATAAGGGTTGTCTCTTTTATAAGAACAACGTATGTTATGGTATGGAAAATTTAAATAATGGTTTATATGTATTGAATTTCGAAAACCAAGTGTTGGCAATTGATAACGAAACAAACTCACATGACTCATACATCACCCAGTTATGGCATCACCACCTTGGTCATGTGAACGAGAAGCGTTTGACAAATCTCTGCCAAGATGGCTATTTAGACTCTACTGAGCTAAAACCACTTGATAGATGTCACGCTTGTTTACAAGGAAAAATGACCAAGCCGCCTTTTGGTGGAAAAGTTGAAAGGGCCACATAGATTCTAGGATTGGTACACACAGATGTGTGTGGACCATTTCCAGTAGAAGCTAGAGGTGGATATTCTTACTTCATTACTTTTACTGATGATTTGAGTAGATATGGCTATGTATACTTAATAAGTTATAAGTCAGAGTCCTTAGAGAAATTTAAGGTATTCATGAATGAAGTAGAGAATGAGCTTGGTAAGAAGATAATGAAGCTTCGATCGGATCAAGGTGGAGAATATCTGAACCAAGAGTTCATCGATCTTCTACGGGAGTATGGGATTCTATATCAGCTCACTCCTCCTTATACACCACAGTGGAATGGTGTTAGTGAAAGGAGGAACTGCACCTTGTTGGACATGGTGAGGTCAATGATGAGTCATGCGGATCTTCCATTATCCTTTTGGGGATATGCATTACAAACTGCAGCATACACATTAAACCGAGTACCAACTAAGGCGGAAAATGGAATTCCATCCGAGTTACGGAATGGAAGGAAACCCACTTTGTTGCACACACGTGTATGGGGATGTGTGGCATTTGTTAAGGAATTCTCAGGAAACAAACTAGCACCCCGGGGCACGAAGTGTATCTTTATAGGATATCCCAAGGAAACGAAAGGATATTACCTATATAACCCTCAAGACAAGAAAGTGACTGTCGCCAGACAAGCCATCTTTCTTGAGAGGGAACACATCCTCAAGAAGGATAGTGGGAGCAAGATTGACTTCGACGAAGTTGATGATCTAGATACACAGGAGTTGGTACAGGAACAAGTTCCATAAGTCCCCGTAGAAGAGGTTCTAGAAACACAAGTACTGCGTAGAAGCTCAATAGAGGTAAGGGAACCAGAGAGATTTGGTTTCCTAGTCACCGAGGATGGTGAATCATTATTGTTGGAAAATGATGAACCTCTCTCCTACAAGGAAGCAGTAGAAAGATCAGCAGCTGCAAGATGGCTAGAAGCTATGAATTCTGAGATGGATTCCATGAATCAGAACCAAGTTTGGGTTCTGGTTGATGAGCCAGTTGGTGTAAATCCTGTTGGATGCAAATGGGTATTCAGAAGAAAGCTGGACATGGAAGGTCAAGTTAGCACCTATAAATCAAGACTAGTGGCTAAAGGATTCAGAAAGCATCAAGGAATTTACTATGATGAAGCCTTCTCTCCAATTTCCATGTTTAAATCCATAAGAATCATACTTTCCATAGCAGCTTACCATGACTACGAGATTTGGCAGATGGATGTCAAAATAGCATTCCGTAACGGGAACCTTTAGGAAGATGTCTATGTGACACAACCAGAAGGGTTTGTGAAACCAGGTGAAGCCAAACGGGTTTGCAAGTTGCAGAAATCCATTTATGGATTGAAGAAAGCATCCAGGTCATTGAAAATTCGATTTGATGAATCCATAAAGGAATTTGGTTTCATTAAGAACGAATGTGAGCCATGTGTTTATAAGAGGTTTAATGGGAATGCGGTCGTCATCCTAGTGGTATATGTTGATGACATATTTCTTATTGGAAACGACGTGCTAGCCTTACAGTCAGTTAAGGACTAGTTGAACAAGTGTTTCTCCATGAAGGACTTAGGAGAAGAAACCTACATTCTAGGGATCAAGATCATTTGTGAAAGATCCAAGAGGCTTCTTAGACTAAGTCAGGGTACATACATTGACAAGATACTAAAGAGATTTAGTATGGAAAAATCCAAGAGGGGATGGGTTCTAGTGTCACATAGCTTACATATTTCTAAGAAAATGTGTCCCTAGAAAAAATAGGAGAATGATAGGATGAGCAAGATCCCATACGCTTCGGCTATAGGATCCATAATGTATGCCATGATATGTACCAGGCTTGATGTTTCCTATGCACGGAGCATGGTAGGCAGATATCAAGCAGATCCAGGAGAACAGCATTGGACTACTGTTCAGACTATCCCTAAGTATCTGAGATGAACTAAGGATATGTTGCTGGTGTATGGAGGAGACGAGGACCTTGTCATCAGAGGGTATGTTGATTCTGGTTTTCAAACAGATTAGAATGATCTGAAGTCAAAATAGGGATATGTTTTCTGTCTCAATGGAGGAGCTGTGAGCTGGAAGAGTTCAAAGCAGCCAGTTGTCGCCGATTCTACAGTGGAGTCCGAGTATATAGCGGCTTCTGATGCAGCCAAGGATGTCTTCTGGATTCGGAACATTGTCCAGGAGTTTCATGTGGTGCCTAGCAGTAAAGATCCCATTACATTGTATTGTGATAATACTACAGCGGTGGCTCTTGAAAAAGAACCAAGGTCAGATCAACGGACAAAGAACATACTCCGGAAGTATCACCTCTTGAGGGATTTCTATCAAAGGGGTGAAGTTGCAGTGAGCAGAGTGTCCACGAAAGAGAATGTGGTGGACCCCATGACTAAAGGCATATCCCAACAGAAGCATGAATATCATGTGATAGCTAGTGGGTTAAAGGTTGTTAGCAGTTCGCTCTAGTCCAAGTGGGAGTCTGTTGGAGTTGGTGGTCTAGAACAAACTACTTTGTACTTTATTCATTAAATAAAAGCCTTATCACATCTTGATTGTTCTTCTGCGTGACATGTCATGTGATAATGTCCTAAGGACAACTGTTGCATTAAAGGGTCGTGGCGGATCCCTGCTATGATGAGAACCCAGAAGTTCCATAACACTGTTCTTGAATGTATGTTCTATGGTCGGATGATATTATTTGAGGGACACAAATAATACATGTCATTAGGGGTGAGGACTCATATAACATTGAGGCACATTCTCATGGTGTGTTCCATTGGTAATATCCAGGAGGATATTATGAGAATGAGACCCACCAGTAGGAAATCCACATTTCATAGTGTCATTGGATGTTCCTATCTGCGGACGTGTGTATTGGTCCTTAGACTTTAAGATTATTAATAATGGGTATTAAAACTCGCGCACATAGATGTATTGATGAAAACTATGACGACACATTGTTCGCAACGAGGTAGGATACGTTGGGTGCGTCACGAGTAATACCGCATTAATAGATAATGCGAGAAAGGATTTGTCCCTTTCGTTCCATAACGAAAGTAGATATCTCAGGCCCTTTTATGGAATTGATATAGCCTAAATAAATCCATGTCCATGGTAAGGTATGGGAAAGTTCAATTCAGGGAAGTCAAAGAAAGAATAATCAAGCACATGGGTTGATGGCACTAGCATGTAACCCGATTGATTGTAGATATCGAGACAAAGGGATTATATTACACGGTAAGCGTTCTTAGGAGGTGACAGGTCCTTGTGGCATTAAATTCTTTCTCTATGGGTGCCTTGGCATGTTGCTAGATGCTAACCTTGGACTGTAGGCAGGCTTAGCCTAATGCCACTAAGAAAGAGGCCTAGAGGGTCACACACTAAGTGTGTCCATGTATCTCAGTTAAATATTAATTTAACAAATTAAATAAATATTATTCTCGACTGGGGTTTAATAATTATTTAAGGATGTGTGATCGCATTTATTTTGACACTAGTTATTCGAGAGAATATATTGTGGATGAAATAATATATTTATTACAGAGTAATGCAGTTACATTTATTTAAGAAATAAATAGTCATTACTCAAGGTCTAATAAATGTGGTGGAGAAAAATGGAAAATAAAAGTACACGCCCTGTATATTAAATATACACGTCGTGTAGTTTTATGGAAAACAAGTACATGCCCTGTATTAATTATTACACGCCGTGTAGTTTTTCTAGTTGGGATTTTGAGGATTTAATATTGTTTTAATAAATGATATTTATTATAATCAGCGTGGGTGCATGTTAAGGAATTAATAATTCGACATGGGGGTTTTCAATAAGAGTTAATGAAATAAATAAAACGTTTAACGTGTTTATTTATTGACATAAGTCAATTAACCTCAAACCCGATTATAAATATCCTTGCAACCCCGAAATTTGGTAGATCCATTGTTGTGCAAAATGGATTTGGAAATACTCTCAAGCCAAAGAGAGAATTCACTTTCCACCAAGAATGCCCCCAAGTTACGAGAGAAAGATCCTCCACCAGATCAAGGCGGTCGAAGGCGGACATCGCAAGCGAAGCTTCTTCTACGCTAGCACCAGGAGATCCTGTCGGCGACGTCCAGAGATACGTGACACACGTGTGGATCACCGCTAGAGGAATCCTACACTTGGATTCTACGACGCAACAACGGATCACCGAATCATGTCCAAACACATCAACGAAGAAAGAATTCCAATGAGGTAATTCTAATGCATTAATTAAATTAATTATAATCAACATATGATAATCCTCCTTAAGGGTTCCAGGACTCTTCTTTTCTTTTCGTTCTTCATTCTATTCTGAAGATTCTGCATTTTATATCGTGACGGATCTTGGATTGAACATTGTTTAACGTTAAAATTAAAGTTGGGAAAACCCACAAACGTGCTTCCGCTGCGCCCGGAACCTACATAACCAATGGTAAAACCTGTATTGGAGTATTTTTTTGAACTCTTTTGGTTCAATAAATAGTGGCCTCACCTTTTTATAACCTTGGTTGAGAAAATCCTTTATTATTTTTATATTTTTTTGAAAATTAATTAATGTTTTTCTTGCATGAAATGATACCTAAGGGTATTCATTATGTATAATCCTTATGTAAATGGAATATTTCATATTGATATCGGTGTTTATCATTTGAGATATGAATTAAAGTACAATTAAAATAATAATGGTAACATGAAAAATTAATAATTGAGGTATAAGACAAAATATTGATACATCCTTACTATAACAACTTCTTTTCTTATCTTGTTGTAATTTATATATCAACAAGGTTCTACTAATTCCTATATTTAATTCTTCTATTGAGAGGGATATTTCAAATAGCATGTTGTAATACTTATATTGATCGAAATCTACCCAATCTCACCCTATATTGCATATATTTAGAGGGATCTTTGATGAATCAAGTATATAAAATATATATATTACATAATTTTATATGAACCTTCAGCGTATTAAAAAAAATTAAATTCCCAAGGACCATAATAGTTCTATGTCTTTAGAAACATTGAACACATTCATAAAACATGTTTAAATATCATCATTGTTTCCCAAAAAGATATCCCCCTTTGGAACTTCTACTTCAAAATATTCTTTATAACATGGGGAAGAGAAACATAAGAAAGGGAAAGATAAAATTCTTAATAAGGGTAAATAAATATCATACATAATTAGTACATGATAAAAAGGGATTGAGAACCTGAGAATATGTTTTTGATATCATACAATGCATTTCAAAGATCATATATATGAGATATGGCATACATATTTTCATGTCATAACACATGAATAATAAGGGTGATAATTCATAATAAATCAATCACGAACCACAAAATAAGGACATATTAGTGTGTAACCTTTATAAATATACACAAAAAGTTATGTTTCATGGTTAAAAACCTAGACTACCAACATATTTAATCAAGAAACACGTATTTTCTATAGTGTATTAGGATTCACCTGTTTCTCACTATAGATCTAGATGCACCTATTTTCCATTGTGGATCATGAAACACCTATTTCCCATACACACATGGTCACTATTATGGATCAGAACATAGAAGTTTCTCATTAGGGATTAAGACACAAATTTTACACTTCAGAATCAATCATTTTTACATGGTTTGAATAATTATATCATGTGATATAAATATTTACTCAATGTATTGGTGGGAGATATAAGAACCACCCATCACATAAAGAAATTTTAGATATTTGTTCCACAATATCCTAAAAATTAAACATGTCATAAACAATGAAATGAAATGGATATCATAAAAAGTTAATAATATCATAACCTTTGGTAAACCGATAAGTTTCATTATTATTTCATTATTGAATAACCCATGAAAGGAAGCATGTTTCATAATAATTTTATCACGGTATGACCCATGGAAAAGAAATTTTCTTCATAAAACAATGACATCATCAACATAAACCATTCAAAAAAATAATGATAATGGTGTCCTTAGGTAATATACCTAATTAATCATAAACTATATAAAAGGGTGTCATTTTAGCCGGAGATGGATATTGATATATAACTCAGAGTATTTCTTATGGAATATAACATGTATTTAAAAATAACTTTCTAAGGCATAAAACATCTGAAAAATAATTTCGTTCTAAATTTTTTTTGAAAACATATAAAACATTATTCATAAAAATAAAAAGAATTTTTGAGGAAAATTTCCATTCGAATATTAAAAATAACATGTAAATCATAAAAATTTATAAAAACATTTTTCTTTGAAAATAACATTGATAACATATAATGGTTATTTCTAAAACCACTTTAAACATTTTTTAAAACATAAAAAAATTAATTCATTTCACTTTAATACAGCTCAAAAATATCGCATAAAACTTTTTTTAAATAGTTTTAGAAATCCTGGTTAACTATTATAAAACATTTCCCATTAAAAGGGTAAATAAGGTAGAAAATTGTACCAATATATAATGATATCATGAAAAATATAGGTTAATAAAAATAAAAGGAATTATGTAGATTTGGATCATATGATTTCATTAATGGAAACATAATCATAAATAATCACCGTAAACAATTAGATTATAGCAATATAGTCATAACATTTTTGTAACATTGAATCTAGATACCAGTTACATAAAATTATTAAATATATCTTAAAATATTATGAAATAATGATATTAATGATATAACTTGTCAAAGGGAAGTATAAACACCATGTAAAATAATAAATTTGTATAACATAACATGTGTATCAAAGATTAAAAATTAAGACAAAATTACATTACGGATCTGGTGACATTTGAACATTAAAACATTAAGAAATAAATACAATAAAATATATATGAATATACCAATAAATTTCAAGATAATGATTATATAATTCATTCATGGTCTGTATAAACACCGCATAAAAGAAATGAGTGGGAAATAAGGCATAAGTCACAAAACATTGTGAAGCTAGAAGTCCCCTTAACACATGAGTAACTGTTGAATAAAGAGACACATGATAGAATAAAATTAATTGAAACAATTAATATAATTAATTAAATTAAATTGATGTTTTAAATTTTAAAAGGATGTATATAAACCACATAGAAGATATGAGTGGAAAATATAACATGAATCTCACTAAAATAAAAGTGGGATGAGAAAACCCTTACCTTAAGTCTCGAAAGTGTTCGTACACATAAAAAATCATGTATAATAAATATATGTTGTTTATACATCTACCAATGAACCATATTAGTGTATGTAATAAAATATAATATTTTATTATTACACTATATTACCCATTTATTAATAATTTATGTAGAATGTAAAATTTCGGGTAATAACCTCTTTGTTTTTCATATATGTTTTGAATTGTCATTATTGTTTTATTTATTTAGATATTGATTTATTTTTTTTAAATGTGCAACATGATACAAATATTTTTTATACTCAGTATATATGTATTTATAATAATACATAAAATATATAAATTTGAAATCAAATACATCCTTTATAGAGATTGTTGGCCATAAGTACGCATGAACGTCTTTTCCATTTTCATGTTATATATTTAATTAATTAAAATCAAATGATATATGCATATATTACCATTATAGTATAATAATTATTTAATATATATCACATATTCTATTAAACCCATCATTAATTCATTCAATGTAAATCATTACTGAATCACATCTCCGTGAGGTGGTGATAGTCCACACTTCCACAAACGATGTTAACATATTCTCAAAAAATGGATATAAATAATGTATGTGTTATTTAATAATAAAATAAGAATAAATAAACAATAATTAATATATATCACATGAAAACATAAATTACATTATTATTGAAATATTTTAGATGTTGTAATCGAAGAACAAACATCTTTATCTTGTGAGGAGGGAGTCTTCCATGCACACAAATAATGGATGAGTATCCCATGTTATGGAAGTGTGTCTGAGTGCATTTCATATCATTAAAATAAAAACATATAAGTATACTTACAATATATATGTAATTTTATAATTATTTAATAATATTAATTTTGGGTCTGTAGATTCAAATAAAACAAAAGCCCATACTAAAGGATGTTACCTCCTCTCTGGGTAACTCCTTTTCATTTGTAGAAAAAGTATTCATTAGTTTAATTTATCCACAAATTCATGATTGTATAATTAAGGGAGGGAAGTTTTTAGATTATTTGGGTTCGTTTTGGAAAATAAAAAAGGGCTCAAGAGGTGAGAATATGTGAAGGGGTCAGTTCACTTTTATAGTGAAGGAGGAGTGACATTATTGTAAATATAATAAGGAAAACACTATTGAGAAGGCTCCCTTACATAATGCACATAAAATAATGGTTAATATAAGACAAAATAGAGTATATTGTTGTAATATACCCATAAATGTCCTTTTATATGTTTCTAGGTTATTTTTCCCTTAATGTTATTGTTTAACCACTAAGTAACCATGATTTTACCTTTTTCGATGTAATTAATTGTAATTACTTTTAGAAATATTTTTTGTAAAAAACTATGATGACATTAATATAAATAATAAATTATTATGATTTTGAATACATAGCCCACTTCTTCCAAATTTAAAATTTTTAGGGGAATAAATTAATTTAAATATAACCTCATAGAGGGGATAAGAAAAAATGTTTCAAAAGTAAAGTTGTTCAAAAGTTTGAAATGTTTTATATCCAATTTAATTTTGAAATTGATCATAATGACCTACATTGGATTATTATAATTAAATTATAAATGAATATAATTTTAAAAAAACAACAATACTATTTAAATATTTAAATAAATTTGAATAAATAGTAGTTTTTAATAAAAATTTATTATTTTTCAATGTTCATAAAAAAAGAAACATCTTAGAGAAATGTGAAAAATTCACCCGATGATAATATTGATGTCACTATTTAAAAAAATAAATTTTATTATACAAAAATAATTATGAAAATTTTATGAAATTTCATTTAAAACATGTGTTCCATTAAAGGGTGGTAAAATTACCTTTTAGAAAAATAAATATATTTATGCATAAAATAGGACTTATTTTTATCTCTTGTCTTGAAAATTCCTAAGATAGATGTTTAATATATGATTTAATATATATATATATAATTAATATAATATATCAAATGTGTTTTAATTAATTTATAAAAATATTTTCCCCACAATTGATTTCTTATATTTTCAAAAGGGTTTTATTCTCATTTCTAGTTAGTTGGTTACCAAATGATTCATCTCATATAAATGTGTAAACCATATTTTCATAATAAAGTTATTATTATTCAAAAAATTTGATTCAATGTCTTGGTGATAACTATTATAATATATAATTTATATTAATATTATCTTTTAGTTTGGTAACACATGGTCTTTCATATAACATAAGTTATTGAAGAAACTATACATTGTGTGAAAAAGAAGACAAAAATAGTCTTATCTGTACTGCAAGATAATCAATATTTTGAGTGTATTGCATGATCAACAAGGTGTTTCATAAAAAGAAATAATAAATTGGGGATTTTTTATAACAGAATAAATATTTAGAGGTACGTAAAATTCAAAATATTGAAGAGATTAAATTAATTCAAAAAATATTTCATTGATTCTCAATGTGTTACATTCTACCACCTTTAAAATGAATTTCACCATTCATATTCATTTGAGTCATCAAATTTGTAATAATTTAATCTCTCTTTCATATAAAACTATACAGTAATAATGAATACTAAAACATTATTTAACAATGAGAAGTCAGAGACTTAATGATTACAAAATGTAACTCACAAGTAGGTTTCTAAATAGGAGAACATATGTTGAATGATAATTCATGTATATATAAGATAAAACTAACCTTCATATACTAATGGATATTGATAGATAACTTTGGTAAAATGAATTGGGTGATCTAGAGAATGTTAATGATCGCAAAATCATAAATCTATGATGTTATTAGGTACCATTTGATTTCTCTAAAATAAAGGTACCTGGATAATAATGTTTTATTTTATGATCATTTTCCAGGAGTTGAGGAATTTTTCAAAATATTATATCCTTACATGATTTTACTCCATTCCATACAAAAAATATCACCCTTGGGTTGTGCATTGATCAATTTTGAATTTATCTCTTATTAAATGAAATTAAGGTGTATTTTTGAATCATGATGTATTGTAGAATCCATAAATAGAATGAAAATCCATTCCTTTAGTCAATGAAAAATTATTAGTACATTTTATCCAATATTAATAAATCCTCATATGGAAAGATATTTCATTAACCTCTAGAATATCATCTGAAGTATAACTTAAACCATTCCATTTATACTTATCCTTATAACCTATTTAAGAGATGAAAATTAGAGGATAATGAAAGAAGTCCCCAAAAATTTCAAAATCAAATTATCATTTATCCCCATATATCATAAAGTAACTCATGGGTTTCACATACCAAACATGAGAATACCTTTATCATGTTTTCACTTGAAACATGGAAATAACAAAAATTAACATTAAATATTATTGAAATCATTCATTCTTTCTAATTAAATGTATTATAAGATATAAACATAACATTCAAAAATATGTTGAAAACTTCATCCATGATAACGTACACAATATTTTCCAAAAATAAAAAATACCATCTAGGGAAATTCATACTATCTGATTTAATTAATCCATATCGACCATATTTTTATAAAATCATGACACAATTTTCCATCATCGGGAAAAAATTAAGGGATATTATAACTTAATCAAAATATCACCTTTATATTAAATTATTTTTCTATGACATCATCAACATTCCATATATTATTGAAAATCGTTCATTGAAAATGTATAACTCATGATTAATATAACATATTTACTAAATTTCAATACATATGAACTTCAGTAATCCAAATTTATTCATAAACCATTTATTAAGAATAATAATATTATTACGTAATATTCTATTCATTGAATATGAAATATGAATCATTTTATAAGGTTCCTCAACCTCAATTTAATCATTCATCTTATGTTTAACATAAATAAAACTTTTTGAACATCCCATGCATATAAAATGTTAATCAAGGTTTCTTTACATTCAGAATCATAACCAATACATGCACCACTATCCTAATTCCCTTCATGATAACTCTATTAATATATCTATTTTCATAAATTTCATACTTTAGAAATCGAAAAAATTCAATGTTGGCCCATCTCAATCCAGTTCCCTCTATTGTCTAAGCGCAGAAAGCATAGTTTAGGAAGCATTTATCATAGTATAAAACCACATAATCAAGATAAATTACATATAGGATTCTAATCAAGACCCAATATTTTATATCTATTACACTATAGCATTATCTATAGATACATATCTAGACATGTACATCTAAATATATCTTGGGGTATCACTAATTTTTTATCATCCATGTTTCAAATGGTTGACTAAACCAAACATTGATAACAACAATTACGACCCAGGGATAACATACATGGATATTACATCGTCTTATATGAATACTCTATGCAAGAAAAAAGTACATGATCAAGGAAAGATAAATTTTACAATATTTGTAGAACTCTAAACACATTCTTATAACATGCAGAAAGATATTCAAGGATTCCCAAAAAGAACTTCCCCATAATCATTTCATCTTATAGCATTTCTTTATAACATGTGGAAAGGAAACATAAGAAAGGGTATTCTTAGATTCTCAATAAGGGTAAATAAATAGGATATGAAATTATTAAATTAGAATAAGAATAGAAGAAAATGATATTACCATTTTAAGATCATACTCTCCATATCAAAGATCATATACGTGGTTTATAGCATAAATATTAGCAGTTCATAAGACATAAGTCATAATGGTTGTAAATCATCAAAAACCAACCAAGAACCATATAATCATGTCATCTAATTATGAAACCAACATAAATATAGATAAACATTTCCTATGTCAAGGTTTACTAACATGACTATAAACATAGTGGACCAGGACACGCCTATATTCCCTAGGGGATTCAGATGAATATATTTCCCACTGTAGATCATGATGCACCTATTTCACATTGTGGATAAAGACACACATATTTCCCATTCACACATGGTTTACATTATGTATTGAAACACACTGGATTATATTGGTGGATCAACACACACATGTTTATCCTTCAGTATCAATCATATCGACATGCTTCCAAAAATATTCTAATGAGATATAAATCTTTACCTAATTCATTTGAGAGTGATATAAGTCCCACATGTCACATACAGAAATCATACATATGTAAGCCAAAATATCAAAAAAAATTAATATATTAATGAAAATAAAAATTAAATGGGTAACATAAAAATTTAACCATATGTCAATATATGAAAAAAGATAGGTTTCATAATAATTTCATTATAAAATAATCTAGGAATGGAAGCATGTTTCATAAGAATTTGTTCAAGGCATAACCCATGGGAAAGAAACAAGTTCCATAAAAACATGACTTATTGAACATAAAAATTCAGAGAAATAAGGATAATGGGGTCCTTATATCATATCCCCTATTAATCATAAACTATATAAATAGATTTCATCATAGATAGAGAGGGATTTTGAATGATAACTCACATCATTTTTAACAAAAATAACCATTAATTGAAAATAAATTTTTATGGAATAAAATATCATTAAAATACTTTTCATTTAATTTTTTTCAATAACTATACAAAATCCTTAAAATTATTTTAATATATTTCTTGAGAAACATATCATGGCCCACTTGAAAAAAATATTTAAATCATCAAAATTTTGAAAACAATTTTATTTCAAAATAACATTGAAAACAAATAAAGGTTCTTTTTAATATCACATTTAACATTTAAATAAAATTAAATACATTTAAATGAAATTGGAAAAAAAAATATCAAATAAAATAATGTGAGAAAATAGTTTTAGAAAACATTGTTTTTAATATAACAAATTTCTATAAAAATAGGGAAAGAAGGTCATATATTAATAAAACAAATTCTTGGTTTTCTTAAGTATGAATGTGTGAAAAATGGAACCAATAAATAAAGAGATCATGAAAACCCATATTTACAGATAAATCAAGAGAAATATTGAGTTTTGGATCATATTATTTTATCAATTTATGTATAATCATAAACAAACATTTTAAACAATTAGATTATAATAATACAAACTTACAATTTTCGTAACATTGAGTCAAAATAACACTGATTAAAAATAATTAAATGATTCATAAAATGTCAGGAATGAATTATATTCATTATATAACATGGAAAGGGGTAGTATATAATCCTCATAAAAATATATATGTGAAAACCAAAACATGTGTCTCAGAGATGGTAAATTTAGACAAAATTACCATACCTTTTTATTAACATTTTTACTGTAAAACCCCATGAAATATAGATCATAAAATATATATGAATACAACCTTAAATATGAGAATAAGGATTATAAAATACATTCATTGGAATTATATATACCACAAAAATTATATGACTGTTAAATACAACATATATTTCATAGAAATAAAAGTGAGACAGGAAAGCCCATACCTTAAGTGTTGACATTATTTATTCATATTAAAAACATATATATAATAAAAATAAATTTACTATAAATATACCAATAAACCATATTGTTATATTTCATTCCATATATGATTTTATTATGTCTATATATTATTTTTTTATTTATAATTAAATGTTAAAGTCGTGTTTCGTGTAATAATCACTTTGTTTTTCGTATATGTTTTAAATTTTTATTCTTGATCCTATAAGTTATATCATGATTTATTTATATAGATAATTTAAAACGTGATATTAATATCATATATATATTATATATGTATTTATAATTGTCTATATAGTATACTAATATGAAATTAAATACAATATTCATGAAGACGGTATGTCGTACGTATACATTAATAGTGTTTCCATTATCCAGTCATGTTTTAAAAGAAAAAAAATTAAATGATAAATAAATAAATTAAAATTAAGTTATAATTATAATGTCATATATATCACAAATTCTTACTAAACCCATCCTTAATATATTTAATGTATATTAGAAATGAATCGTATCATTCTAAGGTGGTGGTAGTCCACACTTCCCCAAACAATGTTATCATACTCTCACCAAATGTAAAACTTAAGGTATGTTTTATAAAATAATTAAATAATAATAATTAAATAATAAATATTATATATATTATATCAAAATAGTATATATATAATTATTAACAACCTATATAGGTAGGACATGAATAACAAATGACTTCAGTTTTTGGGGAGGTGGTACATTATACTCACAAATGATAATTACATATCCCATTTGATGGAAGTGTGTGTGAGTGTAGGTCATACCCTTAAAATAAAAACATATAAATATATGGATGATACATATTTTTTCTATAATAACTTGATAACAAAAAGTTTTGGGGTGTGTTGTGAAATAAAAAAAAATTTCTTCTGGAAGAATGCTACTTTCTATTTGGGTAAATCTTTTTGGTTTCCACAAAAAAGATTCATTTTCTCAATTTATGAACAAAGTGAGGCATATAATATTAAGGTAGGGATGTTGGAATATTATATGGAATTTTTTTGGGTGATCTAAAGGTCTTGAGAGGCATGAATATGTGAGGGGGTGAGTTTTGTTTTCTAGTGAAGGAGGAATGACATTCTTAAAAATGAAAAATAGAAACCACTATTGTGGGGCCTCCCTTATGTCATGTGCCAAAATAAGGTAAAATTTAAAATAAAATGGTTTATATGTTCTAAATATTTCAATCCGATTTATTTTTGAAATTTTTATTGGTTATTTTTTCCCTTAAGTTGGTGTTTAACAACTAAGTACCCTCATTTTTACCTCAGTCACTTTAGTTTATTTTAATTACTTTTAGTTGTATTTTTGGTCAAAAACTAAATTGAACTTAATATATATTGTTAATTATTATTATTATAAATATGTAACCCTTTTTCCAAATTATAAACATAGAAGTTGCAGAAATTAATTTTAAATTAACCCCAGAGATGAGATGGGAGAAAAGGTTTTTAAAGTAGAAATGTTCATACGTTTGAAAAATTTTTATATAAAATTTCATTGTAAAATTTGTTATAAAAATATTTTTCTATCAAATGAGTTATTATATTTACAATAGGTTTTTATTTTCATTTATAGATATTTTTTCCCCAATGAATTCATCTTATATACCTATGTAAACCATATTTTTATAATTTAGTTATTTTAATTCATAAATTTCCATAAAATGTAATGAAGATAAATATAATAATATAATATTAATGCTAATATTATCATTTAGTTTGGTAAAACATGATCCGGCATGTAATAGAACTTATTAATTGATATCAGAACTGTATGAAAAATAATCCAATCATAATGTCGTGTGTTACCAAATAAAATATAATATTTTTGTGTAGTGAAAGATTAACATGTTTTTCCATACAAAGAAAGAATAACTTGGGGGGGTTTTATATATTAGAATAAATATTCAGTATCAAAAGAAATACAAGATATCAAAATGATTAAATTAATTCAAAAAATTATTTCACAGAATCATGGGGTGTTAAATTCTACCCCCCCCCCCTTAAAATTAATTTCACCCTTCAAATTCATCCGGGTCATAAAAAGATTAATAATTTAATGTTTCTTCCATATTAAACAACATAGAAAAAATTAATTCTAAAAAATTCATTAAAAAGTGGATGTCTAAAACATAATGATTACCCAGTGATACTCATAACTAGGTTTCTAAATATGAGAACTTGTGTGGAAAATTACAACATGGAAATAGAAGTGAAATGTTCCATTCATATAATAATGGAGAGTGATACAGAACATTGATCAGCAAAACTGGGTGATCCATAGAAAGTTAATGACCAAAAGACCATAAATATGTGATTATATGGGGGACCATTTAATTCAATGGAAAAAATGTAACTGGCGTAATTATTTTTTCTTTTAAAATATTTTTCATATAGTTGAATAATTTTTCACAAGAAGATAAAATTCTTTGATTTTATTCTATTTTATACAAAAAATATAACCCTGTATTTGTGCCTTGATTAATTTTAAGATTATCTCTTAGTCCAAGAAATGTTGGTGCATTTTTCAGGCCCAATGTATCATAAGATCCCTAAATAAAATGGAAATTTATTCTTTCTGTTGAAAAAAAAAATTGTAAGTGTTATCCTATATCGATAAATCCTCATATATCAAGAAAATACATTAATCTATAAAACATCATCCAAAAAATAACATAAAACATTCCTATAATGGTAAGACTTATAAACTATTCGAAATATAAAATGAAAATATTTATAAAGGAGGATACAAAATTTCTTAAAATCAAATTATCATTTATCCCAATATATATCATAAAGTATCTCTTGGTTGTCACATACCAAACATAATAATACCATTATCATGTTTAATATTTAATCTTGGTAATAACCTAAATTACCATAAAAACATATTAAAAACATGCATTCTTTCTAATTCAAAGGATTGTCAGATACACTCCTAACATCCAAAAAATCAGTAAATGTCATCCATTATAATGTAAGATAATTTTTCAATAAATAAATAATTACTTATAGGAAATAAATACTATCAAATTTACAATATCTATATCCATCATCATTTTATCAAAGATAAAAAAATTCACGACACTAGGAACACATTAAGTGATACTATACTTTTATAAAAATATCACATATTGATTAAATAACTTTTATTGATCATTAGTAACATTCAGTATATTTTTCAAAATATATAATGGTAAATGATTAATTTATGATTCATATAACATAATTATTGAATTCCATGAAATGTAAACATCAATCATTCAACTTTATTCATAAACCACTACTTTTTCTTCATAATCCTATCACATAATACCCCTTTCGTAGAACATGGAATATGGATCAGTTTATAAATTTTATCAACCTCAATTTAATCATTCTTCATATGTTTAATGTAATTAATACTATTATAACATATCATACATTTCAATTGTCAATCACAGTCTCTTTATCCTTAGTAATATAACCAATACATGTACCAAAATCCTAATTCACTTCAAGATAACTCCAATTAGGACATCAATTTACAAAATTCCCATACTTCCCACTTCTAAAAAAATCAATGTTAACCTAATTCATTCTAGTTCTCTCTATTTACTAAGACCTAAAAGAATATAGTGGGAAACATTTATCATAGCATAAAACCACATAATCTTGTATAATTACTTATAGGAGTCCTAATATAGGATGCCTTCTTTTAAATTTATTACACCATAGGCTTATCTGTAGAGACATCCCTAAACATATCCTTATAAATATACCTAGGTATATCAATAGTTGTTACTCATTGTAGTTTCCAAAGGCTGACCAATCCACCTTTTGATACCCAATTGAGTGATTCAGGGTTAATATATGATGATATTACATAATCATAGATGGATATTTCAAGGATTAAAAATGTAAATTCTTGAGGACTATAAAAACATAGAGTCTTTGGAAAACATGAAACAAAATTTTTAAATTTTTTAAAGATCTTCAATTATTTCCATATTGATCTCCCCCTTTATTTATTCTAATTATAACCTTTCATCATAACATGTGGAAAGTAAACATAATAAAGGGTGATCTCAGATGCTCTGTAAGGTTAAATAAAGATAATAAATATGTATAAGATAGACATAAGATTATGAGAAGACTATAATAGAATTTCAATACTATACCATGTATATCAAAGATAATATACCAGAGTCATGGAATAAAGATTGGTTGTTCATAAGACAAGAATCCAAATGGTGATAAATCATCATAAATTGATCATGAAACATATTATCATGTCATATATTTGTGGAACCACCACAAATATAGAAAAACAATTCATTTTTTAAATTTATATATAATGACCATAAAAATAGTGGATCATGATACACATGTTTCCCATAGTTGATCAGGACACACTTGTTTTCCACTATGAATCTGAATGCCCCTATTTTCTATTTTGGATCATGACACACCTATTTCCCACACACAACTAGTTAAAATTATAGATTAGGACACACCTTATTACCATTGTGAGTGAAGATACACATGTTTCCCATTTGGGATCATTCTTAGTGACAAGTTTCTAATAATTATCTAATGGGATATAAATCTTTACTCAATGCATTGGAGGGAGATATAGGTCCCTCACGTCACATAATGAAATAATACATATATGTTCCATAATATCAGCAACATTAATCATGTGCTGAAACATGAAATAAAATTGTTCTCATTAAAATTTAATCATAACGTTTACTATAGAAATTATATTGGTTTCATAATAATTTCACTTGAGAATAACCCATTAAAGGAAGAAGGTTTAATAAGCAATTTTTCAATGTCTAACCCCAAGAAAAGAAAAAAGTTTCATAAATATCTTGATATGTTGAACAAAAAACATTCAAAGAATCAATAATAATAGAATCCTTTGATCATATCCCTAGTAAGTCATAAACCATATAAAAATATTTCATCTTATCTAGAGGGGGATTTCGAGAGATAACATAGAGCATTTTTTATAGAAATTAACCATTCATTGAAAATAACATTTTAAAAAATAAAAAATCATCAAAATTATTTTACATCAGATAGTTTTTAAAATATCATAAAAAATCATTTAAAATCATATAAAGCATTTATTTAGAAAAATATCCTTTCTAACCCGACAAGAATTATTTACATTTAAAAACATTAAAACCCTTTTCATTGAAAACAACCATTAAAACTTATAAAAGATATTTTGAAAACCACATTAATTTTTTTAAACCATAATTTTTTTTAAAAAAATAACTTTCCCTGAAAATAGACAAAAAATAAAACAAAAAACATCTTTGAAGACAATTTTATAATACATGGTTTTTAATATAAAAAATTTCTGGCTAGAGAGGGAAATAAAGTCAGATTTTCTTAAAAACACATTTTTAATAATCTTAACTTCTATTGAGTAGAAAACTTGTACCAATACTTAAATATATCACAAAAAAACCATATGTGAATAAAAATATTGAGAATTATTGGGTGTTTGATCATCGAATTTCATTAATGGAAACATAATCATAATCAATCCTACTAAATGATTATATTATATCAATAAAATCATACCATTTTGATAAAATTGTGTCAAAATACTGATGATATAAAACAATATATGTACATAATAAAACATTCTCCCAAAAGAAGAAAATTGAGACAAAATTACCTTAACGATTTGGTAACATTTGGACCATAAAACCAAATGAAATAGATACAATAATATGTACATGTATATACCCATAAATATGACTATAATTTTTATATAATGCATTCTTGTGAATTATATAAACCATACTAAATAAATAGGTGGTGAATAATACATAAGTTTCATAAAAATAAATGTGAGATTATAAGTCCCCTAAATACAGGAGTTACTCTTGAATCAAGAGATTTGAGAAAGAATAAAATAAATTAATACTTTTTATATAATGAAATATTAAAAATAAAATATTTATAATGATATAGGTAAGTATATACCCTATAATCAAATGGGTGGTAAATATAAAATATATCTCATGTAAATAAATGTGAGAAGAGAAAACCATTTCCTTTAGTGATGACATTATTCATACACATTGAAAACTATTTTATAATAAATATATGTTTATTATTACTATACCAAAGGAATATAATCTTACATATAATACCATATATTATTTTATTATTAAATTTTATTACCAATTTATAATCAATTTAATGTCAGTGTAACATATCAGGTAATAAATGATTTCGTTTTCATAAATATTTTGAATCGTTATTCTTGATCCTCATACATAGATCATGATTTATATAGTTACAGAATATAATACATGATTTAAATGACATATATATTCATTTTATATTTATTTATAATAATCTATGGAATATATAAATATGAAATAAAATACACCATTTATTCAAATGCTATGTCATATGAATGCATGAACATTGTTTCAATTTTCTTGTTGTATTTTTAATGAAATAAATTTAAATGATATATAAATATATTAAAATTAAAATAGAATTATTATTTGACATTTATAAAATATTAGTATCCAAACCCTCCTAAATTATTCGAATTTAAATCATGAATGAATCACATCACTTTGAGGAGATCGTAGTCCACACTTCCAAAAATGAAGTAATCATATTCTCCCAAAATTGAAATCATGCCGGTATGTGTAATATAATAATTAAAAAATAATTAATACATCAAAAATATTATATATAACATATAAAAAATTACTTCCATCATTATTATCAACCATTATAAGTGGTAATGAAATAACAAACAAATTCGATTTGTGATGCGGTAGTCCCCCATACACACGAATAAATATTATGTTTCCCTTTTAATGGATGCAGGTGTGAGTGTAGGTCGTGCCCATAAACTAAAAACACATAAGTATATAAATTATAATTGTGGTATTATATAATCATGAAATAATTTTTATTTAGTGTGTGGAGAATGAAATAAAAAAAAGTTCTTATTGAAGGATGATACCTCTTCTTTGGGTAACACATTTTTTATTACAGCAAATGGACTGATTGGTTGGCCTTATATAGAAATTGAGACATAAAGGATGAAGGGAGGTAAATTTTGATATTATTATGTCAGATTTTAGAATAATAAATTTGCTATAGAGGTGAGAATATGTGAGGGAATGAGTTTCCTTTTAGAGTGATGGAAGTGTGGAATTCTTGTAAATACAAAAAGGAAAAAACTATTTAGAGGTATCCCTTGCATAATTTTCCATAAATAATGGTAAATATATGATCCATGGGAGTATATTTTATAAATTTGGCCATAAAATTTCATTTTTATATGATTTTAGTTTATTTTACCTTCTTAAGTTAATGTTTAACCTCTGTGTAAGCACATTTTTACCATAGTTACTACAATTAAATTTAATTACCTTTTGTAATATTTTTTCCTCAAATACTAATTTTAAATTAATAGACATTATAATATAGTGGGATTATAAATATGGAATATATTTTTTAAAAATCCAGGCATATATTTGGTAGAAATTAATATAATATTAATCCCTTAGATGGGATGAGACAATTGGTTTTTAAAGAGAAAATGTGCAGAAGTTTGAAATATTTGTGTATCAAATTTCAATGTGAAATTGATTCTATTGACCTATATTTTACAAAAATATTTATAATTTTTATTAATATACTTTAAAAATATATAATATGATTTAAATATAATTTTTTTTGAAGAAATGTTAGTTTACTATTAAAATTCTGTATTTTTCACTGTTCATAAAAATGAATCTTCTTACAGAAATACGGATTATTCAACTTACGTGAATTGTTATGTTAATAAACAAAAATAATGATTATATTTTTAAATAGAATTTAAAATATTTTAAAAAAATTAGTTTTAAAATAATTCAAAAATAAATTGTTGTAAAATTACTATTTAGAAAAATATATATCTTTATGAATATAATTAAATTTATTCTTATATCTTGTTTATAAAACACCTAATATGACTTGAAATATTTTATTTAATATGACAAATAAATATTCCATTAAAATAATTTATCAAATGTGATTTAATTTTTTTCAAATAATTTCCCAACAAATGATTTCCTATATTTACAAATGGTAATTATATGCATTTCTAGTCAGTTGGTCACTAAAGAATTAATCTTATATAAATATTTAAATAATATTTTAAAAATGTGGTTATTATTGTTCATAAATTCCATTCCAATGAATAGGTGAAATCTATAAAAATATTTTAATAATATTAATAATATATTTTTGTTTCGTAGAACTCAGTCACACATGTCACACATTTTATCGAAGGAACTCTACATTGTGGGAAATGAAACCCAAACATAGTGTATCATGTACCCCAATATTTTCTATGTTTTTTTCTTCAAAAAATTAAATTGGGTTTCCTTAAAAATCATTAATAACTAGGGTATTTCATATAACAAATGGAATATTCAGTGTCACATGAAATGAAAAAAATCAAGAAGATAAATTTATTCAAAAACGTAATTAACAAGATATCAGGGTGTTACATTCCACCCCCCTTAAAATGAATTTCATAGTTAAAAATGATTTGGATCTCAAAGGCTTGATAAATTAATTTTTATTTCTTATAAACCAATTTAATAATAATGAATACTAATTTTTTTAAATGGGATGTTGGAAACATAACGGTGTCTAATGTAACCCATAACTTCGATTACAAATATGACAACATATGTCAAAAGTGAAATCGTGTAAATATAAGAGAAAAATAACATTCAAATACTCATAGAGAATGATAAAGAGCATTGGTCATAAAAAGTGGGTGATCTAGAGAAATTTAACCATCGCAAAACCATAATTATATGATGATATAAAGGACATTTGGATTCAAAAGAAATAAAGTAACTAGGATAATATTTTTTGTTTTTAAGACCCTTTTGCATGAGTTAAATAATTTTTCAAAATATGATATACTTACATGATTTTATTCCATTCCATGCACAAAATATCACCCTTTGGTTATTACTTGATATATTTTTACTTCACCTCTTATTCCACGAAATGATGATGTATTATTCATTCCAAAAGCATAATAAGATACATTATTTGAATGATAAATAATTCTGTATATCAATGGAAAATGGTTAGTACATGTTATTCAATATTGGTAAATACACATATAGAGGGATAATACATTAATATCTGAAACCTCAACTAAATTTTAACTGAAATAATTCCATTAATGGTTAGCCTTATAACCCTTTTAAATATTTAAAATGAAAATATTTAGCAATAAGGTCCCCAAATTTCAGAAAATCATATTAACATTGATAACCCATATAACATAAAGTATCCATTGGTTGTGATATACAAAACAGGTGAATACCTTTATCATGATTTCTCTTGAAACTTGGAAGTAACCTAAATATCCATAAAAACATATTGAAAACATTCATTATTAATTATTCATAGGATTATTGGATATAATCAGAACATATAATAAATGTTTTAATGTTTATCCTTGATAACATATACCACATCTTAAAAATATAAATAATCACTTCCAGGGAAATCAGTACTATCTAATTTACATTACTCATATCAATCATATTATTATTTGAGATAAACACATTTTTTCTCAACATTTGAAACACATTAAGGGAAGACCTTCCAAAATTTAAGTATCACTTTTAATTAAATAAATTTTCTATTTCATCAACACCATTCAATATATCGGTGAAAATCCTCAATGGAAAATGTATAATTAATGATTTATATGACATAATCCTTGAGATCCTATAAATATAATCTTAAATCAACCATATTTATTCGTAAACCATTACATAGGCTTCATAATATTGTTACATAATAACCCTTTACTAGAATATTAAATAAGAGTCATTTCGTATGATTACTAAGCCGCAATTTAAAAATTAGTCTTATGATTAATTTGAATAATACTATTAGAAAATACCATACCTTTCAATTTTCAATCATTGTATGTTTATCTTTTCCAGTATAACTGATACACATTACACCTTTCTGATTATCATCATGATTAACGGATCTTGGATTGAACATTGTTTAACGTTAAAATTAAAGTTGGGAAAACCCACAAACGTGCTTCCGCTGCGCCCGGAACCTACATAACCAATGGTAAAACCTGTATTGGAGTATTTTTTTGAACTCTTTTGGTTCAATAAATAGTGGCCTCACCTTTTTATAACCTTGGTTGAGAAAATCCTTTATTATTTTTATATTTTTTTGAAAATTAATTAATGTTTTTCTTGCATGAAATGATACCTAAGGGTATTCATTATGTATAATCCTTATGTAAATGGAATATTTCATATTGATATCGGTGTTTATCATTTGAGATATGAATTAAAGTACAATTAAAATAATAATGGTAACATGAAAAATTAATAATTGAGGTATAAGACAAAATATTGATACATCCTTACTATAACAACTTCTTTTCTTATCTTGTTGTAATTTATATATCAACAAGGTTCTACTAATTCCTATATTTAATTCTTATATTGAGAGGGATATTTCAAATAGCATGTTGTAATACTTATATTGATCGAAATCTACCCAATCTCACCCTATATTGCATATATTTAGAGGGATCTTTGATGAATCAAGTATATAAAATATATATATTACATAATTTTATATGAACCTTCAGCGTATTAAAAAAAATTAAATTCCCAAGGACCATAATAGTTCTATGTCTTTAGAAACATTGAACACATTCATAAAACATGTTTAAATATCATCATTGTTTCCCAAAAAGATATCCCCCTTTGGAACTTCTACTTCAAAATATTCTTTATAACATGGGGAAGAGAAACATAAGAAAGGGAAAGATAAAATTCTTAATAAGGGTAAATAAATATCATACATAATTAGTACATGATAAAAAGGGATTGAGAACCTGAGAATATGTTTTTGATATCATACAATGCATTTCAAAGATCATATATATGAGATATGGCATACATATTTTCATGTCATAACACATGAATAATAAGGGTGATAATTCATAATAAATCAATCACGAACCACAAAATAAGGACATATTAGTGTGTAACCTTTATAAATATACACAAAAAGTTATGTTTCATGGTTAAAAACCTAGACTACCAACATATTTAATCAAGAAACACGTATTTTCTATAGTGTATTAGGATTCACCTGTTTCTCACTATAGATCTAGATGCACCTATTTTCCATTGTGGATCATGAAACACCTATTTCCCATACACACATGGTCACTATTATGGATCAGAACATAGAAGTTTCTCATTAGGGATTAAGACACAAATTTTACACTTCAGAATCAATCATTTTTACATGGTTTGAATAATTATATCATGTGATATAAATATTTACTCAATGTATTGGTGGGAGATATAAGAACCACCCATCACATAAAGAAATTTTAGATATTTGTTCCACAATATCCTAAAAATTAAACATGTCATAAACAATGAAATGAAATGGATATCATAAAAAGTTAATAATATCATAACCTTTGGTAAACCGATAAGTTTCATTATTATTTCATTATTGAATAACCCATGAAAGGAAGCATGTTTCATAATAATTTTATCACGGTATGACCCATGGAAAAGAAATTTTCTTCATAAAACAATGACATCATCAACATAAACCATTCAAAAAAATAATGATAATGGTGTCCTTAGGTAATATACCTAATTAATCATAAACTATATAAAAGGGTGTCATTTTAGCCGGAGATGGATATTGATATATAACTCAGAGTATTTCTTATGGAATATAACATGTATTTAAAAATAACTTTCTAAGGCATAAAACATCTGAAAAATAATTTCGTTCTAAATTTTTTTTGAAAACATATAAAACATTATTCATAAAAATAAAAAGAATTTTTGAGGAAAATTTCCATTCGAATATTAAAAATAACATGTAAATCATAAAAATTTATAAAAACATTTTTCTTTGAAAATAACATTGATAACATATAATGGTTATTTCTAAAACCACTTTAAACATTTTTTAAAACATAAAAAAATTAATTCATTTCACTTTAATACAGCTCAAAAATATCGCATAAAACTTTTTTTAAATAGTTTTAGAAATCCTGGTTAACTATTATAAAACATTTCCCATTAAAAGGGTAAATAAGGTAGAAAATTGTACCAATATATAATGATATCATGAAAAATATAGGTTAATAAAAATAAAAGGAATTATGTAGATTTGGATCATATGATTTCATTAATGGAAACATAATCATAAATAATCACCGTAAACAATTAGATTATAGCAATATAATCATAACATTTTTGTAACATTGAATCTAGATACCAGTTACATAAAATTATTAAATATATCTTAAAATATTATGAAATAATGATATTAATGATATAACTTGTCAAAGGGAAGTATAAACACCATGTAAAATAATAAATTTGTATAACATAACATGTGTATCAAAGATTAAAAATTAAGACAAAATTACATTACGGATCTGGTGACATTTGAACATTAAAACATTAAGAAATAAATACAATAAAATATATATGAATATACCAATAAATTTCAAGATAATGATTATATAATTCATTCATGGTCTGTATAAACACCGCATAAAAGAAATGAGTGGGAAATAAGGCATAAGTCACAAAACATTGTGAAGCTAGAAGTCCCCTTAACACATGAGTAACTGTTGAATAAAGAGACACATGATAGAATAAAATTAATTGAAACAATTAATATAATTAATTAAATTAAATTGATGTTTTAAATTTTAAAAGGATGTATATAAACCACATAGAAGATATGAGTGGAAAATATAACATGAATCTCACTAAAATAAAAGTGGGATGAGAAAACCCTTACCTTAAGTCTCGAAAGTGTTCGTACACATAAAAAATCATGTATAATAAATATATGTTGTTTATACATCTACCAATGAACCATATTAGTGTATGTAATAAAATATAATATTTTATTATTACACTATATTACCCATTTATTAATAATTTATGTAGAATGTAAAATTTCGGGTAATAACCTCTTTGTTTTTCATATATGTTTTGAATTGTCATTATTGTTTTATTTATTTAGATATTGATTTATTTTTTTTAAATGTGCAACATGATACAAATATTTTTTATACTCAGTATATATGTATTTATAATAATACATAAAATATATAAATTTGAAATCAAATACATCCTTTATAGAGATTGTTGGCCATAAGTACGCATGAACGTCTTTTCCATTTTCATGTTATATATTTAATTAATTAAAATCAAATGATATATGCATATATTACCATTATAGTATAATAATTATTTAATATATATCACATATTCTATTAAACCCATCATTAATTCATTCAATGTAAATCATTACTGAATCACATCTCCTTGAGGTGGTGATAGTCCACACTTCCACAAACGATGTTAACATATTCTCAAAAAATGGATATAAATAATGTATGTGTTATTTAATAATAAAATAAGAATAAATAAACAATAATTAATATATATCACATGAAAACATAAATTACATTATTATTGAAATATTTTAGATGTTGTAATCGAAGAACAAACATCTTTATCTTGTGAGGAGGGAGTCTTCCATGCACACAAATAATGGATGAGTATCCCATGTTATGGAAGTCTGTCTGAGTGCATTTCATATCATTAAAATAAAAACATATAAGTATACTTACAATATATATGTAATTTTATAATTATTTAATAATATTAATTTTGGGTCTGTAGATTCAAATAAAACAAAAGCCCATACTAAAGGATGTTACCTCCTCTCTGGGTAACTCCTTTTCATTTGTAGAAAAAGTATTCATTAGTTTAATTTATCCACAAATTCATGATTGTATAATTAAGGGAGGGAAGTTTTTAGATTATTTGGGTTCGTTTTGGAAAATAAAAAAGGGCTCAAGAGGTGAGAATATGTGAAGGGGTCAGTTCACTTTTATAGTGAAGGAGGAGTGACATTATTGTAAATATAATAAGGAAAACACTATTGAGAAGGCTCCCTTACATAATGCACATAAAATAATGGTTAATATAAGACAAAATAGAGTATATTGTTGTAATATACCCATAAATGTCCTTTTATATGTTTCTAGGTTATTTTTCCCTTAATGTTATTGTTTAACCACTAAGTAACCATGATTTTACCTTTTTCGATGTAATTAATTGTAATTACTTTTAGAAATATTTTTTGTAAAAAACTATGATGACATTAATATAAATAATAAATTATTATGATTTTGAATACATAGCCCACTTCTTCCAAATTTAAAATTTTTAGGGGAATAAATTAATTTAAATATAACCTCATAGAGGGGATAAGAAAAAATGTTTCAAAAGTAAAGTTGTTCAAAAGTTTGAAATGTTTTATATCCAATTTAATTTTGAAATTGATCATAATGACCTACATTGGATTATTATAATTAAATTATAAATGAATATAATTTTAAAAAAACAACAATACTATTTAAATATTTAAATAAATTTGAATAAATAGTAGTTTTTAATAAAAATTTATTATTTTTCAATGTTCATAAAAAAAGAAACATCTTAGAGAAATGTGAAAAATTCACCCGATGATAATATTGATGTCACTATTTAAAAAAATAAATTTTATTATACAAAAATAATTATGAAAATTTTATGAAATTTCATTTAAAACATGTGTTCCATTAAAGGGTGGTAAAATTACCTTTTAGAAAAATAAATATATTTATGCATAAAATAGGACTTATTTTTATCTCTTGTCTTGAAAATTCCTAAGATAGATGTTTAATATATGATTTAATATATATATATATAATTAATATAATATATCAAATGTGTTTTAATTAATTTATAAAAATATTTTCCCCACAATTGATTTCTTATATTTTCAAAAGGGTTTTATTCTCATTTCTAGTTAGTTGGTTACCAAATGATTCATCTCATATAAATGTGTAAACCATATTTTCATAATAAAGTTATTATTATTCAAAAAATTTGATTCAATGTCTTGGTGATAACTATTATAATATATAATTTATATTAATATTATCTTTTAGTTTGGTAACACATGGTCTTTCATATAACATAAGTTATTGAAGAAACTATACATTGTGTGAAAAAGAAGACAAAAATAGTCTTATCTGTACTGCAAGATAATCAATATTTTGAGTGTATTGCATGATCAACAAGGTGTTTCATAAAAAGAAATAATAAATTGGGGATTTTTTATAACAGAATAAATATTTAGAGGTACGTAAAATTCAAAATATTGAAGAGATTAAATTAATTCAAAAAATATTTCATTGATTCTCAATGTGTTACATTCTACCACCTTTAAAATGAATTTCACCATTCATATTCATTTGAGTCATCAAATTTGTAATAATTTAATCTCTCTTTCATATAAAACTATACAGTAATAATGAATACTAAAACATTATTTAACAATGAGAAGTCAGAGACTTAATGATTACAAAATGTAACTCACAAGTAGGTTTCTAAATAGGAGAACATATGTTGAATGATAATTCATGTATATATAAGATAAAACTAACCTTCATATACTAATGGATATTGATAGATAACTTTGGTAAAATGAATTGGGTGATCTAGAGAATGTTAATGATCGCAAAATCATAAATCTATGATGTTATTAGGTACCATTTGATTTCTCTAAAATAAAGGTACCTGGATAATAATGTTTTATTTTATGATCATTTTCCAGGAGTTGAGGAATTTTTCAAAATATTATATCCTTACATGATTTTACTCCATTCCATACAAAAAATATCACCCTTGGGTTGTGCATTGATCAATTTTGAATTTATCTCTTATTAAATGAAATTAAGGTGTATTTTTGAATCATGATGTATTGTAGAATTCATAAATAGAATGAAAATCCATTCCTTCAGTCAATGAAAAATTATTAGTACATTTTATCCAATATTAATAAATCCTCATATGGAAAGATATTTCATTAACCTCTAGAATATCATCTGAAGTATAACTTAAACCATTCCATTTATACTTATCCTTATAACCTATTTAAGAGATTAAAATTAGAGGATAATGAAAGAAGTCCCCAAAAATTTCAAAATCAAATTATCATTTATCCCCATATATCATAAAGTAACTCATGGGTTTCACATACCAAACATGAGAATACCTTTATCATGTTTTCACTTGAAACATGGAAATAACAAAAATTAACATTAAATATTATTGAAATCATTCATTCTTTCTAATTAAATGTATTATAAGATATAAACATAACATTCAAAAATATGTTGAAAACTTCATCCATGATAACGTACACAATATTTTCCAAAAATAAAAAATACCATCTAGGGAAATTCATACTATCTGATTTAATTAATCCATATCGACCATATTTTTATAAAATCATGACACAATTTTCCATCATCGGGAAAAAATTAAGGGATATTATAACTTAATCAAAATATCACCTTTATATTAAATTATTTTTCTATGACATCATCAACATTCCATATATTATTGAAAATCGTTCATTGAAAATGTATAACTCATGATTAATATAACATATTTACTAAATTTCTATACATATGAACTTCAGTAATCCAAATTTATTCATAAACCATTTATTAAGAATAATAATATTATTACGTAATATTCTATTCATTGAATATGAAATATGAATCATTTTATAAGGTTCCTCAACCTCAATTTAATCATTCATCTTATGTTTAACATAAATAAAACTTTTTGAACATCCCATGCATATAAAATGTTAATCAAGGTTTCTTTACATTCAGAATCATAACCAATACATGCACCACTATCCTAATTCCCTTCATGATAACTCTATTAATATATCTATTTTCATAAATTTCATACTTTAGAAATCGAAAAAATTCAATGTTGGCCCATCTCAATCCAGTTCCCTCTATTGTCTAAGCGCAGAAAGCATAGTTTAGGAAGCATTTATCATAGTATAAAACCACATAATCAAGATAAATTACATATAGGATTCTAATCAAGACCCAATATTTTATATCTATTACACTATAGCATTATCTATAGATACATATCTAGACATGTACATCTAAATATATCTTGGGGTATCACTAATTTTTTATCATCCATGTTTCAAATGGTTGACTAAACCAAACATTGATAACAACAATTACGACCCAGGGATAACATACATGGATATTACATCGTCTTATATGAATACTCTATGCAAGAAAAAAGTACATGATCAAGGAAAGATAAATTTTACAATATTTGTAGAACTCTAAACACATTCTTATAACATGCAGAAAGATATTCAAGGATTCCCAAAAAGAACTTCCCCATAATCATTTCATCTTATAGCATTTCTTTATAACATGTGGAAAGGAAACATAAGAAAGGGTATTCTTAGATTCTCAATAAGGGTAAATAAATAGGATATGAAATTATTAAATTAGAATAAGAATAGAAGAAAATGATATTACCATTTTAAGATCATACTCTCCATATCAAAGATCATATACGTGGTTTATAGCATAAATATTAGCAGTTCATAAGACATAAGTCATAATGGTTGTAAATCATCAAAAACCAACCAAGAACCATATAATCATGTCATCTAATTATGAAACCAACATAAATATAGATAAACATTTCCTATGTCAAGGTTTACTAACATGACTATAAACCTAGTGGACCAGGACACGCCTATATTCCCTAGGGGATTCAGATGAATATATTTCCCACTGTAGATCATGATGCACCTATTTCACATTGTGGATAAAGACACACATATTTCCCATTCACACATGGTTTACATTATGTATTGAAACACACTGGATTATATTGGTGGATCAACACACACATGTTTATCCTTCAGTATCAATCATATCGACATGCTTCCAAAAATATTCTAATGAGATATAAATCTTTACCTAATTCATTTGAGAGTGATATAAGTCCCACATGTCACATACAGAAATCATACATATGTAAGCCAAAATATCAAAAAAAATTAATATATTAATGAAAATAAAAATTAAATGGGTAACATAAAAATTTAACCATATGTCAATATATGAAAAAAGATAGGTTTCATAATAATTTCATTATAAAATAATCTAGGAATGGAAGCATGTTTCATAAGAATTTGTTCAAGGCATAACCCATGGGAAAGAAACAAGTTCCATAAAAACATGACTTATTGAACATAAAAATTCAGAGAAATAAGGATAATGGGGTCCTTATATCATATCCCCTATTAATCATAAACTATATAAATAGATTTCATCATAGATAGAGAGGGATTTTGAATGATAACTCACATCATTTTTAACAAAAATAACCATTAATTGAAAATAAATTTTTATGGAATAAAATATCATTAAAATACTTTTCATTTAATTTTTTTCAATAACTATACAAAATCCTTAAAATTATTTTAATATATTTCTTGAGAAACATATCATGGCCCACTTGAAAAAAATATTTAAATCATCAAAATTTTGAAAACAAGTTTATTTCAAAATAACATTGAAAACAAATAAAGGTTCTTTTTAATATCACATTTAACATTTAAATAAAATTAAATACATTTAAATGAAATTGGAAAAAAAAATATCAAATAAAATAATGTGAGAAAATAGTTTTAGAAAACATTGTTTTTAATATAACAAATTTCTATAAAAATAGGGAAAGAAGGTCATATATTAATAAAACAAATTCTTGGTTTTCTTAAGTATGAATGTGTGAAAAATGGAACCAATAAATAAAGAGATCATGAAAACCCATATTTACAGATAAATCAAGAGAAATATTGAGTTTTGGATCATATTATTTTATCAATTTATGTATAATCATAAACAAACATTTTAAACAATTAGATTATAATAATACAAACTTACAATTTTCGTAACATTGAGTCAAAATAACACTGATTAAAAATAATTAAATGATTCATAAAATGTCAGGAATGAATTATATTCATTATATAACATGGAAAGGGGTAGTATATAATCCTCATAAAAATATATATGTGAAAACCAAAACATGTGTCTCAGAGATGGTAAATTTAGACAAAATTACCATACCTTTTTATTAACATTTTTACTGTAAAACCCCATGAAATATAGATCATAAAATATATATGAATACAACCTTAAATATGAGAATAAGGATTATAAAATACATTCATTGGAATTATATATACCACAAAAATTATATGACTGTTAAATACAACATATATTTCATAGAAATAAAAGTGAGACAGGAAAGCCCATACCTTAAGTGTTGACATTATTTATTCATATTAAAAACATATATATAATAAAAATAAATTTACTATAAATATACCAATAAACCATATTGTTATATTTCATTCCATATATTATTTTATTATGTCTATATATTATTTTTTTATTTATAATTAAATGTTAAAGTCGTGTTTCGTGTAATAATCACTTTGTTTTTCGTATATGTTTTAAATTTTTATTCTTGATCCTATAAGTTATATCATGATTTATTTATATAGATAATTTAAAACGTGATATTAATATCATATATATATTATATATGTATTTATAATTGTCTATATAGTATACTAATATGAAATTAAATACAATATTCATGAAGACGGTATGTCGTACGTATACATTAATAGTGTTTCCATTATCCAGTCATGTTTTAAAAGAAAAAAAATTAAATGATAAATAAATAAATTAAAATTAAGTTATAATTATAATGTCATATATATCACAAATTCTTACTAAACCCATCCTTAATATATTTAATGTATATTAGAAATGAATCGTATCATTCTAATGTGGTGGTAGTCCACACTTCCCCAAACAATGTTATCATACTCTCACCAAATGTAAAACTTAAGGTATGTTTTATAAAATAATTAAATAATAATAATTAAATAATAAATATTATATATATTATATCAAAATAGTATATACATAATTATTAACAACCTATATAGGTAGGACATGAATAACAAATGACTTCAGTTTTTGGGGAGGTGGTACATTATACTCACAAATGATAATTACATATCCCATTTGATGGAAGTGTGTGTGAGTGTAGGTCATACCCTTAAAATAAAAACATATAAATATATGGATGATACATATTTTTTCTATAATAACTTGATAACAAAAAGTTTTGGGGTGTGTTGTGAAATAAAAAAAAATTTCTTCTGGAAGAATGCTACTTTCTATTTGGGTAAATCTTTTTGGTTTCCACAAAAAAGATTCATTTTCTCAATTTATGAACAAAGTGAGGCATATAATATTAAGGTAGGGATGTTGGAATATTATATGGAATTTTTTTGGGTGATCTAAAGGTCTTGAGAGGCATGAATATGTGAGGGGGTGAGTTTTGTTTTCTAGTGAAGGAGGAATGACATTCTTAAAAATGAAAAATAGAAACCACTATTGTGGGGCCTCCCTTATGTCATGTGCCAAAATAAGGTAAAATTTAAAATAAAATGGTTTATATGTTCTAAATATTTCAATCCGATTTATTTTTGAAATTTTTATTGGTTATTTTTTCCCTTAAGTTGGTGTTTAACAACTAAGTACCCTCATTTTTACCTCAGTCACTTTAGTTTATTTTAATTACTTTTAGTTGTATTTTTGGTCAAAAACTAAATTGAACTTAATATATATTGTTAATTATTATTATTATAAATATGTAACCCTTTTTCCAAATTATAAACATAGAAGTTGCAGAAATTAATTTTAAATTAACCCCAGAGATGAGATGGGAGAAAAGGTTTTTAAAGTAGAAATGTTCATACGTTTGAAAAATTTTTATATAAAATTTCATTGTAAAATTTGTTATAAAAATATTTTTCTATCAAATGAGTTATTATATTTACAATAGGTTTTTATTTTCATTTATAGATATTTTTTTCCCCAATGAATTCATCTTATATACCTATGTAAACCATATTTTTATAATTTAGTTATTTTAATTCATAAATTTCCATAAAATGTAATGAAGATAAATATAATAATATAATATTAATGCTAATATTATCATTTAGTTTGGTAAAACATGATCCGGCATGTAATAGAACTTATTAATTGATATCAGAACTGTATGAAAAATAATCCAATCATAATGTCGTGTGTTACCAAATAAAATATAATATTTTTGTGTAGTGAAAGATTAACATGTTTTTCCATACAAAGAAAGAATAACTTGGGGGGGTTTTATATATTAGAATAAATATTCAGTATCAAAAGAAATACAAGATATCAAAATGATTAAATTAATTCAAAAAATTATTTCACAGAATCATGGGGTGTTAAATTCTACCCCCCCCCCCCCCTTAAAATTAATTTCACCCTTCAAATTCATCCGGGTCATAAAAAGATTAATAATTTAATGTTTCTTCCATATTAAACAACATAGAAAAAATTAATTCTAAAAAATTCATTAAAAAGTGGATGTCTAAAACATAATGATTACCCAGTGATACTCATAACTAGGTTTCTAAATATGAGAACTTGTGTGGAAAATTACAACATGGAAATAGAAGTGAAATGTTCCATTCATATAATAATGGAGAGTGATACAGAACATTGATCAGCAAAACTGGGTGATCCATAGAAAGTTAATGACCAAAAGACCATAAATATGTGATTATATGGGGGACCATTTAATTCAATGGAAAAAATGTAACTGGCGTAATTATTTTTTCTTTTAAAATATTTTTCATATAGTTGAATAATTTTTCACAAGAAGATAAAATTCTTTGATTTTATTCTATTTTATACAAAAAATATAACCCTGTATTTGTGCCTTGATTAATTTTAAGATTATCTCTTAGTCCAAGAAATGTTGGTGCATTTTTCAGGCCCAATGTATCATAAGATCCCTAAATAAAATGGAAATTTATTCTTTCTGTTGAAAAAAAAAATTGTAAGTGTTATCCTATATCGATAAATCCTCATATATCAAGAAAATACATTAATCTATAAAACATCATCCAAAAAATAACATAAAACATTCCTATAATGGTAAGACTTATAAACTATTCGAAATATAAAATGAAAATATTTATAAAGGAGGATACAAAATTTCTTAAAATCAAATTATCATTTATCCCAATATATATCATAAAGTATCTCTTGGTTGTCACATACCAAACATAATAATACCATTATCATGTTTAATATTTAATCTTGGTAATAACCTAAATTACCATAAAAACATATTAAAAACATGCATTCTTTCTAATTCAAAGGATTGTCAGATACACTCCTAACATCCAAAAAATCAGTAAATGTCATCCATTATAATGTAAGATAATTTTTCAATAAATAAATAATTACTTATAGGAAATAAATACTATCAAATTTACAATATCTATATCCATCATCATTTTATCAAAGATAAAAAAATTCACGACACTAGGAACACATTAAGTGATACTATACTTTTATAAAAATATCACATATTGATTAAATAACTTTTATTGATCATTAGTAACATTCAGTATATTTTTCAAAATATATAATGGTAAATGATTAATTTATGATTCATATAACATAATTATTGAATTCCATGAAATGTAAACATCAATCATTCAACTTTATTCATAAACCACTACTTTTTCTTCATAATCCTATCACATAATACCCCTTTCGTAGAACATGGAATATGGATCAGTTTATAAATTTTATCAACCTCAATTTAATCATTCTTCATATGTTTAATGTAATTAATACTATTATAACATATCATACATTTCAATTGTCAATCACAGTCTCTTTATCCTTAGTAATATAACCAATACATGTACCAAAATCCTAATTCACTTCAAGATAACTCCAATTAGGACATCAATTTACAAAATTCCCATACTTCCCACTTCTAAAAAAATCAATGTTAACCTAATTCATTCTAGTTCTCTCTATTTACTAAGACCTAAAAGAATATAGTGGGAAACATTTATCATAGCATAAAACCACATAATCTTGTATAATTACTTATAGGAGTCCTAATATAGGATGCCTTCTTTTAAATTTATTACACCATAGGCTTATCTGTAGAGACATCCCTAAACATATCCTTATAAATATACCTAGGTATATCAATAGTTGTTACTCATTGTAGTTTCCAAAGGCTGACCAATCCACCTTTTGATACCCAATTGAGTGATTCAGGGTTAATATATGATGATATTACATAATCATAGATGGATATTTCAAGGATTAAAAATGTAAATTCTTGAGGACTATAAAAACATAGAGTCTTTGGAAAACATGAAACAAAATTTTTAAATTTTTTAAAGATCTTCAATTATTTCCATATTGATCTCCCCCTTTATTTATTCTAATTATAACCTTTCATCATAACATGTGGAAAGTAAACATAATAAAGGGTGATCTCAGATGCTCTGTAAGGTTAAATAAAGATAATAAATATGTATAAGATAGACATAAGATTATGAGAAGACTATAATAGAATTTCAATACTATACCATGTATATCAAAGATAATATACCAGAGTCATGGAATAAAGATTGGTTGTTCATAATACAAGAATCCAAATGGTGATAAATCATCATAAATTGATCATGAAACATATTATCATGTCATATATTTGTGGAACCACCACAAATATAGAAAAACAATTCATTTTTTAAATTTATATATAATGACCATAAAAATAGTGGATCATGATACACATGTTTCCCATAGTTGATCAGGACACACTTGTTTTCCACTATGAATCTGAATGCCCCTATTTTCTATTTTGGATCATGACACACCTATTTCCCACACACAACTAGTTAAAATTATAGATTAGGACACACCTTATTACCATTGTGAGTGAAGATACACATGTTTCCCATTTGGGATCATTCTTAGTGACAAGTTTCTAATAATTATCTAATGGGATATAAATCTTTACTCAATGCATTGGAGGGAGATATAGGTCCCTCACGTCACATAATGAAATAATACATATATGTTCCATAATATCAGCAACATTAATCATGTGCTGAAACATGAAATAAAATTGTTCTCATTAAAATTTAATCATAACGTTTACTATAGAAATTATATTGGTTTCATAATAATTTCACTTGAGAATAACCCATTAAAGGAAGAAGGTTTAATAAGCAATTTTTCAATGTCTAACCCCAAGAAAAGAAAAAAGTTTCATAAATATCTTGATATGTTGAACAAAAAACATTCAAAGAATCAATAATAATAGAATCCTTTGATCATATCCCTAGTAAGTCATAAACCATATAAAAATATTTCATCTTATCTAGAGGGGGATTTCGAGAGATAACATAGAGCATTTTTTATAGAAATTAACCATTCATTGAAAATAACATTTTAAAAAATAAAAAATCATCAAAATTATTTTACATCAGATAGTTTTTAAAATATCATAAAAAATCATTTAAAATCATATAAAGCATTTATTTAGAAAAATATCCTTTCTAACCCGACAAGAATTATTTACATTTAAAAACATTAAAACCCTTTTCATTGAAAACAACCATTAAAACTTATAAAAGATATTTTGAAAACCACATTAATTTTTTTAAACCATAATTTTTTTTTAAAAAATAACTTTCCCTGAAAATAGACAAAAAATAAAACAAAAAACATCTTTGAAGACAATTTTATAATACATGGTTTTTAATATAAAAAATTTCTGGCTAGAGAGGGAAATAAAGTCAGATTTTCTTAAAAACACATTTTTAATAATCTTAACTTCTATTGAGTAGAAAACTTGTACCAATACTTAAATATATCACAAAAAAACCATATGTGAATAAAAATATTGAGAATTATTGGGTGTTTGATCATCGAATTTCATTAATGGAAACATAATCATAATCAATCCTACTAAATGATTATATTATATCAATAAAATCATACCATTTTGATAAAATTGTGTCAAAATACTGATGATATAAAACAATATATGTACATAATAAAACATTCTCCCAAAAGAAGAAAATTGAGACAAAATTACCTTAACGATTTGGTAACATTTGGACCATAAAACCAAATGAAATAGATACAATAATATGTACATGTATATACCCATAAATATGACTATAATTTTTATATAATGCATTCTTGTGAATTATATAAACCATACTAAATAAATAGGTGGTGAATAATACATAAGTTTCATAAAAATAAATGTGAGATTATAAGTCCCCTAAATACAGGAGTTACTCTTGAATCAAGAGATTTGAGAAAGAATAAAATAAATTAATACTTTTTATATAATGAAATATTAAAAATAAAATATTTATAATGATATAGGTAAGTATATACCCTATAATAAAATTGGTGGTAAATATAAAATATATCTCATGTAAATAAATGTGAGAAGAGAAAACCATTTCCTTTAGTGATGACATTATTCATACACATTGAAAACTATTTTATAATAAATATATGTTTATTATTACTATACCAAAGGAATATAATCTTACATATAATACCATATATTATTTTATTATTAAATTTTATTACCAATTTATAATCAATTTAATGTCAGTGTAACATATCAGGTAATAAATGATTTCGTTTTCATAAATATTTTGAATCGTTATTCTTGATCCTCATACATAGATCATGATTTATATAGTTACAGAATATAATACATGATTTAAATGACATATATATTCATTTTATATTTATTTATAATAATCTATGGAATATATAAATATGAAATAAAATACACCATTTATTCAAATGCTATGTCATATGAATGCATGAACATTGTTTCAATTTTCTTGTTGTATTTTTAATGAAATAAATTTAAATGATATATAAATATATTAAAATTAAAATAGAATTATTATTTGACATTTATAAAATATTAGTATCCAAACCCTCCTAAATTATTCGAATTTAAATCATGAATGAATCACATCACTTTGAGGAGATCGTAGTCCACACTTCCAAAAATGAAGTAATCATATTCTCCCAAAATTGAAATCATGCCGGTATGTGTAATATAATAATTAAAAAATAATTAATACATCAAAAATATTATATATAACATATAAAAAATTACTTCCATCATTATTATCAACCATTATAAGTGGTAATGAAATAACAAACAAATTCGATTTGTGATGCGGTAGTCCCCCATACACACGAATAAATATTATGTTTCCCTTTTAATGGATGCAGGTGTGAGTGTAGGTCGTGCCCATAAACTAAAAACACATAAGTATATAAATTATAATTGTGGTATTATATAATCATGAAATAATTTTTATTTAGTGTGTGGAGAATGAAATAAAAAAAAGTTCTTATTGAAGGATGATACCTCTTCTTTGGGTAACACATTTTTTATTACAGCAAATGGACTGATTGGTTGGCCTTATATAGAAATTGAGACATAAAGGATGAAGGGAGGTAAATTTTGATATTATTATGTCAGATTTTAGAATAATAAATTTGCTATAGAGGTGAGAATATGTGAGGGAATGAGTTTCCTTTTAGAGTGATGGAAGTGTGGAATTCTTGTAAATACAAAAAGGAAAAAACTATTTAGAGGTATCCCTTGCATAATTTTCCATAAATAATGGTAAATATATGATCCATGGGAGTATATTTTATAAATTTGGCCATAAAATTTCATTTTTATATGATTTTAGTTTATTTTACCTTCTTAAGTTAATGTTTAACCTCTGTGTAAGCACATTTTTACCATAGTTACTACAATTAAATTTAATTACCTTTTGTAATATTTTTTCCTCAAATACTAATTTTAAATTAATAGACATTATAATATAGTGGGATTATAAATATGGAATATATTTTTTAAAAATCCAGGCATATATTTGGTAGAAATTAATATAATATTAATCCCTTAGATGGGATGAGACAATTGGTTTTTAAAGAGAAAATGTGCAGAAGTTTGAAATATTTGTGTATCAAATTTCAATGTGAAATGGATTCTATTGACCTATATTTTACAAAAATATTTATAATTTTTATTAATATACTTTAAAAATATATAATATGATTTAAATATAATTTTTTTTGAAGAAATGTTAGTTTACTATTAAAATTCTGTATTTTTCACTGTTCATAAAAATGAATCTTCTTACAGAAATACGGATTATTCAACTTAAGTGAATTGTTATGTTAATAAACAAAAATAATGATTATATTTTTAAATAGAATTTAAAATATTTTAAAAAAATTAGTTTTAAAATAATTCAAAAATAAATTGTTGTAAAATTACTATTTAGAAAAATATATATCTTTATGAATATAATTAAATTTATTCTTATATCTTGTTTATAAAACACCTAATATGACTTGAAATATTTTATTTAATATGACAAATAAATATTCCATTAAAATAATTTATCAAATGTGATTTAATTTTTTTCAAATAATTTCCCAACAAATGATTTCCTATATTTACAAATGGTAATTATATGCATTTCTAGTCAGTTGGTCACTAAAGAATTAATCTTATATAAATATTTAAATAATATTTTAAAAATGTGGTTATTATTGTTCATAAATTCCATTCCAATGAATAGGTGAAATCTATAAAAATATTTTAATAATATTAATAATATATTTTTGTTTCGTAGAACTCAGTCACACATGTCACACATTTTATCGAAGGAACTCTACATTGTGGGAAATGAAACCCAAACATAGTGTATCATGTACCCCAATATTTTCTATGTTTTTTTCTTCAAAAAATTAAATTGGGTTTCCTTAAAAATCATTAATAACTAGGGTATTTCATATAACAAATGGAATATTTAGTGTCACATGAAATGAAAAAAATCAAGAAGATAAATTTATTCAAAAACGTAATTAACAAGATATCAGGGTGTTACATTCCACCCCCCTTAAAATGAATTTCATAGTTAAAAATGATTTGGATCTCAAAGGCTTGATAAATTAATTTTTATTTCTTATAAACCAATTTAATAATAATGAATACTAATTTTTTTAAATGGGATGTTGGAAACATAACGGTGTCTAATGTAACCCATAACTTCGATTACAAATATGACAACATATGTCAAAAGTGAAATCGTGTAAATATAAGAGAAAAATAACATTCAAATACTCATAGAGAATGATAAAGAGCATTGGTCATAAAAAGTGGGTGATCTAGAGAAATTTAACCATCGCAAAACCATAATTATATGATGATATAAAGGACATTTGGATTCAAAAGAAATAAAGTAACTAGGATAATATTTTTTGTTTTTAAGACCCTTTTGCATGAGTTAAATAATTTTTCAAAATATGATATACTTACATGATTTTATTCCATTCCATGCACAAAATATCACCCTTTGGTTATTACTTGATATATTTTTACTTCACCTCTTATTCCACGAAATGATGATGTATTATTCATTCCAAAAGCATAATAAGATACATTATTTGAATGATAAATAATTCTGTATATCAATGGAAAATGGTTAGTACATGTTATTCAATATTGGTAAATACACATATAGAGGGATAATACATTAATATCTGAAACCTCAACTAAATTTTAACTGAAATAATTCCATTAATGGTTAGCCTTATAACCCTTTTAAATATTTAAAATGAAAATATTTAGCAATAAGGTCCCCAAATTTCAGAAAATCATATTAACATTGATAACCCATATAACATAAAGTATCCATTGGTTGTGATATACAAAACAGGTGAATACCTTTATCATGATTTCTCTTGAAACTTGGAAGTAACCTAAATATCCATAAAAACATATTGAAAACATTCATTATTAATTATTCATAGGATTATTGGATATAATCAAAACATATAATAAATGTTTTAATGTTTATCCTTGATAACATATACCACATCTTAAAAATATAAATAATCACTTCCAGGGAAATCAGTACTATCTAATTTACATTACTCATATCAATCATATTATTATTTGAGATAAACACATTTTTTCTCAACATTTGAAACACATTAAGGGAAGACCTTCCAAAATTTAAGTATCACTTTTAATTAAATAAATTTTCTATTTCATCAACACCATTCAATATATCGGTGAAAATCCTCAATGGAAAATGTATAATTAATGATTTATATGACATAATCCTTGAGATCCTATAAATATAATCTTAAATCAACCATATTTATTCGTAAACCATTACATAGGCTTCATAATATTGTTACATAATAACCCTTTACTAGAATATTAAATAAGAGTCATTTCGTATGATTACTAAGCCGCAATTTAAAAATTAGTCTTATGATTAATTTGAATAATACTATTAGAAAATACCATACCTTTCAATTTTCAATCATTGTATGTTTATCTTTTCCAGTATAACTGATACACATTACACCTTTCTGATTATCATCATGATAACTCCAGTTAGGACATTCATTTTCCTAATTCCCATATATTCCACATCTAAAAAATGCAATGATAACTCAACATTTTCTATTTATGTATACTAACTGATACTAAAAATCATTTTGTGAGAAGCATTTATCATAGAATTCATCCACATAATCATGAAAAAATAATTATAGGATGCCTAAATAAAGATAACTTCTATGAAATCTATCACACCATAGGATTTCTTATAAACACATACTAAGATATATCCTTAAAAATATCCCTAATGATCTCAATAATTTGTTCTAATCCTAGTTTCCAATGTTTTACTAAACCACCCTTTAATACCCATTATACTGACCTTGGGTTAATGGACATGGATATAACATCATTACTGATGAATATTCTACACATTAAAAATGTACATTCTATAGCACAGAAAAAGTTTAGTGTCATTGGAAAACATGGTACATAATATTCTATCTTGGAAAATAATCTTCAATGTTTCCCAAAATTATCTTCCCCTTTATTAGTTACAATGATAAACTTTAATAATTACATGGGGAAAGGAAAGATAATAAATGGTGATCTCAAATACATAGTAAAGGTAAATAAATAGGATAGAAAATTATAACATGAGCATAATGGTTGGAAAATATGAGAATAATATTTTACAATCATACCCTACATATTGATTATCATATAAATAAGTCACGGAATAATGACTGGGAGTTTATAAGAAATGAATCTAAATAGTGATAAATCACAATAAATAAATCATGAACCATAAACCCATTCCATATAAGTGTGGAACCATCATAAATATCGAAAACCATTTCATGTTTCAATGTTAACTAGAAAGGATGACAATATAGGGGATCGAGACACACTTATTTCCCATAGTGGATTAGAACATGGCTACTTCACACTGTGGATCTGGACACACCAATTTCCCATTATTGATCAGGAGACACCATTTTCCCATACAAACAAGGTTCCCATTATGGATTAGTACACACATTATTCCCAATGTGAATCACGATAAAAAAAATTCCTATTCGATATCAATCCTAATGAATTATTTCAAATATTTATCTAACGGGATATAAATAATTACCTAATTAATTAGAGGGAGGAAAATTTCCCACCTATCACATATTTAAATCATACATTCATATTCCAAAATACCAAAATAATAATAATCAAGTCATAAAACTTGAATTGTATTGGGTATCATAAAATTTTAATTATAGCATAACCTATGAAAAAATACAGGTTTCATAATCATCTATCATTCAATATCTCATGAAATGATATGGTTTTTATAAGCATTTTATCATGGTATAATCCTTCAAAAAGTAGCAGGTTTTATAAAAATCATGACATCATGAACATAAACCATTTAGAAAAATAATGGTTTATAGTTTCCTTAGATCATATTCATATTTAATCATAAACTATATGAAAATATTTCATTTTATCTAGAGTGGGATTTTGAATGATAAAACATAACCTTTATTAACGAAAATTTGTATATATGAAAAATAAATTTTTAAGGAATAAAAAATATTCAAAATACTAATATTTTTAAACTGATTTCAATACATATAAAATAATTTTTAAAAAAAATATAAAACAATTCATGGGGAAAATAACCTTTTCTAAGTTAAAAACTCTATTTAAATCATAAAACAAATTAAAAAACATTTTCTTTAAAAATAACAATCAAAAATGAAAAGAAATTGTGAAAACCACTAAATCCATTTTTTTAAAAAAAATAAATTTTTTGAAATAAATTTCCATGAAAATCTGCTTCAAATATCAATTGATAAAATTCAAAATAATTTTAGAAAACATATATTTTTAATATAACACTTTTTCAACTGAATATGAAAATAAGGTTAGATTTTCTTAAAAAATATTCACAATTATCTTAAGTACCAAGGATTATAAAATGGTACCAATACATGGTGATATCTTGAACAAACATAGTTGGGGAAAAATAATGATAATTATAAATATTTGGATCTTATGAATTCATCAATTGATGCATAATAATAATGAATACTGGTGAATGATTTGATTATAGAAATGAAATCATAACATTTTAGTAACATTGAGTCAAAATAACCATGAAATAAAAAGATTAAATGATGTATAAAATATCATTAAATAATAATATCCATGATATAACTTGTAAAAGGGTAGTATATACACCTCGTAAAATAATATATTTTTATAAAAAACATGTGTCTCAAAGAAGGAAAAATTAGAAAATTTTCCTTCCATTTCAGTAAAATTTTAAAACTAAAACCCCATGAAATATAGATCATATAATTTTTATGTATAACCCATAAATATTTCAATATTTATTATATAATTCATTAATGGTACAAATATACGCCACCTTATAGAAACGAGTGGTGAATAATCCATAATTCGAATAGAAATAAAATTTTTATTAGAAGCCCCCTCACTACAAGAGTAACTCTTGAACCGGGAGATATGTGAAAGAATAACATAAATTAAAAATATTATTATTATGAAATAAATGAAAACTTTGACATAAAATTTCATACAAAAGTATATAAAACACACAAATTAATTTACTGGTAAATGTAATATATATCTCATAGAAATAAAATTCAAATGAGAAAACCCTTACCTTAAGTCTTGAAATTATTTATACACAATAAAAACACTTATATATTATATACGTGTTTCTTATTAATCTTAAAAATGACCATATTATTATATATGATAACATACATGATTTTATTTTGACGCTATATTACTATTTTATTAACAATTTAATGTTAAATAACATTTCACGTAATAACCGCTTTGTTTTTCATATATGTTTGGAATTCATATTCTTTATCCCCTAGCTTATATCATTGTGTATTTCATTAAATAATTTAAAAGAAGAAATAAATATCATCAATATAAATTATATATGTATTTTTGATAATATATATAGTATATAAATATGAAATGAAGTACACTATTAATGGAGATGGTAGGTCGTACGTATGCATAACACTGTTTCCATTTTATTGTAAGATTTTTAAAGAACGAAAATTAAATTAAAAATAAATATATTACCTTAATAGTTTAATTTTTTTTATAAAATATTTTTATTAATCCCATACATAATTCATTCAATGTACATCACGAATTAATCACATCTTTTTGAGGAGTCGGTAGTCCACACTGCCACAAATGAAGCTATTGTATTTTTATAGAATGGAAATAATGATGGTAACTGTTATATAATAATTAATAAAATAATAAATAAAACATAAATATTATATGTATTATATGAAAATATTACTTATATAATTATTTCCATCATTTAGAGGTGGTAATGGAAGAATGAACTACATCCGTTTTTGAGGCAAAATTTTTTTGTAAACATTAACGATGATTGGGTATCTCATTTGATGGAAGTGTGTGTGAGTATAGGTCATATCGTTAAAATACAAAATATCATTATATTTAGTATACTTAGATTATTACATATCAATGTAATAAAAACAATTGTGGGGGTTGATAATAAAATAAATCAAATGTGACTTTTGATGAATGTTACCTTCTCTTTGGGGAACTCCTTTTGGATTGCCTGAAAGGGATTAATTGGTTGGATATATGAAAAAATTGATTCCCATAGGAAAAATAGATAGAATTTAGGAGCTTATTTTGGAAGGTTTTTGTCGAAACAAATGGCTTGTGAGGTGTGAATAAGTGAGGGGTGAGTGCCTTTTTACAGTGAAATAGGAGCAACATTTTTGTAAATACCAAAAATAAAACACAATTGATAGGTCTCCAATACATCATATAATTACAATAAATTTAAATTTAGGATTAAAAGGAGGATATGGTCTATATATGGCAATAAATTTAATTTTTTGTATTTTTCTTGGTTATTTGACCACTTAAGTCAATGAATAATAACAAAGTAACCTCGTTTTTACCTTAGTCATTGTAATAAATTTTAATTATGTTTAGTAATATTTTTGGACAAAAACTAAGTTTAACGTACTATAAATTTTAAATTTTTTTGATTATAAATATTTAACACATTTATCTAAATTATAAATATAGAAGTAGAAACATTTAATATAAATGTAATCCCACATTTGATATGGGAAAATATGTTTTTAAAGTGAAAATTTTCATAAGTTTCAAATGTTTTTATATCAAATTTCAATGTCAAATTGATTCCAATTACCTAATTTGGATTTATATATTTATATTGATTCACAATATATTTTTTTAAAAAATAAAAATAAAATTTAACTATATAAATTAATTTCATTAAATGTCTATTTTAAATAAATGTCCATTATTTTCCACTATTCATTAAATACTGAAACACCTCAAATAAATACAAAACATTTACCTTAATTACATTTTTATTTTATGATCTATTTTTTTTTATTTGAAACGAAATATATTAAATTTTCAAAATTTAAGATTTAGAATATTTGTTCCATTAAAAAGAGGTAAAATTACCATTTAGAAAATTATATATATCTATATGCATAAAATTTGATTTCATCTTATCTCTTGACTATAAAAAACATAAGATAAAAATTAAATTGTTGATATAACATAATATATATATATATATATTTCATTAAAATAATTTATCAAGTTGGGTTTAGTTAATTTATTCAAATTCATTACCAACAAATGATTTCATATATTTACAAAAGGGTTTTATTTCAATATCTAGTTAGTTGTTTACCGTTGAATTCATAAAATATACATGTGTAAACCACGTTTCCATTATTTACTTATTGTTATTCATAACATAAAATATAATGGATAGGTGATAACTAAAATAACATTTTAATAATATTTATATTATTTTAGAGATTGGTAAATCTCGTTCTTGGGTGTAATGAAAGTTATCGAAGGAAATTAACATTGTGTGAATCACAAAACAAACATGGTGTTGCATGAAACACAAGATAATATAAGATTTGTTTTGTATAACAAGATCAACTTAGGGTTCCCTACAATGAAATAATAAATTTTATCTTTCAAATAATTGATGCAATATTTAGTGTCATGTGAAATGAAAAAATATTGGTAGTTTATAAGACATGAATCACATTGGTGATATATCATCATAAATCAATCAATAACCATAAAATAATGTCATATGAGTATGGAACCATAAAAAATATAGAAAAAAATCATGTGTCATGGTTAACTACAAATACCATCAATATCATGGGTCAAGAAACACATGTTTCTCTTAGTGGATAAGAACACACCCATTTCCCACTGTGGATCAAGACACACCTGTTTCCCTTTTTAGATCCAGACACACCTATTTCCCATTCTAAATTTGGACACCGCTATTTCAGATTATGGATCAGGACACACCTATTTCCAATTTTGTATTAGGATATAATTATTTTCTCTTGTAGATGAATCTCATCAACTTCTTTCCAACCATTATACCATGATATATAAATATTTATCCATTGAATAAAAGGGATATATAATTCCAACCAATAACATATTGAAAACATAACTATAAGTGAAAAAATATCATAAACATTCATCATATAATAACCCATGAAATTAAAAGGGTTTCAAAACCATTTCATCATATAATAACTTATAGAAAGTGAATATATTTCTTAAACGTTTGATCATAGAAAACCCCATGAAAGGAAACGGGCTTTATAAGAGTTTTAACATGGTATAACCATTGAATATAAATTGGTTTCATAAAAAAAGAAATATTAATCAAAAGAATTTAGATATATATTTAAATTTTTTACCATAGATCATATCCCCATTAAATCGTAAACTATATCAACAGATGCCATTTTAGCTAGAGAAGGGTTTTTAATGATAACATAGATCATTTCTTAAGGAAAATAACATTTCCTTTAGAATAACTTTTAAGTTCATACAACATATTCAAAATAATTTTCTTTTAAAACCAATTTAAAAAATTATAAAATAATATTTAATAATAATTTAAAAAATTTATGTTGAAAATGTCCATCTGGATTTGGTAAACATATTTTCAATCAAAAAATATTTTTAAAAACATTTTCTTTGAAGATATACTGGAAACTGAAACATGGTCTATTGAAACCCATTTTAAAAAATTTAATAAAAATTAAAATGATTATTGAAATAATTTTACTTAGAAATGAGCTTAAAATATCACTTAGGAACATTTTTAATATAATTTTTAGAGGACATGGTTTTTGAATAAAACAAATTTATGACCAAATATAGAAATAAGGTCTTGTTTTCTTTAAAACATTCATAATAATTTAATTAACAATGTTGGTAAAAATGTTAACAACAAAATATTACATCATGAAAAAACATAGGATTCAAAAAATCATTAGTATTATTGAGGTATGGGTCAAAATATTTCATCATTGGGTGCATAATCATAAATAAGCATGGTAAATGATCAGATTGTGTCCATAAACTTTTACCATTTTCGTAAAATTGAATCAAAATTACCATGAAATGATAAAATTAAATAAATATTAGAAAATAATTTAATAATAATATTCACTATGAAACATATCAAAGGATAATATATTCCACTCATTGAATATTATAGGTTCATAACAAAACATGTGACTCAAAGATGGAAAATTTATGAAAAAATACAATATTAATTTGTTAATATTTGAACAGTAAAACCCCATGAAATAGTTATCATAAAATAGATATGCAATTAACTATAAATATAAGTATAAGGATCCTTGAATTTATTTTCACGGGATATATTTACAAAACACAAATGAAATGAGTGACAAATATGGAATAAGTCTCATAGAAATAAAAGTCACCCCAAAAATCCCCTTACTACATGAGTAACTCATGAATAAAGAGATATGTAAAATAATAACATCAATTCAAAATTTCAATATCATTAAATAAAATAAAATCATGTTATAACACATAATAGGGAGATATATACACCACAAAAAATAAACAAGTGCTGAATAAATCTTATACCTCACAAAAATATATGTGAGATTAAAAAACACAGACCTTAAGTCTTGAAATCCATTATACTTGTTAAATCCTCCTGTATAATAAATTTAAGATCATTATAATTTTAAAAATAACCATATTATTTTATATAACACCATATATTTTTTTATTGTGAATTTATATGAATCCATTGTTAAAAATCTCAGGTCAAAGTTACTTTTTTGGAATGTAACAATGTTATTTTTCATATATATTTTGACTTGTACTATTGATCTTATTACATAGATATTGAATTAAATATTAAAAGAAATTAAAAAATGATATGAATATCATATATATGTGCATTTATAATAATCATTAAAATAAATAAAAATGAAATGAAATATTCTATCCATAGAGACAGTAGGCCCTATGTAGGGATGAACGTTGTTTCTATTTTCTTATCAAATTTATAAATAATGAAAAACATATGATATATATATTATTGTTCATTTATAATTATTATTTAATGTATATATATAATATTTTTATTAAACATTTAAGTAAAAAATTTCATATAATATTTGTATGAATCGCATCACTTTGAGGAGGCGGTAATCCACACTTTTAAAAATGATGTCATAATATTATCATAAATGGAATGTAATAAAGTAAATTTTATATAATAACTATAAAACAATAAATAATTTTTAAATATCATGTATATCATATAAAGTATAATTTAGATCATAATTCCCAACCACTAGAGGTGGTAATGGAAGAGTGAATCACATCGATCAGTGAGGAGGTAGTCCTCCAAACACACGAACAATGATTTTGTATCCCATTTGGTGATTATATGTGTGAGTGTAGGAAATAACCCTTAAATGAAAAAATATATTTATATTAATGATATTGAGGTTAATATATAATCATGTAATAATAAAAATTTTATGTATGGTGAAAAAAATTCTTTGTTGAAGGATGTTACATCTTCTTTGGGTAACCCCTTTTGGTTTACACCAATGAGATTATTTGGTATTCATTATGCCCAATGTGAGGATTGAAGAATGATGGGAGGGAAGTTGGGAGATTATTTTGAAAGGGGATGGACTACCCAAATGGAATGAGAGGTTCTGAATAACTTAGGGTGTTGATTTCCAAATAGAGTAGTGTGAGAAATTAATTTAAAATCGATCCTATATATGGGATGAGAAAACATGTTTTTTAAGTAAATATGTTCAAAAGATAGAAATGTTTTTATTTCCAATTTCAATGCCAATGTGATTAAAATGACATAAATTAATTATTAGATCTATAATCTATCTAATTATACATTAAAATAAAATAAAAATATAATTTATCTACAAAAATTAATTGAATGAAAATTCAGTTTTCAATTTCAATTTGATATTTTCACTATTCATCAAAAAATAAAACTACTCAGAAAAATTCAAAAAAACCCCTGACGCTAATTTTGATATTTTAATTTAAAAAATAAATTTTATTCTTCCTAATAGATTTTATTAAATTGTGAAAAATTATATTTACAAATTGTTCTTCCCTTAAAATGTGGTAAAATTTCCTTTTAGAATATTTTATATCGTTTTTCATGAAATTGGAGATATTCATATCTATTATCTTGAAAAGACATATTATAAGATCCCATATCATTATTGGGGTATAAATAGTTTTCTTTCATTTTAATATTTTTATAGCATAATGTGGATTTATTTTGAGGTCATGAAGGTATCAAGCATCTCTAAGGCTTTATTAAGGCCTGAAACTATCCTTTTTGGAAATATCCAGTAGGCCTCACAATTGGTAAAACCATTCTGGACATAAACACTATTACAAATAACCATGTGAGGCTAGAAAGAGGGGGACCACATGACACATAGGAATATGAAACCATGACGATGGAGGTGAACTCTCATACAGGGCTCTTCAAATTTCTAATTGAACCTAATCACATCGTTTTCACATGGTTTGCAAAATAATTCACACTAAACATGTGAGGTGCATCTCCTAAATGTTAATGGTGCATGTTCAATGAACTATTTACCAACCATGAAATGAAACTGTGTTTCCCATTTTTTTTTGGTAAAATGAACATTTTCACTTAATTAACCTTATAACATAATTGTAGTTCTTTTTTCTTCCAGACAACATCCTCACCCATGTGATATCCTCTTGAAGCTAAATCATATCTTTTGATCGTTATCCCCTATCTCATCTGTGAATCGAGAGTCTTCGATCTTATTGGTTATGTGTGGGGATGTATTAAATTCCATTATTTTGTTATTCATTTTTTATCTTGGTTTCTCCTATAATATTTACGTGAAATCTATTATTACGTGCTTTCTAGGTTTTCATCAGTTCTATATTTTTCAACTGAACTAATTCAAAACTGGAGATGATATTGGATGAGTACCCTAATAAGAACCAACAGTTGGTGGTATCTTCATTTCCCCTTAATTTAAGGTGTTTATAAATATTATGTTGTGTCACGTGTTCTACTTTCCCAGTGACACCTTTGAAATGAAATTTATTCCTTGATTTAAATGGATTGGTATATGCTATGTAATTATTTAAACCCATCAATAAATTATTATAGGTTAAGGAAACAGAATTTTAATCACTCAATGGGTGAGTTTCCTAATTAAATGGACCACCATGGATGGAATATCAATTGATCATTTTTATAGTGTGTAGTTTACCACTTCCCATATAATGTTAAAAGTAGAATTGAAATTATAATTTAGAATTTATTGACATAATGGAACGAAAGACCACATACCTAGGCTATAACCATATATTTTCTTCTTTAACCACGTGGTTCTTCTTCTATTTATATTTCCAACGTGATATAATTAAGAGGATAAGACTTCTATGTTTAGCTTATGCCTTGACCAGCTTCTAGTGTGAGGTTTATTTGTTATGACCACGATGATGAAATTTGAAAAAATAAAATGATATATACTGAATTTTTTTTATATTCCTTATGTGAAGCAAGGGTCCATATATGAAATCCATGGATGGAATCAGTTTTCTACTCCCTTACGTAAGCCCGAGTGAAAATTGAACTCCTGAGCAGAATGCAAAGGATGGACTCAAGGGGAATACTATTGTGTGCCCAAATGATACATGGATTACTTATAGATTACCAAGGATAGACATTGAGGGACAATTTTATATATTTAAATATTGAGACTTTTGATCCCTTATTGGGACTCCAAGGATGCAGTCAAAAGGAAATGATGTTATACCACACCTAGAGAGATACTAGGATTCCAATGAAGAATTGTTATGAAGGGGTTGTATGATTCTCAGTTCATGTTATTCTATAATGATACCTTGATTCTATATAATAATATCAATGAGGGATTAGTATCTTAATTCAATAATTAACCAAATGAATTATATTATGTGACTACCAATCCAAATCACAACAATCAATTTTTTTAGAGACTTATACCCTGATGATGGCATGGTTAAGAAGCTCTTAATCCACAGTTGTTATTGGGGATTATGGGAAATACTCTATGTCCGACGAATTAATGATAAATTGATACTGAAATCAATCATTAATAGGAGACTTCCAGTTATGGCCAAAGTAGGTGGTAGTTTGAGTGTGCCCATGAAAACCCGGAACTTTTTGGGTTGTGTACTTTCAATAAAACATTTACATATTCAATCACTATATGAAAATATTATTATATATATTAACAAACTAGATCAAATTAGATAGTAATGGGGGTGGCCTATGGTGATTTTATCACACAAAACACTCAGTTTACCTTTTGTACATAAGAAGACTTCATGACTGGACATATGCATATTGGATAGTTCCATGATATCGGTTTTTATTGCTTCTTTGGAGTATGGAAGAACAGGACTTGGATAAGGGTTAGGATTCATTATAGGATTGATTTTTTGTATTTTTATTTGATTAAATTTAATTTATTATTTCATGTATAACTATTTTTGATGTTTTCTAGACACATAAAATGATCAGGTATATATATGAGATTACAAGTGGAATTGGTATACCTATACTTTCCTTGTGGTTTTTATCTATTATATGATTATATTAATGCTTCTCTTTTGATTTTGTGTTTCTTCCATTATGCTAAACACTTTCAGGATAGAATAGTCTCCCCAAAGGCACACCCTAGGCCCTTGCTACTTTTCTGGATCCTCTACTATTTGGTGCGGTGTTTTTGAGGCCATGTGGCCAACCATGCTTAGGGCATCATTCATTATAATATGGGTACAATGTGTTTCAATGTTTTATATTAGGGGTATATTTTTGGTGTTCATTACTATTTTCAATCAATATAACATTGATTAAGAATAATTAGAATTAATTTATGACTTGTTCAAGGGATTAGATGACCCATATAGAGGAAAAATAAAAATTACATCAAATGAAAATTATTGTTTTATGAATTTTTTCTACTAAATTAGACATGATTACACCTTTTGGGGATGAACATGAATTTTTGATTTTATTATTTATTTTATTATTTTTTCAATTTTTTTGTAACTAATGAGAATAAGTTATTCCACCTCATTTATCATTTTTGGAACCTATTATAATTCACATGTAATTCAATATATCATGCATTATAGGATGCCTTGATTGATTTAATGATGTTGGGATATGTTCCATGACTGTTATACCAACTTCTTGATAAATGATTCTACATAGAATCAAAAATAATGGTTGATACATAGTCTTTATGCCAGATCCTATACAGTGATTCCCTAATCAGGATACCATAGAAACCTTATTCATCCAATTATGGAACATTAAGTCATGGACCATGTGATGAATGGACTAGAAAATATTATGGTCCGGATTAGGTGGATTCCATATTTGAGTTCATGTGGTGGATGGGACCTTATGGAATGGAATTTGGTGAACCATTCAGTTTAACCATTTAAACATAAATATAAAATGAATAATATAATGAAAAGGAATTTGAAATGTGAAATATGGGACTCGACCTAGACCCTTATTTTGTGTGGCAATTTGGTAGTGAATATAGTGATGTAATGAATGTTTCCATTTATTAGTCTGGTATTTAGGTCTATACGGGGTGGTATGACCTTTTTATTGGATGGTTTTTACAATTTCTACATGTTTAACAATAAAATTGGATATCATGGATTTTTGAGGAATGAGTATGGAATTGTAGAGACAAGACACCATAGTGACCCCCATCCACACACCAGCATTGTGTTGAAGACCATGAATCAAAGGTGGTGAGCCATGGAGACTGTTGAATCATTCTATAGTGCTATCTACGACACTATTAGTTTTATCAGACATAGTTGTTGAGGCACAGTTTTTTGAGTGGTTTTTCTACTTCATGCAAACTTTTTAGGGAGAACTACAGCCAACATCATTTATGGTTGAGCTGGCACATGTGTTCCAGTAGCATTAGCATCCTATATTTTTAGGGGATGGAGAACCACTAGAGGTAGATTCATAAATATAGGACATGTTATATATCTTTAAGAAAACTGAGACACCTCTTGATACAAGTGTAAAGCTAACTACTAATATAATTCTTGATTTCACCAAAGGATATTAGGATGCCATTACTCAGATGGATCTTCATCATGCGATGTATTTTAGTGATTTTTATACACCCTTATATGATTATGTATATCCCAATATGTTGTTTTATTATAGACCCTAATATTTCATGCTCATGTTGCAGTGTACGTTATCAGTTATGGATTATTGAACCCATTTTACAGAACACTAGCCCTTCACACCTATTTTGATGTGTGATGACTTATCTTATTCAATGAAAATTGGGGATGGAATCTATTATGACATCCAATAATTGGTCAATGTATTTTGGATTACTATCAATTATCTAATTGTGAATTGGGTTCTTATCATAGAGTGTAACCTGAAAGAGGTTGTGGGTGCAAGTTTGGGTAGTTCGGCACAAAGATCTGGAATTGCATTGACCAAAAGTAGAAAGCATCATTTGGAGCTTCCAAATTGTGATATTTGTGCCCATAGCATATTCTTGTATAGCGAGGTTATGTTCTACTAGATTGGTATACCAAGACATATGATACCACCATGCATGAAATACCTAGTCAAGTGTTGATCATACGGAAGGATGGGATATCTATAGTGCATTTTTAGAACCATTCCTTATGAAGCTAGTGAGAATGGGTCTACACTGGCTCGGTACAATCGATATAGGTCATCATCTTCTTGTCAAATAGGGAGATGGAGTAATGTTGGCTGATTAGGATAAGGAATTAGTCATTTCCAGGATTGTGAGACCCCGGATTTGCAGCAATAATAGAGCTTATCTAATTTGGGTTGTGACGATGTATCACAGGTCTGTGGATCATACATTATATGTGCATTGCAACAAAAAACTAAGGAGTAGAGTCCTAATACATAAATTATGATATATAATATTCCAATACCCTCTACACTATCATCTCTTATTTTAGATACATGTGTTTCTCAATGCATTATATATTTTCCCATTGTGGAGAGCCTTTGTCTTAGCATCAAGAGTTCGGATGGATTGATGATGATCAAAAATATGTTTGGAATTCAGAAGGATGGTATAGGTTAGTTTAAAGAGTTTACCCTTGCGATTTGTGTGTTTAATTTCATATAGGACCACTTTTTTCATGAGATGATATGATTTGGAATCATTATTGTGATGGATGTTTTAGTTCCCTCTCTTTCATTCACTGATTCCTATCAACAAAGGGTGAAATTCACATCACTAGAGTGTTGAGAGTTTATTAAAAATGGTGAATGGTATTTCTAGGAGAGCCCAGCTAGACCAAAGTACTATTGGATATGCAGGAGGATAGCCTAGAATGTGAGTATATATCTAGATGATAAAGGAACAAATCATGAAGGAATCCCTTCAGTGGTAAATAAATTCATTGATGTTTTTTAAGATGAATTTTCAGGACGACATCGGTTGAGTGATGTAGAGTTCTATTTCAAGTACCTTCCAAGTGCTTCAAAAATATCCATTTTTTCTTAAATAATGTATACTAATGATGTGAATGATCTCAAGAAGCAGTTAGTATATTTAGAGGTAAATGGATTTATTTGACCTAGAACTTCTCAGTGGGGTTCGCTAGTCCTTTATGTTAAAAAGTTGGATGGTACAATAATATTAGGTTTCTATTTGAATAAATTGAACCAACTAATGGAAATCATTTTTACCCCTATCCCAGATAGATGATTTCTTCAACCATCTCAATGAATCTTATATACTATCAAAGACTGGTTTTCCATTAGCTTATCATCAGGTTTTGTTATTATATCATTCCCACCTTGCATAACTTTTCAAAGAATGTATGATCTATATGTGTATTTGGTCATGTATTTGGGTCACACGAATGATCTAGTAATTTTTGTGGAACTAATGAATAGAGTTTTCCATCCTTATCTTGATTTTTTTCATCGTATTCATTGGTGATATCTTTGTGTATTCTCACAATTGACATGACCTAGAAAAATAGCTTGAGATTTTATTGGACACACTGACAGATAATAAATTATATTCCAAGACCACAAAGCACCACTTCTAAATCAACAGAATTCTCATAGAGGGTCACATAATCAAAGATAAATGAGTATTAATTTTCCCAATGACTTGAGAGCATATATTTCTTGGTAGCATCCTAGTAACATCTAAGGGATATGATGTTTTTTTTGGTAGGGCTCGATATTATAGGAATTTAATATTAGACATCTCGGTCCTACACCTACTGATCATGGGCCTTAATAAGATGTGATTGAATTTTGTATTGTCAAATTCATGCAATTTATCCTTTCAGGAGATTATAAGAAGATTAAATTTAGCACTGATACTGATTTTTCCATATTCAGGATGAAGCTTCACTTTGAACTATGATGCATCAGGTATTGGTCTATGAGTAGTTTTGATGGGTAGGGATAGAGTAATGGAATACATGTTTCAGAAGTGGATCACCCAAGAGATGAATTACCCATTTTCACGATCTCAAGATAAATGAATTTGTTTATTCTCTATGCTATTGGAGACACTTTTTAGTGGGAGAGAGTTTTGTAATGTACATGGACCACAAAATCCTCAAGTATATTTTTACACATTCTAATAAAAATCTAAGACAATAAATTTTGGTTGAGTAAAAACAATATTTTGTCATCGATATGGCCTATATTTCTGGAAATAAAAATAGATTGGACAATGCTCTGAGTAGGTGGATTTAGATTAAGGAAGTTTAAAAGGCCAGTAGCGAGTGGAAGCTTATGGAATTATTCTTTGAGATGCACTTGGAGGTGTAGGAAAGTCATGGGACGATTTTTATTTCAACCTATGATGTGACATATACCCTTATGGATTGGGTGAGGATGAAGAAGCTGTCAGATTCTGAGGGGATTTTCCTACGAGAGAGTTTAGAGAGGGAGTAAATTCCTCTTGGTTGGAGTGTTTTGGTGAATTTGATTTAGAAAAAACATGGTTTCCAGTTGGTTTTAATAGAAATTACTAAGGAACTATTGTAATATATGCATCTTCCATCTTATATAGTGCATCCCAGAATAATAAAGATTATATAGGATTTAAATCCCCAACACTGGTGGTTGGGTACGGAATGAAATGTAGCTTGTTTTGAAATAAGGTGTTCCACCTATCTTCTCTTGAAGGTGGAACACAAATGAACAAGAATTCATTTATATAAGCTGCACATTTATTGAATGGAAATGTGATGACGTTGAGATGGATTTCATAATTAGGATACCAATGTTATAGTGTGTAAATTATTTATTTTAGGTAGTTATTGATAGGCTCACAAAGGTTTCTCATTTCTGACATATAAATGAGTCCTTTTTAGTAGATAACCTTTTAAGGTTTTATATATGTGAGATAGTATGACTTCTCAGGTTCCCCCATACTATATTTTCAGATTGGTATGCCTGATTCACTTCATGGTTCAGGAAGGAGTTCTAGTGGAGTGGGTTATAATGGATATTTAGAGCACAACATACCACCCATAGACATATTTCTAGTAAAAATGCTAGATACAGGTTCTTGAGGACATGGTGTGGGCATTTGTCCTGTATTTGGGGGCTCTTGGTGGAGGTACATTCTTCTAGTTTAATTCAGCTACAAAAATAGGTTTCATGATACTATAGATATGGTGATCTATGGGGATTTATATAGTAGTTATTGCTGATAACCCCTATAATGGTTATAGGTGGGGGTGGAATCTATTATTTAACCTCATCTCATACATGAGACTATGGAGTAGGATTAGTTGATTCTAAAGTGGACATATAGTACATATGTTGAACCCTATGGAATTAAGTGGCTTTATTGTGTTTTGATAATCCCAACCATTCTTTCTTTATATCTTGATTATGCTTAATACATTCCAAATATACTTTAATATATGTTGTTACTTTCATTATGCTTAAATTCAATCTTTTTAATATTAGATATATGTTTACTATGACTTAACTCATTATTCCAAGTGAATGCTCAAACAGTTTTCAGACAGCAGCCACCGTTATGGATTAGAGCTACCGATATCAAATAGAGCTACCGATATCAAATAGAGCTACCTATACCACTATTATGGATTAGAGCTACCAATATCAAATAGAGCTACTGATACCACCATTATGGATTAGAGCTACGGATATCGAATAGAGCTACCGATACGGAGTTCACCGATACATCAAGTTCACCGGTACTCAATGATCACTGCTACATCAAAGTCTACCGATACGGTACATCAAGTCTACCAATAGAGTTACAGTTACAAGCTCACCGGTACTCAAGCCTACCGCTACATCAAAGTCGACAGCTACCGATACAGAGCTACCGATATGCTGAAGTCCACCGTTATGCAAGGTCTACCGATAGAGAGCTATCGCTACCATTACACGGCAGAGCCACAGCTACCGATAGAGAGTTACCGCTACTGGTAAAGGTAGAGCCACCGTTACTGTTACAAGTTCACCGCTACTGATACATCAAGTCTACCGATGGACAAGTCTACCATTACAAATGTCTACCGATACTCAGACCTACAGACACCCACTGTAACACAAGTCTACCGATATCAAGAGCTACCGTTCCAGAGACAGAACCCGACACTACTTTAATTTCTTTATCATTATTTAATCTAACCAACAGTCATATCAGGTATATTTTAATACACTGAAATTTATTTAATGTGTGTTGTTGGATGTCAGGGAACCGTACCTCGTACCTGCAAAAGGTAAATCATCTTTTTCCAGAGCACGTGGTTTAACTAAAGGAAGGATGTGCTACTAAAAAAGAGTATGAATAGATGAATACACGAGAGATAAAAAACACATAGGCGTGCTGGAAGAACAATAGAGCATGAATGAAAAGAGACGACATAACTTACACGATGAACTCGTTAGTGCATACCAGTGAAGAGATGAGAACGAGAACATAATACAAGAGCTTCATCGATTGTCTCTACACCTAGAAGTCAAGGAAACTGACGATATGCTGTTTTCCAGACAAAAACCAGATGAAGACTCAGAGCTAATTCTGATCAATCAATGGAGTCCAGAACTGCACGACAATCACTAGAGCCATTTCTAAACTCTAAATATTTACTCTGTGATTTATTTTTTACATATTGAGCAGTGTGTGTTATCTGCTGCATTTTACACACACACTGTCTCCTGTACTCTAACTGGAGGATTTTTAAATCCTCACTCACCTCTCTTACATTCTGTATTTCCCACTGGGATAGTGGTAGAGGTCGTGTGTGACATGTACAGCTAGTTTCTGTTGTTCTATTTCCGACGATTTACAGTGGTAGAGGTCTTGGACCTGGACAGCTTGTTGCTATTGTTTATCCCCGATCCAGGGTGTGGATCATCTTTTTATAAAATCTTTTTTGAGAGGACTAAGTCTCAGCTTGAGACTGAACCTCTTGGTTATATTTGTTGTGCTATATCTTTCAAAGTTATTCTTTTATTCCGCTGCTAATCTCTTTAAAACGAAAACTGTTTTAAAGTCACTTTGATAATTAAATTCGCAAGTGTTTATATCAGTTGTAAATCAGTAAGTTGGTTTCAAAAGTTAATCAACCTTTCTGTTTTGATTAACTGGGAAAAAATCAATCCCTTGAGAACCCAACCGAACCCTTACTTTGATATAAATTCACTTCAGTTTAATTCAGTATTTTATTTGGGGGTATTTAAGACAATGTTTTTAAAACAGAAATTTTAATTAGAACTAAATTCACCCCCCCCCCCCCCTCTTGAGTTTCCACTCCGACCAACAACATAGTATTGATATAAATCATACATCAATCACCATCAAGGAACTATTGATTTCGAGGTTGGGTATCAAAAAAATTTATGTGTCTCTCCAAATCTGGGACATAAGAGGATCAGAATGTAGAGTAAACATTTACCATGATATGTCAGGGCATTTGAGATTCTAGAAACAGTAGGCTTGGTTTCCCACCTAATGTAGTTACGTCAGAGTTACCAATATATACATGATGTCTCCCATGTATCTTTTTTGTTCCATTATAATTTAGACCCAACTCATGATTTTTACCTATTTTAATTTGAATTTCAAGGTAGATACATCCTTCGAAGAGGATCCCCTTAATATTGTGCACAATAGCATGAATGTTCTTTGAGGCCAGTCAGTTCCTCTAGTACAAGATCTGTAGAAACATGACCATGTACAAGATGAGACATGGGAAATGGTGGATGATGTATTAGAATTGAGTATGGAGTTTTTCATAGGTTTTATTTCACCACCCTTGGATGGGAAATTTAGGGATGAATTAATTTAATGGTATTTGTTTTTAAGTACTCGGTTCATTCTATTGGTATGAATAATTTTGGTTTTGGTTCAAATTATTGTTTACAAAATTATGTGAGTTTCCTTGGAGGTCATGGTTTTTTTAGGTGTTTCTGGCACTTGTTCAGGGCTCAAAACTCATCATTTTAGAAAAATTATCCTGGTTTCATAGTTAGTAGACAATTTTTAGGATATGGCACACTATTACTAGCAGATATGAAAAGGTGGATATATGGGAGATATAGGCCGTACGATTTGATGAAACTGTTTATATGGAGGTACACGCCTGTGTGGGGAACCTTCAATTTTTAGTAGAGCATATTCAACCCATTTTGGCATGTATTGAAAAAACCTATGAACTAACCATGAGAGGTTCCCCACTATATAATGAAGGGTGTGTGGTAGGTGCATGGTTTGGCCAACCATTTTCCAAAACCAAGCATCCTACTATTTTGAGGAAAAATGACCATTTGACCATAATTTGTCTTATATCACAATTCTACTTCATTTATAACTCCACATAGAACCTCACCCATTGGAGCTCCTAATTGTTCAACATCATATCTTTTGATCCATCTCCTCCAACTAATCTTAAATTCATGTACTATCAGTGCCATTGAATCCACATTAGTGATTAATAAATTCATTTTCTATCATTATTCTTTTTCATTGGTATTGGCTCTAAAATTTAGGTTTAAGCTTATATTACCTACTTTTAGGGATTCCCGCCATTCTTCATTTTTCTCACCATCTAAGTCGAATCATGATCTAATACTGGATTATCACTCTACTATGCACCTAGAGTTGGTGGTCATTTTCTTTTATTATAATTTCGTGATAGATATAAATATGGTAGTGTATACATGCCAATTTTTTTGAGAGACTCCGTCGAAATGGAATTTATTCCTTATCCAAAACGGATATGCCTGACTAATGTGACTAATGAGACCTATTGATAAATTATTAATGGTTAACAACCTCGAATTGGAATCACCCATTGGGTGAGTTGCATAATTGAATGTACCACCAAGTGTGGGTTATGAATTGATCGCTTTTAATGTGTGTCATTTACCCCTTTTAATGAGATTTTAAATGTTGAATTCTAATTATAATTTTGAAATGATTAATGTATGGTAATTAAATACCTTGTCCCTAGACTACGTCCATGTATTTTCTTTTAATGAAATTTTTTGCTTCCCCTAATGATATTTCCCACAATAGATAGTCACGAGGCTAACAAAACTATATTTATCTCATGGATTGATCCCCTTTATTTTGTGAGGTTTAACTAAATTCATCATGGTGATGGAAATTGAAATAATTAAATGATATTGATTGATTTTTTTATAAGATCTGGGTGACACAATGGTTCATATATGAACCCAATGGATGACTTCATTTGGAAACTTCCTTACTTACACTAGAGTGACACTTGGAATACCTCAAGGACTACCAAGGATATACATAGGGGGATGATTTTTGTTTGACCAAGTGATACTTAGAATCATTATAGACATATAAGGATAAGCTTAGTTGGTCAATTATATATATGCCAAGTGTGAGACATGGGATCCCAATGTGGACGCCATGGATGGACTCACTTCAAGATGTTTTTATACCACACCAAGAGAGATACTAATATTACAATGAGGACTTCCTATGATGGGATTGTATGGTTCATGGTTCATGTAATGCTAGAGGGACACCTAGATTACAAATATAAAATTCCAAGGTTGGGATCAGGGTGTAAATTGATTAATAAATGAAATTATTTATATGATGTTTCTTTCTAGATAAAAAAATGTGGATGGATTAAGTTAGATAATTACACCTTATGGATGGCTTTATTTATCATAACATCATCACATATCATTATGGATAACACTAGGCTACTTGCCATATCCTGAGACATAATTATAAATTGATACCAGACTAACTATTTAATTTGAGATTTATGTCTATGTATGAATTAGGTAGAAAACAATCGGTGTCCATGAGAACTCGGACCTTTATGGGGTTTTTGATTTTTATAAACAATTTACATATTCTATTAAATAATGCACACTGTTATTATATATACTCAGTTATAGGATGGAATTGGGCACTATTGGTGGTGGCCCACTAGGATTTTATTCCACACACCACTTGAGCTACCTTTGGAACAAGGTAATATATCATGACTATACGTATGGATAAGTGAATGAACCCAACAATAGGTTTTTGAATGATTCCTAAGAGTATGGGAGCACAATACCAAGATGAGTCTTGTGATGTTAGCTCGGATAGATTTTAGACTTTTGGTATTTTCCTAAATGTCATGCATTTATGCCTATATTCTTTTTTTGTAGTCTTTGTCGGCACATGACATGATTATCATTATACATTAAATCACTTCTAGAATTGTTATACATAAAACTGTCTTATGGTGTTTACCTATTGTCTAATTAAATTACAACTTAAAAAATTTATTTTATGTTGCTACTGCTATGTTATACTCTAACAAGAGGGTATAATATACCCACTAAAACACCCTTGGACAATAGGTAAACACCATAAGTGGCATCTATATCTAGGACGTTAAACATAAGATGAACATTAATAGTTTATTGAATATAATTAATTTATATAATTTATTCAAGTAATATATAAAATGTGGTTTAATTAATTAATTATAATAGTTTTTCTGAAAATAATATATTATATTCACAAAAGAGTATTATTTTCATTTCTAATTAGTTAGTCACCAAATAACTAACCTTATATTCAAGTATAAATCATATTTTCATAATTTAGTTATTCTAATTCTTAACAACCATTTAAATAGCTATGTGATAACTATAATTTTAATTTAATATTATTAATTATATATTTCGCTTCATAAATACATCATCTTTAATAAAAAGCATGTTATCGAAGGAACTCAACATTATTTTCAACATAAGAGAAAAATAGTGTTTTGTGTACTATAATCTAATATATGTGTTCATGTAGAAAAACATAAAATTGGTGGTGAATAAAAAAAATAATATACGGATTTCATATAACAAAAGTTATATTCAGTGTCACATGAAATGAAAAATATAAAAAATATTAAATTAAATCGAAAAATTAAATTTCAAAATCTCTTGGTGTTACAAGATCTTCCCAATACCATGATATAATGATTATATTGAGTGGGTTAACCCATTCTGAATTTTTTATTCTTATTCTAATTGGAATATACCTAGTCCTCTATATTAATGAATATAGTTAGAATTTTCTTCCCAGCCCCATGTTGAAATGGATATATAGAGGGATGGAAATAGATTTATGTGATTTTCATAATGAGTTTATTTTTGTTGGTTGGAATTTTTATGATATAAGCTCAAAATTATCTTTTATTTTGCACTAATTCACTATTATGTGGTTTCTATACTACCCATTTGAAATGTATTATCTTGATTAATTTTTTCTTCATTTACATTTAGGTATCAATTTTTATTATATCATCCTAGGTGATTTTACATTGAAATTATCATGTGGTAAATGTTGTTAAACAATATCGCTCTATTTTTTCATTATTAATTTTATCTTAAGAAACTCACTTTATTGTAATAATTTTTCATTAGAGAATTCATTTTTTTAAATATACATATTATTTTTTATTTTATATGACAATTTCATATACTATATTACATTTTTATATATAGTTTTTGTTCTAATTTTATTGATTAATTAGGGAAAAATTGATAAATTTGTGTACATTACTCATTACGATTAATATATAAGGCGCATTATTTATGAGTTAAACCTATTAATAAAATTAATGAGGAAATATCAAAAAAAATATGAAATGGGTTTCGTATAATTTAAATTAACCCCCTCGATGCATTGGTAGGCTTGTGGGACCAATCAATTGGTCAAATCAGATGCGCATTTAACATGTATGTTTCATACTATCTTGTGAAAGGAATTGATGGAAAATGTTACATCTTTCTATGAAACATGGGGTCCAATATTTTAGAATTTAATCATTTATAATTCATTTATTAATATTCTCTATGATTTTTTTCTCTGAAATTTTATATGGATGAATTTCATTCTCATTTTATTGATTAAATGGAATGTGTTTCACTTATTTACCTTGTAATATTGAGTAATATTTCTCCAGATTTTATATGGAATGTTTGTTAAGCTATATAACTTTACATATTAATAATTATTATTGATTCATGATATATCTGGTTTTACTTAACACATACTATGAATTTTATCTAACACTTATTTTTCCCTTTTCATGGGTCATGAATATAAATTTAGGGAATCAGTTTCAAGGATGCTGAGATTTTACTATTTCTATGATTTATTTAAATTTCATAATGCAATATAGGAATCATGAATATAATATGGTTTTCCCAAATTAATAAATTGTTCAGTACTTTTTTAATTGAATCTTTTATTTATGGAAATGCAATAAATTAATACACCATATCTAGGCTTCTAGAGTTTATCTTAATATAGTTTACATCAATGTACTTTTAATAGAATCCTTAGAAAAAATTTACTGAATCATAGATAAGGGAATATAACCCTGTGATAGATGTTTAGGATAATTATAGACAAATATACTAATGTTTTTTAATGTGGATATTATGTGGGTCAACTAGGAAATATATCCTTTTCTAGATACTACAAGGGGATGTGGTTCTAGAATAAATGTACCTAAGGTTAATAACTCCAAAAAATGTATTTTTATGCTTGACTCGAGCGTAAACTAGTACATGAAAATGGGCCTTAATTCCCACCTAGATTGAAACTCCTAAGAGATATGCTTAGTATAGTTCATATATTCTTTACACACTATTATGAATGGCCTAAAATTAATTATAACCCAAAAGAAACTATGTTTATGATTATAAGATTAGTTATGGATAAATTTATCAATTTATGATAAGTATTTCACTAATGTTTGTATTAAAAATAATTATCATAATGTTATGATATAATATGTTGAACTCTATTTTTTAGAAATGGAACCTGGATAGAATAAGGGTATCAGTACTTGTTTAAAATGTAGAGGTTTTCCTACCGAGGAAGCTAGTATAGTTGGATACAAGATAAATAATGTTATAGATATATTAGGGTACTATAATCATGTTCTGAAAAATAAAATTTCTCGAATAGAGATACCTATTCCATAATGATATTATTGGATTACAGATCAGTTTATGTGGTAGATTCCCCCATCATATAGTGGGACTATTGATCCAATGGTTGATAAGAAATGGATTAAGTCCTTGGGTAATATATTTACGGGATTATGATTTGGTGAAAAGGAAAATGGTTACACTTGTGTCTATTTTCTCAATGGATATGCTAATCAATGGGGGTCATTGACCTAGAATACTTGGGATGAATATAAAATATATCGCATGGAATAGAATGATTTTAAGGATACATTATTTTAAAAATATTTCCCTCTTGATCAACCAACAGAGATTAAGAGAAATTTATTTAGTATAATGTAAAATGAAGAATATTGTACTGTGAAAAATGAGAATACCTTTACATGTTTTTAGGTATGTTATGGATTAAATATACAACATGATGTGAAATAATAACCACATATTTGATGGTCTTATTCCAAGTCTCTGAAGGCTTATGATGTCTCAAAAACTTTTCTCGATATGATGAAATTATTTTATGTGATATAAAGAAAGAGGAATAATTATGCAATTCATATGGACTAGAAGGGAAAAATGAGAAGAAGGGTATGGAATAAAAAATACCAGATAATGGGATGAAAGTAATGAATTATTCTCCCACATTTGTTAACTATAAAAACAATCCCCTGTCTAATGATTCAAGGGATTGGATGTTTTTTTATATGTTTGAGGAAAAGGGAAACAAAGCCAATTAATGAAAAACAAATGATGAAAAAAACTTCTATAAAGTGTTTTAACTATAAGGAGTTGGGGAACTATGAAAATTAATGCCCCAAAAATCATTGAAATATACCTCAAAAGAATGTAAGGGGTCAGGTTCATGATTTTGTTATTGATATAGACATAGTGGAATTATTACTATTCTTTGGTCCTTGAAAAATTTTGTAAAATTATTTTAATGATAATATTCAACTAATATATATTATGAAAGATATAAGTAATGCACTATAGTACTTTTTCATTAAGGATTGGATAACATGTATTGAATTATTCTGTGAAAATTTAACTTCTTGAAAAACACATGATTTTGAAACCTTAATATGTTCTTAATTATGAGATAATGATGGTTGGATAATGATATGATTAATATAGAAAAATTAAAATGGATAATATTTACTACCATATAACATATTAATGAATTGTTGACAAAAAAATTTATTCTATCATTGATGGAGTTTATATCATTTTTTTATTTAATGAATATATCCAATAATATATGTTTAAAATATTGAATAATGAAGTAATCAAATTGTTAATAAGGTTTTAGAGTTATTCATGTTGTTACCATGTTTTAAGGGAATACACATCTAAATTATTCACATGTATGGTATATGATGATTGAGGGAAAATTCATGTTGTTTGGATTAATGATACATTCATTTTTAAAATTCAATTACCTTTTATTTTTTCGGTTCATGATATTTTTAAAGGGTCATAAATTTTACCATTTAGGAAATGGTTGATGTTGATATTTGGACAATGTTATTGAGATTAATGTTTCACATCCCCATATGATGCAACCTGTGCTAATAGATTTTGTAGAAATAGATCAAGGGATAGCTAAAGGGTAATATTGTTCTCATGATAAAGAAATTTATCATGTAATTTTATTTCATTATTTTCACATAGAGTAAAATAATTAATAAATTCTAGGGAAAATGGTTTTGAATCAAAAAAAATGTTGTCGGGTTATCGTTATCTCGGATGATATAAAGGAAATTATTCACACCTCTAGTTTATGTAATTTTTTTCAATAAATTTATATGGAACATTTTAGATATTTATATACCTCAATATTTCAGTGTGCTTTTTCTATTCCAAGTACATTTTTTCATTTCTATCATATGTACTCCTATCTGGAAACCTAGATATGTGAATATTCCATATGACTTTTCACATTGTTTTCTCACTTATTAAGAGGGTATTTCATTAAATATATTACTATATTGGTTATTCACAATTTTTTTCAAATTTCAAATCCTTTATTACCAAGGTTGTGTTTAAATTGGAAGAATACAATTTTAATAAGGTGGGGAAAATGTAACCCAACGACATTTAAAAATATAAGCATCATATTCAATTGTGTATGTGACATGAAATTGAAAGAAAATAAATGTATATAAATCCATAATATTTAATGATATATTTATTATGTTAAATACAATTCATCCTATTATATACCTTGTGATGCAGAAAATATTGAGTTAGCATTCATTACTACCAATAATGACTCTCTTCAATGGTTTGTGTTACACACGAGACTAAGTTTTACCGTATAATATTAATATTAATATTTAAAATTAAAATTATCCCTAAAACACTAAAATTGAGGTTATAAATAGGATTAAAATATTTATGAAAATATATGGCCTAATTCATTTTCCATAATTAATTATTAATGAATATAAACCCTTATTGAATATAAAAGGAATGTTTTTATTAAAATAAATTTATGTGAAAAATATGTTTTATAATAAAAAATTAAATTAATTAAAATAATTAAATGATATAAATGAAAATATTATGTAATATATTTAATAGAATGTTTTTAAATCCATCCAATTGATTTTATAGGAATAAGATAAGAAAAAAAACCAAATTTATGAATAAAAAGATGAATTTGTTCTAAAGGTAGTTTTCCAACCTTTTAATGATCCACTTGTTTTAAAACTAAATTTTAGAACAATTATAAATTTAATTTAACAAAATAAATTTCATCTTTTAATTCATAATATCGTTATTATATTTGGTTGATTTTGGATATTGTTTTAAGAGGTTTCATTTTTTGTTCAATAGTGAGAAATAATGAATTTTAATTTAGAACTGACATTTCATCTAAATAATATATAATGTTAAAATAAATTTTAAATTGTTTTTAAAGTAATAATATAAAAATTAAACATCTATTAATTCAATTTAGTTTATTAGAATCATTTTTTAATTGAATTTATATTTAAAAACATTGTAATATTGTGAACATTTTAACTTTTAAAACTAATTTTATCGACATGTCTGGGGGATTAATTTAAAATTAATTTATACCCAATATATGAATAGAATTTGGAAAAATGTATTCATTATATATAATAGAACTAATTTACTTGTTCAAAAATTTTAAAACATAATTTTTATCTAACTAATTATTGAATGTCGTTAAAATTAATTACAATGATTAAGGGAAAAATGACTTTACTAAAGGACTAATCCTTAAACTTATCTGTCCAAATTACCTAGAATCTTGTAAAAACCCATTTTTTGTCCATATTTAGTCCTCAAAAATTACATTTTTTTTTTAAACTATTTTATTCCCTTTACATGGATAAACATGGGTGTAATTTCATCATTAAAAAATGTTCATGTTAACCACTCACCCCACTTATAAAAGGCCTCCACATCTCTATGTTCATCACACCATTCAAACCATATTGGATCAGAAAATCCATCATGAAGTCACTACAAAAATTCTTGGAACTCATACTATAAGAATTATGTGGTTAATACATCCACATTATGAATGAATTACCAAAAACTTATGGAGGATAACCAAAGAAGATGTAATGTTTTCCTAAAATCTATTTTATTTTTTTTAGTTCTATGAATCCATAAATTATTTTTATATATTTCATATTTAATAACCTCAGTATCATAAATATAATCATATTTTATTTATTTTATGGTTAATACCTACGACTTTGGACACTTCCATCAAATGGGTTATGAATTCATCATTCATATGTATGGCGTACTACCACCATGTTAACTGATTCCATTCTATTTTTACATTCCAACCTTTCAGTGTTGGAAATATTGATGTAAATTATATTTATATAATATATTTATAATATTTATGATTTTTTTATACTTACGGATTAATTATATAACATTTATTATCATTCTATCAATTTTTTTGTATTTTAATAAAACCAATCACGTGTACAGCTGAATACTGCCTCGTAAAGTGATTTAATTAATTCACACTATACATAGAATGTATTAATGTTGGTTATAATAAATATATTTTATTTTAATATATATATATATATATTAGTTAATTTAATTTATTTATGTATCATAATAAAATGTAAAAAACATTCATCTGCACTTACGACTGATTACCTCCTTGAATTGTGTATTTCATTTTGTATCACCAAATTTTATAGATTTCTATAAATATATATGTAATGAATATATATGATATTTATATAATGATTTTAATTTTTTATATGATTAAATCATGATCTATGTAAGAGGAACAAATAAAAATTCTAAACAAACTTCAAAAACCAGGCAATTGACACCCAAAACAATTAAAATAACAAAAGATTATTAACAAACATGTGCTCAAATGTTATAAAAGGACAATAAATGATTTTATAAATTATAATATGGATATTTATAAGTGAATAAAATGGTTAAAACCTATTTATATAAGTTTTAATATAGTCCAACCAAAATGAAGCATAATGTAAGGGATTTCATCTCAATATACATTTCATTGAGACTAATTTGTTATTATGAACCAATTCAATTTTATATAGTGTATATACTTTTACTTTGTCATGTAATATCATTAATAATTATTTTTCAAGATATTTTTGTGTTTCATTTGAATTATCTCATCCAAGGGGATTTGACATGAAAATTACCATGTTGAAAATTTTATTATAAAATCTCAATTTCTTTAGTGATTGTAAACTTTCTCTTATAATAATCACATTGTTGTAATATTATTTCACTTGAAATTAAATTTTTTTCTAAATATTTATATTATTTTTTGATGGATATGATTATTTTCAATATATTATACCATTTTTACATATGGTGTTTAATTCAAAAATTTACTGATTAACTGTAGAAATATTAATAAATATGTTTCATTACACAGTACAGATAATTTATAGGGAACATTATTTATGAGTTGAAAATATTTATTTTATATATGTGGAATACTTTAGACTGGTATGACATGAGATTTATACCATTTAATTTATGTCCTTGTCGGCATCAGTAGTCTCATGAGACAAATCAGTTGGCCATATATGATGGGGTTTTACCTATTATATTTTAAGTCATCTTGTAAGAGGTATTGATGGTAAAGGTTCCTTGTTATTTTGAAACATGATGTCCAATGTTTATGAATTTATATCATTGATAATTCTGATAATATTATTAACCATGAGATTTTTTCTATGATATTATCTATGGTTCAATTTCATTTTTAGTTTATTGATTAAATGGAATCTGTTTCAGTTTTTTTAATATCCATATTTATTATGCCTCATTATATTTTTATGTGGAATGTGTGTTCAATGAAATAATTTTCCATTTTGAAAATGATTATTGATTCATCAAAGATTCTACTATACTTAACACTTTCTATTTATTTTTTATCACCCTTATTTCTTCCCCTTCCAAAGGTTATGATGAATAATTATTGGAATGACTTTCAATGATGCTGAGGTTTTACATTTAATATGATTTTTTTATTTTTAAATATTTAATAAATGTATCATTTATATAAAATGGTTTTTTTAAATAGCTAAACTATTTGTTTATTTTGGATTTGAACCTTTTATCGATGTCAATGTAAGAGTGAAAGGCACCGACTATGGGCTACTGTGTTCAGGGTTGTTTCATAGGGGGCTCGGTTTTGTATAGAGGCAAAATAATAAGGTAATTTATAATGCATCAAAATATTTGAAACCTCATGTGCTAAATTACAGCACACATTTTAAGGCCCCACATTTTAATGTGAGAAAATTATGTTTGATAGCATATGTGATACGTAACACTGAATCCAAACAATTAATGATTATTTAATTGTTTTTTCCTAAACATTAATTTTTTCTGTTTGATATGAATTAAATAATTTATGTATATATATATATATTTTTTTTCTGAAAAAATAAATATGTTTTTAAATTCTTAGTTAACAATCACTGAAATTTTTGTAATGCCATTTTCTTCTTCGAAAATATATTTTCTTTAGGAATGTCTTTTTAAAAAAGTATCATTGTAAATATCTAGGACATTTTGAAATTTTATTTTATAAATTGAAATCCATTTTTGATTATAAAAATTAACATTGGTTTATATTTTGGTATTTTTTTTAGAAAATAATGATTTTTAAGTGAATAGTGAAAATACCCATTTGTTTAAATATGTCATTTCTTTTGATAAATAAATTAATTTAAATTTACCATTACTATTTTAATTTCATTTCAATGTAACATAATCATTTTTGAGTTATATTTAATATGATTAACTTTATTTTTATCTTGTTTATAATATATTTTACATAAAGCATATTTTTAGGCTTGTCAACACATTTTTTTGAAAACAATTTTAAAATGCCTAATGTTTCCCTATTTTAATAAATTAAAAATAACCGCTAAGGGGGAATTAATTAAATTAAATGTATAGAATATTTATTTATCATTATTAACTGAAATTCAAATAATTAATATTAATAGTTATATAGATAATGCAGAATCATCTTTTCCTTTAAAAATGCATTTTTATGAGAATCTATTTTCTTCGTATTTGTATTTTTTATTTTATAATGTACTCTACAACACCAACAAATTTAATTTATCAAAATCATTCAATATATATAAGCATAATAATTAATATTATTTAATAGTATCAAAATAATCTTTGAACACTTCAAATAATAATCACAGCTATATAATTATTTCTGTAGTAAAATTAAAATAGGGTAATTAAGGGTAAAAATCATAATAATCATAATTTTACCTAAAGAAATATAAACCCAAAATTATGGGAATGATTATTTAATTTCCAATAAAATAGTGACTATATTTATTCTTTAATATTTTTACACTATAAAGTATTATGTAATGAGTATGCTAAAAATTAGTTCTCAATACAATAAAACTCAAATTGTATTTTAGGCTAATATGAAATATGAATTACGAAATTACTTTTAATGATTTAAATAATTATTAAATTTGAATATAATTTCAGTAAAATATTATTATTAAATGTAAAATATCAAATACAAATTATAATACAATTTTACTAACTGAAATTGTAATTTTTATAAGGTATGGAAAACTGTTATTTTCAAAACACAAATATTTATAAATAAATATTGTTTTAAATTTAAATTTTAATGAATAAAAATTATAAAATTATTTTTTAAAAAGAAATATAATTTGTTTTTTCAACATATAAAAATTATCCGATGATGATTTTTTCATAATTTTCTGATATAGTCATATTTTTGGGTAAAAATTAAATAAGGTATAAATATACATTATATTTTATCAAATCACAATGTCCCAAAATTAGTGTAACATATTCCATAAAAATTATAAAATACTAAATATATTTCTATAATTTAGAATAATGTTTTTTAAGGTTATTTGATTAATTTTACAAGGCCTTTATGAATCCTCCAAAACCCATGTTATATTTTAAGCCTTCAAAGTCATTTGAATATGAACATGACTCACTTCCATATAACCAACGGTAATATTTTAATTTTTTATTCCCTTGAAATAATTAAATAATTAAAAAAATAATTTTTGGTATAAAAAAAGGAAGAAACTATGTGATGTTTTTTTGTAAAGAGTCCAAAACTTATGTTTGAGAAAAAAATAAAGAAATCCCACCTCATTTCCTATACAAACCCACCCAATGTCATATTAATCATTACTGAAAGACCTTATATCATATCCTTAATTTTCACTTCCCTATATAGATTTATATCATGGTTCCCCAAATCCCTCAAGTGACTCTTTCTAAGATTTTCAATTCCCCCTCTCATGGTAAGGGATCTCATTATCTTCTTTTTATTCTTGCACCCATTTTATGTTATGCCTATTAATTTAACATGGTTTTGTTTTTTTGTGTTTATATACATTTTAATTTATGATATTTTTATGCCCTCTTGATTAGGGACCCATTTTACTCTCATTAATACCTCCCATTAAACTTTATGCACACATGTAGTGTTGCCAAAATTGTCTTTTGATTTTTCATAAAAAAAGTAAAATTTTGGCTCTCTTCATTTCTATTCAAGAACATTATTTGTATTTTTCCTTTTTAATCGCAATTTTTATGGTTTAAAGTATTTATAAATATTATTATACATTAAAATTCAGGTTCTATTAATTAGATAACATTTCTCCCCTATCATTACAACATTTAACTAAGTTGTTACTAAGATGAAGTAAGTAATCATCTCTTTCTCTACTTTATTTGAGCACCTTATTTTTGTAATTAAAATGTAAATCTAATTCTTATTGATATGATCTGATATTAAGCATTTTTCTTACATCCATTTTTATATACATGTGATTAGTGACCCCTTTCATAATCATTAATCCCTCCCATGGTTCATTTTTTCAATGGTTACATTGCCGAAATTATCTTATGGTTTTTTAATTCCATGTTATTATTCTATAAACCCATATATCATATTCCTATTAGTTCCAAAATTTTCATCTTTTATTATATTTTACATACCCCTTGTAGAATACTTTTGACTTCTGAGTGATTAGATACCCTTTTCTCTCTCATAGAACCAGTTTTTTAATCTTCATGTACTATCGTTATGCAGACAAAATGTCTCTATGATTTTCCGTAATGAACATTTGTGAGGAGTAATCCATACAAATTTTTATGCAATGATATTCACATATTTTTACCTATATATAATATATCTATGGATTCCATGTATGAAACCTATAATAATTAATACTTGGATTAAATGGGATTGAATACATTATATTGTTATATGATATATATGGCACACTTATCCTTCTATATTATATGAAATAAATTGGGGTTCCTAGAATTATATAGTTATCCAATGGATAATGTGATTTTTTTAGTCTCATAAAAAGTCATAAAAGTGATTATAGATTCAACCAAATCCATCATGAGATTTTTCCCACCATATAATGATTTTTTGTGGTTATCCATGACCAGTGTTTATGATGCCAATTATAAGGTTGTTCCCACTATTCCCATTTTTATGTAGGTTTTCATGATATATCACGAATCATTGTTCATTTTTATAATTATCACCCCATTATACACAATTTAAATTACTATTTTATAACACCAAAAAACCTTCTTTATTTCATTATTCACTTATTGCCTTACTAAACTTTATAGAAAAACTATTTCATATGTATGTCCCTAGGCTATCCTCTCTAGTTTTAAAAGATATGGAATATTAGATGATTGTTAATTATGTTTCCAATAGTGTTTTTTATGATTGTTTCATGATGTTTTTTATTTACCTAATTTCCAAAAAAACTAGGAATTTGGATCTTATGGGTTTTATTAACTATATTATAATGTAATAAATCATGAATTAACGTGTAATAAATTCTATGGCTATCATAGTTGGTCTAAAAGGAATGTCTCGTTATTTTTGTGTCCAGGATGAGGAAACTATAGAGAAAGTAATTAGGGTGGAAAAAACATAATTAAACATCCCTATGTTTTGGTAAGGAATTAACTAAGTGGTTTCCCAGAAAATACATCAATTTATAGATACCAAAAGTTGATGTGGCTATGGTATAGATATACCTAGGTGTAAAACCCAAAAACAACATATTTATCTAAAATCAATCGGGAACTGGTGCCCAAACAATGGATTTTTTTCATACTAGATTTGAGACTCTAGGGGGATAATAATTGATAAATTCACAAGCTATTTTTAAACCATTATTAATGCAAAAAAGATTACCATAATTGTATATTTAATGAAATAAATCTTGGAAAAAATATATTATAGCTAGGAAATTCACAATTAAAAGAAATATATGAAATTTCTAAGTTATTCCTTTAATGTTTTTTTCCCTAGTGATGTGTTTAATAGTTGAAAACTAGTCATCCATAATTTTCCCATTATTCTAATCAATTTTTTGTAAATAGGAGGAATAGAATCATCTATCAATGTGATATGAAATGTGATGATTTCCCATCTATGATAACTAACATGTTTGGATCGCATTTAATACATCTTGGTATTATGACAAACTATCTTTTAAAAATCACAATTAACAATTCATATAATGTTTAATTTATGAAGAAATAAAATAAAAGTTGGGTGCAGTATAAATGAAAATCATCTGATAAAGGTGATAATTTGAAGAAGATTCAATTTCCTACATGTAAAAAATTTGTATATATGCACCATGGGGAATTCCATAATAAATATCGAAGGTGATCTGTTTTTAAAAAAAATATGGCATTAAGTCACTTGTTTTCATTAAAAAAATAAAGTGTATGATGGAAGGGAATAAATTTCATCTTATAACACACATTATTTTTCAATGACTTATGTGTATAGAATATGGGAATTATTTATGTCAATGCCCTAATATAATATTTGAAACCGTGAATATGGAAGTTCCAAGTTTATGTAAATCGTTGAAGAATAACGATAAAAGGGTGTATGTATCATTATTTGAAAATTATGTTGTATAATTAGTCATTCAATAGAATTATGGAAATAAAGATCATGATACATCTATGTTTTCTTCCACAATAGTTTTAATTTATGGTTTTGAAACACATTTTAATGATACCAATAACCTAGAAAGATCATTTACAAATTAGGTTATATTTTGGAAAACACAAGATTAAGGGGGAGACCCCTTAGTATGTGTTTGATGTTAGGATAGACCAAAATAATATGGGGATTTTATGGGTAAATACAATATTATGTTTAAAGGTATTAATACCTATTTTATAGTTTTAATTGATGGATGTAAATCAAGATTATGAATATTTTGGGAAACATGTATGTTGATCAAGTATTTTTCTATTTTTAGGTGATTAATGATATTTTAGTAAATGTTCTATTGGGTTGGTCCTGAATGGCCCAAAGGCCTTCATTTTTATTGATTTCTAATAAACCCCCTTTCAAGGGATGAGGGGGAACCATTACAAGGCCCGTAGTCTGAGAGATTACATGGCCCGTAGTTTTAGGAGATTACATGACACGAATGTCTTAGTGAATTCAACTAGACTATATACATGGAACTGCCCCTCCCTAGTATTTGCATCATGATTATATTTCTCCACCTTCGCATGGTTGTTTTTCTAGGCTTCCTGTGAAAGCACATGCTGGTCTCAATGGCCTAGTCATACCCTCTTATTCTAACAAATCCATTTGGCTCTGCTCTGGTGAGGGCACCTTGCTCTGAATCCTCTCTCGGGGCTGCTCCTTTTTTTGTAGTGGGTTTAGGGCAACTACATGTGTCCCCAAGGCCTTGAGGTGTCTCGAATGCCTAAAAGGTGGGAAAAAATCCCTACTGACCCAATGGCCTGGGTGGACCGAAAGCCTTAAGGATTCTAATCCCAAACAGGTGGGCCAAGGTGAATTGTTCCAGCTGCTACAGCACCAAACAGTACCTGCTATGGTACCTGCTACAGTACTAACACAATGTAGAGTTCTGCTACAGTACCTGTATAGTGTACAATTCTGCTACAGTACCCGTACAGTGTTCAGTACTGCTACAGTGCCTTCTATGGTACTGTTGTAGTAACTCAGAAATATGCCTCTACCTGGTTTTTATTTCTGAGGAGTTATTTAAAGATTGTGATTCATCCTTTGAGGTTATAAAATTATTTAATATTTATTTTATTTATGTTATTTAAGAAATATTCATATTTTTTAGATAAGAATCTCTGTTAATCCTTTTGGATTTTTACTGAATTTTGGATATTAATGTATTGTGATTTATTCAATTTATGTATTATCTACCTTTATACGAATCATTTTGGATTTATTAAATAATGTAGTAAGGTATCTTTATTCATTGTGGGATTATGTGATCTATTATAATCATATTACAGTTCTAGAAGAGTAAATAATCTTCTTGAGTACTCATCATTTGGGAAAAAATGATAATATAGTGGAAATTGATTAATAGATGAAATTGTACTTGACATGAAATTATATATTATTATTTTTGGAGTCTAGATGGTAAATTATTTTCTTAACCCAACAAAAATTTTTTTTAACAAAAACGAATTCATATTATGATCATTTCTGATGAATTTAGGGCTGTTTTACCCATCTCAGATTTATGGTTTTATGATCATTATCTTTATCATAACCATGTTATCTGTCACTATCCATTAGTTCTTGGGAATTAGTTGTTTTAATCAATGCCTATATTTATAATTCCCAATAATTTTCTCCTACTTGGAAGCCATGTTATGTGATTACATTTTTACTTCCTTTCTCTCTCTTCAAGTGGATGGTTTATAAACCCATTTTACAATATGGACTCTCAAAAAAGATATTTAAAGATTCAAAGTGTCTCTTAACATGATCAAGTTAAAATTCAAAGGATGATATTTTTAAAGTGGGTAATAGAGTAATGCCTGAGGTTTTTAAAAAGGTAATATTGTGTTTGATTACAAACGTCTTAAAAACATTGAACCCAACCAAAAAAATGATTATTTAAATTTGATCACTTTAACATAGGCACTAAAATTTTGGGAATGGATAAGATTAATTTCATTATATATATATTTCATACTCAACATAAAGATATTTATAAATCCTTACTAAATAAATAATAATTTTTTAGTAATATCATTTTATTCTGGAAAAAAATATGCTTTCTTCAAAAAAAAATTATTTATGTGGTGACAATAATTAGATAATTATTTTTTATAAAATTTAGAAAATATGTTTGTTAAAATGATATCCATTTTTTATCATTGACTTAATATTAATGTAGGTGGAAAATTTTTACTTTTTCAGAATATATTGAATTTTTAGTTAATAGTGAAAAATCATCTTTTGTTTAAACAATAATTTATTTTGATAAATTAATTAATTTAACTATCCCATGATTATTTTAATTTGATTAAAAATAAAATATTATTTATTGAGTCATATTTAATCAAATTAATTAAATTTATATTCACTTTATAATGGATTTTAGAATAAGTTCATTTTTAGGCATGAAAACACATTTCTCTAAAAATTATTTAAAATGATAAATGTATCTCCATTTTAATTAATTAAAAATTACCCTTAATGGGGAATTATTTGAAAGAAATTTGTATATTATATAATTATCATTATCAATAAAGAATCATATTATTACTATTATTAGATATAGAGTTAAATTAATATAATTATTTCTTTTAAAAATTAATTTTTCTAGAAATCCACTTATTATCATGCAATCGTGTTTTATTATAAATTAAATTCAAATAACATATGTTTGTTAAATTTTCTTAAATTAAATATATATTTATATTGATCATAACTAATATTTCCTAATATTTTTAACAGAATATTTGGACAATTTTGATAGTAAACATAGCTATATAATAATCTTTATAGTAAAATTAAAATATGTTATTTACGGGTAATAATAATAAAAATAGTTTTACAAGAAAAAAATATAACCCTACTTGTATTAATATTTATATTTAATTTTGATTATGATATTTATTAAATCTTTTCCTTATTGTATTTTACTTTATAAATGATTATATAATGAGTTTAATAAAAATTAGTATTTTATTTGAAAATACTCAGATTTTATATTTTGGTAATATCAAATAAAAAATAAGACATTTTTTAATGAATTCCTAAATAATTTAAAAAAAAATTATTTTAATAGAGAATTATTATGAAATGTCACATATTAAATGCAAAATGATAATATAAGTTTTAAAAGATTAATGGAAATTTTTAGAAGGGTTGGAATACTTTTATGGAAATAATAAATATTTTTCAATAAATATGAGAGTTTAATTTAAAATTTAATTTCTTATATTTAGAGAATTATTTTTATAAAATAAATATAATTTTTGGGAATCATCACATTAAAATTATCAAGGAGTGATCTTTTCATAATTTACTGAGATAATCAAATTTCATGGTAAAAATTTAATACATTATAAATAAATTGTTTTTATTAAGATATTATATTGATAGGTTTTTGGTATTGATTATTTGTTATATATAATCAAAAACCTATGTTTGGGAAATAATAATTAACTCCCCTCTCATTCCATATATAATCGTATACAATCTCTCATTATTATTCACTTAATGCCAATAGAGGTGGTCCATACTCTGACCTCCCCTCTCTGTAATCCTCAATAGGATCCCTTGAAATCTGAAGAATATCCTCTGAAGATTTTGGAATCACCCTCTCATTGTAGGAGATCTCCCTCTCTTCATTTTATTCAAACACCTCATTTATATTATGATACTTAACATCAATTTTAATGATTTATTTACATCCATAATACTTCCCTTTTATTTTCCATGTGATTTTAGCCCCTTTAATTATCAATAATCCACCTCATGAACCTCTTTGTAAAGACCCAAACCCCAGTAGCCTGAAGAAGCTTCTTTGCTTAATTACATTGGTACTATGAATAAGATATTTCATCCAAAAGGGACAAATATTTTAGATGATATGGAATAATAGATAAAAACATCATTGTTGAATTTAATCTTTTGAATGAAAAAAACATAGAAAAATCATTGGAAAACACCCATTAGCCCTAACATTATCCCTAGCACTCATTCATAATAAACATATTCATGTCCTAGGAAAAAATATACATAAGAAATGGGTTAGATCATATACTCGGTAAGGTTAAGAAATAAAACCAAAGATATCATAAACATAAAAAATAATGTGTGGTTATTAACTAAAAACAATTGTCGTTAAAACATAATTGTGAGTATAATATGGTAGGTATAAATCTAGTTTAATAATGAAATATAAATAATCATATAAGAATAAATCATGAAAATGTATATTCAACTAGGATAATAATCCCATAGATTATAAATTCCTAATATCAAAACGATAAAATCCATAATGATGGACATTTGAAACATACCATTGAGGCTTTGACCAATAAATCTAAAAATAAATGGTTATGGCCTCGCCCAAAAGTATATCTGAAAATAAATTGGAGAGGCCTTGGACATGTCCATATCTAGTCTGTCTCATGAAACCTAGTAATTCCTCTATGGGATATGGATAACCATTACCATAATTTAATAATTCCATATTAATTTATCATATGAATGGGGTGAAACATACAAAATATATTCATACTTAATGTAAAAAACATTACCCATTTAGTAAAAATATTCACCAACCATTCATGTAACACGGTGAATTATATCAAGATAGAACCTCTTTAGTAAAAATGGTCCTAAATTCTTTAATAATGTATGATATATGATGTCAAAAAATATATATCCCAATTAATAATAAGATTTAATACATGTTATTGAAATAGTTGAAAATACTCTAATATAACCATTGAGAAATTATTGATAGAAATACCCTTTTTACTTTAAAAAGAAGATTTCATTTGAAAATATTTTTTATATATCATAAAATAAGATTATAAACCTGTATATCCTGGAAAATGAATGGTACATACAATGAAATTATGTTTGAGGCATAAAATATGTCCAAGTAAAGGGAAAACATAAAAATTCATATAATAATATTTAGAAATGGGCCACTTCAGTGTGGTTTTAGAGAAAATAGAAGTTTCTTTAAAGAGGATAAGGATTACATGATTACTTATATCAAAAAAGTGATAACAATGTTTTTCATAATAAAAATAATGGTTTTAGAAAATATTTTGGCATTAAATATGTAATAGAGTGTTCTTGAAAATGGGTCATAAATTGGGAGGTTACTTATAATCAGGTTTGCTTATCGGGAGGAATTAAAAATGGAAACCTTATAAAACATGTATTTCACTATAAAATAACTATTAACATATTTTGAAACAATATTTTGGAACATATAAACATTTTTTCAGTGGAATTATATTAAAATAATGAATAATTAAATTGGGGTAAAATTGATCATGCATAACCCGAATGAAAAATGGTGGTTTGGGAAGAAACCCTTACCTTATATCCGAAAGTGTTTTTAAATTGTACATAATTTCAGGGATAATGAAATATGAATTGAGAATAATTTAATTAAAAACCGATTAAACATGTATTTTATTTATTATGCTTTTATTTACTTCATTTATTTCCTTTTTAATGAGTTATAAGATTGAAGTTTGTTATTCGGGGATGTTTGTTTCCTTTGTTTTCAAGATTGGTTCAGTTTTATACATGTACGAAAGATAAAGTAAAATGTAAATAGTTATCAATAATTTAAATTATATGTTATTAATGGAAAAAAATGATATTTAATAGTCTAATATATCTTTTCTTTAAGATATTATTATGATTCAATAGATAAAGACTTAATGATAATCATTTTGATTACTTGGGCGATTTTTTCGATCATCACGTACAAGTTTTGTCTTTTGAATTAATATTTTGTATATATATAGGTCCCATAAAATTAAATAAGTTTTATTGAATACAATGATGTCTTATTTAACCAAATGAGTGGTTTTATTACCAGATTTTAAGGCAGAATAGAAAAATGTAAACTCATCATCCACAAAGGTGATAAATCATCACCTCATAGATGATGTTTTAATTTTTAGAATAAAAAAGGGAAAATAAGAGAATTGATGGTTTATATACCATTAAAATAAATACATTAAAATATATAAAATATAATTTAATTATCAAGAAATGTTCTATAGGCGTGTTAGGTGACAGATAAGAAATGAAAAAAATAGAAAGAGAAATAAAGAGAAAAGGTTTTTCCTCTTGAGTGTCACCCCAATTATAACTGCCTAAAAGGACATGAAAATGGTATTTTGGTGAGACCAGAAAGACCAAAATGTGGGGGATAGGATTGGGAGATGAAATTGGATGAACATAATCATGGTTTAATAATTTTTTTGTGTGATGATAAGGAGGGTGAGGGGCAGTATTTATAGCGGCGAAGAAGAGTGTTTTTAGATTATTTAATTCATTTGTTTATAATTTGTGTTATAGACAATGAATAGTGTTGCTTATTATGACTAAATATAGTAACGAGTGAATGTGATATTGAACCTATTAGTTCTTACCTCATCCATACATCATCCATGACTCAATAATTAATTTATTTACTTATACTATTAAAGACTGAAAATTATCATATTTCTCTATTCATCAAAATTTCAAATATTTTAGAAAATTCCAAAAAATTCACCCTATACATTTTTCAGCATGTATAATTCAATAAATTTACTCCATTTTATGAAAAAAATAATAATATAAATTAAATATGTAAATAAAATCATATTTACTTGAATGATGCTGATTTTATTATTATAACTATTTTTATGAAAATTTGTAAATTTAATTCAGGTCTCATATGATTATCTTATAATAATAAGACAAAAAAATATTAATTAATTTATATATTTTGTTGAAATAATTTTCTTTTAAATCACTATGTTAATTATAAAATTGTAAATAAATATTAATGTAGGAAAAATATACCAACACTTAATTAATCAATTTTCAGACAACTTTTTACTTATTCCAAGATATACAAATATCATATTTTCATTTATAAGTTACCCAAATTTCATTTAAACCGTCATAGGAGAAGTTACTATTCAATTGGGAAAATTACTATTCCTAAGGGTCTCATTACTATTCCAATGGTCATATTTTATAATATATTATGGTTTTAAACTTGGTATTTCATGTATTATAAACTATCACAGATGATAAATTTTAAAATATACATAACATTAAATTTTGTGGGGTTTCATTCACCCCTCTTTCAAAAAATTTCATCCTCGAATTTTCTAGAATGTCACATCATAAAATGATTTTGCTACTTATTCATCATAATTTTTTTGACTTCCCACATCACATTCTCAATTTTATGATTTTTAAAATGTACCTTTACCAGCTAAGTTGAATGATTTGACAACACATTTTATCTAGTCTCTTTAATCGGGTTAGGCTCTTCATAGTAAGATAAATTATTTTTTAATTATATTCCTTCATAAATGATGATATTAATTGGGTCTGTCATATAATTATTTAACAATGAAATGTGAAAAACATTTTTTACATTAGAATTACTTGGTGGAATAATCAAACAATAAGCCAGAACTCCAATTCTCTCCTAGATTTAAAATTTTCCAAAGTACCTAGGCCTCAGTTTCCATATCTTTTAAAATATTACTGCACCCTTTCAGGGAGATACCTTCATGAATTCTTGATCTCCCAATTGAAACTCCAAACCCTTCCTCTGGTTATGGGTTTATCTCTTTTTCCTAGTGTGTACGGCATGGATTTGGGTTTGAATAGTCTTTACCTTTACTATTGTTTCCTCCCAATGTTGTGTGCCCAAAATATTCCTTTCACCAAATTCATCCCAAAAATATGGTGTGCGACATTTCTTTCTTTATAACACTTAATATGGTGCCATTTGAATACTTCAATGGAAATTATTGTTGTAGTAAAACTCTACCAAAGGAAAATATTGATACCACATAACTTGAAGGTCAAGTGATAATGATTTCAACACTTTTTCTATGGTTTGGATCATCCTTTTAGAAAGCCCATTAGTTTGAGGGTGATAATTAGCGGACAAAATAATATTAGTATACAAATATTTATGATGTCCATACCATAATTTTGATGTAAATCATTGATCACACTTAGAAAAAATTAAGAATGTTCCCCCTGAAGTCTAACAACATCAGTAATATATAGTTATGGAAGGCTCTATAATGAGAAATCTTCACTTATTAGGTGGAAATGTACAAATATTGTATGTAATAAAACAATTACCCATATTTCATACTTATTTCTAGGATTCATTTGTAATCTATTGAAAAAATCCATAGTAATGTCACCCCATTTCCATGTTAGAATAGGAAGAGGTTGCATGACTCTGATGGGATGTTCTCTTTCAGCCTTAACCCATTGATAGACTAAATATATTAATACATAATTATAAATTTCCCACTTTATATTATCCCACCAAAAAAATTTCCTTCAAATCTCTGTACTAATTGGTTCTACCAGGGTGTATAGAAAATTTTGAGCTATGAGAATCGCTCATTAATTCCATTTTTAGCTCAGGTATACAAGGAATACAAAGCCTCTTCCAAAATTTAATAATTCCATCTTCATATTCAAATTATATTAACTTCCCATTATTTTATCATTATTTTTCCTTTGAAAATTATCATCATCAGACATATAACAATAAATCCCTTCCAATAAAAATGGGTTGAAAACCATTTCAAAAGGTAGTGATGCTTCACCTCAGTTGATAATTCTCATATCCATCTTTACTAAATCCATATACATATGATCCTTTTCAATCCTCATTTTTTCAAAACTTTGTGTTCATTCCTACTCAAATCATATTCTACCTTATTTTCTATTCATAGGAGGTAGTGTATTGAAAAATCATAATCCTTGAGTAACATGAGTCATCACCTTTTCCTCATGTTGAGTTCATTCCATGAGAAGGTAAATTTTAAGCTCCTATGATATGTATATATCTCACATATTCCACCATAGATATAGTTTCTATGTATCTTTAGAGAACATATTATAGTTTCTAACTCAAAAATATGAGTTGAATAGTTCTATTCATGTGTTTTTAACTTCCTTGATTCATAGGAAATAACTATATCATCATTCATAAGGAGACAACTAAGTCCTTTCTTCAATGAGTTACTATAAATTTCAAATCCACCTTAGGGTGAATTCATGATTGTATAATTAACTAATATACTATTAAATTCATAAAAACATTATTCACATTATTTTATACATATGAATTTAAACACTTTAATAGTTATCTTGGTTTATGAATTCAGTTTCCCATGATTTTTCCCTTGGTACACAACATATTCCTTATTTTAGTGAAAAGGAAATATTTTATGGATTAGACTCAAATTTTGATCCAGGAATTAATTTAATTGATAGATATCCTCTATTATGAGGAACAATTTAACGTTCGGCTACATTCTAAAAGGTAATTATTTAACATTTAATCAATAGTTCTTATGTAATTTCATACTTTGGGATTGTTTCAATAGTTTATTGACAATATAAATGGACCATGGGATTGTCCATGGTTGGTGAGAGGTTAAAGAAAATCGTTTGCTTTGGCCCCGCAAATCTTACTGCCTGGGTTGATCCACTTGAAGATAGTGCATGGTTTGTGAAAACTATGTTTCCACCTAGGGAAAATAATATAACCTTATACATAGGGGGTATTCATGGTTTATTAATTGTTAAATTAACCATTTGGAAAAACCATACACTCCAAAACTGAACCTCAATACGGGGAATATATTTAATGTTCATGGTTATGGTTTATGGTTACTCTTAACCATGAAGAATCTCCAGTAAACCATGCACATAGATTTCTAATGGCCTAATTTTTTGTTCAAGAACAAAAAGGACCCATGTTAACCTCATATTACCCCCTAATCTCATATTTTATCATCATAATCCTTCCTTGGTGTTCTATAGTCTTGTATATTGGGATTCTAGGTTGTTTTTTTGTTCTTGATGAATCGACTCAAGGTGTGTTGCGTTTTAAATAGTTTGACTTTTATTCTTTGACCCTTATCGGATATCTCCTCATCTCACATTACGGGACCCAAAACTAACTTTTATATAGTATCTACGCTTCCTAAAATATTATTCATTTTTTTATGGACCTAATATTGTGACGACCTGATCTACTCTTCCTAAGTCTCTATTATTGTATGAATATAGTTCCACCTCATTCCTAATGTGGGTATTTCTATATGAAGGTAAAACAATATAAACTGATTATTTCTACTTTAAATTTCATTTTTTTCTTCATTTAATGGAATTTATTTATTTTTTAATAATTTTACATAGAATTATATATGTTTTTAAATGGTTTTTCTTTAAAAAAATTGTTTTTAACACTAAGTGTTTGATTAAATGAATGAACTGTGGATTTGAATCGAAATTGGATTTTCAAACACCAAAGTAGATTTTTATTGTCTTTTGAAATATTATATAAATTTTTATCATGGTTTTTTAACGGATTTTAAAAAACATAGCACATTGGAAACCATAGTTTTCTCAAGAACATACAAGTCACTCGTATTGTGCGTAATACCACTAGGGGTTTTATGAAATCAAAACACTGTGGTAGGAATCAATATTTTTTGTCACCAATGTATTTATGGTTTAGGTTTTTTATGTTTATCATATATTCTCATTGTCTTGGCCCCATATCTTGTGATTTTTCATTTATGGTTTGTTTATCTCATGAAGGATTGTTTCATGGATTTTTGTTAAAAACAATTAACATGTTGCTGTATAACATACTTGTTCATGATGGATTATTTCATGTATATATGTTAACATAAATAAATTATGTTTCATGGATATGATTTTATATATTATTAAATATATTTATCATTTTATTTTCATTTTTCATATTATATAATTTTCTAAGAACCAAAGTAAACATTTTACAAATGTGTTTCAAATTATAAAAATTCATTGTAATAATGTTTATATTTTCAGAAGTTAGAAATGTTAAATCCATGATGTTAGGACTTATGTAGAATATATGGTGGTTCCCTACATGGATTTTTCTCAGAACCTAATTTTTTCTTTGGGATGTTGTAGATTTTATAATTATGGATCCAGGTAAATGAATGTCCTTCATGTACCAAGTTGGTTTCTCTAGTTGTCCCATCTTTTTCAATGGGATGGTTTGTGGTGTTGATTGGTCATATAGAGACTAGTTGTTTTCAACTAGTTATACTTGTATGGTTTATGTTGTTCATATTATGTTGTATATATCTTGATGTATCTATTTATTATTCCTCATTTGACACCTATTTTTTGGATTGTTTGGTTATATTCAATAATTTTATATATTATCCAGTTTCACCTCAATACCATGATGGGATGGATCAGGTGGGATGTCCAATTGACTTGTGATGCTTCTATTACAAGATCATCTCAAATTGATTCATGGCCCAAAGTGTGTTAAAACTTCCTGAAATTTGATATATTTCACAGTTATATAGGAGTTAGGATCATCGGAATTCAGGCAGTAAGTATGGGTGGGTTCCTAGCTAGCTCAATTCAGTCTCTAAACATGAGTTACCAAGTGTAATCTAAATGTCTTTACCATGTTTGATAATTGGTTTTTGTCTTCATTAGAATTAACATAATAGTATGTTTATTTAAATTAACATGTTCCTTCACAAACATTCATCTTACATTTTCTAAAAACATAATTACTTTATATTATTATTTTTTAAAGCATAGATGTGAATCCTTGATGTTGGTAAGAAAATTATAGAATGTCCTCTAAATCTAATTGGTCACTATATTCTAGTTGATAGAAAATAATTCCATGAATAGATCATATCTAATATTTAGAGAGGAATTTGCAAGACCATATCCATGGGATAATACTTTACTGGACACTCCTTTGGTTGAAGCTGTAATAGGTACAATTCAGACCCTATGTAGAGTGGGTTTCTTGAACAAGAGATGTGTAGTGGATTATGGATATTAATTCCCAAGGAAACATCCACTCATATTTCATTATGATAAGGGACCTCATAAATCTGATGATTGTTTTAGGTGTATTGAGAGGATCTTCAACTTTTAAAATACTCTTGAATCTACTATGGTGGGTTTCACCATGTATATGATTGAATGACATAAAAGAAGAAAATGGGACTATATTGTTCATTCTATGATATATGAGGTTCTTACCTAGACATATATTAAGAAAATAATAAATATTCTATTTTACCCTAAGATGTTATATATTTTGAAGGCTCTGGTGTTTCTGACCATTGAGAAAGTGGAGTGTATTGTTCTGGATTATTCCACCAATTTTGGTGAGTTGGTGAATTTGGAAATGGAAGTAGTCACCAATGAGTACCTAAATAATCAGAGTTTTTATTTCGGATTAAGGTCAAATATTTTATCAATTTCAATTATTATTTATCTCCTAAAAATCATGGAGGTATTTAACAAAGTATCTTTGGTTGAGGTAGGAATATATGGAAGGACAAGTTTTGTTGGAACTTTGTTAGGTGTTGTTGTTATCCAGGGTGAGTCACCTAGATAGAAATGTATGCTCAAGGGAGGTCAGTTTTATTTTGGACTGTTTCATGGAATTCATTAGAATAGTCACAGTTCATTTTCTACTAGTGTTCAAGGCATGGTCATACCAAACATAACTCTATAGATTCTCCTAATACATGTCACAATTATGGACAGTCTAAAAACCTAATTTATTTTTGTGAAATGGTATCCTTGGAATGTAAGGAATTACCCACTCTCAAAAAGTGTTTTGAGGTTCTTAAAAATTATTCCACAGGTGGTGGGACTAATCCTCAAACCAAGGGGATGTTCATGTGGCTGTGATCTGATATATATATGTGACTGATTATGCAGTAATGAAATCTTAACAAAGGTTAGCTTTTATTAGATATATGTTGTTTATTTAATGATATATGGTGTAATATTTTTTTGATAGATCTGAAACTAAAATTTTTATTTCATGAATGTAAATATAATTTTTTGTTATATGTTCTTCCCTATGTCAAATATGTTTGATCGCTATATGCCTTTGGGAATGTGGTGAGAAAAATTTTCAAGAGTCCAAGTTGTCAGGTGGTGATAGAAGACGGTGAGATATAGTGGGACTTTTTAGTTCATGGTATTGACCTCTTTGACTGGATACTTAGCCCAGATTGAATTATTAGTGTCAAGGCCAAGATAGAAAATTATCTTCATGGGAATTGGTATTTATCTTCTTGATGGGGACAGTCATGTTTTTCAAGGTGAGTTGGACTCTAGATCAGGAAGGGCAGGATCAATTGTTCATTATACTGGGGTAATTTCATGCTAACTTTTAGAGATATTTATCTATGTTATTAACCTTTTTTGGATAGTTTACTTTATTTAGTGGTGTGTGTGTACACTTTGGACTTTCAAGATTATGTTTATGGTTTACCACCAAATATAGAGGTCATGATTACTATTAACCTACTTACTAGTGTGATTCCCATTTATAAGCCATCTTATTTAATAGAAGTAGTTGAGTTGGTGATTCTTATGGATAATCATTATAACCCAGAGGGTAAAGGATTTATTATTCCTAACATGTCACCATGGAAATATCATGTCCTATTTTATTCTAATGAATACGTGAGTCTCTTACTTTTCATGGATTATTTAATGTCATGTCGGGTGAATATTAATAAAAAAATAACCTTTTCCTAGGACTGATGGTCTTTTGAATAGATTTGAGGGGCATGTCTCTTTTCACATATTGACCATAATTCTTGGTACCACCATTTTACAGTTTGTTAATAGGATATGACTATGGTAGTGTTTAGAAGACAGTATGGGAATTTTGAGTTCTTATTTATACCATTCTTCCTCACAAACACTCATGCGGTATTTATAGATATAATGAAATGAAAAATTCATCAATTCTTGGACACATTAATTATTTTGTTCATGAAAGAAATTTTCGTGTAATCCAAGATGGAGGAGGAGAATATAGACCATTTTAATCCATTCTAGAAACCATGAAATAACATCTTCTATATGGTAATATTTCAAAATTTGGGTTTTGGATCGAATGGGTTAAATTTCTAAATCATGTGATAACTAAGAGACTATAAATAGTGTATCTTCAAAAGATACAGGTAGTTATGTCCTGGGTGCATCCCAAATGTTTATGATATTTAAATCTTCTTTGGTTTGGTTGGTTCCAATGGGCAGTTTGTTTAGTATTTATCCATGATTTTATCTTTGATGAAAACATTAACCCATAATATTGTAATTTTTGGATGGAATAAAAAATTTCAAAGATTCTATTTGAAATTGAAGGTGATACTGAATTTATCACTAGTTTTGATTCCTCTAGAATCAAGTTTGGGTTATGATGTTTTATTTCATGCTTCTCATATGGAATTTTGATAAGTCTTGATGTAATGGAAACAGGTGGTGTAATATTGATCATTCTATTTATTCCCTAATAAGTGGAACTAACCTAAACAAATTCTTGAGTTTATAGTGGTTATGCATGCACTAAAAATGTGGCATCACTATCTCAGTGGGGAAATGTTTATAGTGTATTGAAATCATAAGATATTGAAATATATTATTACTCATAGGGATAAAAATATATACCAGTGGGAATGGTGGAGTATCTTTAAACTTATCATGTTCATACTTCACACAATAATTATAATTGCAATGTTGTTACAAATGTTTTGAGAAAAACATTGCCTACTAAAGTTGTGAAGGAATTGCTTGATGTGTTGTCTTTGATGAGTTTGATTTCAACAAAGATCATTGGAGTGGTAGAGTTTGGTAGAAAAGTATGCTTATCTTTGATTAATGGTGGAAAATCATTTAATTAGAATTTCCAAATCTAGTAGGTGATAGACACAAACTGTCAATTCTATAGTTAAATCCATTATGGTGGGGAGACCTTGGGTGAGTGCTCAAGGTCTTCTAGTGCATAATTTTGTGTCCATAATGTGTTGATTGTTCTAATTTTATAGAGTTTGGAGTTGATGGTTTTTGTATTTTGGTCTATACACCTTGAGGAAACCATATTTTATCATCAAATGAGATGTAGGAATTGTTTTTCAGGGATTAGGAGGCCAATTATAGATTTACTGTCCTATGAATCATTTTTTAGAAAATTGAGAGAAAACACTAGAGACCAGTTGTTTTGTTGCATCCTTTTTCAATTCTAGTATGGATGGGGGATGAAATTCCAATAGAATCAGTCATCGGATTTGACATACTTCTATTTGGAATGTTGCGATTTGGGTTTCCATTGATCAACATACAAAATTGACTCATTTCTTACCCATAAAAGAGACAAAAAAGTGTAATAGAAAATTTGTACATTGTAGAGATTGTGAGACATCATGGGGTACCCTCTTTGATTTTATCTGATAAGGACTTGATTATCCTATCCGGGATCTATAAAGGGTTAAATAAGAAGATTTATTCAAAGATTAAATTGAGTATAACTTATCATCAGTATATGGATGGATAGATAAAGAGATCTTTCTAGTTTATTGAGGATATTCCATCGGATTCCATTCATTATTTTTATGGATCTTTTTAAAATAAATATGTAACACCCCGAGCTTCCACGATACGCTTCTCTTTCAATAATGCAAAAGATTGCATTGTATGCAAGTTCGAGTTCTAACACACCGCGACTAATCAATGTAGCCGTTATGAATAGTAATACCCACTTTTTAAAATTATAGAAATTTTATATTTCAAAATGGACTTTATTTTTGTATTCGTAATATCGAAATTATCCTAAGTTGAATTTTTTGTAATTTTCTGAGAACTTCCATTTTTTTATGAATAGTGAAAAATACATAAAACAACTTTTCTAATAAAAATAATTTATAGTGATAAGTTATACTATTTAGTGGTTTTAAAGTATAATTAGAATTTATTTTTACCATTTTATCCAATGGTGTTCAATAGAATTAATTTCACTTTGAAATTGGACATAAACAATAGTCAATCTTTTGATATATATTGTTTCTTAAAAACACGCTATTTGTTTTGACAGTGAGAATTAGTTATAAAATTAATTATCCAACTTATATGTTTGTAATTTTGTAAAATAGACATCATTTTTGAATTCGGAATATCAATTATTACTTAGGGTGAAATTTTGGCATTATTCTGAAAAACTTCAATTTTTTATGAATAGTGAAACCACTAAGTGGTAGTTAAAAAACTAATTTTTCGTTTAAATGAAACATTACCACTTCTATGATTTGAATTTCAAAAATCCGACATACATGTTTGTCATTAGGAATTAAAAAGTGGATCAATGGGATTAAAATAATTTTTTGGTGAATAGTAACTTTTAAGTTTAATTAATCGCGAATAAAGGTAATTAGTGAAATTTAAGGTAAAAATGATATTATAAAAATATGAAAATACCTTTACACTTGTCCTAACCCTATTGGATGATTCATTTCCGACCAAGAAAATTCATGGGTCAACTTGGGGACCCCATGGTGCCACTGTGGTAGTAAAATGACATTAAAAACATTTTATTTAATGTTAAAATAAAAATGTCACAAACATGAGTTGTTTTACTAAAACAATTTTTAAATGGGGTTTTACAAGTCATATTTTTTACTATAAATATTCATTTGAAATATAAGAATATTTCCTACATCATGATAATTTTTTTATAATTTTTAGACATTAAATAAATTAAATTATTTATGACACCATGATGATGCAGCGATTACCTCATTAATTAACGATTTAAATAAAATAAAAAGATAATCTAAACTTTAAGACTTACACTTGTCAAAAACATATTGTATGAATATATTTCTAACCCTTATCACCTTATCCTCTAAATATATAAGTGTGGGACCTTTAAAATCCGAAACTCATTATATAATAAATTAACATTTCATGACTTTCCAAGAGTGCCCCTCCTCTCCTCTTATAAAAGGCCCCCACCACTACCACCTTACTCACACCTTCAAAGCCTTTTGGCTCGACCAACCTCTGCCAAAATACTCTCTCAACTTCACTCTCTTACTCATAGAAGCCTCACTTTGGGCATAATTCTTCCCAAGGAAGCCCTTGGCTCAAATCAAAAAAGAGTTACCCGATTTTAAGGTAATGTTTCCTCTTATGTTATTTTGTTTTATTTTTCTTCTCCAACCCCTTAAACTATTTTTATTCATTTATTTTATAACAAAACCAGTATCTTCAATATACTAGGATGTTTTTATAATAAATATTCGAGTTACACTAAGACAAACCTATATCTAATGGTTACAGAACATACTGTTTCTGTGGATTGAAAATTTCTACCTCACGAAACGATGATTGTTTAACACTCATATAACACCTTAAAAGGGGGCCATTAATATGTAACTATATTTATATATGATATATAATATGTTTATTTTTTCATTAAGCTTCTGTATTTTTCAGTTATGGCATAACTTTATAGTTTCCATTATGGGAAAACGCGATATTTTCAATTTAGGAAGTGCGGACTACCGCCCCCTCAAAGTGATTTGAATCGTTAAAGCCATATGTGGGATGTATAAAGGATGGAGTAAATGGTATTATACATTATATTATACTGTAATTATATTATACCTTTATATAATTATAACATCATTCCATTAAATATGAAATATAAATGAAAGTAGCGTTCATGCGTACGTACGGCTTACCGTCTCCATGAACGGTGCATTTCATTTCTTACCTCTAAATGTTATGTAATATTATAAATGAATGTATATACTGGATATATATGATGTATATGATATCTAAATCATGAATATAATTATGGATATAATGGATATTTTACCACATGAACAAAGTGCAATTATAAGAAGTTTATTTTTTACTCAACTACCTAAGATCGACAAAACGACCGTTATTAACTTAAATAATTACATAATTTTCATAACATGGTAATAAGTGATATAAAAGGAATAATGAACTTTAAAAAAGTTCTTAAGAAGGTAGAGATTAACTCTAGTTTAATATTCAGGAGGTTAAAGAGCAGTCGAGTCAAGTCGGACATGAGGTAAGGGAATTTCTTAACCCAATTACCATTCTTTGGGTTAATCTCCTACATTCAAATTATGTCATGATATTATTATGTCCTATCATGTATTTGTACTTTATTTATGTGTACTTATAGTAAATACACATAATAGATCTATTTTATTTTAAAATTGATCTTTTTAAGGACTTCGTCTCAATCTCCTTTCATTGAGGCATATTTGGTTTTATACACAACTTTCAATTATACAGTGTATAAACACCCTTTGACTTTTACTTTTATTCAAAATGAATCTTTTTATACGAAGCATTTTTACTAAACAAAAAAATGAATGTTTTTTCTTATGTATGCGGGGAAAACTAATTCTCCGCCACCGTGACTATTATTTGAGTTTCGGCTTCCTCTATAAGCCATAACTTTTTTTAAAAGAAAAATAAATACCATGTTTTACTTTTCTTTTATTTTGGTATTGAAAATGGTATTGATAAATTTTTTATTATATCAATGTGTTGTATTGGTATCTTGTGATTGAAGTGTGGAAATATTATGTTTCCTTTATGCATGTTTTATGTGATACAATTATGTTATGGTTTATGATATGTTTAAACCTGTTCATATGAGGAATGAATTGGACTTAATAAGTGACGGGTGGAGCCCGCTATAGCTCCTCGATGCATCGGTAGGTCTCATGAGACAAACTACTATCTTGGCATGAGGCCTTGAAAAAATCTTATCTGTAGTCTTGCCACGAGGCCTTGGCTACGTGGTTATGATAGTCTGGCATTATGCATTCCATCGTTATGAAATTGGTTATTTATATTTCATGTGATTATTCGACTAGTAGAATATCCATGTGAGTAAGTAAATGGAATTATTTAATTTTATTTTTTTCCATATTATGATGATTTTCAATTTTAAAAAGGATTTTTTTTAGTTATACATTGCCTTAAATGTTAATGTTTATTTATGAATGCTTCCGCAATATTGTTATCCTTACTGAGCATCTGAGATCACCGCTTTCAATGTTTTAATATTTTCCAGGATGTGAAGAAGTATTTTATGAATGACCATCAGGGATAGTCAGAAGAGGATATGAGTGTGGACTATGGAGACTTTGTTATTGTAGTTTTTCAATTTATGATGTAATGTAACATTTATGAATGTATCTAGTGTTTCCAAGGCTACTAAACTAATCGGTCTTTCGAGACTAGATCTTTTGTGATCATGCCAATGTTACGCAATAATGCACCGACTCTGGGTAACTGGGGTTGGGGCATTACAGTTGGTATCAGAGGCAGTTTAGTACTAACCTTGGAAGCTAGATTTTGATAAACTCTGATTATAGCACATAGCCCAAAGATAGACTTTGAGGATTAGTATAGAAGAACTTCCTAGAATTTTGGTATTATAGAGATTTTGTGAGTTTTCCGAGCAATACATCCCTGTCTGCATATGAGAAGGTAGAGGCAGCTCTGGCACAGATGTACCTAGGGGTAAAACCCGAAAAAACCGCTTTGAGATAGACTCGAACGGGAACTGGTGCACGACAACGGGCCTTGCTGCACTCTTGGTTACGACACTCCCGGGAGATATGCATAGGATAATTCTCATTTTCTTTTCAAACCACTATGAAGGGTTTCGAGTATATACTTTCTCAAAGTAAACATTTTTATGATTATGGATTATATCTATAAATAGTTCAACTTGTGTTAAGTATTTTATAAGTATGGAATTATGTATTTTGTTTCATAAACTAATCTAGTTTATGTCATTGTTTAGAAATGGCGCCTAGGGGAAGGAATGGAAACCGTATCAATGCATGCACTCCGTGTAGGGATTTCCTTTAAAGACCCGTAAAATTGCAGGGAAATTTTTTCTAAATTTTATTTGGTATTTTACAAAAACACAGTTTCTGACGGCGCCTGATTTCGAGGCCCGGTGTGCCCGGAATAATTTTCCAAAGTTTGGCTTGGGTACGTTCAGTGAACGAACGAGTGGGAATTCCTAACTTTTGAACCGGTGCTCGGAATTGAATTCTGAGGCCACTGATTAAACCGTAGCACCGGTAATTGCTTAGGAATTCCATTTCCGGAGTTGCGTTTTCACGAGAGAATATGATACAAAAAATTGTGGAAGTTTAATTTATAAATTAATTACAATTTTTTATTTTCATTTAGTGGTTTAAGGCCTTGGGTAAATGTTGGGTAACTACCTAACTTCCCAAGGGAGGTTATGAGGGTGGTGGGGCCCACACGAACCCCACCCCGTCACATTCCTTAACTCCCTCAACTCTTGTTTAAATTTGATAACTTATGAATTAATAACTTATGTTATTAATGAGGTGAGTTTAATGTGTGTGTGGGTTTGAAATTCAAACTCATGTCTAGTTAATAAATTAAGTGAGAGCTTAATTTATTTTGGGTTAGTTTCTTGTGGTGGAGTCTTGGGGAGAAAAGGCTAAGGATTGAGGAACTTCTTCATCTTCGAAGAAGAACGCGAAGAACACATCGGTCTCCGACGAAGAACGCTGAGTTCTCGGAAACCGAATACGCGGCGCCGTGTACCGCGACGGTTCTTCCACAACGTCTCCTTCCGCGACATCTCTACCCATGACGAATCCTCATTTGACGAACCTCCATTCAATCTCGCACGAGGTAGGGGAATTTATTTGGTGTTCTCTTCTCTTTTGAGAAAAGAACGACGAGCGCGGACCAACCAATTCCAGGTTGATCCGCGGATCGTATGTTCATGCGGAATGATGTTGAGAATTATTGTTTTTGTCCGTGAATTATTTCTTTGTCATACGTCGACTTCTATTAGATGGCCACTTACTATCATTGTAACAGGAGGAGGTCAGACCACACGGACACGGCCGACCCTCCTCCCCCCTTGTTGTTTGAATTTGTTGCGGCACATGAAATGCGGCGCGGTGCCGTTGCACAGCGCGGAAATTATGGGGAAGGGCTAAGAAGCATGGCGCCATCACGCCGCGCCAGAAAATGACAAACAAAGCCGCACGGGCATTGTGGGATCCTCGCATTGAAGGAAGGGTCCCGAGATGATCTCTGGTGAAGACCGCAGGCGAATCAAACCACCGGAGCGCGTCCGGTGGTCCACGGAAACCCCCGCCGGCACCGGCGGTCGAGGGCGGCGGCGCCCGGATCGCCGCCAGAAAAATCTTCCGCAGCTGAAGCTGTGGCAGCGGAGCGCTGTCCCGCGACCGCACGGGACCGGAGGGGGGGCGGCGGGACGCAGCCGTCTGCCGCTTCCACTGGCACGGGCGACCCCACGCGGGGCCGCGGTTCTTCACGCGGGGGCAGTGCCCCGGTCTGCTCCGCTCGGCCGTAACCGGCCGACCCGACCCACCAGCCGGGCCGGGTCGTGCCATCCGGGCCAGACTTGGTTCGGGCCGACCCAGGGGGGGTTGGGCCGGGTCAGTCCGGGCCTAGACCACCCGTTTTCGGACCCTTTTCGGTCTTTCTCCAATATCTTTAGTTGTAGACCTCCGATCGACACACCGTCAGCAGCGATGCGATCCTTGGATCGAGACGGTCGTTTCGGTATATTACACTCAAAGTTTCGGAATATTTTGGGTTCAGCTGGGTTGGTTTGGACACGAAACCAACTGGGCCTTCGGAGCGGAAACGCTCATATCTTGAGCTCCGGATGTCCGATTGACGTGCCGTTGACTTTGATGGATTCCTCTAAATGAGACGGATCTTTTGGCTTATTCCGCTTGAGGTTTGGATGCCGTCAGAGTACGGTCGGGTTGGTTTGCTCACGAAATCCAACCGGGCCCCTGGAACGAAAAAGCCAATAACTCACAGACCGAGCGTCCGATTGACGCGCCGTCTGTCTCATTGATTTTCTCTTGATGAGACCGAACTTTTGGCATACTTCGCCCAAGTTTTGGTTGTTGTTGGATAGTAGCCGGGTTGGATTGTACCCGAAATCCAACCGGGCCCCTGGAACGGAAAAGCTGATATCTTTCAGACTGGACGTCCGTTTGACGAACCGTCAGCGGCGTTGGTGATCACGTTGAGAAACGGTCCCTATGAGTATACCCTATGAGAGTTCGGGGTACAGTTTAGATACGGCCGGATTGGTTCGCACACGAAACCAACCGGGCCCCGGGGACGAAAAGGCTAGTAACTCACAGACCGGGCGTCCGATTGACGCGCCGTCTGTTGCGTTGAGACCCCTATGATGAGGCGGTCCTTTGAGATACTTATTCGTAGGACTTGTGGTACTTGGGTTATTGACCTGTAGCTCGTGGAGAGGACCCTCCCAGAGACGAGCGTGGGGAGTACGGAGACCGTGTAGCCGACGGAGACCTGACGACTGCTTGACTAACTCGACTTGGAGTGAGTTGACTAGCCCAGTGGACGAAGCACTACTTTGTGAGGTGCCGACCCATGGCGGACGGAACACTAACTGTGTGACAGTGCAGACCCGCGGTACTCGTCCGAAGAGTACCTCTGCAGGCTACTAGGGGGTGTGCACTGCTGTGTTTGGGCGGCACACCCCGGCGGGAAGCACTATTGTGTTTGGGTGGCTGACCTGCGGTACTTGACAGGAGGAGTACCTCAGTAGTCTTAGGTTAGTGAGCAGTACCTCAGATTCGTGACAGGACCACTGTACACTCCAGAGACGGAGCTCTTCAGCAGTTACGGTTTCAATAATAAAAATCCTAGTTTGAGCTGAGTCTATGACCTTTGTGTTTCCTCATGATTGAGATGGGTTACTTGATAACTTAGGTATATGTATGGGCATATACCTGGGCAGTGGTTATCCGTTGATTTCATAATCCTTGTGTTTCCTCATGATTGAGATGGGTTACTTGATAACTTAGGTGTATGTATGGGCATATACCTAAGTAGAGGTTATCTATTGAGATCTTCTTTGTGGTTATCCTTGTTGGTTTTAGTGAGACCTTGAGGGTCTTGGGGTCCCTACTGAGTATCGTTATACTCACCCCTGCACGGGCTGTGCCCGCACCTCGTTGTGTTGGTTGCAGACGACGGGCAGTGCTGACGGAGGCCGAGTGTTCGAGGACTGGACGGTACCCGGAGGTGGACTACACGACTAGTCAGTACCCGGAGGTGGACTACACGACGAGTCAGTATCCGGAGGTGGACTTCACGGTGAGACGACACTCGGAGGAGGTTGACGGGCGAGATCGTTGTGGAGGCTATCTGTACCTACCAATCAGGTAGGATCCGTGGTGGACGATCCAGGAGCTGCGCCATCTGTACCTACCTTTCAGGTAGGATCCAAGGAGGACGACCCAGGAGCCGCTTCCGTCCTTCCAGCTGTTATATTTTTCTGTTTTACTTTGTTCAGTTGTAGTTGTACTTTCTTTTGTGTTTGTATTCTGGCCCTTTACCTTTCATCACTTCTCTTTGTACATAGTGTTTTACTTCGGCTTGTACTCTGTGGTGTTTTGTTTACTTTTATAAAGGAAATTCCTTCCCAGTTATCGGGATTTACGCCTTTGGTGCTAGTCGCCAGCCGCTGGCCTATGGAAGGCGGGCTTGGGGTAGCCACAGCACGGGCCCCGAGGACGGGTCGTGACAAATTGGTATCAGAGGAGTTGGTTCTACCACATAACTTATAACTATGATATTTTCTTTCTGTGAAGCAATAGTGTTAAGAGTACCGAGTGTGGTATTCAGTTCATGGAGTCTAGTGTTGGTGCGGGCGGCCGACGTATCCATACACCAGGACCCTGACAACTGAATTCCAACATTGTGCACGAAAACATTGATTGCGTGTGTGTTTACAGAAGTTTTATTTAAATATCAGCTCAAACCAGGTCAGCTCACCAGGTATAATCGTTTGACTGTGTCACGATGTTTCTTTCAGGATGCCTTTTCACGGATGACCAGCTAGAGCCCAGTGGGATGTGCGTACTAATAGCCTGTCGAGCGACGAGGCTTCGATACAGGGCCCTCTTGCAGTTAAGGTACCAACGGAGGCACCAGCGGTACTACCATACGTTGGGCCACTGATGCCACCAGCCCTAGCAGTAGGCGATGTACGCCACTTGAGCGCGCTGCACGAGTTCCAGCGCTGGAGTCCACCCAGGTTCCGGGGAGAGATGGACCCGCAGGCGGCTGAGGATTGGCTGGAGGCTGTGGTGAGAGTCTTCAGGCTAGTGGAGACGCCTATAGACTTCATGGTGATCTTTGCTGCCAGCCTTCTTCAGGAAGCAGCAAGCAGGTGGTGGAGCCACTTGTTCCAGTTTTGCGACGGGATGGCCTTCACATGGGAAGACTTTGAGACCTTCTTCAGGGTGGATTTTGTGTCAGTAGCTCTACACCCCGAGCGTGTACAGGAGATTCTGCCTTTGCCGCAGGGTTTTTGATCAGTAGCCGAGTCATCTGTGGGAAGTAGACAGATGATGCAGAGGTCCAGGAGGACCAGGCTAGCAGTTGGGCGATCTCGGGTTTTAAGATCGGTGGTTTGGGGCACCCTGGGTGGGGTCAGATCCAAGCATGCTAGAAACGGATAGTGTTTCTCCTGCGGCAGGAAGGGTCACTTGGCATGTGACTGTACGACCCCTCGCACAGTTGATCAGCGGGTGTTGGAGGAGCCACCGAGACAGAAGCAGCGGCTGGTGCATGAACAACAGCCGAGCAGTGGACAAGGCAGTAGAGCTCCGGGAGCAGGTGGACAGGAGCGGAACTATTGGATATGTCCCTTGTACTTCTAGTTCCATTTTTCTATTGTATTCGTGTCTTTGTACTATGAGCTGCAATAATAAAAATAGACTTATCTCTGTGATGTTTGTTTTCCTGTCCTTTTTGTTTGGTTGATACTGAGTGGTCCTGGTTAAGACTGTTGACTTGACCCTCACTTTCTAGATTTCTACTGGAGGAGACCCAGTGACCTCACACTGATGCCGACAGTGTGACTCGACCCTTGGAGGCGAGAGTGAAAGTTGGATCTCTTGGTAGTTATGTCGAGGCCTTACGACGTCATTCATGGCATGAATGCATCATTCAGGTCGGGATTGACTGTATTAGGCAATGAGCGTGGTTCATCCAGGGGATGAGACCAAGTTTCTCTTTTCAGCAAAGGAGAAATTTTAGTATCTCTTTCAGAACGTAGGCAAAGAAGGTGCAGATCATCCAGGAGCGGATAAAGACTACACAGTGCAGAAAGAAACAAGAAACCGGCGCCAGTACTAGAGACTCGAGCATGTTAAATCTTCCAAGAAGAGGAAGCTTTAAGGAGAGATGAGTCTGCGAAGCAGAAGATGTGGAGGCAGAGCTAGGAGAGCAGCATGAGGTGGTGTACATTTTAACATGCTACAACCACCCGCCTTAGTTATCCCTGCCAGGCTCAGGGAGATGGAGGGCGGAGTAAGAGTGCGGCTGCATGCGGTCAAGGAGTCTGACCCAATGGCTCTAAAAATAATTCAACGGACAGTCTGTGTCCACTAACAGCTGCTGTAGTAACGGACGTTGATATGAATCATTCCTTGCTTTCACAAATCTTGTTCCAGACCTAGAGTTCCCGGTAAGCCGTGGACTTGACCCTCACGTCTGGAGATACCTTGGGAGGAGACTCGATAATCACACTTACACTGACAGTGTGGTCAGACCCTCGAGGCGAGAGTTTCGGTTGGAATTTCTTGGTGGCATCGTCGAGGCCTTACGACGTTGGTTTGAGTATGGACTGGGTAATCACAGTTCATACACAAATTGACGGTATTAGGAAATAAGGTTGTGGTTTAACTACGACGCCGGGATGGGTTTTCCATGGTCGGCGAAAAGGAAACCCCAGACAGCACAGGATAAAATCATGCACAGGAGGGTGCGACCGATCACTCTTGGGTCGGTCAACCTTACCCTCGTGGCAGCAGTCGTTTTGAGTTTTAGTTCTAACAGGAATTGGAGACCTCTAGAGTTCGAGGATGAAGATCACGATCTTATACGTGTCTCACCTCGACGAGGTTTACGGAGATGTGGACAAGGTTGAAAGTTATCTACGAGGTTCAGCGGACCTTCTTAGGTCCTCAGCTGGGTAGGCGGGGTGGTTTACCGCTTGACCCATCCACCTCAGTTGCACCAGGTGCACGACGACTTCTACGTATCTCAACCGAGGAGATACATGCTCGACCCTTCGCATATCATCGACCATGGGGAGCTGGACGATGGCGATGGGGTGTCTTTCACGGAATTTCCAGTGGGGATCGAGGATCGACAGAGGTGGATCCTACGATAACGGTCTATTCCTTGGGTGCGCTTTCACTGGCAGTACAGGAACCTCCAGATGAGCACATGAGAGCGGGTGGCTCAGATGCGTGCTCAGTACCGCTTTTGTATCCCTAGTTTGTGCTTAAGTTTACGAGGACGTAAAGCCCTAAGGTGGGAGTAATGTAAAGACTCGTAAAATTCAAGCGAATTTTTTTCTAAATTTTCTTTGGGATTTTACAAGAACGCAGTTTTTGACGGCGCCTGATTCTGAGGCTCGGTGTGCCTGGAATCATTTTCCGAAGTTTGGCTCGAGTACATTCAGTGAACGAACGAGCGGGAATTCCTATCTTTTGAACCGGTGCTCAGAATTGAATTCCGAGGGCACCGATGGAATTGTAGTGCCGGTAATTGCTTAGGAATGCCATTTCTGGAGTTGCGTTTTCATGAGAGAAGATGATAAAAAAATTGTGGAATTTTAATTTATAAATTAACTTCAATTTTGTATTTTCTTTTAGTGGTTTAAGGATTTGGGTGGAAGTTGGGTAACTACCCAACTTCCCAAGGGAGGTTATGAGGGTGGTGGGGCCCACACGAACCCCACCCCTTCACATTCCTCAACTCCCTCAACTCTTGTTTAAATTTGATAACTTATGAATTAATAACTTATGTTATTAATGAGGTGAGTTTAATGTGTGTGTGGGTTTGAAATTCAAACTAATGTCTAGTTAATAAATTAAGTGAGAGATTAATTTATTTTGGGTTAGTTTCTTGTGGTGGAGTCTTGGGGAGAAAAAGTCTAAGGATTGAGAAACTTTTTCATCTTCGACGAAGAACGCGAAGGACACATCGGTCTCCGACAAAGAACGCCGAGTTCTCGGAAACCGAATACGCGACGCCGTGTACCGCGACGGTTATTCGGCGACGTCTCCTTCCGCGACATCTCTACCCGCGACGAATACTCGTTCGACGAACCTGCGTTCAATCTCGTACGAGGTAGGGGAATTTATTCGGTGTTCTCTTATCTTTTGAGAAAAGAACGATGAGCGCGGACCAACCAATTCCAGGTTGATCCGCGGATCGTACGTTCATGAGGAATGATGTTGAGAATTATTGTTTTTGTCTGTGAATTATTTCTTTGTCGTACGTCCACTTCTATTAGATGGCCGCTTACTATCATTATAACAGGAGGAGGTCAGACCACACGAACACGGCCGACCCTCCTCCCCCCTTGTTGTTTGAATTTGTTGCGGCACGTGAAAGGCGGCGCAGTGTCGTTGCACCACAAGGAAATTATGAGGAAGGGATAAGAAGCGCGGCGCCGTCGCACCATGCCGGAAAAAGACAAACGAAGTCGCACCGGCGTTGTGGGATCCTCACATTGAAGGACGGGTCCCGAGATGATCTCTGGCGAAGACCGCAGGCGAATCGGACCACCGGACCGCGTCCGGTGGTCCGCGGAAGCCCCCGCCGGCGCGCCACGCCGGCGCAGCGGCGCCGACGGTCGGGGGCGGCAGAGCCCTGAGCACCGCAAGAAAAATCCACCGCAGCTGAAGACGCGGCGGCAGAGCGCGGTCCCGCGACCGCGCGGGACCGGAGGGGGGGCGGCGGGACGCGGCCGGCAGCCGCGTCTGCTAGCACGGGCGGCCCCATGCGGGGTCACAGTTCTTCACGCGGGGACAGCGCCCCGGTCTGCTCCGCTCGGCCGTAACCGGCCGAGCCGACCCACCGGCCGGGCCGGGTCGCGCCCAGGCCGGGCCGGGTCGTGCCAGCCGGGTCGGTCCGGGCCCAGACCCCCTGTTTTCGGACCCTTTTCGGTCTTTCACCCATATCTTGAGATGTATACCTCCGATCGACGCACCGTCAGCAGCGATGCGATCCTTGGATCGAGACGATCATTTCAGTATATTACACTCAAGGTTTCAGAATATTTGGATTCGGCCGGGTTGGTACGGACACGAAACCAACTGGGCCCTCGGAGCGGAAACACTAATATCTAGAGATCCGTACGTCTGATTGATGTTCCGTCGACTTTGATGGATTCCTCTAAATGAGACAGATCATTTGGCTTATTCCTCTTGAGGTTTCGATGCTGTCGGAGTGCGGACGGGTTGGTTTGCTCACGAAATCCAACCGGACCCCTGGAACGAAAAAGCCAATAACTCACAGACCGAGCGTCCGATTGACACGCCGTCTGTCTCGTTGATTTCCTCTTGATGAGACATAAATATTGGCATACTTCGCCCGAGTTTTGGTTGCTGTTGGATAGTGGCCGGGTAGGATTATACCCGAAATCCAACCGGGCCCCTGGAACGGAAAAGCTAATATATTTCAGACTGGGCGTCCGTTTGACGAACCGTCAGCGGCGTTGGTGATCACGTAGAGAAACAGTCCCTATGAGTATACCCTATGAGAGTTCGGGGTACAGTTGAGATACGGCCGGATTGGTTCGCACATGAAACCAACCGGGCCCCGCGGGCGAAAAGGCTAGTAACTCACAGACCGGGCATCCGATTGATGCGTCGTCTGTTGCATTGAGACCCATATGATGAGGCGGTCCTTTGAGATACTTCTTCGTGGGACTTGTGATACTTGGAGTATCTACCTGTAGCTCGTGGAGTGGACCCTCCCAAAGATGAGCGTACGGAGTACGGAGACCATGTAGCCGACTGAGACCAGACGACTGCTTGACCGAATCGACTTGGAGTGAGTCGACTAGCCCAGTGGACGGAGCACTACTTTGTGAGGTGCCGACCCATGGCGGACGGAGCACTACCTGTGTGACAGTGCAGACCCGCGGTACTTGTCCAGAGAGTACCTCTGCAGGCTACTAGGGGGTGTGCACTACTGTGTTTGGGTGGCATACCCCGGTAGGAAGCACTACTGTGTTTGGGTGGTTGAACCGCGGTACTCGACAGGAGGAGTACCTCAGCAGTCTTAGGTTAGTGAGCAGTACCTTGGAGTCGTGACAGGACCATTGTATACTTCAGAGAAGGAGCTCTTCAGCAGATATGATTTCGATAATAAAAATCCTGGTTTGAGCTGAGTCTATGACCTTTGTGTTTCCTCATGATTGAGATGGGTTACATGATAACTTAGGTATATGTATGGGCATATACCTGGGTAGTGGTTATCCGTTGATTTCATAATCCTTGTGTTTCCTCATGATTGAGATGGGTTAGTTGATAACATAGGTATATGTATGGGAATATAGCTAAGTAGAGGTTATCTGTTGAGATCTTCTTTGTGGTTATCCTTGTTGGTTTTAGTGAGACCTTGAGGGTCTTGGGGTCCCTACTGAGTATCGTTATACTCACCCCTGCATGGGATATGCCCGCACCTCATTGTTTTGGTTGCAGACGACGGGCAGTGCTGATGGAGGCCGAGTGTTCGAGGACTGGACGGTACCCTGAGGTGGACTACATGACGAGTCATTACCCGGAGGTGGACTACACGAAGAGTCAGTATCCGGAGGTGGAATTCATGACGAGACGACACTCGGAGGTGGTTGACAGGCGAGAGCGTTGTGGAGGCTATCTGTACCTACCCTTCAGGTAGGATCTGTGGTGGACGATCCAGGAGTTGCGCCAGCTGTACCTACCCTTCAGGTAGGATCCGAGGAGGACGACCCAGGAGCCGCTTCCGTCCTTCCGGATTTTGTCTTTTTCTATTGTACTTTGTTCAGTTGTAGTTGTACTTTCTTTTGGGTTTGTATTCTGGCCCATTTACCTTTCAGCACTTCTCTTTGTATTTAGTGTTTTACTTCCGCTTGTACTCTGTGGTGTTTTGTTTACTTTTATAAATGCAATGCCTTCCTAGTTATCCGGATTTACGCATTTGGTGCTAGTCACCAGCCCCTGGCCTCTGGAAGGCGGGCTTGGGGTAGTCACGACATGAGCCCCGAGGACGGGTCGTCACATTGCCCTCCTGCTCAAGATAATTATTGTGGATCTAAAGATACAACTAGTGCTGATCAACTTATTCCCATATTGGGACAAAACACTCAGGTTATGAATAATAACCTTACTCGTATGGAGCACCCTGATCTGCAATGTGGAGGATCAATGTTAGACCGCTTCATGAGGCAATAACCTCCAACATTTAATGGGGGTACAAATCCATTAGTAGCTGAGAAATGGATAAACTCCTTAGAGAAAATATTCCACGCCTTGGGGAGTAGAGAAAGGGAGAAGGTTTTCATGGCAGTCTACCGCCTCACTGGAGATGCTGATCAATGGTGGTTGCTGATTCAAAACACAAAGGAAGATGAAGAAGTATCAAGTATGGAATGGAGGGAGTTTAAGGAAATTTTCTTAGAAAAATACATTCCACATGACCATCGAGTAGATATGGAAAGGCAATTTCTGAGTCTGAGGCAGAAGGAGGATGAGAATGTCGCAAAGTATGAGGCTAACTTTACAAGGTTAGCGAGGCATGCTGCAAATTATATACGTAACCCAAGAAGTAAGATTGATCGTTTCTTTGATGGGTTAAAACCATTTCTCCATCGAGCATTAGTCTCACAAACCTTCTCGTCGTACGAAGATATTATCTCGTGTGCTATCAAGACGGAAAATGAATTCTCTAAGGCATATGACTTTAATGAAAAGCAAGAAAACAAGAGATATTCTGATCAATCTGGAAATGGAAATAAGGGGAACAAGGGAAAAGTTTAATATCAGTCCTGCAGTAAATGTTGGAAGAAACACCACGGTGCTTGCTTGAATTGAATGGGAGTCTGATACAAGTGTGGGGAAAAAGGCCACCAAGCTCATGATTGCAAGGGAATGAAAGTTGCTATCAATGTGGAATGCTATAATTGTAGAGAGATGAGACATTATGCAAATGAATGTCCTAAGAGTCAGGGGAACTTACCTCAGAGGAGGCCTGGGGATCAATGCCAATCTTATTCTATCACTACTACTGAGGTTGAAGCTCCGAAAGACATGGTGGCAGGTAATTTAATGGTTTCCTCAAGTTTAGCAAATTCATTATTTGATTCTGGATCAACGAATTATTTCATATCTTCCCAGTTTGATAAGAAAATTAGATATTTTCAATTTGATTTAACAAGGTAATTTTCAGTCAAAAATCCTAAGGGAAGTATTATTGCAACAATGTTTTGTGAATCAGTCCCCATTGGAGCACAAAACTGTTCTTTATCCGCTGATCTCATTGTCATACCTATGATTGAGTTTGATATAATCCTTGGTATGGATGGGATTTTGGACTATGATGCAAAGATTTATTTTAAGAAGGAGGTTACGATTTTTTATGATGATGATAAGGAACACCTAATTTTTAGAGCAGAATCAGCACCACCTAATTCTTATTTAGATCCACCCCAAGTAGCTCAACTAAATTCAATTATTGGGGAGGAAGAGAATGAAATGACTAAGGGCGAGGAAAGGAATGATCAAATAGCATATGTACCTATTGTGAAAGAATATGTAGATGTGGTTCCGGATGATTTACCTGGACATCCTCCAGAACGAGAAGTTGAGTTTTCCATTGATTTAATTCCTGGATCAAGGCCTATATCGAAGACCCCTTATAGGATGGCCACCATGGAATTAGTTGAACTAAAGAAACAACTAGAGGAATTGAGTAATAAGGTATTTATTCGCCCTAGTGTTTCTCCATGGGGATCCCCTGTCCTTTTTGTTACGAAAAAAGATGGATCTATGAGGTTGTGCGTTGACTACAGGGAGATCAATTCTATATCAATAAAGAACATGTATCCCTTACCTCGCATTGATGATTTATTTGACCAATTGCGTGGAGCTTAATACTTTTCAAAGATTGACCTTCGATCTGGATACCATCAGTTGTGTGTGAATAAGGAAGACATTCTGAAGGCAGCATTTCGAACAAGATGCGGGCATTACGAGTTTACAGTAATGCCTTTCGGATTGACTAATTCACCCTCTGTATTCATGGATCTAATGAATAGAGTTTTCAAGGAATATATTGATGATTTTGTGGTGGTATTTATTGATGATATCTTGGTATACTCCAAAATCTACGAAGATCATGAAAATCACTTGCGCATTATCTTGAAGACTCTTAGAAGGCATGAATTATATGGGAAGTTTAGTAAGTGTGAATTCTGGCTTCAGGAGATTTCTTTTCTTGGCCATATTGTCTCTAAGGATGGAATTTCCATTGATCCTTCTATGACCAAGGAAATCCAAGAATGGCCAGCACCGATTAATATAACTAAGGTACATAGATTTATTGGTTTGACAGGTTATTATCGACATTTTTTCTAGAATTTTACCCGATTGGCTAACCCATTAACGAAGCTCACACATAAAGGGGTTAAATTTGCCTAGACAAAAGAGTGTGAATAATGTTTTGAAGAACTGAAGAGAAGATTTTTCAACGTTCCTATATTGACTCTACCATCAGGAAATGATGGGTTCGTTATTTATAGCGATGCAGAAATGAAAGGACTTGGTTGTGTCTTTATGAAGAATGATTGGGTTATTGCTTATGCATCACGACAGCTAAAAATTCATGAGAAAAACTATCCTACTCATGATCTCGAGTTAGCAGTTGTAATCTTTTCCTTGAAGATATGGAGACATTATCTCTATGGTTAAAAATGTGAGATATATACCGATCATAAGAGTTTGCAATATATTTTCTCACAAAAAGAACTAAACATAAGGCAAAGGCGATGGCTTGAACTACTCAAGGATTATGATTGCACGATACACTACCACCTATGGAAGGAAAATAAGGTTGTAGATGCTTTTAGTAGAAAATATCATGGAGTTTTGAACATGATGAGAGTGGAAAGGGATACTATTTTCATGGATCTAGTAAATATGGATATGGGAATCCCCATGGAGGGTGAAACATCAAAAAGTTTTCAAATTGTTTCCAAACCATATTTACTAGAAAGGATAATGTGTTCTCAGTCCAATGATGAAGAGTTGAAAAAGAAGATTAAAGCTGTGAATGATGGGTGATTGAGTGACTTTGTGAATGAAGATGGAATTTTGAAATATGGGAGGAGACTTTGTGTTCCTGATATACCTGATTTAAAGAGGGAATTTTTGGATGATTCTCATAGTTCCAATTTCTCTATACACCCTGGGAGCACCAAAATGTATAGAGATTTCAAGGGACATTTTTGGTGGGACAACATGAAGAGGGAGATTGCTGATTTTTTGTCAAGATGTATGGTTTGTCAACAAGTGAAAGCTGGAAGGCAACTGCCTGGTGGAGTATTGCAACCTCTTCCTATACCTGAGTGGAAATGGGATAATATTACGATGGATTATGTCATGGGACTACCAAAGACTCCTAGAAGGGATGAGGCAATATGGGTTATTGTTGATTGTCTCACGAAGTCAGCACATTTTCTTGCTATAAGGGAAGATCTACCACCTGAATGTCTAGAAAGACTATATATTAATGAAGTTGTGAGACTTCATGGAGTACCCCTATCGATTGTCTCGGATTTTGATCCCCGTTTTACATCAAGATTCTGGAAAAGTCTTCAGAAGGCCATGGATACTGAACTTCGTTTGAGCATTTCTTACCACCCTCAAACAGATGGACAATCAGAAAGAACTATTCAAACCTTAGAAGACATGTTGAGATCATGCTCACTTGACTTTCAAGGAATGTGGGATCAATATTTACCTCTGGTAGAATTTTCCTATAAAAATAGCTTCCATTCAAGTATTCAGATGGAACCATACGAAGCATTATACGGAAAGAGATGTCGCACACCAACCTATTGGGATGACGTTGGTGAAAGAAAACTTGTAGGCCCAGAACTGGTGGAGGAAACGTTGGAAAAGGTGAAAGTAATCCAAAACCACATCAAAGTAGCTGAAGGTAGGTAGAAGAGCTATGCCAACAACTGAAGGAAGGATTTGGAATTTTAGGTAGGAGATCATGTTTTCTTGAAGGTATCTCAATGGAAGGGAGTTATACGTTTCGCTAAGAAGGGTAAATTGAGTCTCAGGTACATCGGAACCTTCGAAATTCTAGAAGGAACTGGGGTTGTAGCTTACCATTTGGAAATGACGCCAAGTCTCTCTAAAGTTCATGATGTATTCCACGTATCACTGTTGAGAAAATACATCCCTAACCCAACGCATGTACTCACCTATGAGAAATTAGATCTGGAACTCGATCTGTCTTATTGCGAAGAGCCCGTCAGGATTCTTGATACAAGAGAACAAGTGCTGAGAAACCGGACGACTCGTTTGGTAAAAGTTCTATGGGGAAACCATAAGATGGAGGAGGAAACGTGGGAACCCGAGGAACATATGATGAAGAACCACAAGAGTCTTTTTATACAGTGATATTGTATAAAATTTTGAGGAAGAAATTATTTGAAGGAGATGATAATGTAACACCCCGAGCATCCACGATACGCTTCTCTTTCAATAATGCAATAGCTTGCATTGTATGCAAGTTCGAGTTCTAACACACCGCGACTAATCAAAGTAGCTGTTATGAATAGTAATACACACTTTTTAAAATTATAGAAATTTTATATTTCAAAATGGACTTCATTTTTGTATTCGTAATATCGAAATTATCCTAAGTTGAATTTTTTGTAATTTTCTGAGAATTCAATTTTTTTATGAATAGTGAAAAATACTTAAAACAACTTTTTTAATCAAAATAATTTATAGTGATAAATTATACTATTGATTGGTTTTAAAGTATAATTATAATATATTTTTACCATTTTATCCAATGGTGTTCATTAGAATTAATTTCACTTTGAAATTGGACATAAACAATTGTCAATCTTTTGATATATATTGTTTCATAAAAACAAGCTATTTGTTGTGACAACGGGAATTAGTTATAAAATTAATTAATGCAACTTATATGTTTGGAATTTATTAAAATATACATCATTTTTGAATTCGGAATATCAGTTATAGCTTAGGGTGAAATTTTGGCATTGTTCTGAAAAACGTCAATTTTTGATGAATAGTGAAACCACTAAGTGGTAGTTAAAAACTGATTTTTCATTTAAATGAAACATTACCACTTCTGTGATTTGATTTTCAAAAAGATGACATACATGGTTTTCATTAAGAAATAAATGTGGTTCAATGGGATTAAAATAATTTTTTGTTGAATAGTAACTTTTAAGTTTAATTAATCGCGATTAAAGGTAATTAGTGAAATTTAAGGTAAAAATGATATTATAAAAATATGAAAATACCTTTACACTTTTCCTACCCCTATTGGATGAGTCATGGATGACTAATAGAATCCATGGGTAAACTTGGGGATCCCATGGAGCCACTTTGGTAGAAAAAGGTCATTAAAAACTTTTTATTTTATGTAAAAATAAAAATGTCACAAACATGAGTTGTTTTACTAAAATACTTTTTAAATGGGGTTATACAAGTCATATTTTTGACTATAAATATTCATTATAAAGATAAAACTATTTCCTACATCATGATAATTTTTTTATAATTTTTATCCATTAAATAAATTAAATTATTTATGACACCATGATGATGCAGTGATTACCTCATTAATTAACTATTTAAATAAAATAAAAAGATAATGTAAACTCTAAGACTTAAACTTGTCAAAAAACAATTGTATGAGTTTATTTAGAACCCTTATCACCGTAGCCTCATAATATATAAGTTTGGGACCTTTAAAATCCGAAACTCATTATATAATAAAGTAACATTTCATGACATTCCAAGAGTGCCCCTCCTCTCCTCTTATAAAAGGCCCCCACCACTACCACCTTACTCACACCTTAAAACCCTTTTTTCTCGGCCAACCTATGCCCAAATACTCTCCCAACTTCCCTATATTACTCCTAGAAGCCTTAATTTGGGCATAATTATTCCCAAAGAAGCCTTTTTCTAAAATCAAAAAAGAGTTACCTGATTTCAAGGTAATGTTTCCTCTTATGTTATTTTGTTTTATTTTGCTTCTCCAACCCCTAAAACTCTTTTTATTCCTTTATTTTGTAACAAAACCAGTATATTAAATATACTATGATGTTCTTATAAGAAGGATTATAGCTAAACTTACACAAACCTACATCTAATGGTTAAAGAACATACTTTTTCTGTGGATGGAAAATTTATGCCTCACGAAACGATGATTGTTCAACACTCATATAACACCTTCAAAGGTGGCCATTAAGATGTAACTATATTTATATATGATATATAATGTGTTTATGTTTTCCTTAAGCTTCTTTATTTTTCATTTATGACATACCTTTATGGTTTCCATTATGGGAAAACGCGATATTTTCATTTTAGGAAGTGCGGACTACCGCCCCCTCAAAGTGATTTGAATCGTAATGCCATTTGTGGGATGTATAAAGGATGGAGTAAATGGTATTATACATTATATTATACTAGAATTGTATTATACCTTTATATAATTATAACTTCATTCCATTAAATAAGAAATAGAAATGAAAGTAGCACCCATGCGTACGTACGGTTTACCCTCTCCATGAACGGTGCATTTCATTTCTTACCTCTAAATGTTATGTAATATTATAAATGAATGTATATAAAGGATATATATGATGTATATGATATATACATCATGTATATAATTATGGATATAATAGATATTTTACCACATGAACAAAGTGTAATTATAAGAAGTTTATTTTTGACTCAAGTACCAAAGATCGACAAAACAACCGTTATTAACTTAAATAATTACATAATGTTCATATCATGGTAATAAGTGATATAAAAAGAATAATTGTAACACCCCAAGATTTCATAGTGTGTTATTGCTTCAAAATAATTCAATAACTTGCACTACACACAACACTGAGTTCAATCACACCATGACTTACAAAAAAAAAGCCATTAAAAAGAGGTTATGAATAGTATTATCTAAATTTTAAACTTTATATAATCATTATAATTTTAGAATCCATATTATGAGTTTCTTAGATATAATGCAAGAACAAATTCATTTTCAGTATTGCACTTTTATCAACTTTTAATAGTGAACCCTTTTTAAATACAATATTTTAAACTTTTTGACTAAATGGGGACATCAAAAATTTAAAATGAAACATCCCAAGCTTCCACGGTACGCTTTCTTTGAATAATACAGTAGCATGTGTTGTACGCAACCTTGAGTTTTAACACACACCACAACCAATCAAACTAGCCGTTATGAATAGTAATACCTAATTTTCGAAATTATATATATTTTATATTTTAAAATGGACTCCATTTCTGGATTCGGAATATCGAATTTCGCCTAAGGTGAAATTTTGGAACTTTTCGGATAACTTTCATATTTTGATGAATAGTGAAAATTACTAAATTTTAATTAAAAACAACTTTTTTAATCAAAATAATTAATAGTGATAAATTATGAATTTGAGTGGTTTTAAAGTATATTTATAATATATTTTTACCATTTAATATAATGTTGGTCATTGGACATAATTTTACAATTAAACTGAACATAAACAAGTGTCAATCTTTTGATAGTTATTATCTCTTAAAAACACGCTTTTTGTTTTGACAGTGGAAATTAATTTTAAATTAATTTCTGCCACTTCTGTGTTTTGAATTTAGAAAAATGGATTCCATATTTGGAATCAGGATGTTAAAATTGTGTAAATAGGTAACTTTTATTTTTAGACATTTTGAATAATTACTGCGTTAAATATTTTATTTACCATGGTTATGGGTAAATCCGGTAAATAAGGGTTAAAAAATAATATTATAATAATACTAAATTACCCTAAAACGTGTCCTATCCTTATTGGTTGATAATGTTTCGACCATATTCATCTTTGGGTCGACTTTGGGACCCCACGGTGCCACTTGTAGGTGATAGGGACACTTTATTTTAATTAAGTTAAAATGAATACAGAAATGACACAAGCATATATCTTTTAGAAAAACAATTATTACATAGGGTTATATATGTTGGATTTTAGATTATAAATATTCATTAGAAAGATAAAAGTATTTAATACATAATGATATTTTATTTATAATTTTTAGACATTAAATAATTTAATTTATTTATGACACAATGATGATGAAGTAATTACTATAATAGTGAAAAATTTAAATAATTGATATTATAAATACCCAAATAAATATAATATGAAACTTTTAATGAATTAAACTAATTTTATAGGATAATATGATATATTAGTATTTATTTAATTGACTTTATTCGAAGTAATAAATCTGTTATTAGTTTCACAAAAATCAACTATTGAATAGTGTCAAAATTGACATAAAAGAATTCTTAAAACAAATATTATATTATTAATTGATATTAAATTCCTAAAAATCTAAGGTTCGGCAAAAAGACTTATATCATGCTAGGTTCATCATTAATGGACCACTTGGGGGGTCTCTTGGATGTATATAGTAAGTTTATTAACCATATAATATAAAAATACAAAGAGACATTGTAAAAGTTAAACTAATTAACTTAAAGTTAATACTTAAAGATAAGGTTAATATAAGTACCCAAACCTGTCTAAATTCTATTGGTTGAGTTGTTTTCGACCCATCCCCACCTTAAAATTTAAATAATCAACTTTTGATCCATTAGAAACCGAATATGAATTTATTATAAATTAATATTTCTAGCTTTTCCAAAGGTGCCCTCACCCCTCTTATAAAAGGGAACTCCTCCTCATTTCTTCACACCTTCAAAGCCTTTTGGTTCGACCAAAATCTGCCCAAATACTCTCCCAACATCCCTAACTACAACCTAGAGGCCTTAGTTTGATCAGAAAGCCAACCTAAGCAGCCCTTTTGATCAAATCAATAGGAAGAACCCGAAGAAGAGGTAATGATTTCACCACCTTTTTTCCAAGTTCATTACTTCTTCCACTTCTTCTTCCTTTGTTGTTACCATTCTAAAATAATAACTCCAGTATCATATATATACTGTGATTTTATTATAAATATGGTACAACCATATTCAGTATTCTATCCACCTTTTGAATAACATGTCACCATACGTGCGTACGTACGACTTACCGTCTCCACGTCGTGGTGTAATTGTTATTCAATATAATATTGTTTGGATGGGTATAATAATGATGTGTAACTCATGTAAATAATAAATATAACATGTTAATTATTCAGTATATATGATATACCATCCATTTATATATTATTTTAATATCAAAAGAATGATATTGTCGCTCGTGCGTACGTACGGACTACCGTCTCCACGAACGCGATGAGATTCATTCTCCATCGTATCCATTCAAGTATAATTATCATTTGATGATTTAAAAAATTATGTTTAAGGACTTTATATCATTCTGGATATGAATAATATACAACCTATCCTTTACAAACATTTCTTACGTAACAAAACATATAAAAGAAAACAAGTAAGTTAACACCCGAAACAACGATAATACTAAGATATTATTATCTAATCAATATTAAAAGATCATATATGATATCATATTAATGTATATGATTCTTGTAAAATTTAATAACAATTATTTCACCATTATACAGGAGGCTAACCTACCCCAACCAAGGAAAAGTACAAGGTAAGGGTTATTTCACAATCTCTTCATTATCCGAGGTTGTTTATACATAATAATCTACTGGGATCTCTTTATCATCCACATCCATGTTTCTTCAAAATGTATTTCGAAACATTTTTATTATTTACAAGAATATGGGTTAAAGTCATTTATACCCTTGTTTGACTTTTTATAAGAGGAATCTTTCCGTCGTTTTCAAAACAAGGTCCTTTTTAACCTTTTCGACAGAATTAAGGTAAGAATGTTTTTTTTAACTTATACGGCGAGTGCGGTTATTTTCTCCCATTATAAAATCTTCAAATCTTTCCTTACAAGCTTATAAGAATATTTTCAAGAAAATGTTTTATTTTATATGGATCTTAAATGCTTTCAAAAATAGAAAGAGATATTTCTCCAAAAAGTGTTTTGATTTCATCTATGTCAACATCCTTTGATGGATTTTACGCTTATTTGAAGTTGATTTATTATGATACAGAACTTCTATATTGTATTGAAGGTTTTGTGATATGTTTGACTGTGGATGTGCTATTTTTATACCATTCATAGTTTATGGTGAAATTATTGACATTTCGTATGCTAGTTTTAATACGAATGTTTATGTTATGTTTAAACCTTTTCATATGGGAATGCATTGGACTTAATATGTGATGGGTGGAGCCCACTATAGCTCCTCGATGCATCGGTAGGTCTCATGAGACAAACTAGTGTCTTGACACAAGGCCTTGGCAAAATCTTATTTGTAGTCTTGGAACGAGGCCTTGGCTATGTGGTTATGATAGTCTGGCATTATGCATTCCAACATTATGAAAGTGGTTATTGATATTGCATATGATTATTCGATTAGTAGAATATCCATGTGAACAAGTAAATGGCATTATTTCATTTTACTTTTGCCATACTATGTTGAAGTTAAAGTTTAAAAGGCTTTTGTTTTAGTTATACATAGCCATAAATGTTTATTCTTATTTATGAAAGTTTCCGGTATATTGTTATCCTTACTGGGCATTTGAGCTCACCCATTTTCTATGTTTTATTTTTCCTAGGATGTGAAAAAGTAAGTTATGAATGACCTGTAGGGATGTTATGAGGGGATAATAGTGTGGACTGTGGGGACATTATGTTGTTGTAGTAGTTTTTCAATTTATGATGTAATGTAAAACTTATGAATATATCTAGTGTTTCTAAGGCTACTAAACCAATCGGTCTTTCGAGATTTGATCTTTCTTGTGATCATGCCAATGTTATGTAATAATTCACCGACTCTGGGTAACTAGGGTCGGGGCGTTACAGTTGGTATCAGAGAAAGTTTAGTACAAACTTTGGAAGCTAGATTTAGATAAACTCTGGTTAGAGCACCTAGACCTAAGATGAACTTTGAGGATTAGTATAGAAGAACTTCCAAGAATTTTGGTATTGTAGAGATTTTGTGAGTTTTCCGAGCAATACATCTCTGTCAGGATACGAGCAGGTAGAGGCGGCTCTCGCACAGATGTACCTAGGGGTAAAACCCGAAAACACCTCTTTGAGCTAGACTCGAACGGGAACGGGTGCACGACAACAGGCCTTGCTGCACTCTTGGTTATGACACTCCCGGGGGATATGCTTAGGATAACTCTCATTTTCTTTACAAATCATTATGAAGGGTTTATGAGTATATACTTCCTCCAAGAAAACATTTTTATGATTATGGATTATATCCATAAATAGTTCAATTTATGATAAGTGTTTTATAAGTATGGGATTATGTATTTTGATTCATAAATTGATCTAGTTTATGCGATTGTTTAGAAATGGCGCCCAGTAGAAGGAATGAGAACTCCAGAAATGCACATGATCCAAAGAGAAGGAAGGATCATATCTTTCATGGTCTTAAGCTAGAATTTATAAGAGAAATAGTCTCCCATGTATTATCATCATATGAAGAAATAATATCATGTGTTGATAAGATAAGTAAAGAGTTTACTGAGTCCTATGGCTTTGCAGGGAAGCAAGAGAAGAAAAGGATGGAAGAGAGAAAGATTGATAAAGGGAAGAGGGAAAAGAAGAATTTTCCCATATGTGGTAACTGTGGAAAGAAACAACCTGGAACTTGCCTGAAAGGAATGGGAGTTTGTTATAAGTGTGGAGGAAAAGGGCACAAAGTACGTGACTGCAAGGGTAAGAAAATGGTTTTAAATGTACAATGCTTCATTTGCAAAGAGTTTGGACACTACACGAACCTATTTCCCAGTCATCAGACTATGCCGAAAATGATGTTATTGGATAATAATCAAGTTATGATACTACCACAGATGAAGAGGAATGATTGGAGTTATTATGTTGATTATTTCAATTGAGTGTTGTATCAACAATGTACTTGTGATAATAATTATGGAGTATATAAGGATTTTACTGTAGTACTATTTCATTAAGGACTTGAGATTGTGTGGAACAAATAAAAGTGACTCAATAGCAGGATAAATTTTTGGAAAATATATGGTTGAGAGAATGATAAATCATAATATAGTTCTGATACTGAGGTAGTGATTTTGGAATAATATGTGATTGTTTTGGATAAATTATATTGGATATTCTTGACTACCTTGGAACTGATTAATGATTTGTATATTCCATCATTGTTGGGGTTTAAAACATTTTTGGATTAATGAAGTATATCCAGCATTCTATATGGAATAAGGGAGCATGAATGTAATCAATAAGGAATATGGTAATACATGATGAAGGTATTCATATGCTATTACAGGGTAAAAAGGATCTATATTATGTTTACCTTCCTTATAAATGTTGGAATGTGAGTTTGGACAGAAGTATTTTGGATAGTTCTAGTTTGGATTATTTTGGATTGCCATAAAAGGACAACCCGGAGGTCGGGCGGCAACCCGTCGCGTCCGGAAAGGCTGCGAGACTTGAACCCACAACCGAAGGGCCAAGGGTGTATCACCTACCACTGGCCTACGAGATGTCCTGGATTAAATAATGTAGTTTTTATTAAAAGATCTTGTAGATGAATTATAAATTCGTTTATTTTGGAACCCTATATGAATAGTGTAAATAGAATTTTTTTACATTCTATTATCTTTTAGAGTGAAAGATGAGTTTGTGGTAGAAATTTATTAATGGATAAAACTCTAATTATAAAGTAAATATATCTACTTATGATCTTATCCAATCTCATAAATAAATTCCTCCATATTAAGAAAAGCAACTTAGAACAAAAATGTTTTCCTAGATGGTACCTTAAATCATCACTAATTTATGGCTTTGGGATTGTTGGCCTTTTCATAGCCATGTTCTCTACCACTCTCCATCAGATAATTGATGGTTAGATTTTTCTTCCATATCCATATTTTCCTACATTGAACACTAGTATGTGTTATTTTCGGTAATCTTCATACTTTCGACTCTTTATTTTAAATAGAGGCCTCATTAATTCATTTTTCGATGTGGGATTTCAACTAATATATTTTGAAACGTCAAAAATGTGTTATCCTAATACCCTATGTTTTGTTGAACCAATGGTATTTCAAATCATCATAGATTGATGAATTTAAGGACCTCAATTTTATACTTGTTTGTGATTTATGACCTCAATCACTACCTATAAAATATTTACATTTTTCCTCCAATTATATGTCTCGAATTGCCACCAATGTTCTCCTAATCGAGATCATAATTTGGTGGTGACACTTTCATTTCTCTTTTCCACATATTAAGACTAAATTTTAGTAACCCAATTTCCGATGTGGGTTTTCCCACAAATATATTTTCTATTTTCAACCTTTTATTTAGAACAATTTCAAATTGCGAGGACGCAATTTATTGAAGGAGGGGAGAATGTAACACCCCAAGATTTCATAGTGTGTTATTTCTTCAAAATAATTCAATAACTTGCACTACACGCAACACCGAGTTCAATCACACCATGACATACAAAAAAAATCCATTCAAAAGAGGTTATGAATAGTATTATCTAAATTTTAAACTTTATATAATCATTATAATTTTAGAATCCATATTATGAGTTTCTTAGATATAATGCAAGAACAAATTCATTTTCAGTATTGCACTTTTATCAACTTTTAACAGTGAACCCTTTTTAAATACAATATTTTATACTTTTTGACTAAATGGGGACATCAAAAATTTTAAATGAAACATCCCAAGCTTCTACGGTATGCTTTCTTTGAATAATACAGTAGCGTGTGTTGTACGCAACCTTGAGTTTTAACACACACCACAACCAATCAAACTAGCCGTTATGAATAGTAATACCTACTCTTCGAAATTATATATATTTTATATTTTAAAATGGATTTCATTTCTGGATTCGTAATATCGAATTTAGCCTAAGGTGAAATTTTGGTACTTTTCGGATAACTTTCATATTTTGATGAATAGTGAAAATTACTAAATTTTAATTAAAAACAACTTTTTTAATCAAAATAATTAATAGTGATAAATTATGAATTTGAGTGGTTTTAAAGTATATTTAGAATATATTTTTACCATTTAATATAATGTTGGTCATTGGACATAATTTTACAATTAAACCGAACATAAACAATTGTCAATCTTTTGATAGTTATTATCTCTTAAAAACACACTTTTTGTTTTGACAGCGGGAATTAATTTTAAATTACTTTCTGCCACTTCTGTGTTTTGAATTTAGAAAAATGGATTCCATATTTTGAATCACGATGTTCAAATTGTTTAAATAGGTACCTTTTATTTTTAGACATTTTGAATAATTACTGCGGTAAATATTTTATTTACCATGGTTAAGGGTAAATCCAGTAAATAAGGGTTACAAAATAATATTATAATAATACTAAATTACCCTAAAACATGTCCTAGCCTTATTGGTTGATAGTTTTTTGACCATAGGCATCTTTGGGTCGACTTTGGGACCCCATGGTGCCACATGTAGGTGATAGGGACACTTTATTTTAATTAAGTTAAAATGAATACAAAAATGACACAAGCATATATCTTTTAGAAAAACAATTATTACATAGGGTTATATATGTTGGATTTTATATTATAAAAATTCATTAGAAAGATAAAACGATTTCCTACATAATGATATTTTATTTATAATTTTTAGACATTAAATAATTTAATTTATTTATGACACAATGATGATGAAGTAATTACTATAATAGTGAAAAATTAAAATAATTGATATTATAAATACGCAAATAAATATAATATGAACCTTTTAATGAATTAAACTAATTTTATAGGATAATATGATATATTAGTATTGATTTAATTGACTTTATTCGAAGTAATCAATCTGTTATTAGTTTCACAAAAATCAACTATTGAATAGTGTCAAAATTGACATAAAAGAATTCTTAAAACAAATATTATATTATTAATTGATATTAAATTCCTAAAAATCTAAGGTTCGGCCAAAAGACTTATATCATGATAGGTTCATAATTAATGGACCACTTGGGGGGTCTCTTGGATGTATATAGTAAGTTTATCAACCATATAATATAAAAATACAAACAGACATTGTAAAAGTTAAACTAATTAACTTAGAGTTAATACTTAAAGATAAGGTTAATATAAGTACCCAAACCTGTCTAAATTCTATTGGTTGAGTTGTTTTCGACCCATAACCACCTTAACATTTAAATAATCATCTTTGGAGCCATTATAAACCGAATATAAATTTATTATAAATTAATATTTCTATCTTTTCCAAAGGTGCCCTCACCCCTCTTATAAAAGGGAACTCCTCCTTCTCATTTCTTCACACCTTCAAAGCCTTTTGGTGCGGCCAAAATCTGACCAAATACTCTCCAAAATTCCCTCAATACAACCTAGAGGCCTTATTTTGATCAGAAATCCAACCTAAGCATCCCTTTTAATCAAATCAAAAGGAAGAACCTGAAGAAGAGGTAATGATTTCACCACCCTTTTTCCAAGTTCATTACTTCTTCCACTTCTTCTTCCTTTGTTGTTACCATTCTAAAATAATAACTCCAGTATCATATATATACTGTGATGTTATTATAAATATTTTACAACCATATTCAGTATTCTATCCACCCTTTGAATAACATGTCACCATACGTGCGTACGTACGGCTTACCGTCTCCACGTCGTGGTGTAATTGTTATCCAATATAATATTATTTGGATGGGTATAATAATGATGTGTAACTCATGTAAATAATAAATATAACATTTTAATAATTCAGTATATATGATATACCATCCATTTATATATTATTTTAATATCAAAAGAATGATATTGTCGCTCGTTCATACGTACGGACTACCGTCTCCACGAACGCGATGAGATTCATTCTCCATCGTATCCATTCAAGTATAATTATCATTTGATGATTTAAAAAATGATGTTTAAGGACTTGATATATTCTGGATATGAATAATATACAACCTATCCTTTACAAAAATGTCTTACGTAACAAAACATATAAAAGAAAACAAGTAAGTTAACACCCGAAACAACGATAATACTAAGATATTATTATCTAATCAATATTAAAAGATCCTATATGATATCATATTAATGTATATGATTCTTGTATAATTTAATAACAATTATTTCACCATTATACAGGAGTTTAACCTACCCCATCCAAGGAAAAGTACAAGGTAAGGGTTATTTCACAATCTCTTCATTATCCGAGGTTGTTTATACGTAATAATCTACTGGGATCTCTTTATCATCCACATCCATGTTTCTTCAAAATGTATTTCAAAACATTTTTATTATTTAAAAGTATATGGGCTAAAGTCATTTATACCCTTGTTTGACTTTTTATAAGAGGAATCTTTCCGTCGTTTTCAAAACAAGGTCCTTTTTAACCTTTTCGACAGAATTAAGGTAAGAATGTGTTTTTTAACTTATACGGCGAGTGAGGTTATTTTCTGCCGTTATAAAATCTTCAAAGCATTCCTTACAATCTTATAAGAATATTTTCAAGAAAATGTTTTATTTTATATGGCTCTTAAATGCCTTCAAAAATAGAAAGAGATATTTCTCCAAAAAATGTTTTGATTTCATCTATGTAAACATCCTTTGATGGATTTTACGCTTATTTGAATTTGATTTATTATGATACAAAACTTCTATATTGTATTGAAGGTTTTGTGATATGTTTGATTGTGAATGTGATATTTGTATACCATTCATAGTTTATGGTGAAATTATTGACATTTTGTATGCTAGTTTTAATACGAATGTTTATGTTATGTTTAAACCTTTTCATATGGGAATGCATTGGACTTAATATGTGACGGGTGGAGCCCGCTATAGCTCCTCGATGCATTAGTAGGTCTCATGAGACAAACTAGTGTATTGGCACAAGGCCTTGGCAAAATCTTATTTGTAGTCTTGGCACGAGGCCTTGGCTATGTGGTTATGATAGTCTGGCATTATGCATTCCAACATTATGAAAGTGGTTATTGATATTGCATATGATTATTCGATTAGTAGAATATCCATGTGAACAAGTAAATGGCATTATTTCATTTTACTTTTTCATTAATATGTTGAAGTTCAAGTTTAAAAGGCTTTTGGTTAATTATACATAGCCTTAAATGTTTATTCTTATTTATGAAAGTTTCCGGTATATTGTTATCCTTACTGGGCATTTGAGATCACCCCTTTTCTAGGTTTTATTTTTCCCAGGATGGGAAGAAGTAAGTTATGAATGACCTGCAGGGATGTTATGAGGGGATAATAGTGTGGACTGTGGAGACATTATGTTGTTGTAGTAGTTTTTCAATTTATGATGTAATGTAAAACTTATGAATATATCTAGTGTTTCCAAGGCTACTAAACCAATCAGTCTTTCGAGATTTGATCCTTCTTGTGATCATGCCAATGTTATGTAATAATGCACCGACTCTGGGTAACTAGGGTCGGGGAGTTACAATAATTAACTTGAAAAAGGTTCTACAGCAGGTAGAGATTTACTCTAGTTTATTATTCAGGAGGTTAAAGAGCGGTCGAGTCAAGTCGGACACGAGGTAAGGGAATTTCTTAACCCAATTTCCATTCTTTGGGTTAATCTCCTACTTTCAAATTATGTCATGATATTATTATGTCCTATCATGTATTTTTACTTTATTTATGTGTACTTATAGTAAATACACATAATAGATCTATTTTATTTTAAAAATGATCTTTGTAAGGACTTCGTCTCAATCTCTTTTCATTGAGGCATATTTAGTTTTATACACAAATTTCATTTATACGGTGTATAAACCCCCTTTGACTTTTACTTTTATTCAAAAGGAATATTTTTATACGAAGCATTTTTACTAAACGACAAAAGGAATGTTTTTTCTTATGTATGTGGCGACAACGACCTCTCCGCCACTGTGACTATTATTTGAGTTTCGGCTTCCTCTATAAGCCATAACTTTTTTTTAAAAGAAAAATAAATACCATGTTTTACTTTTCTTTTCTTTTGGTATTGAAAATTGTTTTGATAAAGTTTTTATTATATCAATGTGTTTTATTGATATCTTGTAATTGAAGTGTGGAAATCTTATGTTTCCTTTATGAATGTTTTGTGTCATACAATTATGTAATGGTTTATGATATGTTTAAACCTGTTCGTATGAGGAATGTATTGGACTTAATAAGTGACGGGTGGAGCCCGCTATAGCTCCTCGATGCATCAGTAGGTCTCATGAGACAAACTAGTGTCTTGCCATGAGGCCTTGACAAAATCTTATTTTTAGTCTAGGAATGAGGCCTTGTCTACGTGGTTATGATAGTCTGGTATTATGGATTACATCATTATGAAAGTGGTTATTGATATTGCATGTGATTATTCGACTAGTAGAATATCCATGTGAGTACGTAAATGACATTATTTAATTTCATTTTTTCCATATTATGCTGAAGTTAAAGTTTAAAAGGGATTTTGTTTTATTTATACAATGCCTTAAATGATAATGTTTATTTATGAAAGCTTCCGCAATATTGTTATCCTTACTAAGCATCTGAGCTCACCCCTTTCAATGTTTTAATATTTTCTAGGATGTGAAGAAGTACTTTATGAATGACCTGCAGGGATAGTCAGAAGAGGATATGAGTGTGGACTATGGAGACTTTGTTATTTTAGTTTTCACTTTATGATGTAATGTAACATTTATGAATATATCTAGTGTTTCTAAGGCTACTAAACTAATCGGTCTTTCGAGACTTGATCTTTTCTGATCATGCCAATGTTACGCAATAATGCACCGACTCTGGTTAACTGGGGTCGGGGCGTTACAAAATATCCTCTATTATAATTCTCCTATTATAGTATTTATTAGGATTCAATAATTATGGCACCCTTTTGTGCATTATATGGGTGTAAAATTTGATATCACTTGTAATGAGTAGTTGTTGGAGATAGTTCCTTGTTTTGGTATAGTTTCATTCAGGTGAGGAATGAAGGGGTTCATTTGATCCAAAAAAGGTTTGTCACATCACAGACCCATCAGAAATCGTATGAATACCATCATCATTGGATTCTAGAGTTCATTTATCCTGATCTTTTTTTTCTCATAGTTTCACCTCGCATTGAAGATCATCAGTTTGGTCTGAAGGGTAAGATAGATCCCTTAATTTTTTGTCCCATTGATATCATGGAGTTCTCCATAATGGTGGAATACCGGTTGGATGTACCGTGATTTTTAACTTCAAATAATGTTGTGTTTCATGTTTCCAAGATGATGAGGTATCACCCAGATTCATACCATGTTATTGAATGAGAGGATATTGATCTTAATCTCGATAACACCTTTTTTAAATGACAAGTTCAGACTGTGGATCTCCATGATAATGTACCATGCAGTAGAATGATTCCAATGGTTTGTTACTATGGCAGTGAACATGGGATATCCATGATATATGGGAGGGTGGATCATTGATGAGGCAATGGTGCCCTTCTCTTGTTGCATGTCTAGAATCTTGAGCACTATCTGGGAAAAGAAATATATTATGATTAGGGAATTGTAACATCTTGTTACATTCATAAAGGTACATATTGACCCTTGTTTTGACCATGCTTTAGTTGTCTATGACATTGTGGTACTTCCAGGAGTATTAAGATTATTTTGGAGGTGTGTGAGTATTTTCATGTGTGGAACATAGTTAGGGAAAACTGTTATGTTTGGCACATCAAACCATGCGGTTTATGATGAGATACTAAAAGAGGGGGCTTGGTTTTTATAAAAATATACATTCACCAAGTGAAATTCAGTCATCCTTGGATAAGGGGGTGTTCCTGATTGTCACATGGTTAATATTACTATGAATCAAAACCATTCACCCCCAACGGAATCTCTGTATAGGGTGTATAGTTAAGGGACATGGTTACTCCAAACCGTGCGGCCTTTTTTTCAACCCGTACAAGAAGGTTTTAATTCACAAATTTTTTAATTAAAATACATGGGACCCTAGTTAAATTCTAATTATCACATAGTCTTATATTATCTTGACCTAATACTTCTCCATCGGTATGGACACATTTCATATGTGATTCTAGGAGGTTTGTCTTCCACCATGACCGATCATGTCAAGTTATTTTTTGTTTTGATCAGTTTTTTTCTTTTTGAACATAAAACCCCATTAGGCCCCTTATCTTCTCACCTTGGGGAACAAAAATGATTTTTTATGGTAGATAAATATGTTTTGATGTAGGATCTATATGTTTTTAATGAATATAGTATTGTGAGGACACAAAAAACTCTTCCCCTCTCCCCATTTTTAAAGAAGAATTATTCTTCCACTGTTATTGAGGTAGGTGTTTCAATAAGAAGGGTTGATTAAATAAATTTATTATTATTTTAAAATACCTTTGGGTTATTAATTTAATTAATTTTATTTGTTTTTTCAATGAATTTCTTGTAAATATACATGGATTTAAAAGAAGATTCTTTAGAATGGGGGTTTTCAAACAAAGTGTCTAATTAAATGAATGAATTGTGGTTTTGATATGAAAATGGGATTTAAACACTAAAGGGTACGTGGATTTTATATAAAAATCTTACATAAATATTGAACAAGGATTTGAAATAAATTTTTAAATATATTTCACAATGGTTACCGTGGGTGCATCGTGAAAAAACATGTCACATGTAGTGTACATAATTCCATTAAAGGTTTTTTATATTGAAATACTATGGAAGGAATCAATATTTGATGGTAGAAAAATATTTTTGGATGAGGATAATTTTTTTATAGTATATATTTCTATAAGATATATCAAAATATGGTTTGGTTTTTCATTTATTCTTCGTTTATCACATGATAGATTTTTTCATGGACCGGTGCTCACATGTTATCAACGGAGGGCTTAAAAAATGGTTTCATATAATGGACTATTTCTTAGATATGAATTTACTTTTTTACCTATTGGTGTGTGGATATTATTTACCATTTTATCACCTATACCTTTTATATGCCTAACTTTTTGGACATGAAATTATTTTATGAATTCTAATAGAAATTATTTACAAATGGGTTTGGATATATGAAAATTATTTGGAAAAATGTTTCAATATTAAAAGATAGATCTACTATATTCATTATATTATACATTTTATAGACTAGGTGGTGTTATCCTACTAGGATTTGTTATCACAGGCTACTTTTTACAATTAGAGGATGTGGATTTTATATTTTAGGATCTAGGTAAAGTGAATGGAATCATCTTGCAAGTATGTTTCACTTGTTGTCACAGTTTTTGCAGCAAGATAATTTGTAGGTAATGTTTATTCATATGGAAAACTGTTGGTTTTTTTGTAATAATTTTATAGTTTGAATTTTTTGGATTGGGTTGTATGGATATTTATTTATCAACCTTTTCTTATCATTGTACTCTAGTTGTATGTATTGTTTTTTAATATTCAAGATTTTTATTCATTATCATATTGCACCTCACCACCATGACAAGCTGACTTGGGGTCTCATCTAGTAGGAATAGATTAATTCTTTAAAATAAACCTATTTTGAATCATGACCATAGAGGTAATTGTTTTTTAGAATATGGTTATTTAGTAGCATAATGTTTTATGGAAAACTCATTTGGTTGGAGATGAATCATGGGAATCTAAAACTGAAATTAGGGAATGATATGAAACCTATTTAATAAGTGAATAACAACATGAGGAAACAATATCCAAAACATGAAGTAATGTAAAATCATAGTTGATTAATGAAAAAATATAAATCATTATTATTAATATATTTATATTCATCATAAAAATATTAATTCATTATTTCATCAAAAAAATAAGTACTTTTACTTAAACTCTTCTATTATAAGTTCCTATTTAAAATTTGAATTTAATAAATATAGAATTTAAATTTGGAATAATTAATATAATTTTTGAAATTAGTATTTCAAATTTTACATAGGGTGAATAATTTTTTTTAGAAAATAATAACTTTTCTGTGAATGTTGAAAAATACAGATTTTGGTTAAAAACCATTTCTTTTAAAAAATTCACAAATTTAAGTTTGAAATTATGATTTTATTGTTATTTAAATTAAAATAATTGTTTTTAAATTATATTTAATCCACTTAATTAAATTTTATTCATCTTTATCTTTTATTTTAGTGTAAGTTTTTTTTCAGTTTTAAGAACAGAATGTATCATAAAACTATTTTAAAATACATAATGTTTCTCTATATTAATTAATTAAAATAAACCATTATTATTAATAAAATAAAATAAATTTATAGTTTATATATCAATAAATATTAATTGAGATGCATAGAATGATTATTATTACTAAAATCATTAATTCAAAAGCATCTTTTTCTTGAAAAATACACATCTTGATAACCCGCATTTTGGTCATGTATGTGGGTTTTATTGAAAATTATATTTTAAGACATCAATGAATTGAATTTTGTAAAATATATTCAATAATTTGAATCAGTTTAACTTATTATAACTAATATGGTCAACTTAATTTGAGAGCATAAATATTTTTGAACATAGTAAAAATTTAATACTATGGTTGAGGTAAAAACGTGTTTATTGGGGGTTAAACTAAAATGATAAGGGGTAAATTGCCCTAAATGATTTTATAATTTATATTTTATGTAATTATTTTTACCAAATAATGGATAAGGTTTGGTAATAGTCTATTTTGGATCATTTTGGAAACTAAAAATATTTGGTACACCTTTTTTATTACAAATATCACACATGTTCCACTCACCTCACATGTAAAGGGACATCCCTTCTCCTATACACTTCACTCCATAAAATCCATTTTTATATTTAATTAAATTAATGAATACCATAAAAAAATTCATACCCATTAATCTATCCTATGATGGTTTTTGGATCTCACCTAAGTAGGTTGTCTTAGCAAGACCTACTAAGATTAACTGAGCATCTTATTTTATTTCTTCTTCCAACTCCTTCAAATCATATTTGATTATGATTATATAATAACAGCCGTATCTCAAATATTGTAATATTCTATTATGTTAATGTAATAACTTAAATATATATCCTCTTCCATCAAATGGGATATGAAGTCTTCATTTATGGGTATGGCAGAATATCGCCACACAAACTGATGTCATTCATTTTCCACCAACACCTCTCGTATATTATTATAATTATGGATTTAAATTATATATATGACTTTAGTAATATATTTAAACTTATTTAAATATGATATCGCATATACCATTTGACATTCAATTACTTCGGGGATATGATATTGTCACTCATGTGTACAGTGGACTATCATCATGTAAAGCGATATAGTTTATTTTTTACTAATGCATTATATGGAAGGTAGTAAGGATAATTATACTAAATATATATGATAAAAATTAGATAATAAAATATTATTAAAAATATTATCATTCTGAAGTGAATATATATCATATTATTTATTACAATGTTAATTGATAACCTTATTTGTGCTTATGTGTGGACTACTACTTCGATGAAGTGATATGACTCTTTTCTTCATCACTAAATAAAATGAATGATATATATGGTAACACCCCAACATTTCATAGTATGTTATCTCTTTAAAATAATTCAACAGCTTGTGTCACACGCATCTAGGGGTGTCCATGGGTCAGGTCGGGTTGGGTTTCAGCGTTTTTGGACCCAATCAAACCAAAATAGACTGGGTTGGGTTGGGTGAGGTCAAATACTATTTTGTTTCGGACCCGACCCGACCCAACCCATCTCTGATCGGGTTAGTTTTTTCGGGTTGATCGGGTTCTCTAAAAAAATTGGCTCCTAGATTAATAGCACGTCGCACGGTTTCATCCACTTCATTCGGCGTCTTCCTCACCACCACGCTTGGAGGACCTCTACGAAAAATACACCCCCAATAATGTCGGAATCACACCAGGGGGACCTCGATGAAAAATCCACCCCACCCCCAATCCCAAATGTAGACGATGCCGATGCCCCCGATTCACGATCCATGCAGAAATTTATATGTTTGTCGTCGACCCACTTCGACGACTACCTTCTCCCACCGACATCTCCTTCCCCTATCTTACACTCCCAAATCCACTGAGATTCAAGATCCATCGACATTTGTCTTCCCTGACTGTAACTCAAGACCCAAATATTTACACATAGAGCCCTCCTTCCCCTACAACCTGCCGCCAAGTCAAGCCGACCTCAGCTTCCATGGCCGATCGTGATTGATTATTTATTTAATTTTATCTTTTTAGTTTGTGTGTTTTATTTTTTTTATCATATTATAATGGGTTCATGGAGGCCATGGTGGCGGAGTTGGAGGTGGAGCCGAAGGCGGGAGGGAAAATTCTCCAGTATTTCTAGGGTCACAGTGGTCGCAATGGATAGATGAAGGCGAAGGCGGATTGGGGAAATCACTATGGAAGATCTGGGCTTGCAATGGTCGTGATAGAGACAACATAGGTGGAGGTAAAGGTAGAGGGAGTAGGAAGATGGCAACAATCCAAGGAAACACACCGCAACAGTAGCGACTACGGGCAGTGGCGAGGCGAGACGAGGCGGTGCCTGTTGGCAGTGTAGGGGTATTCCGTCGGGTTGGTTGCATCGGGTTGTGTCAATTTTTTCTCAACCTGTGACCCCACCCAACCCGAGAACGGGTCAACCCAAAATGACCCGACCCACACATATGATGTTTTGAACCCGACCCCACCCGGTCGGGTCAGGTCGGGTCGGTCTGGTTGGGTCTGGTTCGGACACCCCTACACGCAACACCTAGTTCGAGCATTCCACGACTTACTAGCCGTTCAAAATTCTGATATGAATAGTATTAACTACATTTTGAATTTTATATAGTCCATATAATTTTAAAAACCATATTATGTGTTTCTTATACATAATATAAGAATGAATTCAATTTTTTAGATAAAAGATGTATTTTTCAACAAATGCAATTTTACCGCCTTTTAATGGAAAACCATTTTTTAATCCAATATTTGACACTTTTATCTATTAAATTTGAAAAAAATAAACCTCTTATTTTAAATAGGGACATAAAAATTTAGTTTGTATAAATTTTTGGTGTTTTTCTGAAAACTTTCATATTTTGATTAATAGTGAATAATACTAAATTTTAAATGAAAACAACTTTTTCAATCAAAAAATTTATAGTGTTAAATTATACATTTGAAGGGTTTTGAAATATAATTAGATTATATTTTTTATCATTTAATCCAATTTTTTTTATTAAAATTAATTTTAAATTTGAATTGGACATAAACACATATCAATCTTTTAATATTTTTTACTTCTCAAAAACCTGCCTTTTGGTTTTGACAACAAGAATTAATTTTAAATTAATTAATGAAACTTATATGTTTTTAATTGTGTTAAATAGACATCATTTATGAATTTGGAATATCAAAATTATATTTGGGTGAATATTTGGTATTTTTCTGAAAACATTCAATTTTTGATGAATAGTGAAAAACACTACGTTTTAGATAAAAACTGACTTTTTCATTTCGATAATTATTTTTAATTTGTCATAAAAGTAAAAATAGATACATAATACTTAAATTATTTCAATTTAATTCATTGGAGTCATTTTACAATAAGACTAGATATATTTAATTTTATTGTGCATTTTTACGTCTTTTACCCACCTTTAAGACACAACTGAAAATTTACATAAAACATAATTTTACCACATCAGTGGATTGAATTTTAAAAATTTGAGAGACATGGTTGACATCAGTAGGTAAAATATAGTTCAATAGGAAAAAAAATAATTTTTTGGTGAATAATAACTTGTGAATTTTATTTACCACAGTAAAAATAAAATAAGATAAATAATGTTAGAGATAATATTATAATAATTTAAAATTACCCCAACACAAGTGTTAATTCTATTGGACAAGTGTTTTTAAACCCAAATTAACCTTAGGAAAAAATAATGATCCTTTTTTATCCACATGGATTAATATTAGGAAATTTATTATATTTTATTTAGAGAATTGTTAAAAGTGTTAAATTCAAAATTTATTAACTAAATTATTTTAATATTGGGTTACATATAAGATAAATTATACTATTAATATTAATTATATAATAAAAATATTTATTATATCATAGAATTGTATTTATAATTTTTACAAATTAAATTATTAAACTATTTATGACATAATGATGATTCAGTAATTACATTATTAATGAAAGATTAAAATAATTGATACTATAAATATCAAGATAAATGTAAATTGTAACTTTTGATGCCATCCACTAATTTTCTAGGTCAATATAACATGTTAGGGTTAATTAAATATATTTTATTTATAAAAAATCTATAAGGACTCGACCTTATTACATACATAATCTTGAATTTAGTCAAGAAAATAGTTCCTTTTACATTGAGGATCTTTTCATGTTTAGAGCTTTAGATAATTGGGAAAATACATTCATAACATAACACATTATTAGAGAGTGGATACCATAAAGACAATTTCCATTTTTTTCTAAAAATAAAACATTAAAACTTAAACATGACTTCTTGACAATTCTTCAAAATTTAACATGTCTTCCTTTTTGTCTTACACATCCATTAACCTATGAAATTTAATTAAAAACTTGGGATGATCACGAATGCTCATTAATGGATGAAAAATAAGAAAAGACCACATTAGTCCATGAATACTCATAACGTATGAAAACATTTTCAAAAAAATGCTTGTAACCCATATATACTTACTTTGTGTAACATGATATTTACACAAGATCCACCTAAACATGAGAACATAAATATAATCATAAGGTTATCTTGGGGAATTAATTACAAAATCTTGGAACCATTCTTGGCTACAGTATAATCTGTAACCCTCACGGCTACCTTACTTTGTGTAACCACCGCAGTTACACTTAGAGTAACCATACGGCCGACCTCCA